>JAVDOI010000007.1:10106560-10797979 GCA_032191485.1 Leptoclinus maculatus
ATCTCGAAAAATAAAGGAGGGCAGTGAGAGATAGCCCGCAACCAGCCCATTTAACCTTTTAATTTAGCAGCAGGAATTTATGTGGTGGCTGGGGCCAGCATCACTTTAAAGAGACGCTGCCCAGGTGCCCCGAAGGCAGGAAGAATGACTCCTCTGTGGTGCATACAGTATGTCCATATTTCTGTTAATGTGTGTGTTTGTGTGTGTGTGACAGAGAGAGAGAGAAAGAGGGGGAGTATGTGTTTGTGAGTATTTGCGCACTTCTCATGCAAGCTGTTATTAACAGAGCCTTCACATCAGTCATACTTCGGGTGCTGTCGCTCTCATTTCAGCACCATATGACATACCAGTGAGGTCAAGAAAAGAGAGACTGGCAGCAGAGAGGAAGGTGAGGATTACTAAGTTGAAAAGACACCATCGTCACGACTGGCAAGGTGGGTGATGTAAGGCGAGTGGTGAGTAATGATGCACCCTGAATTCAGGTCAGTGCTCTTCGCTGAATTTTACGAAGGAAGCGAGGAAACAGGGAGATAGTAATAGAAGAGTTTGAAGAATTCCTTTTTTTTAGCCCTGAGTCAGAGCAGCAAAAAATATTTCAAGCTGTAATGTTTCAAAATAGCAAAAAACACAAGCAAACACCTCAAAATGTTGCCACGCTGAACATACTTATCTATATTAAATGTAATCCTCTGCTGTTTCCACTGTAAGAGTGGCAATAGAGAGGGACAGAAAAAAAGGAGCAATGCTCCCTGGCCTCTAGAATGACAGAATGGCACTTTTATGATGTCTCCCAGATTATTCCCTGAGATGGATGGGCTGAGCTGGAACACCAATTGATTAATCCATCGACTGGCGGAATGTGCTGCGGCCGTCTCCCTGCTCAGCTGTTCTTTCCCTGGACAGAACATTCAGCCAGACATGCTGGAGAGGATGACTAATGAGTGGGACTACGGCACATACCATTCATGTTTGCTGCGATCAAGATGCTTGCTTGTGTCAGGTATATTATATTATACAAAGCATGAACAACATACAGTACCAGGTTGAGATGATCACCCACAGGGATATAGCAGAAAACAACCCCTGTTTCCTCTATAAAGACGATATGGGGATGCTATGTTGACGGTGATATTGCAGTGACAAAACAGTGACAAACTGCTACATGTTTTACAGCCAACCTATCAGAACAACACTCTCCTCAAAGCAGTGCATCATCTCACGGCAGCACAGTTTTTTATTTGATCACATTCACAATAGCTGCCTGTGATGCAGACTTGCAGCAACGCGTCAGTGACCATCACGTTTGAGCTTACTCACTGCCGGGTTATGACAGCATCTACCAAAACGTCAATTCATTTTAAGGTGACTCTCTTCCTGCCTACCTCTGAAAATATGCATGATTATTCCCCATGAGACTGAGCTTCTGTCGAAAAGCAGCAATCACCAGTGGTGATGCACTTTGAAAAAGCTTCAAATCACATAACTACAGCTGAGAGACATGAAACATTTGAAACATTTGCCACAGTGCTGAAACACTTGTTTAAGGGATTTGAATTATCACTGGTAATAAGGACACATTCATGCGTACATTAACCTTTGTTAATTACAATAGAAATAATGCTCCGTGGGCATTTAAAGGAAGTTGAATGCAGCACACTGAATATTTGAATGTGGGTTCATGAACAAACTTAATATACTTATCATATTCAATCCCAATATGTATTGTTAGTGCTCTGAATTCTGTAACTGTAATCCATCATGTGGATGCTGTCAGCTTGGTCTTCATAAAAAGGCTTCTTTAACCTCCAGCGTTAGGGCTCCTATCTGGCCCATTACTTCAGACCCCCTGCATCGCACTGCTGGTTTCAAATACAAAAAGCAAGGGAGTAGATAACGGATCACTGTAACTGTTCCCTTTCTCATTGAATGACACCCCCTGTGAGATTTTATAACAAGAGAAGATGAAAAATGTAGTGGTAACTCCATTATTGATACAAGTCCCCGGCAGTGAAAGAAAAAGAATGCTAATGGTGTCCTAAGCTGGGCTTTACAGAGATTAATCCGATTTGAGAAGTGAACGTTTTATTATATGGCACAAAGTGCTGGCCCTGATCTGAACTGAGTCACAGGCTGAGAAAGAAAAAAAATGACAAAGGGAGTGTGGAAAGGGAACATGGGTATACAGTCTGTCGCTTTGCAAGACCCAGGCACCTCATTGCAGCAGTGCCCTTTTCCAGCTGACAAGTTCATTAATTTTCTGACATGGCTGCTTGCAATGATTTTTAATAGATAAGTCAGACAACAATGGCTGGAGAAATTGGACATAAAACAGATATCTATGGTAGCAACATCATCAGCTGAGGACGGGCTTTGTGTGAGCAGCAGGAAGTCCCTCTTGGTCCCTCTGCTGCACCTGCTCTGAGGCTATTTCCCTTCCACTGCTTAGAAGGAATATAGGGGCACACTGGCGATACAGATGTTGTCACCCTGGCAAAGTGAAATAAATATTGATCAAGATACAGTTTCCCAGTGAATTAGTCGGTTTTAAAGTCACTAGCTCCCTATGTTGGCTTGATCTTTATGTTGCCTATGACATCCTAAATCTACAGCCCACATTCATCTTCAAGGAAATCTCCTCTGGGATGAGAAGGTTTGAGGAGTGTTAAATAGGGAGGGGGAATAGTCTTTCAAATTACAGTCTTCCTCAATCGCGTTGACTCATTTTTTGAAACAGTCTAGCTAGTAAGTCACCCAAAACATTTAATTCATGATTCAAAACTTAGTTTGAGGTATTATGTGAGTCAATTGGCCTCTGCCATTTTTCATCAGGGCAGTCAACCCTGGAAATATTTCTCATGTACAAAACGTTGCTCTCGTTTTAGTTGACACTGATTGCTTACTGTACTATACAATGATGTCAGTTTTGTCTAGCTAATAGCTTTCATTTATCGCACTGAGGTTTTCAGATTCAGATTTCAACAGTAGGGAAAGGTTAAATGAGAAAAGTCCAGACTGAACGATGCTATAGTACACAAAAAAGGGATATGCACATTTCACAGTTGTGAAAAAGCTGTCATTTTCACTGAGAATCAACTCATCGGTTTTGATCAGCAAGCCATGTGTAAGTGGTTATTGTCCAAATTGTTGACAATTGCACTTACTCTTTTGCACACGTATGCAAAAACAAGAGCAATTAGTTTGAATGAATGAGTAATTCAAATCTCTTCAATTAACTCATTCTTTAGAGATGTTTTCATCAAGACTTGAGCCAAAGCAAAAAAGAAAAACTGTATTACTATCAATCATTCTGCACCATTTGCCAACAAACAACTGCAATCTTAGGAATATGTAGGGGGGATTTATCATCCTACAGCCTCTGACAGAGCAAAAACATAAAATCAGCAGTCTAATTTGTCTCCCCAAGGTGATGTCGCTCCATCATATGGAGGGCTTTTCTTTCAGTGGGTGAAAAATGTCCGCCATGTTTCTCACTTTCACAGGTGAGAGATGCAATTCATTCTTTGTCTGAGGAGTGACAACCACCTCAATTTATGCCTTTACCACCAACAACAGTTGATAACCAACATGACAGACATCTATTTTTTAAGTTCACCTGCTACTGAGTTCAAAAGCACTGATATGAAAAATTAAACATGTGTTTTCACCAACCGTTGTTCAGCTCATCCTAAAATACTAGGTAGGTAGGTAGATAGACAGGCAGACAGATAGACAGACGGAAAACCTATGTCTCTTCAACTAACTTACAAAATGTTGTTTTGCAATATGATTTGGTACAACTGCAACTCACGTTTTAAGTTATTGTATATCACAGGCATAAATCATGTGTCCCATAAATGTGTCATCTGTTGCTTCCTTGCATATACTGGGAAAGGGTTATATTTAGCAGACTAAGGGCTCCGATTATCGGGCTATGAACTACAACAGCCATGTCTTCTCCAGTTGAGCAGAGGCAGAGCGAAAACGGCAGATTTTAATTTCAGCACCACGTAAGAAGGACAGCTCCCTCCCAGGCTTCCACGGAGGCAGTGAACAAGCGCCTTCAGTGTAAACCATGAGAAGAAAAAGAAGGGATACAAGGACCAGATTGACGATGTAGGCATCAGCGATTCCAAAGATGCAACCCTTGCATTTTAAATGTCAAAACTACATGTTTTATACCATGAATTCTTTCTCAAAGGTCAAATAGCATAGAAATGCCCCTGCTAAATATGGCAGATACTCAAGGCTGAGAGCATGCAGGTATAGATTGGACGGATGGTGGGATGGGTGCTTTGCCTTGAGCGCATTCATCATGTTAATATTTGAATGCACGCATTTTCTTCACTACCCATTACAAATATTTAACATGCTCTGTTTTGTAGAAAAGCTAAACTCTTTCTTTTTTTACTGTTCATGACATCTTAGCGTGATGCTCGCGCTCTCAACTCCAAGGGCGCGCAGCGAAACGCAAGCAGACCCACACGAGCGCGCGCATCTTCTCCTATATCTTTAAAATCAGCGCACGATTAGAGATATTTTAGTTAGAGGCCGCAGTATCAGTGAGGGTAAATCCTTGGCAATGTTGTGCCCCAAATTAGTTCATATCACTGCAGTCATCAAAAGAAGGTGGACAACTAGCACATTTGGACATCCAACAGGAAGAACAGGCGGACGGGGCAGTTATGTTTGAGGAATGAGTGAGGCAATCAACATCTTTTTTTTACACCACAAACACTAACTTACTTGTTCACAAAGACGCCGAGGTCTGCAGGATCTCTGATTTAGACGGAGATCGGTCCCTCTCCCGCTCCCTCCCCAAAAACTGCATCGAAAAAACATCCGCAATTCTCAGACGATTTCGCCGGATCCGTGGTGATATTTTCTTGTCAGACACATTGCGTCCCCTCTCTCAAAACGACGTGGAATGTAATCCACACATCAGTCTGGATGGACATGCTAATAACTCTCAGTGACAATTCATCCGATATTTCCTCTTTCTGGACGCACACAACACGGAGGCACCCACAAGTGCCATTGAAGAAACAACTCTCCCGATGTGGTCCCAGGTTAATTTTCTCCAAATGATGAGTTGGGGATGAGTTAGGGGAACGTGAATTAATACTGTTATTATTTCCTCTCAGATTTAAATTAAATGTTTAAAAAGTAACCTCTCCCCAACATGTAGAGCACGGAGAACATCATGTGGTCAATTTCCAGGTAGATCCATCCTTAAAAGCACGTAATTTGACTGTATGACAGACCATCATCCACACATAGAAGGGGAGAGGTGGGGTTATTTTAACGTCCCGCTCGCTGTCGTTTTCAAACGTAACTTTTCTTCAAGTCCCTATTACTTCTTAGTCATCAACCCTGCTGAGTCTGATTAGATTTCACCTCACAACCCAGTGCGGAATTCGAGATGCTTATTTCTATTTCCTCTCTTGGTGATATCGATGAGCGAAGTCCCGCGGTTTAGAGAGTGAATAGGTATCCTATGCATTGGTGACTTGATAAAGTTGTCGAGATTACACAATATTTCTCTCTTCTCTTCAGGTTGCTCCGTTCTCCATTTCCGAGAGGAAGAATGCGTTAATCTGGGGTGCAACATCGGGAAAAAAAATCCAGCAGTTATCCTCAAAAAGCCTTTCAACCCCCATCAGAAACGGCTTCAAGTGTGAAGAGCCGTCGTTGTACACCGAGGGCTCAACTCTTACACGGTTTTCCGCGCCGAGCCTGTCTGGACGGGAGTTATAGTTCAGCAAAGGCAGTAATCACTTCTGCGCGCTTGTTCCATCTGTCTATGCATTTCATCAATTCAAGCCTCACACACCCATTGATGTGACACACACGGGGGTAAGAAATTACTAACAGGTTATCATCCACAGAGTGCTGCTCGTCCAAGCCCGGTCTTCTTTTCTCTGATCTGCAGTGTGTTTAAAGCTGCTTCAAATGTGCACACACATTACCCCGTAACAACACGCGCACGCAGGCTGCATCCATCGGTGCGCTTTACAGTACCTCAATGCGCTCGGCATTTACGTATCCAAATAAAACGCACGGCGAAGCACGGACGGACACTGAATTGATAAATGCACAAGGGGGGCATCATGTAGGTTACCTCCCACTAAGCTATTCAAGTGAGACTGTTCGGCGCTGCTGTCAGCTGCAGGACTGTACCGGTGAGGGCAGGGACATATTATTTCCCTTCTTTTTCAGTCTTCATATCGCTCTGTTTGAACTTCTGAAGCCCGACAATGTCCACTCTGCATGCAGACAGTCCGTGCGCCGAATCTCACTCGGGGGACTGGTATTAATTAGTTGATTCTTGACCTTTGTCATTCTCTTTCAATGTTCCGTCTTAATATTGGCAAACAAATGCACATTATTGTTCACGCACGCACCCATTTGAGTGCGTGCGTGAGTGAGAGAGAGGGGGGAGACAGGTTTAGATGGACAGGGGAGACGGATAAAGAGAGAGCTTCCTCCCATGTGTCTCTTGCAAATAGGACACGACTGCCACCTACCGATTCCCCTCGCCTGTTAGCTGTATAGTGGCCTCAGGCTGATTGTCGCATAGGATTGCTCTCCCATGACAGACTGCGTTTTGTTTGTATAGGATTATATATACTATATCTATGTGTATTTTAAAACACTGTAGGGTACAATAGGATAAATAGGCTCCCATGATCGTTTGTGGTAAAGATTCTAGTAACCACATAGTCACAGAAGGGAATAAATGTGAAGCACATGAGGGGAGTACTGTGACAAGTCAGACTACTCAGAAGACAGTTTAATATGTGTTAGAATCTTTCTCAGGCTTCAGCACTTTAGACCCCATTTATAAATGCTGGCTCTGTGTTATGAATTATGAAATGCACGTTGCAGATTTTTCCGCATGGGGGCTGACACAGGAGAGTTCAGGTCTTCAGAAAGATTATTGCTTATGAAACGTTTATCTCAGGCAACCTGCTGTATAAGGCACATATTCTGCTAAACTCAGTCATAGTATACAACATGTATAATGGAGCTTAAAAAATGCAGATGGGAGAGTGAGAACATGTCTATCTGGGAAGAGGAGGTGTTCACAGATCATGTGATAGATGTGAGGAAACGTTTGAATGCCAGACCAGGGATCTGTCCATCGCGCTGTCAACATCTGATCTCATTTCCCTCTGTGCTGAAGGCGTTGCTTCATTCATCTGTCTTCATAACTGTCGACCTGCCTGTCTGTGTCTCTGGCATATGGTAGTAAAGAGCACCGCCCTCTTGCTTTCCAGTCAAAGGAGACATCCTTAAATAACTCAATTTTTTTCACTCCATTCTTCTCGCCTCACATTTTCTTCGGCTCTGCCCTAGGCAGGGAATGAAACCTATTAACGTGCAAACCCACTTTGCGCTTTAAGATAGCTGAGCAGTGTTTGTGTTTAATACCCTTTGAACCTACAGCATTTGCATGTCATTCACATGTAACTGCTGAGGTCACTTTTGAGTGCTCTCTTTCTTAATGTTTGTGATGTTACATGCCTGTCTTGCCTAATGATTTTACTTTAGCTCTTATTTGCTGTGTGGGAACCATCACTGGCGGCCATACCCTTTATCTTGATGTAGCTTTAGAGACCACAGAATCTTTGCTGGCGGAAAAACTTCCTTCTTCAAAGTGAAACTTTGGCAGAAATCTGAGATATTGTTGCCGGAATCCATCCACTTTAAACACATTTATGTGTTTGTAAAATGCATTATTCAACATCCTTTCAGCAGACATGAAACGTAAATTTGAGGTTTTAACTGATGTGAGTCCTGAGCACTGTTGAAGCATCACAGTAAAGATCACTCTGTCCTTGGAGAACGTTAAAGAGGTGTGTGCTGCCATTGTAAACAATGTGACCTTGTTCCCGGAAAGGGGAAGACAAATACAAGACTCAAGGGGCCAGTTATTCCTGGAGTGGCAAGGGCGGATAAAAAAATCTTACTTAAGGGAATGCTTGTGTATAGATTATTGGTTATGCTTTCAGCATCCTCATAAAAATAAAGATCGCTTGACATTAACAATGTGAATTACAGACGCATAGGTGGTGTAGGCTTTTAAATAAACATTTTTACCACACCATGCTCCTTATCGTCACTTTATGAAAACCATCTCGAAAAAAGCTGGTGTTTTGACAGAAGCGAGGAAAAAGCAGTAAAGTGCCATTCAGAGACGGCTTAAGGCACACAGATCTCTTCCTTTCCCCGAGAGTATTATGTTGTCAGAGCCTGAATAATACATGTGTTGGGATGCAATTAGATAATGTAATAATCATGTTGGGTATGCCATGTAGGTCTCATCCAGTGATCAAAAGGAATACACACACCACACTTAAGTCAAGACTACTCAGCGTTGCTATTTGCTCTGCCAAGATTCAGTATGAGCTGACAGATTAAAAGATGGGGAGACATATACACATAGTGTAATGGTTTATCCAAACATAAGGGGTTAAGAACATAAGCACAAAGCTCCATGTAATATAAGTTTTATCAGAGTGCTCATGACGGTGATGCCATGTTACGTGGGATACGCATACAATCTCTGCTTCTTGCGCTGATCAACAAATGTGTAATTGAACTGCTGAAAAATCCTTCCCACACTTCCCACATACAAACTGAAATTTGTAATACAATACCTCTCCCTTTGACTGATCTTCATCGTGAGAAGGGGGTCCTGTGGCACCTACAGCTGCCCCCTTTTAAAGGAGGCTCTGAATACATTAATAATGTGTGTTATTTATTTTGAGATCTGGCATTTATTATTCATGATGTTGTTTTGGAGGGTATGAGACATCACTAGTGATATCCTGCAGGGCTCTGGGGCAATGCAATAATGTAGTCAGGTGTGTTGTGAGAGGTAAGATGGAGAAGCGAGTCTGTGGGCCTGTGAATGTGTCACCCGTTGCTCGTTTCCACTCTGCTCCATCAGTCATAGTGCCACCTCGGGTTGTGTATTGTACTGTAGGAAGCTCCCAGTCTACTGTTTGATATCCCTCTTTGCTTTTCCAAGTTTCCAGGTACTCGCTGTGAATCATATATCAACCACTGAATTAGTTTATAGTCAGTGACAGAAACTGCACAATCACCTCAGTGACGACATCTCTGAGAATCAAAGCAAGTCATCAAATTTCACGGACTTGATAATTAGGTGAATCAATGTGTTTGCCATCCTATTTAATCTCCACTTTGATCCACACTAATCTCCGACTGTACTTCTGATCCAAGGCTTCCTTTGGCCCAAAGGGCTCGTAAGTGAAGAATGAATTCTTAGTTTTCATTCTAGGCCACTTTTGGCTCGGGTTCTCGATTCGCCCCTGTATCTGGGGTAAATTAAAATAATTCAAAGCATGCTTCACCGTAATATCACTCTCTAAGCTGCTTCAACTGCATAATATAATGGTGAAGGAGACTGGATGACTGGCTTAGTTATTGGATTTTGGCTGCAGCTCAAAGCAGTATCAAGAGATGAGAAGGCCCACACTCACTGAAGGTTAAATCAGTTGATTATTATAATATAATCAGTATATTACTTATCTTATCATGGAGCATCATCATCTGCCAGTGTTGTCCCTTAACATGCAAGCTCAAAATAGCACAAGTAACACAAGAAAACTCAAGCATATAGATGGTATCATTTCCAACTGGATGCCATCTGCAAATTCAAAGATCTTTTCCGCCCTGTTAATCCTATTTCAGATTAAAAAATAAATAAATACTTTCCACTATGTGATAAGTATTCTTATTATTTATTTATTTAGTAAAAGCATCTACTTAGGATGAACAAGATTTCCGAATTTTCAAAAAGTCATTAAATAATAAAAAATCAAGTAGTTTTATCGTCTTGTCTAAAACATGTATTTTGCCGTCGCAGACACGGCCTGGTAGTAATGTTACTACCAGGCGGGTGGCACAAAATCATGGCCACAAGTACCTTTTACGTCAGTGCAGTGAGTGTGTGTGTGTGTGTGTGTCTGTCCCCTATTGATTCAGCTGAGAGATGTGTTGGTGAAGCATTGTAAAACACACTTCAATCAAAACTGTTTTGTTTTAAAGGGCCACCCCTAGAAACTGCCTTTGCTTTGTATGACGATGCTTTGCTTTTAGGGGTGCAAAAAGAGTAGGAGTGGTTAGATAATCATGAAGTCTGAGGAACTACTCGGGGCACAAAAGTAGCAACTAATGATTAAGTAATTATAAGTAATGAATGACTGGTGGCGAGTATGTGCCACTCAGTGGCTGGTTCAGAGTAAATCTGGATACATATGAACTAATCATTACCTGATGATTACTTAATATAGTATCTTGCAGTCTGTTTTCTGTATTATATATCATTAAATCATTCCTGATTTGTTCCTCACTCATTAATAATTATTTATATTTCTATGTACCTTATTATAAAGCGTTAACAGTATTTCTGATGGCTTCTGTATGTTGCAAGACACTGAGCACCACCTTGCAGTGGCAATCTTGCTTATCTATTCAAGCATACTTCCAAAGAGTAAGGTACACATTTGCAGAGAGTGCCCTCTCCCACTGCGCCAGTGTCCTTGAGTGGTATATTTAAATGTCCAATGCTGCTCGGTTCAATACAACAGATAGGATAGCAATTTCATCAATAGCCTATGTCAGCTTATTTCAGAATGAGCACATTAGCAAAAACTGTGAAAAAAAAAATAAATCCTTTCAAATATACCACCAAAAAATGTATCATTAATTGATCATTAAAATAAAATGAAAAAAAAGATATTATACATTCTCAAATCTCTGGATATCCATCCATTTATATATATATATATATATATATATATAAAATCTCTGGGAATCCAAGGGAATTTGTGAGTGAAGCTATAAATGACTGTTTGCTTCTACACAGATAAGCATTATTCTAATTTACAGGCAAAAACTAAATTGCAATTTCCTCCTGTTTTAATCAGAAGGAATTTACAGTTCTAAGTAGGATGATTCAACCAAGTCGCCAGAAAATGTTGTGTAACGATAAGGTTTAGGCAAACAAAACTACTTCGTTAAGGTTAAGAAAAACATCATGGTTTGTGTTAAAATAATAATGTACCAACGTAACGTGACTAACATGATTAACATGATTAACGGGACAACCATGACGACGTAACTAAACAACAACCGCCCTTAGCGGACACTCTTACGTAACATTTCGTAACAAGCATAAAGTCAACATGTGCTCTTAGTTTCACACAGGACATGAGCAGTGGTCTCCTGGGTGAGAGTCCTGTTGTTTGTTTGACCTCCTCACTAAGCCTTAATGGACTTTCTCACTCGTTGAACTCGTTATTATACCACATCCATTTCAGACCACGTAACTCAATGTAACGGTCACGCAATATACCACGTCACTTGTTCTGACCGAATGCAAAAAGGTCTACATTCAACACGTATCCCTGGTTTGCAGAAACGTACAATGCCAACATATTGACGTAGCGAATTGGCTGGATTATCTGTAATGAAATCTGTAATGAAACGTGGTAAAACGTGCAGTTTTGATTTTCCTCAAAAAAGAGAAAAAGAAAACACGAAGCAAAACCAATTTGACAATGAAAATTTAAGTTTGATTCATGATTTTGAAAGACTCCCATTTCTCAAAGTAAGAACATTTCAGAGGAAGCTCTGTGACTGCCGTGGAAATGTGTTGCCAGACCTATTGCCTTTTGAAACGTTGCCACTGTTTGACCAATACGGTAAAATACTGCGCAAACAAATATGATCTGACAAACTCTCAGGCATTTAGTTGCTGAAATGTGTGGGCATTAAGAAATTATGTATTCCTTTCAGGCTGTGTGCAATTTATTTTGGGTGGGTCATGACTAAGCATCAACATAATGTGATGCAAACACAACGTAGGAAGTTGAAATATACTGTGTAAAATTGATGGAGACAGAGGTGATAAAGGGTGGGGCGAGGGTGATATGGGTGCTAAAGAGCATGATGAAATTGAGTTTTCCCGAATGTGTATCTTAACGTCTGTTGTTCATGCAAGCTTTGTAGTTTTGTCTCACTTCACTTGTGGTCCTGAATGTTTTTCACATCTCTCGGACAAAATTCCACGTCCGGTTACAGAAAGGTGCATGTAAAACTCAAAATATATAATAAAGGTAAATTTGTTGGGAGAATGATCAAAACTGAAATACAAAGTAGGCAACTTAAGACATTCCTGTTCAGAAACTATTTTCCAAGACCTACTTATTCAAACCATAGACTGTATAACATATGGACGTAGTCTCTGTGACGTCACCCATAGGTTTTCTGAGGAGGTGTTGTGATGCTTAGATTAGGTGGCTCCAGCCCACGGCATCTTGGCAGCGATGACACATCCTAACACCCGTCTAATCCAAAAATGGGCAAAGAAGTGGATCGTGGATAGCAGAGGAGACAGCTAGCAACCAGTGACCTGGAATGGCACCCACTTGCCACTCAAAGCTGCTGGGCCTTTCTAACTTTGTCATGAACGGGGAAATTGGCTATAAAGACCAACTGTTCTATACTTTACAGAAGGGAACAGTTGGTCTCTATAGCCAATTTCCTTGTTTTTTCACATCGGGGTCTGTGGGGAATGGTTCTCTTTTGCTGCCATCTTCAAGTGGCCGTTTGAAGAACTGAAGTTGTTGCCACTTTTGCGTCTTTCTCTGCACCGGAGGGTGCTGTGTGATTTAAACAAATAACTGAACCAATTGATGTATTTTTTTGTTGGCTGAGTGTACGTTGTAGGAGACATGTTAAACCTATCCACCAAATCTATTTATAGGACTTTTAGGGGGTGAGGACGATCAATGTGCCCCTTTGGCCACAAACCTGAAGATGAAAGATGTGAAAATGTGCCAGAAGCTACACATTCCTCACCATGATGAAATGCATATTGTATAGAAATATCCTTCCATGCTACTTATTGTAAATAAAGAAAGTGTTGAGCATTCAAGAGATTTTCATGCTGGAGCCCAGCCGGAGCCATCCCCAACGCTTTTATTTAAGGAATTAAGCTTGAATTTATGAGTCATTAGTGGTTTCCTCAATCTTTCATCACACTTTTTATATCCCCCAATGAATATTTTTAATATCCTCTTCTAAAAATGTAGACCGTTCCCTCCACATTCATATATTGTTTTTTATCTGCTGTTCACCCATCTATTACAGTGTGAAATATCACACCCAAATAGTTGTAGAAAAGGCAAACAAGAATGATGATCCCTTAAACACATAAAGTTTGCAAGTGAATATCACTCTTTTATTATAGCGAAATTAATATTTTTTGAAATGATTTAACTTCAGTAATTTATTCTCTGTTGAAATGCACCGCCACAATAAAGTACGATGTTTCAAGTCAAGCACGACTGTCTGTTTGGTGAAAATAAAGCCCACAGACTATGCATACAAACCAATCAAGGATAATGTACATAGGTAAATATTTTGAAATGGTTGAATATTGAGTTGAATTAAATGCATGCACTGCAGCAGGAGAGTCCCCACAAAGAGCCCATTCTAAGCTGTAGCCATGCACACATACAGCTGAGTATGTCTCTTCCTGCTGATGGTTCAGCATCTGTATGCTGTACATATTTTGACAACTCCCAATATTCCTGCTAGAATCGTCTATTAATGCACAACCATTAAAGGCTTACTAAGTTTGCTACTGAGAAAATCTTGACTGACAATCAACGGATGAAGATTTAAGCATGACATAAACCTTGTAATCCTGTATCAGAGCAGATTTAGACTCGGTATAACCTCCGTTTCAGTATGTTTATCTCCTTGGCTGTGTCTCTGTTCATGCAAAACAAGCAGTGCTCCAGACAATGGCGTACCTATTCACACATGAGGCAGGGAGCAGATTTGCAGCATCTGGATGTGACGGCCTCTCTCTCTAATCCTCCGTGTGGTTGTCTTTCTGTTCAGACACATAGGGGATTGAGAGGGCCATCCGTTCACATCCTGCCTGCCATGGGGCAGATACACAGAGGAAATGGCCACATAATCAATAAGAAACATGCATTTCATTTGCTATGTCTGCATTTTGTTAGCTGGCAAAAAATACCCTGCTCACATTTAGCTGGGATGAAGGTTGAATAGCTCTCAAAGTAAGTGTATCTTCAGGCTGGTATCACACAAATGGTAAAATGCTTGCGAGCATTAGAGTTCATGATGAGCTGTGGATAGAAAGGAACATGTGATTTTTACAGCGGCTTTTTAAAAGGGAATAAAGAGTACAGCCAGAGCTTTTTTGGCCACTGCAAGGTATCACATTGAAAGGTTGGAAATAATTGAACATTAGGTTTAGTCCTGATTACCTTAATCATCTTTCTCATATGAAAGGTCATTTTGCAGTCTGGTTAACTACGGACAATAATAATCAATGACTGGTAAATGATGATATTCATAAGAGCTGCTTGTGGTAATGTCTAATGGGCAAGCTAACACTATTTTAAAAAGATTAGCAAGATGAAGAATAGAATATGGAGCCAGACGTGACACGGCATGACAAACTGTTACCATTAAAAACAGTGGATGAATGGAAAGTAATTCACCACCTCTGGTCTTGCGTAGCTACAAAATGGTCAGTTCATGATTACTTTTTAACCTTTTTAACCATTCAAATAAATCTGACAAATTGGAGGGTACCTATACCTAGTAATTCCAGTCAATCTGCATCAGTCATATATTTGGTTTGGAATTAGCACAACCGATGGCTTATGTCATGTAAAAAGCTTGTAACTCAAAATATCATATTACAACTTTTTGTAAGGTGTGGATTGAAAAAAAAATGGTGGTTTTATAAATGAAACCCTTTAAAAGTTTCAGTAGCATAAAAAAATGTAATAGTCAAGAATGGGCCATTTTCCTAAGAGGTTTTTCAGTTTTTGTGAAGTGGTTTCTGATGGTCATTCGTCATATTGACTAAATACACTTGATTATCTCCTTTAGTTAGGTTGTTTGCATAATATATATGCTCTAGCATGATTTAGATTTGCAATCAGTAATATATGTGCTTCACACCAAAGAAAAGTCTTTTTTTTGCATTATTAGTTTTTTACTTTGAGCAAAGTTTAATTAAAGCGTTGTACTTGGTGCATGTCATTCTCACACACACGGACAAAAACACCCTCTCTACTATTAATATTCTCCACACAGTACAATAAAATTGATTTGCACTGATCTGTTATTGTTCCGTCATCAAAACATTTTTTTCATCTCAGGCCAGACGGGCACGAGGTACATATAAATTAGTGATATCCTTTCAACCGTCCACTATTTTCAAAGCGTCACACTTAATAAAAACACACATGCAATCCAGTATTTCAGATGGGTGTGCCTTTCATTATAAGTATACATTACTTCTGCAAATGGACAATCAATATGATGAACTGGAGTCAATACTTAACGACTTTAGCCAGAAATGTGGTGGGCAGTTTGTATAGCGTTCCCTATGAAATCCTTTCAGGCATTTCTCTTGTTAGCTTCAGCTCACGAGCTGCTCCACCGCACCAGAGAAAGAAATCAAAAACACACTCGATCTCAGCCACTTACAGTACAAATAATAATAAAACAACATCAAGATACTATACTCTCTTTGGATCAGGAAAAAAGTGGGGTGGGTGAACAGAAGTGCGAAGGATGACCTGCAACTGTCCATCAGTCTAAATTGCAGCCTCTTCTGTTCTGCAGTTTTTGCATCAAAGTTAATTGACGTTCAGAGTTAAGAACTATTTAAAAAAGCAACACATGCATTTAAGTCATAAACCGTATAATTGTTATTTTGCACTCAACTCTTGTACTCCAACAGTATCTGACACAGTCACAATAAAACTGAATATTCAAAATGTCATTACTGGTGTATTGGACTGCATGATATGTCGCTGCAGAGAAAAGAAAACACACAACAAAGAGAAAAGAGAGATATAGACAGAATCAGACAGACCCAATAAAAATCACAGTGAAACAAATTATCTTGTTTTCTATGGTTAGAGTGCTTCTTAATTAATAAGGCTCGGCATTCTAAAACAAACAACACCACCACATACTGGAGGCTAGTTTCTGCTCTATATTTAATCTAAGAAGAGGAGCTCAGACTGACCCTGTGCAAAGCCAACAGACACCAGTGATAAGCTTTTTTCTCCAAACTCTTTGCCAATTTAAACCTTGCCCTTTGCAATAATCCCTTCCAGACTCACTACTGACTGACATGCAGAAGAGTATCTATCCTAACTGAAGTTGCCAAACTGTGCCCTGCTGATAATGTTCTGGACGTCAAATGCCAACAGATCTACCAGTGAACAAAGTGTAACCCCTGTGATATTACTATTCCATAATCTGCTTTAATTGTATATCTGACACATATAATTCTTGACATTCTACATCATGAAAGAAATTTAAATGTTACAGAACAGTACAAAATGGTGCGCCAAAGTCCGAAAAGCTTCATATTAGCTTTAACGGAACCCTACAATTACACAGAACAAGGACTGTGGATTTTCCTTCACTTAGTATTAAAATTGCTTTAGGAAAGGATCTCCATTGTCGACAGGAGGAACAATTACAATGACACAGTTTCTCTCTTAATGTACATATGGGCATGTAAGTCTTTTTTAAGACAGACTTGAAAAGAGAAGTGCAGTGCACCGTTCAGAAATTATAGAGGCAATGTTTCTGATCTGTATGCCTTTTTCAATAATGATTATAGACTTACTTAAACACTGTATATCTGCACCCATGCATTATTTGCTTTGTTTCAAGATAGTGTTTGAGTGGAACATGTTGGTCCTTAGGTCTATTCTCAAATCTCAACTATAACAACACAGACAATATCTGTCTTGCATTTACTCTAACACAGTGGTGGGCCACCAGGGCCAGCAAGGCCTTCTCTGCTGACCTAGACACTGACAGAAGCCCAAAGTTATAGCTATTTTACAATTGATTTATTTTTCATAAATACACTACATGTATTCTTAATATTTTTCCCATTGGCTTATTATCTCATTGCATAGCTACTCTCTTCCTCAGTTGCGTTTTTACGCGACATTACATTTGTCGTTTTTATGATATGGTTAATATTGTTCCCTCTGATGTGAATAATATTTGAATGGTGCCCTTCAGTGTGTGGCGGAATGCGTGTTTTAGCGCCTCAGTTTTGCTGGAATGTGCAGAGGCCTGTTGAATCGTGTTATTTGGGTTTAATGTTATTCTACCTGCTTTGTTATCATATAATTATGTGACTGGTTCTTGTGAGTTTGTTCTTGTCATTGTGTTAATTACATTGATTTAGACTATATGCATTGCCCGTTAATGATGAAGCATCCTGTCATGCTGGCGTCATAATGAGGTTATTAGGAGGTGGTTCAACTCTAGTAGGACAGCACTGAAGGCCCCGGTATAAAACACACTGCTCTAACACGATAACTGCAATCAACCACATTAAAGTTATTATCTGAACAATTTAAATTATTTTCATATTTTACAGTAATCAAATTTCCAATTGATCTGAGTTTGCAAGGCTTGTTTTATGATTGATTTAACATCCAGAATAATATTTATTAGCCAACAGCGGCAACACCTTATTGAAGCCACAAAATACAGTAAGGGAGATTAGAGGAGGGGGCATTACTGTTTGTTTTTATAGGCTTTACTTTTCTTCGACTCCAAGTAAAGGCAGGTAGGCTGCTACTTGTACAGAAAATCACCTCTTTATCATTTATCACCACTAACCCACAGAGTGAAGTGGAGGCATGCTCAGACTGAAAACATCAAAACAATCAATTTTTAAGAACAAGGTTTACACATCCCACAGTATACTTTGACACACTGATGATTAATTCAGCTCTGTTGTTCAGTTGTTTTTGTTTCTCTGATTTCAAGCTTATAGTATTTTCACTAGGACCCCTGAGTGACAGCTTGGATATTTTGACCGTAAATGGTATGGTTTTACTCTTGTGATTGAGTAGTAATGGGTGCAGATCTCTCACTCAATCAAGTATCAGCAAACAGGGTCTTGCCAACAGAAACATGTTAAACCACAATGCAACAGGATTTTCTTTTACCAAACAACAGTTGCAAATACATTTGTTTTCTTTCTTATGCTCAATTCTGTTGTTTTCAGGCATCACTGAAGGGTGATTTAGAGGAGGTATTTGAGTCTGTTTGCATAGTACGGTGCAATTAAAATTGTATTGCTTTTATCTGGTACTGGTCACAACTATTAGCATGCATGTAATGTAAGTAATTTGTAATTTACAACACTGTTGGCAGCAGTTCTGTGTCCATGGTCAACTATGATCTGAACCAAAGGTTCCAGAAGTGCAACATTTAAAGGCTTAAACAAAGAAACTCTTGGTGAGGTATATTTTCTGCAAGACTTGTGTATTATATGTAGAGATCTAACATCCTGAAAATCTATAGCCGAACCCTCAGCATTCTTTAGACTATGGTGTCACAACACATCTTTTTTTGATATCTCTTTCTTTGTCTCCCTCTGCAGATAGATGGTCTAGTGACTCCACAGGGTAAAGCGTAAAATGAATCATAAAAAAAAAGCAATCACCATGTCTAGAGCCCAGCCGTGTAGCATCTCCAGAAACATTATCAGACGTTCTATTTTAGAGTGGGAGGCTAAAGTTGTTTACATGTGAAGCATAAGTGCTATCCAAGCTTTCTCACTTCAGCTGGTCAATGACCTGAAGTGCTGAAGCTTTCAGGTATTATGTCAAATTAAGCTAAGGCAAAGCCCTGGAAACATCTGATAAAAACCCGCATAAGACAGTCAGTATCTCTAATCTAATTGCTTCCCAAGTCTGTTTGAAGCGTTGCGTAAAACAAATAAAATTACAGTTAATCTGCATTCATCTCTTATGTTTTTGCAGTGGCAAGATGAGTGGCCCGGAATTCAGCTCTGTGGCATATGAGACAGAGCACACATTGTCGACACACACAGCTTGAATACACTACCTCTGCAGTCTTCCAAAACTATTACAATTACTGTATATAGCTTTTATTGAATTATTTCTGTCTTTGTTCAGTGATAGCACTTTCCTAATCTTAAATGCAAGAGTGTACACACATGCAATCACATTCAACACTGGATTGTAATTATGGTCAAACATAAATAAGGCTTTTCATGGTTAAACATGGGGGGGGGGGGGCACAGGAGACTAGAAGATAGATTAACTAGGGACTTAAAGAAAGACTTCTTGTACTTGAAGTACTATTACTTTGAATTCTAAGATAGGGTCTCTTTTTAGTACACTGGCGTTGTCTCTTGAGAGGTATTTTCAAGACAAAGCAGTTTGTAAAAAGAGCACAGAGGTTACGATGTGTACACACAAGTGAGCAGGATGATGCTCATAACTTGAGTTAGCCTAGTGATTTTGGTTTTGTTGATGCCTGGTTGCCCGTCGGTGGAAATACTGATGACAATACAGACATATTCCTAAGAAAGTGCCTGTGTTTACCCTGGGGCAGGCAGTAGGATCAGCACCATGGATAGCGTTGATGACAGAAACCAACATTGTGATGCAAAACTCAAAACATACATTATTTGTATTTGTTGATTAATGCTGTTCTACAACCAATAACTGTACCAATTCAAAGCCATACGTTACAGACAAACTAATAATGGATCTACTTACTGCATATTTCTACTGTAATTATTTTGTTGCATTTTCTGCATAATGCCTTCTCTTCCTCCATACTGTGTAATGTTTACCTCAATTTGGGTGGACAAGACCCTATAGTATTATATGCAAAAAATCAACTAAATTAAACAACCATCTATGTCCAACAGCAAAGTCATATGGTATTTTTTTCCCCATCATTCCAGGGCTTAAAGCTATTGAATGCAACCAGATGAGGAACATTAATAAACATAGACTCGCAGGCTGACAGTAGGTGAGTCAAACCTCTTCCTCCCTCTGCCCCTCTTTCTTACTGACTCACTCAGTCACACAAACAAACACGCACACACACCCACACACACACACACACACACACACACACACACACACACACACACACACGCACACACAAACACAAACAAACACATGCTTCAATAAGCGTTGTATACTAAGAAAAGCAGATTTGTTTAATACAAGCTGTTGTCCCACAGCTGCAGCCATGCAGGGCTTTTATATAAAGTGAAGCAATGAACTCAGATTTGCCAAGTCACAAGCTGAATTACTTTGCAACAGAAGCCCTGTGGCCCTACCAGAATCCAGCAGCCTGCAATCCAACACAGCCTCAGTAATCTCCAATGTGCATGGGTAATATTCCTGTTTTAGTTTAGTGAGTGTGGTCGAGTTGATGTAATAAAATTAGAGAATTACATTACCGTAGAACAATTAATCAGCAGATTAATTTATTTTCCCAATTATAAATACATACAGTGTATCAGGGTTTTCAATCTTCACTCGTGTGGCCCAATAATTCCTGTGGTCCTACCAGTAAGAGCTGTAAAATTGCAATTTGTGGCCTAGTTTTTATTCTATGCCTGGTGGGAGCTCCATGTAGACTGCCATTATATGTAAATGTAATGATTTCATTCAATGAAAAAAACAAACATCAAACACATGTAAATGTAAAAAGTCTATTATTAAATTCAAATGATTTGTTATTTATATTACATCACAAATAATGTTTTCAGTTATATATTGTACACAATGTCATCACATGGCTGCTGGTTTGTTTTCACTCAAACTTCACTACACAGACCAACTGAATTTGTGTTTAAGTGTGTCTGTGTGTTGTCGTGGTAGTAGCTACATACCGGGTTGTGATGCAGCAATGTGCCCTCATGCTTCTTGGTCAAAATGGCATTAATTTTAATGTCTTGATTAGTATAGCGCTTTCATTTGCACCTGCTGTAGACAGGTAGGTAAATTACTTTTTTGAACTTCTACATGTATATCTAGTAACCAACTCACAAAACACCACTGTCCCTTACCAACACATTACAATAAAATACATAATCATCTATCTTAAACTGGCATTCATTTTGTTTAAATGAGAAGCCGAAAAAAGATGTAAAGACAAGCCCAATTTAGGAGATGTAAAGTAAAACATATATATAAATATATTTCTTTCATCTCATTATTTCTTTTTTTCGTCAAATATTTTGCCTACCATGAGCTGCCTCTCTTTTTATCTCTTTTTATTTGTTTTTACTGGCACAAGTGGGCTTCCATGATGTAAGCACACTGAAGAAAGTGTAATGCAAGAAGATAGAGCTCATTGATCATACCACAAAACATGTTATTAAATGACTTGATAAGCATGGTGTTAGGATTATGTCAGCATACTTGAATTGTATTATTACATGTAGATCTGAAGAGCACACACAGTAAGGAGGCTATTCAGTTATGACTGTGTCCTTTGAGACACCTCATACAGTTTTAGAATGTAAACACACATATTCCTCTGATATCGCCTCTACCCCGAGTTGAACATCAACATATGGCTAAATTATGTGCTCTTAATTTTTTTGCCTTTGCCTCTTAATGTCTCTGCCTATTTCATAAACCCTTTAAAAAAAAAAAACCTGATGTAGAATGAATGTGCTTTACTCTTTCTCTCTCTGCTGCTCCTTTGCTCAAACACAAAACCTCAAGAGAGACACATCATGGGTGATAATGGCTTTCCTCTAGTGTAGACACTTATTCATATCCTGAACTACAAAGTTGGCCGGCCGATAATCACTACATGGTGTGGGCAAACACTCCACATTGTCCTGAGGGGCTAGAGCCTTGTGTGTAACAGGTACTGCAAATCGATACCACCAAATGGCAGTTTGCAGATCTCACATAATTAGACAGAGACACGGGGAGAAGGAGAGAGCTCCACTCGCACAGACAGATGAACATTAAACTATAGTACTTTCAGCCTGCCTCTTACCATGTTTCACCATTCATTGCCTTCCAATCGACTGGCAAAGCTACTCTCCCACAAAGTGTTGATTGACTGGCAATTGGAGGAGATCCAAGGTATACCTAAACAAAGCAGCTATAAGACAACACACAGAAGGGGTGTAGCATGGAATGCTAATGAACATTATCATTTATTTCAGTCTCTGATTTTATCTGCATGAAGTGATTGAGAATCTTTGTGTATACTGGAGGCTATACTGCATGTCAACACCTCTATGTTATTTTTTCCTGTCACTGACCCCTGGATACTGTCACATGACATGGACATAGAAAAGAAATAATGAAAGTGCAAGCAAAGTCATTGGAGGCAAAATAAGTTACTGTCGACGAAAGAAACACAAAGCTCTTCGTTTTCTGTTTGATTGTAAGTATAATTGTGGTATAAGCATGCTTGTTGTTGGGAAGTATGCCAGTATCAAGATGGAAAAAAGAATGCAGCACTGTTATGAAATCCACGTCTCACTCCATAGTGCTTACTACCTGCTTAGCTGCTCTTGGATGTGCCAGTGATATTTTTCTTCTACTTTAATTAATGGTCTATAATGGAAGGTTACACTTAAGAGTTTCATTTCTCAGGATATTGTCACAGCCCGGCTCAAGGGAAAGAAAAAGAGGAGAGGACAACGCATGGCTTTTAACTAAAGATTGATTTAACTAAATGTAAGAACAGCATTACAGAGTGTGTGAATCTGTAACATAAGTAATGTTTTTCATGTGTGCGTGAGTGTACAGTTCAGTTTATTGAACAAAAGGAAAATAACTCCAAGAAGAAAACTAAATGTAAAAACAAACCATATCCCCAGGGGGAGAGAGAGAGAGAGAGAGAGAGAGAGAGAGAGAGAGAGAGAGAGAGAGAGAGAGAGAGAGAGAGAGAGAGAGAGAGAGAGAGAGAGAGAGAGAGACTGATTGAATCCATATAGCTGACGAGCAGCAGCCACGGATGGATATTAATTAAACACTTCCTACTTCCTTCCTAAAAGGGAGAGTCAGACAGCCCAAGCACGAAATCAAGAGGGCTGTCACAGCCCCATCCAATAGAACAGGCAATGGACCAATGCCCATAGCCTTAGCAATGGTTAATTTATATCTATGTTGCTTCATTATCCCTCTTCACTCGCTTTTTTTCCCACTTCCATTTCTACTCACTGCTGGTCAGATCTGACAAGAAATGTGGTTGTGATAGTGTGCTAATCTGCTAATAAAGCATTCAACCATTCATAGACAGTAAAATAAGCAAATTGCCAAAAATGCCTTTCTTCACAAACCACTCCATGTCCAATCCAGGGTCTTAACTTGCAAATTTCATAAAGCAAAGAAACAAAATATGGCATTGTAGAGAGGAGATCCAATGTCCCATTGTCGTTTCCTTGGTTCCGCATGTAGAAATGACTGTAATGTTTCTTTCAAAGGAGTGAGCATGATGTAGATTGCTCCACAGGTATCAAGGAAATGGCAAGGAAAATCCTTAAAACAAATTGATTCGTTTTGGAAGCAGTTATCTTTGCTTGTTTGAACAAAATAATATGTTAGGACAATCACACTGAATTATGTATTTAGATGGTTATTTTTGCAGTGCAATGACAGATGGAATCAAACAATGTAGGAAGAAAGGATGGAGAGCCGCTGAGTGTCTCTCTTGTACATTGTTGTTATGTGATAGTCCAACCACCAATCCATTCAACACCACCATGTGTGTCAGCATGTGTCCTTTGAAACTACAGGGAGGCCCTTCCTGTTCAAATATTGATATGGCAACACAATGGTATACCTGGTGTTCTGGGTATTTCATTGTGTGTGTGTGTTTGAGATCAAGAACTAGCTCTCAATCTCTCTATCTTCTGCTTTCTTCCTACTCTTTCCCTCAGTTTGGGGTTGTTACTTACTTGGAGTATGCTGACATAATGGCAAATAAACTGTTTTTTTTTTGGAAAAAATGTATTTGTTAGGCATTAATAAAAAATCTTTTGAAACAATCCACAGGTAAATATTGTATGACAAAAAAATATATATATATTTATCGTGTCATACAGTATATAGTCAAGGTACAATCATAATTCAAATTATGCAAAGAAATGTTGTTAACCTCTTACCACTCCTGTAATATTCGCCTAAAACGCCTATCCAAGGCATACTCAAAGTAAATTGAAAGCTGTTCTTGAACCATTTGGAGTACATGCATGGTTTACAGAATCACTGTAAGTGCTCATTATTTATTTTCACAATTTCTTAAAAGTTCCCTAACACCAGACTTGACTTACTGCACGGACACAAGGGCCTGACTCGCGGTGTCAAAAGTGACTTCCACAATCTGTCTGTAAATCCACCCCCTAAATCTGCATATCATTGTTTTCGTAATTTCATTGGCTATACGAAGCGTGAGTCATCAGAACGATCGGTTGCAATTGGCTCGCGCATTACCCGAAACAAGAGGGGCGGGCAATGTCGTTCAAGACGGACTCTCATTGGCTATTGTAGGCTCTGGAGAGGATATGGAAGCTCCTATTGGGTCAAATTAGGTGTCATTCGAAAGGTCAGAGTGCAGCTGCCATTTTGTGATCAACAGACCGGCTCTGTTTACATGGAAAATTAAGTTACTTTAGAAAATGGATCGCTAGTTAGCATATCTGCCGGCTAATTTGAAATGATGCAACAGCAGTCCGTGGGTGTTTATGGACATAATAATGTGTTTTGGACTAAATCTTTTACTGGATTGAATCGTGTGGTCCTTTGCCAATCTAACAAGACCGTTTTTGTTGGACTTTTATGGATGGGGGAAATACTCTGAAGCATAATTGGTGAGTAGCGTCGATATTTTAAGTGCTTGTTTTGGGGTTGGTGGTGTGACAGATACGTTGAGTGTACCTGCTGTTGTGATTGTATCTTGAAATGGTTTCCATCAATCGAATTCCAAGAATCTTAGCTTTCTAACGAGATATCGCATTAGTACCTACCTATACATAGCAGTTGTGTACATGACACAGATGTACACTAAACACTCCAACGGCCGCGGACGGGCCGTCAGAGTGGTAACAGGTTGAAAGTTATAAAATATAAATTTATCATAAAACACACCAACACACTCGAAATGATTAAATTATATAAATGTATTATAGCAATGCAGTTTTGAAATTGAAAATAAGGGGAAACAAGAATATTCTCTGATTAGCAGCAAATTGAAGTAGGAAGAGCAGCCTGAGATATGACGACAACATGACACATCAGCTGCAGCACAAGTCCTCGGGATGGAAACGTGTTATTGCCAGGTGTTATCTGAAGTGACGGTGTGGATCGTGGCTGTGTGAGATGTCTGTTAAACTTAGAATCTTCAAACAATTTGTTGGTATTCTCCTTGGATCCAAGTAGTAACATCTGTTTCAATTATTACTTTATAATTTAAGTTATGTGTGAGATGAACTGCTTGGGTGTGGGTTTGGGATAATAGAACTGCCTGTGTGTAAACCAAGTAGCTGCCATGGTTGACAGCGGAAGCCAATGCAGAGATGTCGGACACAACACTGTATCAGATTTAATATCAAAATAGTCATTTATAACTGTACTTTAATGATGATAAGGACTTTGAAATGCAGACAGGAGGAGCCAGTGATCCAACTGCCAACCTTGACTAAAGGACGACCCCGCTCTACCACAGCCACCCCTGTGGTTTAGGAGGTCATAAGGAAGGCTGTGGTCACCATATTGGCTTATCAAAGGTCATAGTAAGTGAGCCTGTTGTTACTTGTCGTTTTCTTACCATACAATACAACCCACTGAAAAACACCGTCTTCCTCCACTCAATTGGATTTCTGCATTTGTGTCTATATTCTAACAATAGCTGTCCCAGGAAGACTGGGCTGTTAAAGCCGAGGACATATTATAAAAGGTAAATTGTTCGTCTTCACTCTAGGGCTGCGGCAGCACATTCATACTCCCATAGTACACAATAAGTAAAGAGAATGCACAGCGCACAGAGACGTTTAAATGTGAAACACTTCATTCTGAGCCATTAATATCAATAATACCTTAAGATTAATTAACATTAAGTTAAATTTTCATAATATTATGATGTAATATTCAAGGTATAATACTGCTAATTCCTAAAACAATGGTTGATGCTGGTTTGAGCTCAATTTATATATTTGATGTGAAAACAACAACTAAAATGAAAAACCTTTTTCAACTTTAAAAGTTTTTTACTAGCAGTCAGGGATGGAATGATTAGTGCATCAGTGTAACTACACTGCAGCCTAAATACCACTTTTATTTTCACTTTTAAACTTGCTTGTGGATTACATCATCTCGCTGACTGAAGGAGTGCATTCTGTTATATAGTTTTCAAAGGTGACAACAGAAGAAGATATTGATACAAGATGAACATTTTACAGAGAACAGTGTCTGAGTCCCTCAACAGATGCTGCAACTCTGTGTGAGCATTTTAATCTGATCATGTAATTTTCATCCAACTAGACAATCTCACTTACATTAAATACTGAGACAGTTGTTACAGTTGTACTCATTAAATAGGCTGTTGCATTAGCACCACCTGTGCAAAAGGTGCTGCTTTGAGGATGTTTTTAATTTCCACAATTCAACAAAAAGTGTCTTGGTCACAAATCAAAGCAAGCAACTGTAGATATAACTGTAGTATTTATTTCTCTTAGTACTCGTTATTTCTCTCTCTGTCTTTCACTCACTGAGGAGGACGAGGTGTGAGCAGCTCTCTTCCGCATCTTGTGCATACCAGGAAACAACATGTGGTGCAGCTGCTAGTTGTAGGACTTATACACACTGTACAGAGCCAGAAAAAAGGTTGTAAAAACGAAAAGGTCTAATAAATTGAGAGAAATTTGGGATAATTGTGACCCCGGGACAAAATCAGTACAGGGAAATGAAAAACGCGAGTGTCTCTGGAAAATCGCATGGTTTGGCCAGTAAATTAATGTAAATCTGGACATTACAATCAGGTAATGACAGTTTTAGTTTTTTTAATTAATATTTACACACAAGGAAGCTTTGTTTGATGCACTGTTCATTCAAAAATGCCAAGAATAATGACGTGCTGGAGCTGCTATTGTGTCTGAGACTTAAAGGCAGGAGTTTTGTAACTGTAACATCCATTCAGCTTTTTCTTTGTCATGACAGGAGTTATGCAGGAGAAGAAAAAAAAATCCCTTACCCCTGCAGAGGATTGACGCATATTTGACATTAAAACTGATGCTTATCTTTTCTCCCACTATAGACTGTGCCTTTTGTGAACCTTGCTGGCTGTTTGCAGACCAAAGTGCACCTTTTTTCAGTGATGCATTTGTCAAATGAGTACGAGACTGGCAATTTGTCAGAGAGGATTGACTCACATACACAATCTTAGGCTCGTGTCAGATCGTGTGTCATATATGAACAGTGGAAGCGAAACAAAAGAATCGATGCAAACATGGAGAGGGATGCAAGGACGCTGCCAATTACTGGAGTAAGTTACTTGAGCGTATTGTCAATGTTACAATCACTCTGGCCACTGGGCCTTTAGAGGACATAGAGAGATCCTTTGACAGCACAACAGCATAACACAACTCTTACCATGTTACCATCCAGAGGTAAGAATATCTGATAAACGAGGCTTTCTTGGATTTTCAAGGAAACAGTGGACACACTGAAAATCCTGGGAAGCATAGAGAGTAACAAATTTAACCTGAGCAAGTGTCAGGGTAGTTATACAAAGGTGCAGATAACAAGAGTGTACAGGCCAGGATCATGGAGATGGAAAAGCTGGCCAAATACTGTATGTACACTGTGCAGCACACACCTAAATCTGACACTGAGTGACTCAGTCTACAAAATGTAGCAGTGCTGTAATAATTTCATGATATTATTGAGGCTCTTTTTATTTTTTTCAGCCAGTGTTAGAAGATGGTCACCATGGTACCGTTACCCTGACATGATTATCACGGTATGATGACCTTGTTGCTTTTAGATACCGGTATATACAGTAGATTTCATGAAAGCTCAAAATAGAATCAATCTTTTTAATCAGATTAATGGAACAAAGCTAAATATACAAAAAAAACAAATGGAAATATTCTGCTTCATCGTGCAACAAATAAACATACTGTTATTGGCTATGCCCTCAATAGAAAACAGCAGAGTCAGAAATGTAGACTTGAGCTGTTGGTAATGACTTTGCTGAGGCCAATAGGACAAACTTTACATTACATTACATTACACTCGTTTAGCAGACGCTTTTATCCAAAGCGACTTACAATAAGTGTATTCAACATAGGTATTCAAGAGAACTACTAGTCACCAGAAGTCATAAGTGCATCTCCTTTTTTAAACAAGCATCTAAGAGCATAAACCAGAGCCAAAGTACAGTGCAGAAACAAACTAATCCGAATACAATAAGTGCAACAAACTAATACCAATACAATAAATGCTAAGTGGAAGGCTCAGGGTAGGTCTTCTTGAAGAGGTGAGTTTTCAGCCTGCGCAGAAAGATGGGCAGCGACTCTGCTGTCCTGATGTAGGGCTTTGGGCTTTGTATGGAGGAGGATTGGGTTTATAATTCTCCTTTTTTATTTATTTAATGTTTTTTTTTTTTTTTTGTGCAGGGTTCTTCAGTTCTGACTCTCGATTTTATGTATTTTAATTATTAACTAAATTAAAAGCAATTTAATATTTTAAACTCTGCAGATTATAATCTAATGAAAGAGAGAAATGCCACTTTGCCTCAGAGTCTTTTGTATTTATGTGTTTGTGAAAATGATGCAAAAGGGAAGAAACACGAGCGTGTTGTGTGCAGCTTCATAAAAATTATGCGATTTTTAAAAGAGGACTTGACTAAATCCTCCCATAGTTTACTCAGGCTTACCCGAGGTAGAACTAAACAGGACCATGGTTTTTCATAATTTTGATGATGATGTTGTCACCAAACTATTTTATACAGGAAAATACAAGTGATTGAAATTGCTATGGAGCTCAAGATTTCTAAATGTATCTCATTCATTTTCATAAGTTTTGAACTAGACACTCCAAGCTCCACTAAAACAGAAACTGTCAACACCTAAGACTTTATACAGATTTTTTAAATTCTTTTTAGTTTTGTTATTCTCATTTCCATACCCGTTTCCATTTGCTACAACTTATAAGAAGTATGAGAGGAAGATAAGAAGAAAAATAATCATGAAAATTGAATAAGATGCAAACACCATTCCAACTTTTATATCTTCATTTATATCAAAACTGACTCCATACTAAGACTTCATGTTGGTTTTAGAAGCCTCTCAGGTCGAAGCCCTTTTTCCTCTTTTTGGTCCACCTGGTCCCCTTTTGTAATAATGTGTGACCTCAACAGCATAATGCCCAATCATGTTATCTACATCAGGACAAACTCCTGAAAATATTCATCCTGAAGGGATGTCACATCAATGAATAAATAGTTGTATCACCATAAACACAAAAGAAAAACCAAAATGTAAATTGAATCTCAGATAATAATTTAAATCACAATTAACACAATAGTGAACAAGGCTTTAAACATTGTCCATTCAAAG
The DNA here is from genome assembly GCA_032191485.1 of Leptoclinus maculatus. NCBI lineage: Eukaryota > Metazoa > Chordata > Actinopteri > Perciformes > Stichaeidae > Leptoclinus > Leptoclinus maculatus. The sequence goes on from JAVDOI010000007.1 coordinate 10,136,055, forward strand.
ACAAACTGTAGCCAAACAGTTTTCACTTTCAAGCTTAATTGTTATAAAATCAGAGCAAACGTTCAACTTGAAATGAATGCAATTTAAAATCCTGACTTGATTTAGATTTGTCTTCGTTGTCCAGTCTTCTTTGTTGGTTCTCAGAGAAAAGGCACAAGGTGTTTGGGGAGGAGCAGAAAACTGAATGGAGACGAGGACATCAAGGTCATCTACCGTCTGGACACAATCAACAGTCACGTTGATTTTGATTTTGAATAAAATGATTTTATATATTTATATTTTATATTTGAATGATTGTGTGTCTGTAATTTTTATTTTAAACATAAATGTGGAAACAAAAATGAGTGATGGCCTATTAGTGCCACTGCCATGCATAAACATACCTGTTATCTTGCATACAATACTGAACTATTAAAATAATGGACAGATTCATGTTTTGAAAAAAAAAAAGAATTGTCTAATCAACCGAAAATTTCGCGGACCCCCTGCAATACCCCCTGTTGAAGACCTCTGCTCTACAACATCAGGAGGATTCGCCCCTTCCTCACTGACGAGACGGCGCAGGTGCTAATCCAGGCTCTTGTCATCTCCCGCCTGAACTACTGCAACTTTCTACTTGCCGGAGCCCCGGCGTCGGCCATCAGACCTCTGGAGCTTGTCCAGAAAGCTGCAGCTCGCCTAGTGTTCAATCGCCCCAAGTTCTCCCACACAACTTCCCTTCTCCGTTCTCTACACTGGCTACCTGTAAGAGCTCGCATCCAGTTTAAGACTCTGGTGCTAGCCTACAGGGCAGTGAAAGGAACAGCTCCTTCCTATCTCCAGGCCATGGTCAAGCCCTACACCCCCGCCCGACCACTTCGCTCTGCTGCCTCGGGGCGACTGGTTGCCCCGTCGCTCAGAGGTCCTTGCGCCCGATCGACACGGTCACGGCTGTTTTCTGTCCTGGCCCCACAGTGGTGGAATGAACTCCCCACTGACGTCAGGACAGCAGAGTCGCTGCCCATCTTTCGGCACAGGCTGAAAACTCACCTCTTCAAGAAGGCCTAGCCTGAGGCTTCCACTTAGCACTTACTTAGCATTTATTGTATTCATACTAGCTTGTGGCACTTATTGTATTCGTATTAGTTTGTGGCACTTATTGCATTTGTTTGTTTCTGCACTGTACTCGGCTGTGGTTTATGTTCTTAGATACTTGTTCGAAAAAAAGGAAATGCACTTATGACTTCTGGTGACTAGTAGTTCTCTTGAAAACCGATGTTGAATTCACTTATTGTAAGTCGCTTTGGATGAAAGCGTCTGCTAAATGACTGTAATGTAATGTTTGTACATAGGAAAGTGGCATGAGTTTTTGTCTGAGCCTAAAAGAGAAATATAACTCTGCCTTTAAGTTGGACGTTAAAGTAAAAAAAATGCCAGAGGCAGCATTTGGCTCCTGTAGCTTGTGAACATAGAAACCGTAAGGCTCAATTTATGGAATGCGTCCAACCATTTAAATTCAACATTGTCCTTTAATGAAATGCACTTAATTGCTTTCTTACTGATGAGACGATCAATACCAGTTTCATTCCTGTTCAATCAGTAAACAGATCTTGGTTAGCTTAAAACAAAAGGAGGCAAAGGGAAAGCGCTAGCCTAGAAAAATGCTCTCAAACAACTCCAAAGCTTTCTTCTTTACATGATGTATCAGGTGTACATAATTTAGAGCACATTTTAATTACATGTTGCAACTTGTAATGCTGTGTCACTGCACCAAGCTTGTGTCGGACAAGCAATAGCTGTAATGTATAAACACCTAAGTAAGACAGTTTTGCTCATTGCTTTCCTTTGTACTATTTTTTCAACAGGTTTCTCAGTTACCAGCCATGGCACCCAACTCTGTAATTTGTTTCCCAATTGTGTCTGCTGTGCACTCGGAGGTATGAATGCAGCTGGCTGTTACTGTGTTATTAAGTTACCTTTCTCTACTGATGCTCCTGGCCTGTTTCTGGTCCAGCGTAGGTTGTCCTGGTAATCACGGTAAAAACATCATGGAGCTGTTCTTTGATTGGCTTACTAGAGCAGCACTCGCAGCTGTCATTTCTTATTTGGGAAAGGGAGGATACTCATTCCCACAGACAGGACAAGATTTGATTGGAACAACACTGGTGTGCACCGAGCGGGCCCAAATGTCAATCTTGAAAGTGACTGCAGGATGCTTGCCTGAGATGCAGCTGGAATAGAAGCCAGCCACGTGGAGAAATCACCATATACTGTTTTTTTACCTAATTATGTGGAAGAGAATATATTCATAAATAACAATATGAATCATATAAACTGAGAGACAGGGCCTTTCTCAATTATGTGCCCCTCCTTGTCTCCTTGCTCATATTCTGCATTAATATGTAAAAAAAAGGGACAACATTTAGGTATTGGAAGCATTCTGGTGTCCGTTTGTACTCCGAGTAGCACTGTAGTATGTTCAAGCAGGCTTTGGTTCAATGCGGGTAAACAGTCCGTAGGGAGAGAGAAAGAGGCAGGAAGCATTGGCCAATATGCAATCATGGAACCCAGCGAATATCATCTGCAGATAATTTAATTAGTTTAAAATAAGCTTTTAATTGGTTTAAAATTTGCTTGTTAACTGGCTACTTGTGAAACTATCTGGTTGTAAACGTCGTCTCTAAACTCAAACTCCAGTTTTGTATCTCAAGTTGCTTAATTGGACTGGAAACAACGTGCAGAGAAAAGGAAATCATGGCCCCGGATATCTGCTGGCTACACTGCAACTCCAGAAATATAGACCCTTGCTCATAGAGGCTTATTCGATGTCTGACCACTAAGCAATGAGTTCCGAGATTGTTTGGCTTGTGACCCAGAAATTGATCTCAGCGTCCCATCTTGACGATGTGCCAATTCCTTGATGTATCTCAAAGCGCGAGGATTAAGGAACAATGAGGCTTGCCAGAGGAGCTATAAGCAAGTACACTGGTGTATCCTTCACTGAAGTCTTTTTGGCGCTGACATATAAAAAAGGTGTGGTACACAGCTAAAATAATCGAAAAAACAAAACAATGGCAGGACTCTACAAATGTCACTGTTCCTTTCAGTGTTCATAAGTCGTACTTATTTAAGATGATCAATAAGGCTCTGTTCTAACTGCATTCCTAAATGATATTTTACCTGAGTATTACCTGAATATAGGCTACTACATTCAATTCAACTGATATAACTTTTCTGCATTCAGCACTAATTTGCTGTATATGTAGCTCAAGCGCAAGTTCAGTCAGGAAGACACTCACGCATAATCTCTGTCTCTCCTCTCCTTGTAATTACTCTATCAGCTGATTGGGGGCGTGCACTTTTAAGTAACCAACCAGATTCTGCACACCGGTTCCTGAAGCCAATCATATCGTTGCTGTCAAACTTTGAATAGTGTTCTCCTCTCTGCTGCTGGCAGTTGTCATTTCAGCTAAGCAGATGTGACCCTCGTCCACCCCAGTCACCTCCAGTCAGCATCACAGTCATGCTCCTGATTCATCATCAGATTGCAGCAACTCCTTTCACCACCACCAACACCAGTGTCTGGACTCCAGGGGATTAGGCCTGTTGGACCTCAGTATCCCTGCCCTCGGTGATAGTACTTCAGGATGGAGTCCAATCGCCAAAGACTTTGCACTTTTCATATTTGATGCATGTATAATAAATCATTGTTAAATTATAAAACAAGTCTCTCCTGATTGAAATCTTGTTATATAGATAGATAGATAGACAGGAGTGAGCCTGTGTGTATATATATATATCACTGAATCACCTATATAATACATATCACTCTTTATTCGTATAGTTCTTTTCATTTGACCATGTGTAGTGATTCACACATTGAAATATATAAAGACTATGTTTGCATTGAATAAAAAAATGAAAAATGTACGTCACCTGTACATTATGCCACATTTTAAATTGAGTTAAAAATAAATGTATAAGTTACCATGAAAACGGCTATGCTCATATGACAGGGCTCATAAAATACAGTGATATAACAAAACAGTGGACAGCTGATGCAGCTGTGTTGTGGTCTCTAAAGTGTGTTTTTAAAGAAAACCTCCTCAAGCCCGATAGTGTAAAACCTTTTTATCATTACCCACAAATGAACTTCAGATATTCAATTTTCCATATTAATGATCCATATCCAAATGTGTTTCTGGTTGCAAGAATTGTATCGAAGACAGACTGTAAAACACTTCTCCAAAGGGCAACTACCACACTACTTTAATTCATCAGTCTCGTTGAAATGATGTCACATGTTCTTTATTTTCTCATATAGAGTGCAAGCAGAACAGATGGTATCTGGGAGTAACATATTCTCATTAGGTGGTCTCAAATCTGCACATCTGAAAGGGAAAACGAGAGAAAAGGGGGGAGGGAGGAGGGAGGGGGAGGGGGGGATACAATCCTCAGAGTTTTGGCACAGATCAACTCTCTGACCTTCTGTCCAGTCTGCTGGCCGACAGGCAGGAATGAAAAGATGGAGCAGGGACGGGAAACTGACAGCCTCTCAGTAGCAGAGAGCTCCAGATCTGAGTCGGCCTAATCAGTAATCACTGATATGTTGCTTTCACCTTTTACAGGGCTTTTGTTACAAAAGAAAATCAATAAGCAGCAATACTCTCCATACAAATGTAAAGGTTGGGTCTCTACTGTAACAACATTCATAATAATCACTATGGCCATACCACCGGAGCGTGTTTGTGTATATATTTCACAGTAAGGGGGTGGGTGGAAGAGAGCGCTGAGCCTGTATAATAACACGCAGTAAGTCATGGGAGATCAGTGAGTTAATGTCCATTAAAAAAGAAACATTTGAACTTAAAGAAACAAAGTTTCACTGATATTAGAAACAGAAATACAATGGAAATGAATCCTCTTTTTTCTTTAACCCAGCAAGGCATGCGCCTTAAATTTTGCCTTCGGGTTTTTGCATATGGGTTTGAGCGTGCTTTTTAACTTTTCTAGAGGGATATGGTGCCCTTTTCTTTACCTAACACTACCTGGCAGCTAAATAGTATGGCTTGTACCTTAACTTATGTGTCAAAATGGGGAGACAGCTGTCTGCTTCAATCACTGTCTCTAATTTCAAATTCATTGCATAGCTTAAAGCAGGTTAAGTTGGTGCCTATTGCAGTGACAAGTAGCTACAATAGTGAAATGTTTGCTGCGACTGCATCATTGGCATATAGGTCATGCCTGTTCTCAGTGGAAGTTTGACTCTGCCAAGGTTGTGCTTCCTCGCCTATTCTCTTTGTAACTTCCATGGGCAGGATTTTGAGCATCAATCAGGAACTAGAAATTGTTCAGTCTTGCCATGGCCGAATGGCATCTCTGCTTTTTGCAGATTAAGTAGTTCTGTTGGCTTCAGAAGCCATGCAATGTCTGAGTACGTTGGGGCACTTTCTAGCTGAGTGTCACGCAGTTGGGATGAGCGTCAGGACCGCTAAGTCCAAGGGCAAAGTTTCCTGTCGTGAAAATGTGCTTTCTATCATATTTTTGCCCTAGCAAAAGTGTATAATTGTCTTTGGGTATCAAAAGTAAGGTGGAGCACGACAAATATTTGCAGCAGCTGCAGTTGTGCAAGCCAGGCCACAATGGCAAAAAAAGAAACAGGCAAAGAAGAAACGGCACAACTCACATGATTCCTACACAATCTGTATTACCGTAGTCATATCAGTGCATACAAGCTTGCTCTCATAGAGAATGAAGGGTAAAGAACATGGACACAGGCTCCTAAAGTTAGTCTCCTACACAGGTTTTGTACGTTTATGAGTGTTTATGAGTTTATAAGCAATGTGAGGAGCTCAAACATCCTGAAATACATCAAAGAAGAGATTCTGTACATTTGCATTGAAAAGAGCCAGTTGGCGTCAACAAGGCATTGATTATGATGCCTTCCAGGCACCTCCTTCTGTTGGAATATTGACTGCATATAATCACCTGGTCTGCAGAGGAAGTTATTGGCTGCAGCCTTTTCTTTACATGCCTTCGATTCATGAAATTTACAGAGATGATTAGGATCTATCTTTCTCACCTTTCAACTTTGAGGGAATTTCCTCAGGTCAGGGGCTGCAGTCTATGAAGATAAATGTCTCCTGCATCCACTAACCATAGATGTACAATGGCCCATATATTGATATGATAAAGCAATCAGGGTTCAAGTAGCACTTAGGCAGCATTTTACAACCAAGACTCACAACCCCAACCATATCACCCACCCACCCACACATCCATGATCTAAAAAACACCTGTTCCCTGTGTTTGTTTCTTCTCTCGACCCCACAGCCTCAGGAGAGAAGTGATGTGACTTTATGCCCGAGGACCTGCCAGTGGGAAAGTGGCCTTGCAAAGCCCTTGTAGTTAAGTCTGAATCATTCTGTGTCACACACATGAGCCACAACAACAGCCACAAACCACAGGTTAACTCAGGTAAAAGTCAGATATTTAGAAGCTTTGGTGCCAGCGGGCCAAAGTATAAACATCAGTGCTGCTGACTGTAGGGGAAAAAGCAGACCCCATAACCATCTCCGACCCCTTTCACTGTGAAGGGGAAAAGGGAAGTGGCTTTGTTATTCTTCTGTAGTAGCAATCAGTGAGGTAAGATTAAAACAACCAAAGGTGACATGGGACATTTAGTCTAAAACTGGCAAGTATTATTGGTAGAGATACATTTCCATGATTCTGACCAATCCAGAAAATCATAGCATAACACTGATACTGTAGACTAAAAAGGCTTTGGAACGTATACAATTAATACAATCGTTCTGTTAGTTGTACTGCAGCCTTCTCAATATTTGATTCACTTCGGCTTTAATTAACTCTTAAGCTCTACATATTTACTACTGCCAAAGGAAAGATTTGTCAGTAGTAAATGGAAAGATCTTAGATTTTTACAACATCTGTGAATTTTTATTCTGAAATATGACAAATATGACTGTAATACTTGGGGATCTATGTTGGTTGTTATTCAAAGGAATTAGTGCAACTACTACAGCATTGTAAAGGATTTATCTCGCATCTCAAAAATTGTCTTCACGTTTTCATAAAGACAGAAAATCATTTTGTGCATATTTTTGGAATATGATGTGGACAAACATTGCAGTAGCGACTTACACCAACATGTTTTTTGCATTATTGGCTTATTTTGGACACTGGCTAGATATGTAGTATTTGTCTATTGAATGTCAGTGAGTAGCTACCAGAGCACCTCCTAATCCCCTCACAGTTTTAGAGAAAAATAATCTAAAAAAGCCAAAACCTTTTATGACCCACCACAATATTTTGGAGAAAATCTACAATTTCGCAGACAGTCCTGGAGCCAGCCCTGATCCCGATGTCTTCTTTCAAGCTAAATAACTGCCGCACAATAATTCAATCATTTTAAACCTGTGTGGCAATCAATACAATACAAACCCTGCCAATTTGCCTCAAAACATGGGAGGATGAGACCAAAAGAGTATTTTGATTGTATAAGTCCCAAGTCACCAGCAGTGCTTTCTAAATAACACTGAGAAAGTCTCCATTATCACCTAATCCCTTGCAGTGCACTGCATTAGCCTTTCAATTCATCTATTGTTGATACACAATCTACACCTACGTGTCACTTAGCAAAAGACAAAGAGATAAGCAAAGCATCTGCAACTAAAAAATGCCAGGAAAGCAATGTTTTACCTATATAAATAATGACCTATATAAGCAAATAAGTTATCTTTCTCTAATGCTTCCTGAAGCTAGTTATAGCTCTTAAAGCTGTTTTATACTGAACATGGGGAACCTAATCCATGTACAATATACTTCTTTAGTATATAGTAGAGTCTTCTTTAGATTGCTCTCTCTGGCATTTTTTCTATTTTCTGCTGCAAATACTTTTACCAGAACTTGGAGATGTGATTGCATAACCTCCTTTTCTTTTCAACTTCCCCTCTGCACTGGTTTTTAAGCTCAGAAAGTGATTTTACATATTCTAGAGATTATTTTTAAGGCACAACTGTATCTGGCTGCAGGCTATAATAGACCCTTTAATTCGGGGCTGTGTTATTGTTTCAGACTCACAAAAAAGCAAGAAAGCTGAAAAAAATGATTGTAAGCCATTCAAAATCACTGTCTACCTCAAATGTTATCCATATAACACTACTACTACTACTTCTAATAATAATAATAATATTAATAATATTGTATACATGAGAGATGCTTTGATACCATGTTTATTTATATTATAGCTGCCCCATGCCTATCGCTGCCTTTTCATGAAAGTCTGAAAATCTCCAGCTTTTTTTAGCTTGTCTGATAAAAAGAAAATATGTCAAGGGAAGCTGAGAAATGTAGCTTCCGCCCTAATTGCATAATTATGATGGCTCTGATCTACACTTCTGTGGTTTGTGTACTTGGTGTTCATGTCTTTAATATCTCTACACAAGATAAAATGCTCTGAGATACGTTTATATTAATGGGAAAGTTTAATCCCTGAGTTGTTTTTTTTATGAAATGCCTTTTGCTTTTTCCTCCAAAAGATGAGTCAGTCAGTGCATCTTGTGTTGGATGACAGAAAAAAGACCATGAATTATACAGCTGCATTACATGTCTACATCTTGTAGCCCAGGCAGAATGAGAACAGAATTGTAGCAGCCGGGGTGAAAGTTGCTAAAAACTTGAAAATGTGGCATCGAAAATCCTTTTCCTTAAAATGACCCAAAGTATTATAAATCATGAATCAGTTCTTAACTCTTAGCAGATCATATTAAATATTTTAAAAAATATGACAAAACAATAAAAAAATCCTTTGTTGTCTCCTGTGCTTTCTGTTCCCTTTCTTCCTATATTTCATACCTGAATCAATGCCAATTCTGATACCACTCCATAACTTTCCAGCTGTCCAGAGCTAGAGGATGTTTACCTGTGGCTCATCACAGCACTAATCACATAACACAGTCATACCTGTATACATCTCCATGGGTTACCTTCTTGCATGAATATCCCTGAAAAATGTCTCAGACAACCTAATCCTAAAATGTAAGCCTGGCACTGCTGAGTCTATGCAAGCATTAACTTCTTTTGGGAAGGCTTGAGGAAGGGGTAGCATTTGTGGCAGGCGCTTTTGCTGACCACAACCTGCTACGTTATTATTTATGTATTTCCTTGTCAAGTCATCACTGGTTGACTCTGGTTTTTTGACAACCTTATTTGGAGCATGACAAGTTTAATTTAAATATATATGCTCCAGGAATGCAAAAAAGTGGCCCAATTTCACTGACTGAACAGATGTAATCCGGTGGTGTCAGCGTCATATACAAATATGTTAGTGCTGCCCTTTTTTCATTCTTTCTGTCAAGCAGGTATATACAGTATACACGTTTGTCTATTAGAGAGTGTGTGGCAGTTGAGATTTAACAAAATTATACTATTTGTGCTAAAGTGCTTGCCATGGCCAGAACAACTAGCACGCCTTAGCTTCCATTTCTACATTTGCAAGCTGTAATGACATGTATTTATTGCTGCTCACAGCAGGAATCGATAGAAATAATTCACGATAAAAAACCTGAATAGGGCAGAAACTGAGACGCACAATGCTCATCATGGTCTACAGACTATATAAAGGAAGAGTTTGTTTTTTCCATGCAAAGTTTTACAGTGCTTATGTTGGATAGTTTACATCTAGAACAAAGAGAAATGTGCAAACAATGTATGCTTATTTGGCTTAGGTGCAAGTTAGCAAGTGCATTGTTTTGTTATGGACACCTGGAGGATGTATGTGAACCTATTCCAGTAATAATGCAACCAGAAGAATTTCATGGATAATTACTCCCTGTGTGAGCGCTAGTAGAGCCATGGCCTGTGTGCAGTATTCTTCATTGTCCCCACTGAGCACTTTGCCATCACTACAATCACTTTGTGCAGTTTCCACTTAAAAGCATTTTAATGTTGCACTTCTGGTCCTTCTGGTTCTTGCTAAAGGTGGTAACTCAGCAGTACAAACAGACAGACAGGATGAAACACAGTTGTTTATAACTGAAAGAAAATTCCAGCCAGTACAGATAACACAGCATTATAGAAATGTCCTGCCACATTGCAAATAGATGCACCTTCTATTGAAAGGGTGAAGATTAACTCAACAAGGTCTACACTGGACAAATATAAAGGACACACATGCCTAGAAAAATACCACCTTTCATATCATTAAACATCTTACAGGGCCCTCTCATTTCAGTTCACTCTTTATTGTTTTGACATTTCCATCATTTTGACATGGCATTCACTCATACATACACTTACACATACACTAAACATATACTACACATGCTAAAAAGTGCCTTAATATTACCATCAGTTTGTCTCTCAATGCATACACAGTATAGCAATTAAAGTACATCTTAACGTATTTAAATATATCTTGAGTAAACGTAACAGTTTTAAATGTGTTGTGGAGCAGCATTTAAACCAAGGGCTCTTGGTCAATGCTTTCAAACTGAATATTGCTGTCTTTTCATATCACATTAGCGACCTTGGGGCATAAATATTCATTAGGCCTCAGGCCTTGCTATGAAACAACACATGTTCACAGAGGAGAAGATGACATCAGAGCAACACAATGGACAGTCAACTTGTTATCCATCACCATCCAAGGACCATATTTGAATTCCAAACAACTTCTTGTTCTGTTTTTCTCTTTGCTTTGTTGATCTTTAAACAATAGAGGAGATCACCGAGGGGAAGACAAGACATTTTGGTTTAATGTGTGATTGGCAGACTGAATGTTGATGTCAACTTCTGTCTGTCTGGATTTGGGTTTGAGTAAGCCGGGGCCCATATAAAGTAGCTTTTAAAGACATAACCTAAACCAAAAAGGGGGAAGTAAATAATGCTGGCCTGAACTGACCCAATATTGAGTTGAAATGACACTTAAATTTGTAAAAAATTGCAAGTGATAAATTACTATTAATGGATTCATATTGGAGAATCACCTATTTTAAAGTTAATCATACACAAATTAAATCCAATCATTGTCAAATGAATCATTTGAAAAATCATAAACTGTAGCTCTCCTGAGGCATTTTCTCTTGGTTAAATATTTACCCTTGCGCTGCTTTTGATACAAAACTTGACAGAATTGTGTCTTTCAAAGGAGATTTTCCAACAAATGTTGGGATATGGAAAAGTGAGATCCTGTTCTAATGCATACAATGTGATACATTCAAGCTCTTTAAGTTACAGGAGGGGATAATTATTAATAATGGCCTCAAGGATGAAGGCACAAGAGACTGCAAGTGAAGGGAAAAGTAAAGGAAATGCTGTTGCATTGCATCACTTCTTCTCAGAGATCAAAAGGCATTTCAGCTCCTGAGTAGGCAACGCTCAGACCTATGAAATCAATAAGCTTGAGAGAGGGTGATAATTTGGGAAAGATGATGGAGATTTGGTTAAATTAAACTCAATACTGATTGTAATTCTGAAGATCATAGCTCCTGAAACTGTTCAATAAAGCGGACACATCCGCCCAAGCCACCAACGCTCCGCCACTGCCTCTGTTCATCCCTGCTGAGACACCCCATCGTCTGCAGACACTGATGATGATAATATCTCATCGGTGAAAAAATGATACATTGGCCCTCGATGAGAGCCTCGCGGCCCACCTGCTTCCACAGTGAGCTGTCTGGTCAAAAAGCAGGAAGCCTCTACCACCGTTGCTACATTACAAGGAGATGCAGGAATATTTTGACAAAAATATTTCAACTGGGTGCGCAGCTGGCTGCAGCTGCTTATAATTTGCGTCCCTGCCTTACATTCCCAGACACATCACTTCATCAGCCAAATATATAATCTGATTCAGGAAGTTGCAATGGCCATGGACCTTGCCCAGGTAGGTTCTCGCCATGTGTGGTTGGAACTCACTGCGCTTCTGAGGAAGGACAGGGATGATCTCCTAGGAGCCCCTATTGTCACGGAAGGGCTCTGGTCACTCAGCACTTTCAACGTATGAATGAGGAGAAATCACAGCTCAGCCACCACCTGCCGCTCACTCATCTAAAGGGGAAATGCTGAGGAGGGAGCATAGACGAGATAGAGCACCCATGAGTCCAGCTGCCCTTACTTCTTGGGCTACCTCGGCAGACCAGCCCTCCCACATGAACAGACCACCCTTACCCCATGAAGAGAGGAGGTAAATATATCCTCCCAGAAAGAGATAGATGACATGTTAGCAGAGAATCAGGCCCTGTTACAAAAACAGGCTGTATCTGTTGTTCCCACTCAACTTGTTTACTCTGCATACTTCCTGGTTACCAAGAAGACGGGAGAGTTCAGACCCATTTGGTCCCGGTGCATAGCCCACAAGAGGTTCCGTAGGCTAACCATCAAGCAGTTACTGGCTCAGCCAGTCGTTTGGTTCACTACCATCGAAGGATACATACTTCCATGTGAAGGTGGCTACAAAACACAAGAAATTATTGTGTTTCACTTTCCAGGGGTTATCCTACAAGTACAACAGGCTGCTGTTCCGCTATTCCCTGGCCTCCCACATCTTTAGCAGATGTGTAGACACAGTGCTGCAGCCACTGCAAGACCTCTGATGAAGGTCTTCTTTGGTCTCAATGGGAATCTCAGATAATTGGTTATATCCACACCACCCAATTGATCTTGTACCTATTCAAGTTGGGTTTGTGAGAAGCTGAAAGAAGAGTGCCCCCTGGCAAACCAACATGGGGAGTATGTGAGGACAGAAACGGACAGACAGCCCTGCAGCAGGCAGTTGGCATACGGTGGCGGGGTGCGGTGGGTTCGGTGGGTTATGTGCCTTGGGAGAGCATTTGGGGGTTCCTCCAACGGAGGGCAGACACATCAATCTCCTTGAGCTACAGGCAGTGTTTTTGGTCCTCCAACAGTTCCGACCTCTGATATGGGGGAAGCACGTGATGATGAGGACCAACAACCGCTTCATGGTGGCCAATATCAACAGGCAAGGCAAAGTTTGGTGCTTTGCCCTGTTGGGGATGATGCAGAGCCTATGGTTGAGAGCCTCAGAAAACCTGTTGTCCCCGAAGGCTGTCCAAATTCCGGGACTGAAGAAGAGGGGTGCAGACCCCATGTCAAGAGGTAAGGTGAATCTGTTTGCCAACCAACATAACACCCAGTGCCTGCAATGGCTCTCCCTGGTAAAGCAGGACAATCAACCCCTGGGGGTGGACATGTTTGCACACCTGCCATGGCCAATAAAGCTTCTTTCTGCAACTCCTCCTCTCTCCTGTTGCAGAAAGTGAGGCCGTACCAGTTGTTGGTCACGATGGTAACCCCACGTTGCCGCTCAGTGCTATTATGCATAAATGACTCATTTGATGGTAGCCCATCCCTGAATTATGCCCCAGTTATGGGGGGCTTTGTCACAAGAGGCAGGTAAAATAAGCATGTTGCCCACTCTGGGACATCCTCTCCAGGCTTTGCTCCTGAGAGGGACAAGACCGGCAGCAAGAGCGGGATCCACCATCACCTGTCACAAGGCTAAGTGAAGTGAAGTGGTTTCTTGCAGGGGGTCAGAAGGCAAAGGTCAGTGATGTGCGCCTTCTCCCCGCAGTGGGAACTGTCATTGGTGCTCAATGTCTTGGTCTTGGTGTTTGAGCCTCTGGAAGGTGTTGTCATCGCTCAGAGAGTGTGTGAACTAACCGTCTTGTTGGTGCAACCTAGCTGCTTGCTGCTTCTTGTACACTGCACAGGGGCTACCTTCACACCAAATCCCTCTTTTTCCCCAAAAAATGTAAGTGTCACGGATGCTTGTTGTCTTCCAGGAAAGGGAGGCAAAGTTATATCTGCTTTGCCCAGTTTGTGCGTTTTCACATTGTATGGCGTGGTCGGTAAAGCCCTATGCAAGAAACGCCTGGCAGGGTGGCTTTGTGAGTTCATCTCTCAACCCTATTGGCTGGTGGGAAGAGACTCTCTCATTATGGTCCGTGCACACTCTACATGCAGTGTGACAGTGTTGTAGTTAACGCCCGGTCAGTGTGGTTGGGTAGATGTTATGTCGCAGCCGGGCATGCATCATCAAGCTCCACCCCACTGTACCCATAGAGTCCCGAAGAGGGCAGCACCGGTGTGAGTTAGAACGAAGGTTACCGTATTGTAACCCTAATTCTATAAGCACAGACAGAGCCTTTTACCAAGCAGACTCTGTGGCTCCTATGCCGCTTGCTGGAGAGGGTGTAGGATTGCAGACAGCGGTCTTTGCTGCCTTACATACTATGGCAGGGGTCTTCAATTAAAATTCCAAAAGGTCCAGATTGAGAAAATCTCCTCGGGCAAAGGTCCAGAACATTACAATGATATCTAACTCGCGCCACTTAGTGCCATATATATATATTCAAGAAGTCTAGTAGTAGTAACAATGTCTCTGTGTAGTCAACAACTGTCAAATCAAATAAAGAAAGTACACATCAATTATATTTTAACAATTATTATTCTCAGTCTTCAAATTTAACTGGATGGATTATAAATAATACAGAGAAATACATAAATAAATGTTCTCTCATTTCAAGTAAAATAATGGCTCCATCTAAAAATAAAATACACAAAAAATAACTTTTGAAAAACTGACATCTTAAAAGAAAGTGCTTGATTTTAGAAAGATGAGCCTTGTGGCTGAGGCTGCTGACAGGTATTTGCTTGATTTTTTCACACAACTCTTCTTTTTGTTTCCCCTCAAGTAAAGTTCCAGCTACTGCACTCATGCACTCCTTGACAACCTCTCCATCAGTGAATGGCTTTTTATGTTGACCCAAAATCCAAGCAACTTTCACGGAACATTCGTAAGCACGTTGTTGGGCAGTGAATGAATTTGTTAATATTCTGGTGGAACGTTCATATTGGGCTCTTAAATCGTTTATTTTCTGTGCCCTCAGTTCGGATTGGAGTTGGTATGTTTGGTCTCGTAGTGACCAAACATACCAACTCCAATCCGAACTGACATTGGCGCTTTGAATAATGGCCACGGTATCTGAACATATGAGACAGAGTGGTTTAGTAGCGCCAGCAGGAAGAATGAACAAATACGAGTCCGTCCATTCTTTGTTAAAGCTCTGTTTTCGAGGTCCACCTTTCTCTTTTTAGAGCACGCCATGTTAACTTGCTTCTCCGACTTACTCACTTCTCTCACTGCTTCTCTCTCACTGCTTCTCTCTCCGTCTCCCGCCTGTCTGCGTGATATCACTCCACTCACGATGCAGATTATTTACAATGTATGTAATTGGTCAGTGTGTTTCCTGAACTGCTGAATGAGTGCCGTAAAGGCCAGAAAAGCTGCGCAGGTTAAAACAGAAGCGCTCCGCCAAAATGTATAATTCTCAATTATCCATCAATTCTACGTCCGGGTCCGGATAGGACAGCGTCTGGGTCCGGATCCGGACCGGGGTCCGCCTATTGGCGACCCCTGTACTATGGGGTCCAAAACGTATTCAGGTAGGCACGTCCTGATTGGCCCGTACACTGAACAGCAAATTTTCAGTGGGTAAATGCATACTTGTGATTGGAGGGTAGCTTTACCTATAGTATCCAGTAGAGGGCTTCATCTGTGCTTATAGAACTAGGGTTACAATATCATGACCTTCATTATGAAATCACTATTGATTTGTACCAAGAGCAAGAGTCAATCACACAGAATAAGGATGTACACACACTGCACATTGCTTTTTCCAAATGAGTTCACCTTAAGAGACAGCCCAGACTACTATAAATGCAGGGCTATATAAGCTTAATAATAAAAAAGGAAATGAACCAGAATGACTCATACATGACAGGTGTGTTCATCAAAATTGAGCTTATCTTATATTCTTAAATCTAATATTGCAGCACTTTGACATATGGATAATATTATCTTTAAATACATGTTTCTGTATCATCCGTACAACAACTGAACTCACTATGTGTTTTCACCCTGTAATACTACATATTATTAATGATATATAAATTAGATCATAGCAAAGAAAAAGCTATAGTTGACTGTACCCAAGACAGTGATAATGCAGTATATTGCCTTTAAAGGTCCCTTGTCAATTCCTCCTCAATCAGATCTCCATATAATTATGGAATTCAAACCTTTGCTTATGTGCACACACCTATGCCCATGTACATGTCCATGTGCACACCCAGAGCCACGTGCACGCCCAAAACCAGGAGCACGCCCAAAGAAATGTGAATGCTCATCAATTTACAATATAATTGAAAAGTAAAGTCGACATGAATAAATACTTGTATAAACACATGGCATGTCAAACTGGAACAATAGGAGAACAATTTGGCACATACGTTATTTCTGGTAAAGAAGCTGCATGTGAACATACAAGCAACCGACAAATTAGTTTCTTTGACCCATTCATTGTCTCAGTTTGCTTACGGCCATCACACAAATGCGTCAACTTGACTTCCAGAGGAGAGTCAAAGGAGAGTACCAACATTAATCAGCGATACTCCTGGTGACTGAAAGGGGCGTTTTTCATGAAAAACAAAAACAAAAATCCATCTATTTGGTTTCATAAATGTTGTTCTATCATTATGACAATACAGGCGTGTGCATATTAGGTAGGAAAAGTCAGAGCAGGAAGGAAATGTACAATACACGACTATGGAATATTTCAAATTTTGGAACAACATCAGATTTTAATATTCTGAAAGCCAAGACTTTGTTATATAAGAATCAATCAAAACCCTCAAAACACAAAAAAACAAACGGTGATTATGTGAAATCAGACGAAAGCCCACTGTCCTGGGGTCTCATTTATAACCATTCCGTATGCACAAAACGGGGCCTGAAAGAGGTGCACGCCACTTCCTACACAAAAGTTGTGGTCTATAAAAACTAACCTGCCGAAAGAATGTGCGCAGCTGTGCAGACACTCTGACTCATGTGTACGAACATTTTGGACACGGCAAATTGACGACGCAGATGGTGAGGTGGTGAATTGAAGCCAGACTATCGAAATTAAATGTGAGAGGCGTCATTATACATATAATGACGCCTCTCACATTTGCTGTCTGCTCTCTTCAAAGCAGAGGGCCAAACTACCGACACTCGTGGTCAGCTGTGTAGCCGCTGATGAAATTATCATCATCTGTAAGATAACGTCAAAAAGCGTTAAACAACTGCAGAACAGAGCGTCAGTATTTTTCAATACTTTTCTTAAACTGTGCAGGTATCACCAAGTACAATTTTAGATTTCATATAGTTTTTGTGAGTAAAATCTGCAGTGAACACAACTTTATTAATTTATGGTTTATTCCATAGGGACAGATACAGCATACTGTATGAGTTTTAGAGCTCACTGGAGCAGAGGAGTGGTGACTGTCACTTACTCTGCCTTCTCCAGTCACCTCACCTGGCAAATTGTCACCACCTGCACTTAAGGATTGTGTAAATCAGCAAAGAAATAATTCTTGCACAATCACTCTATAGCCTCATTATCAGTCCTACTCTTAATGCCATAAGAAAACATAAATAAATGAATACATACATAAATTGTGTTCAATTCAATTGTGTGCATTATTGTAAAAGACCTTTTCTTGCCCAGAATTGAGTTTAAGATATGTGTCAACAGTGTAGCGAGATCAGAGCAACCCGGCTGGATTTAACCCTTTGAGAGTCAGCCCGTGACAAAAGGTAAGTGCTGCAGAGACATTCCCGTCTAAAAACTGGCCCTTCATCACAGCAGGGGAGTTTTTGAATAAACTTTCTCAGAGACTATTCCAACATAGCAGATGGCATGTTGGAATAGTCCACAGCCCGAAGAGAAAGATCTCAAAACAAGATGACGAAGTTAACACGAGGATGTGAAGACACCTAATGATTAACTGAGGTCTTTATTTACACACACAAACATAATCTCTCTCTCCCCCTCTCTCCTTTCTTAACAAATGTCAAGAAGACCCTTACCAGATCAAGTCATAAAACTTGGAGCTACAAATAGGAACTGACTCTACGTGGTGTACAATTCTCTTCAGTAGGACTGAATTAAATGGGATAAGTCTTCAAATTATTCAATAACTTCACCGAAGTTATTCAACGGATGATTCCAAAGGTGTAGATCTGTTTCCTGAGTCGTTGAGAGGAGAACTGGACAAACACTGATTTAAGACCATGCCCACCGTGTGGCCTCATTGCCATCTAGCAACCGTCTGTGGTAAGGTCTCTATATTCTTAAGACCGTAAGATTCGGAATAATAGTTTGATAAATAGTTAAAATTAGTGATGGTAACATTATGTTTACACTACGGTTATTTCATGGAAGACGTATATTTTGTCATTGTATTATTTCTGTTTGTACCAGTTGTTACCCGAATGTAAGTTTCATATACAAGTTGATGCTTGTGTAAGGTTGCTGATCATGGTCCATAGTGGGGGAAATGATTTGACTCATGCGCGTAAGATAGTAAGTTGATTCATTTCATGAAGCAGGAGTACGTCAATATTAAGAAACAAAGAAATTAAAATAGTGGCTTCTTAGTTAAACAAGTATTTAGAGCATTATCTGACTCAGGCTCTCCGACGGACCAAGACTCGCCGACCATGGCCATGACGTGCACAGCGATATCTTGAGGCTGCTTCCCATAATCACTTTGCAACAGCAGTGTATCAACCTCAAAGACATTTACCAGTCCCACTTGGTGGAAATCTGAGGACTACTGTTTCCAGACTCCTTTAACCGGCAACCATTGCTTTCTAACGGGATCATCACCCGCTAGAGAGCCTTGAGTCGACCCCAATTGGAGCAGAAACAAACGGCTGAGCCCACTGCAAGGTCATCTGGAACTACGCTGCACACTGTAGGAAACTTACATCTTCTATTATGATCAAGTGTTGGTGTTGGATAGCACTCTGAATTATTAATATTTACATTAATAGGTTAGAGTAGCGTCGGTATCCTATAGGAAATCATATCCTTCCTTCACTATCCCAAATCATTCCCAATTGCAATTTGAAAACTAATTTCATTCATTCATTGGTATCCCTGTTCAATTGTTAACCGCTTTATTCTTTCGTTTGATTTTATTATAAATAAATTACTCATTTATTGCCAAGCCGTCTGTCATATTATTTCAAAGCGGGAACCAAAGATCAATTAACTCAGAACTTGGTATTGAGATATTGAGACTGATTAATTGATTATCAAACTGTTGAATTCCTTATATATATTTTCCTCCCGAAGGAGGTGATGCCCCAGAATTTATGAGTGCAATATTTAAATTATAAGATAGTCATAACCGCTACAACGGATAGAGGAGCTCAGATCAAACACATATTAGGTGGATTTAAAACAGTGTAAAACACTGCTGCTACTACTGAGAAAAGTAAGCTGGATAACCAATGTGTGAATTTTAATCCATATCCTACGGGAAAAGAATATTTCAGACAGTGACTGATGACATTGGGGATTAGTACATTTCCCACACTGACGCGTCTACTATGGCAGGACTGAGACTCTGCCTACTAATATAACATAGGAGATTAGTTATACTGAGGATATTCCATTGAGTAAATCTAATATCAGAACAATACCTCATCTGCTGATTTAGAAATACAATTAACCTTGGTCACAAAAAACTTAAACACAGATAAAATGTCCCCAGCACAAATCCAGCCCAGCCTATAACTCTGTAGAGATCTGTAGCATTATAATTCCAAATCTTGTCTGGGATTTACAGTTTATACTCTGAGGAGTTTAAGAGTGTTGTTAAGTAGTTGGGGTTGGGGATATGTTGGCCCAATACACCTTGAATACTATTACAGTAGTGTAAATGGGGGAAAGAGTATGCTTCCTGCATGTTTTTATTTGCCTCTATTCTCAACAAATACACCCTGTAGTATTAAAAACGGGTCTCAAACATGCAATGGAAATAGGTGTACATGAAGAATACATCATGATGCAATTTGTGTTTGTGCAGGTGAAGAGGATTAAAGTGTTTTACTTAAAGGATGAGTACATCTAGAGTATGAGTATTACAAAACAAGGCCCACAGTCACTGACAGAAACATTTTGATAAACTGTCTTTCTTGTTCAAGATCAGCACTCTATTAGTCATTTGTTTAACCACAACAAGGATCACTGTTTCATCTACGATAAGCTAGGAAGGGGCTTTCATAATTGCTCTTCTGAATCGGAAAAAAGAGATGGGTGTTCTTTCAGCCTTTGCAGAGCCTTCTAAACACCTGGGTCCTGCTGAGAACAGCAGAGCCTTTGATCTGGGCTCCAGAGAGCCTTTTTATTTCAGAAGAATTATGGATTAGCATCAAAATGAACAGGGAAAGCCATTTGGATGGCAAAGTGTGTTTCATGTGGAGAGGGTAGCGAGGAGAGAGAGACCAATTTAAATATATTTTTAACTGTTACGGAATTGCAATAACGGGTGACAATTTAAGACGTGAAGTTTACATGTTGAAACTGTTGAAATTGAAGGTCACAATAGGGGGGGGGGGCAGGGTTTTTTCATACACTGCTTTAACTTTAGTTGAGGAGACAGCAGAGACACACACAACAGCTATCCCAGATGATCCTTATCCTTAAAACAAAATTCAAGCTGCTGCATGAGGATTAGTCAAATTAAGACTAGCCTTTACAGTTGTGTCACAAAAAATAAGGTCCATATATTTTAGAATATGAATCCTATAAATTTACCTATCTATCTAAAAATCTATGATGATACTAGGTTACTACGATTAGCAAATTCAGACACATAAATCATCATTGATATATTTATCCTATGAGCTACATTAGGCAACAGTAAGGGCCACAATAGGGCCTTTAGTAGATAGATTACATTAAGTAAAGTTATCTTACAAGACAAAAAGACTTTCCCAGATCTCAGGCAAACAGCAGCTAATTCTCTCCAAACAGACATCCCATAAGCCCTGATCAAGAGCCTTGAAGTGCAGAAGGGTTCCCAGAAAACCAGTGTCTTCCTTGACATCACCAAGATCACCAACACTGTGTGCACACTGCTGTCATATGCACATTATACTCCGGTCTCTCAAAATTCGAAGAAATGGTATCACATGTGAGGAAAAACTCCCATGTTAGTATAAGGCCAATAATTGGCACTCCGCTTCCAGTTATTTGTTGTAGCACGTTAGCAGAATTGTGAGATGATAACATATATGACAAATGTACCAATACACATAAATCCATGTTTGACATTGATGTCTCTGTCATAATGCAAAGGTTGTAGAAGAAGCTTTTCATGCTTTGATAAGAACCAATCAGACCTCATTCAGATTCATCCAGGGCCTGGATGATCTAATGCCTACATGGGAGAGTTAATCACACATAAGATAGAGCAGCAGCACAAAGATGCTCAGTATAGTTATGCAGGTTTTTGAACGCTGCAGTCTTTAGACAATAGGACAGACAACACAATTGACTACTGGGATTAACATTAGACGGTTCCTGGAGTTCTACATCATGCATAACAATGGGATTTCTCGCAAAAATGTTGAGTGATATGATATTAAAATTGTGCAAAACATTCCATCTCAAGCTTTTGCTCCCATTATAGAGATACAGGTATGGTGTAATGTGACTCAAAAAAAAAACCTCAAAACATTATAAAACATCTAATAGACTTTAGACTCCTAAACTAAACTAAACTGGTGAACCTTACAAACAGCTGTTCTTCACTGACCTGCAGAGCACTCTATCAAGACACACTGCTGAGTTGGACTAGTACACCCTTGGTAATGGTCATGTTGTTTGTTTGTTTGTTCTATGTAGCTCCGACTTCAGATTTAACTCTGGATCGTGCCAACTTCAGAAGTTCTCAGATGAGTTCTTTATTGCCTATTGTGGCACACACACAGCAGTGAGAGGGATGAGTGGTGAGGTTTCCCGAAGACCAATCTGTAGCTCAAAATTGGGGAGATAAAATATCTTCTAGAAGGTTCCTAACAAAGCTGGCATATTAGGTTACTTGACTATTTGCATTTTAAGCAACTTTATACTTCTACTCCCCAACATCTCAGGGGGAAGTATTGTATTTTTTACCCCAGGACATTTATCTGACAGCTTTAGTTACATTTCAGATTGCCGTTTTTTAATCCACTTTCTTTCCAGTAAAAAACAAGCATCTTCAGATGTGTTCATGTTGAATGTTACTTCGCTCAATAAACTATCTAAAAAGCCTCTTGGATCAGCTGGAAAATGCATCATCATAAAGCTGAAAACAGGCAGTGTTTTAGACATTTTAGAGAAAATTGGTTCTTAAAAACATATGATGACCTTATAGAATATGATGCATTTTTGTAGATTATGCTACCCAACACTATATAGTGTTAAAATTAGTCCAACCTTAAACATTTTCAGCAGTAAAATGCAACATACACATTAATGCAGGAGAATTGTTAATACAAGAATATCATATATAATTAGGGGTGTAACGATACGCGTATTCGTATTGAACCGTTCGGTACGAGGCTCACGGTTCGGTACGCATGACGAACCGAACGAACCGTTCATACATTATTTTTTTTATTTTTATTTTTTTTAAGGGGGCGACCGTGGCTCCCTGGGTTAAGAGGGTTGTCTGGTAACCGCAAGGTCGAAGGTTCAATCCTTGACTGGGCCGTGTCATGTGTCGAAGTGTCCCTGAGCAAGACACTGTACCCCTAGCTCCCCGGGCGCCTGTCATTGGCAGCCCACTGCTCCCTATATACAGGGATGGGTCAAATGCAGAGAAAAATGTCCCCCATAAAGGGATAAATATAGTGTATATATACATTATATATATATAGACATTCTCATCTTTCTGAAAAAAAACTTAAACATTGAGTAGAAACACACACACACACACACATAGTTCCATATAAAACAGGATTGTTTCTTTTATTTGTTTATAACTACAGCAAACAATGCTACATTTTAGTTTTCATAAGAAACTGTTTTTATTTTACACGCTGCTAAGAAGACACCCCAGAAGATGGGTCACTCAGGTATAGTTCCATCATTGTTCAAAGAATAACTTTATGATGTTAGTTTTAATGAATAAATATATTTTAAAATCAAGTACGTTTCTCTGGCATTTATAGTTTTCTACTGTATTGAAAACGTACCGAAACGTACCGAAAACGTACCGAACCGTGGCTCCACTGTACCGTACCGAACCGAACCGTGGATTTTGTGAACCGTTAGACCCCTATATATAATAGTAAAATATTTACAGGAAAAATGTTACTGCACAGTTTCAAAAGATATAGTTGATAATATTTACATAGCTTTACTTAAGTAAGGTATTGAATGAATAACTTTTACTTGTAGTGCAGTATTTCCCTCTATGGTAGTAGTACTTAAGGATCTGAATACTTCTTCCACAACTACTAGTATTCACCGACACCTATCACCCTCCAGACAGAAGACACAGAGATAGAGCAGCAGGGTAGGAGGCCCATGTCCTTCAGCGTCTGAAACACACCTCTCTACTTGTTCCATCAATGTGTTGGGGAGAGTGCACTGCTCTTTGTGATGGTGTGAGAAAACTGAAAAAAAGTACAACAAAGAAAAAGTACTACAGAGGCAACACATCTCAAGCTTTGTGGAACTTATGTAAGACTCAAACACCTTCAGCCTCTGAATTAATAAGCTCACTGTGTATCATGGAGGGCTTTGGTTTTAACTTCTGTCTCTCCCTGAAGGATGGTCTCATCACTAACAACATACATACTACCTTAATCTGGATTGAGAATTTAGTCACTGCATTCAATCATTTTTTGGTAATCATCTAAATGCTGTGTGACCATGTAGAGCAGGATAATGTATGTTTGGTGTATTCTTAGAGCAAACATACACACAAAAACCCTAACAGAAAAAAGAACAAAAAAAGATAAAGCTTAATCCAACGTATTAATAGAATTTCCCATGTACATGTTTGTGAGTGTTGTCCCATTGTTTTATGTGTTTCAAACATTCTTGTACAACTCTGAAAAATAACTAATCAATATAGCAATAGAGAAAGATTCAGAGCAATAGCAGGTTAATGCTCTCTGTGTCTGCACTGTTTCAGTGCACAGTGTGCTCATTTCGGGATATATAAACGTCAATAAGAAGGTGTTTGTTGGAGAAAGAGTTCTACATTGATTGATTCTGTTGGGGACGTAGTTGCGTAGGAAAATAGATAGCATATTCTGTCACTAGTAATGTCTTTCCTGCTCCATAACAAAAATCACGTGCAAATGTATCAATGGAATTTGAGGAAAATATACAGTACATGTCGATTCACAGTGAAACTAAATTCAAGAACAAATTGAAATACTCTACATTAACTTGCAAACTACAGTTTGGAAAATTATAAATGATCTCACAATGGTACGTATAGGAAGTCAAAGATAGCCTTATATTTTGACTGAAAATAAAATCACTCGTACGATGATACGATTGTACGACGATAGAACAATGGAAGAATTAGGGTCATTGAACCAACAAACAACGTGGAGCCGGGGGAATCTGGTAATATTGCGAGAAATAACAAAAAATTAACAAGATTAAAGCAGTAAATTTAGAATAGTAACGGTTGTTTTTTAGGGTTAGCTTTGCTGAAATAAAGAAAAGAAAACAAGTCTTGGTGTAGTAAAAAAATTAAAGTTATTGCTCTCATTTTACTGTGACTTCTACAATATTAGTATTTATTGATGTTCGTAAAAGAACACAGACGGAACATGAAAGAAAATGTGTATGTGTCTTTCAGGACCTTCTTCTTGCTCATGGCTGTCCATCAGAGAAGACATCGGAAACAGCAATCTTAAAGATTATCAGATAACTTGGCAAAAACATGTCTAACACGAGGTTAGACACAATGTCAGCATTATGTTCATAAAATAAAACAGAAAGAACATGAAAGAAAATGTGTATGTGTCTTTCAGGACCTTCTTCTTGCTCATGGCTGTCCATCAGAGAAAACATCGGAAACAGCAATCTTAAAGATTATCAGATAACTTGGCAAAAACATGTCTAACACGAGGTTAGACACAATGTCAGCATTATGTTCATAAAATAAAACAGAAAGAACATGAAAGAAAATGTGTATGTGTCTTTCAGAACCTTCACCTTACTCAGAGGCCATCCTTTCCATAATAGCAATACTTTAGGAGCTATGAAATTACAGATAGTGGCTGATTCAGAAAACGTTTTTTGCACCTTACTATTCTTTTCTCGTAAATCTTTGCCCTTTTTAATGATATTTCTTTCTCTGAAATGTGCTACTTTAATCTCTGAATATTGAACATGAACAACAGTATCACACAGCTTACCAACATAACTTTGTGGAATAGCTCTGTAGAGCAGCTTTAAAACAATACAGATTTAGTACAGTTGTCTGGTGAAGGTGACTGCTGGTGTCCCTCGGGTGCTGTCTGGTGATAATAACTTTAGATTTCTCCTTTTAGTCTGGTGGTTTCTGGGGAGTGGATGATATTCATGAATGCTTCATAAAAGCTTGATTCATACAGAACCTTATAAGATACATTTCCCTTTGTTAAACAAACACGCATAACACACACACACACACACACACGCTAAAAATGCACTGCCCTGACTGAACCTCAGCAAGCTAGTGAAAACTAGCTTCGCTCTTCTTTACAGTTTATTATGTGTGTGTTTGTGAAGCTCACAATTAATCAGTCATGGTATGAAACCCAAATCAACAGTGCTATCCTAATCTATAGTTATTTATCTCCAGTTATGCAAAGCTAAGTAGCACTGCGACACAAACAATCAATACTCAAGAGATGAATCTTGAGTCACTCACAAACTGTAGCAATACTATTAAAATAATTATATTAAAACAAATTATTTACAGGTATTTTCTTTAATAGGAGCATGTTAAACTAAATTGAAGTATGATTGTAGGAACATTAAAACATGTATTTTGCCTTAGACTGAGGGTCTGAGGGTTAATTGTGCCAACGGCTTTGCATATATACTGTATATTTGTCTCCTTGTTTACATCATGATGTTTATATTTTCAACAGCACCTTGAAGGCAACATCACATAAATGTCTTAAAGGGGCCCTGTGGAGTTTCTTGTAAACAACCAACGTTTTTCTTTGGTTTGTATATCCATGCGACACTTTCCTGAGAGTAGTATTATCCAACCATGAATGCAGAATGTCACTGGCGTTAAGGAAAAAAAGTAATTTGTCAGCTGTATCAAGACTGTGAGTAATTAATGTAGAAACAGCAGTATTGTGATTAGCCTTGCTGAACAAGTACAAGATAGGAATTACTGTCCAAGTCTGTGGTGATAAAACGTTCAGGAAACAAAGGTTACAATATTGTAACCCTAGTTCTATCAGCACAGACGGAGCCCTTTTAAAAATATGTTGCATGCATTTTCTTCCTCATAAATCATTTACAAAACGTGTTTTGTTGTTTTTGTTTACATGCATGTTTACTAGCTAACAGTGTTCTTCTTCACTGCCTTTGCTGGCATATTGTTGCATATCTTGTAGATCAGTGGAATAGTGTTAAGCCATTGGCAGGACTGTGTATTGTGTCACCCACATACGTGTATGTGCGTCCTTGTGTGCATTCACAAGATAAACTAAATGGAAACTCACTCATAGAAAAACAGCTTCATAGCGCTGCTAGAAGTCAAAACACTTCGAAACAGTAATGTGCTCTTCATTTTATCATCAGCTCAGATAAAAATCTGATCAGAAAAAAAGATAATGGTAAAGCAATAATTAGCAAATCTCTAAATATTTCCTCAGATGCAAAGTGCATCCGAATGAAATTACATTAACACAAGGTAATAAACAGACTGTGTTTAAATGGTGACTTCTTCGAAGAAAGCACAGCCATTTATTTGGGATGTTCTATTTACCAGGAGGCAGAGAGAATATGAGCTCTGAGAGCCAAGAGAACCAGCGAAGCGACTAAACTCAATTGAGATTGGCCCAAGATTACATTACATTACATTACAGTCATTTAGCAGACGCTTTTATCCAAAGCGACTTACAATAAGTGAATTCAACATCGGTTTTCAAGAGAACTACTAGTCACCAGAAGTCATAAGTGCATCTCCTTTTTTCAAACAAGCATCTAAGTGCATAAACCAGAGCCGAGTACAGTGCAGAAACACACGAATGCAATAAGTGCCACAAACTAATACGAATACAATAAGTGCAACAAGCTAGTATGAATACAATAAATGCTAAGTAAGTGCTAAGTGGAAGCCTCAGGGTAGGCCTTCTTGAAGAGGTGAGTTTTCAGCCTGCGCCGAAAGATGGGCAGCGACTCTGCTGTCCTGACGTCAGTGGGGAGTTCATTCCACCACTGTGGGGCCAGGACAGAAAACAGCCGAACCCAACGTACAGACATGTGGCACAAGAGTGGCTCCCTTAGTAGCGGCTGACTAAGAATAGCTGCCAACACACGAAGGTGTCAAGGTAAAACTTTTTCATTAAGATGTGAAAGTTTGTGTTTTGTTTTTTTTCAAACCTTTTCTGACAGATGAAAACAAACAAAATCCTCGGAAAAACTGTTGGAAATTGAGTGTCTTGAGTTGAAAGTGTTCACATTTCAATTCATGTCCTTTTGCGTTTACAACACTTTCTTTGAAAATATTTTTTTTTACTTTTAGAGTGACATCTGATTGATGCTTAATTTGAAAATTGGTTGTGAACAGAGAGGTGAGAAAAAAGCACATAAAAGAATGAGGCCGTATAATAAATTATTGTGCAAAACAAATTGTGGCATGTATTAATATATAAATTTAAAGTTTAAAAAAATGTAATGTTTTATTTGTATTTTTGCAGTTGCGATGTAAAACCCAAACTATGTGAGTATACTGTATATTATGTAGAGAGCAACGACGGAAACATTTTTGTGTTGGGTTGACTCAAACACAGACACTGGTAACATACTGTGTGTAGAATACTTCTCACGTCTCCCCTCACTCAGGTCTGTAAAAAGGATAGGCTAGTACACTGAGGAACAACAAAAACGATGCTTACTATAATTCTGCTATAACAGATGTACAACAATGTTGAAAGTGTGCTATTATTTCTCTATGGTATTAAGATAACCTTAAATATCCTGTTTAGCACAGATAATGGTGGTCCTACAAGTAGTAATGAATATCAATTAACCTTTCAAAACTCTGAGAAATGATCGGTATTATGTATAATGCCTCAATTTAAATATATCCATACAGAGATTTATTTGTAAAATATACCTTCCAGACTTTTGCACATTCATTTTTTTTACAAAATAAAGATGACATCTTAGTCAGTACTGCTCTTAAGGGCAAAATTACACATTTTTAAACAGCCCTTGAAACTGCAGTGGAGACTACACTATAGGATCAATGCCAGGACCAATTCATCCACCTTCTAATTATTACCTTAAGATGTTCTGTGTGCAGCATCATACCAGTATCCAATCAAATCCAATTAACACTGCTGGCCC
Source organism: Leptoclinus maculatus (assembly GCA_032191485.1). Taxonomy (NCBI): domain Eukaryota; kingdom Metazoa; phylum Chordata; class Actinopteri; order Perciformes; family Stichaeidae; genus Leptoclinus; species Leptoclinus maculatus. The sequence goes on from JAVDOI010000007.1 coordinate 10,164,500, forward strand.
CCTCCAGAAAACTGCATTGTGGAGGGATTACACAGCTATTTGTGCTAGTCTGATTAATGGCCGCAGTAATTAATGCTGAAGGGGTCTGTCTGACTGCCTCAGTGTAGAGGAGCATACCGCAGCGAGCCAGCTGCAGCGAAACAGAGCTAACACTAACACACATGCACACACAAACCAGCACACACACTAAACACCTGGATCCTCTCACGTGCACATATGTTGCACATAATATGAGGCTTTTTTGAAAGTATTGTGCCTCTGATACTTGGTATCAGTGAATGAAACGCTATATGCTAAATCTGTTGACTGTGCTGACTTTGTTGACATACAAAAAAATCGAAAAGTTGGATCCACAATTTAAAGGACTTTAAAAAAAACTGTATAAATTATTCTTATTTTCTTATTCTTTTTAATAAGGCCTCAATGTTTCCCATCCTTTCTTTTAAACACGGCATTTGAATTCTCAATGTACTAAAGGCACATTCATACAGCATGCACTCAGTCAGAGAGACAGACAGAGTGGAGGAGGCACGCTGAGGGAAAGAGTATAACAGATGTGGAATGACAGTTGCAGAACTGAGCTAAATTGAGAACCCTCATCCGCCCGAATCAGCAGCATGTTATTGACTTCCTGTTTCATATGATGCTTAAATGTGGATTCACAACAAAACAACAATAGTGAACACTTTGTGACACGTATCCAAGCAGTAAGAATATACTGAAAGAATTGCTAAAGTTTGCTTTTGAAAGCATATTCAAGAGTGACGGCAAGTTATTCATCATACCAAATGTGAGCCTAAATTTAAAATAAACGATACAAAAATGAATAAAGAATTAAGGATGTGAAAGCAGTGCATCAAACTATCATACAACTAATGTCATTAATTGTTATAATTATATTGCAAGTTATGTTGCTCTCTTACTGGCACAACTATACAATTCAGGAAACAGGAAAATCCGCAGCAGACACACCACTGGAGACTTGTCAAGCAGACATACTGTAATGTATAATTGAAGTATACCAATCCAAATAATTCATCAAGCAATCTACTTGCAGCATCCGCTTCCAGAGATAAAAATTCTAAGCATCTTCAGCAAATAATTATCGCAGGTGGTTGAAGGCAAATCTCCAGAATGTGACATGCAAATTTGAAGGCTCTTCCTTTGCTTCACTCAGTGTACATCTATCAGCCTACTTTAATATCAAATGTTCTTTATCGTGCAATGTTATCTCATCTTTCAAAGGCTGTGGTTGATATAGCATGACTCCGGCCTGATAAGAGCACAAACACCTGCTTGCTCTGCAGGCGTATACTGCTTGGAGAGCCCTTTATATTGCTTTGGATTGCTTTGCTAAAATACGAGGTTTAATCTCTCTGTTTTTCACCTGCCTTTCCAAATCCTCTCCATGTCTTTTTTTCTCATACTGCTGCGTAGTCATTTTCTGGGAATTGTAGCACAAAGGACTTTGAAAAGCCTTGCAAACACTTTGCAACAATTGTTTCATTTTTCATTTGTCCTTTCATTTTTCTAATACGCATGTATCTTTTTGAGTCTTTGAATGAATGCTTGTGCGTGTGTGTGTGCTTGTACATGGCTGACTTCTGAAATGGTACAAACTACTATAACCGTATTCTGTTTCACTTTTTAGGTTAACCAGCACAACAGAGAAATTCACAATTCATGAGGTGTAAATACTCAATATTCTCTGAAGGCCACTTGAAAGGGAGGGGAAATGACTCATGAATGATGAATACAAAACTGTTCCCAAAATAAAATGTTAATCAATGCAGTAGATGTCTGTTGAACTGATGGAAAATTTAATACATAAAGTGCTTTTGTAGTATTTTGTAATTGCACACTTCAACTAAAGAATGGACATATTGGCACATTTTGATATTTTTGTGGCCATATATAGGAAAACCAGTTTGAATGAGATTAAGGGCTGTATAAGAAATTACTTATCAAATGAAAAATTTTCATACCATTTAATTATTCAACATTTGGGAATCTAAATTAAGTAAAAAAGGCAGAAAAAGCTAGTAGTTTTAAAGCTGTATGTGCAAAAGCACACAAAGGGTGCATTTGGTAACAGGTTGGGATATAGAAACATATTAATGTGTTAGGGGTTGGCAACAATCATGGAAAATCACGTTCAAGCATATATCAGTCAAGAAATGGTTATTGTAACACATTCATGAGCTGACATGTCGCAACACAACAAAAAACTTCTTACAGCCAAATTGGTTTCAGACAATTAAAATCTAATGGACATTGGGCACACTGTGGCCACATTAAGCATAGATGCAATCAAAGCAGTGATAGTTTTCTTGTTGATCTGGCTAGAAATTGGCAGTAAAACGTATGTTTAAAGACATGCAGTGGAGACTATTGACATCCAAGGCCTTTGAGACCAGCCAATATTTGTTTTCACTCCACCAGTTCCAGTTGACAATCTGCTGTAATTATTAAGACTGTCTAGTCTTTACAGGCACCTTAGAATACAAATCGACTGGACTCTGCGGCAATAGTCATCATGTGTCCAACAGATCCCTGCATCCCAGATCCCACACATACTGTATTCATGCACTCAAAAACATAGACACACAAAGAAACACAACACACAAACATAGTGTGTGTAGTAATATTTTTTGCTAATGCATGCATAGGCTTAATGGTGAGATGGCACAAGGCAGAGAGCAAATCTGTTCAGTTTGACATGTTTTATTATTCCTGCATTATGCAACCATTGCTAAATGTCATGTAAATGCTTCAATGCATTTCAATTTACCATCAAGCCACTAAGCCCCAATTTGTACTTTGAGTTGATAAAGTGAAATTGAGGGATGAGGAAAAAGTGTCTCGGAAGAGACTGCATGCGACACTTTCCTGAGAGTAGTATTATCCAACCATGAATGCAGAATGTCACTGGCGTTAAGGGAAAAAAGTAATTTGTCAGCTGTATCAAGACTGAGTAATTAATGTAGAAACAGCAGTATTGTGATTAGCCTTGCTGAACAAGTACAAGATAGGAATTACTGTCCAAGTCTGTGGTGATAAAACGTTCACAGCAGTTCAGGAAACAAAGGTTACAATATTGTAACCCTAGTTCTATCAGCACAGATGGAGCCCTCTATTGGATTCTATTGGTAATACTCTAACCACAAGCACATGCCCACTGAAAATTTGACATCCCAAGATTCACACAGATAGAATGTGGTAGCATGTAGCAATTTCTGTATAAGTCATAATTTTAGACAATATAGTAGGAAATGATAAGTAACTAGAAAACATAGATGGAAAACCTGTCTTAATTGATTAATTTATCTGGGAACTGACCACTTCCTTCATGATTGGTTTCTGATTAACTCCTAAATATCTACTAGTTTGAGTTTATCAAACCAGTGCAGAGTTACACATGAAATTATAACTGCATGTTGATGGATCAGCAATTAAATACAACAATAAAGGACTGATAAAAAAGTATATTTTTAAGTTCAGTAAGTAAATATATCAGCAGGTTAAGTAAAGGTCAGAAGTATTAGTGCTTTCGTTTGACTCATTTCACTTTCTTTCATTAGAGCCGACAAGCCTTTCCATAAAAGCAGTGCCAGCTGGCCACTGCCTGCTTACCTGGCTGTTCATGCAACTGTCTTTTCATCCCAGCTACTAAATGAGTACAATGAGATTAATTTCAGTAACAGCAATTAGAGGAACAATTAGTCCATTTAGAGGATGATATATCTGGCGTGGCTAAATGTGAGTGGTACATTATAGGATGCTTGTTTGTAGAAATACTGTAGTGCACACTACAGAAAGGAAAAAAAAAACTTTAACTTGCATCAGTGCTGGAAATTTAGAAAATATAGGTTGATTTTAGAATTCATTATTTTTTTACCTGAAATAAAGGGACTAGAGTGTGACATCAGTGTATTAGTTCATAAGATAGGTAAAAGATCGGTATAACTATAGCCATAAACCAATTGCCATCTCACTCATCCACATATGCAAACACACACATATATGAAAAGTGTAACTTCCCTGAGACTTACCCTAACCTTAACCATAACAAATAGATGCTCAACCTTTTAGTCTAAAGCCTGAAATGTAATGATTTATGTTTCGGACACCTGCTCTCCTCTTTGAGCGGAGTCCCTAGAATGTAACTTTATGAAAAGACATCTAATGTTGGTGTAGCAGCAGAATCTTGAATTCACTAAAGCCAGTCTTTGAACCTAATAAGAAAATGAAAAAAATACTTGGTTAATTAAGTTATTTGTATATGTTTTACTAAGGGTACTATACAAGGCAGAGGCATACAGAATTAGAGATGTATTGGCCAAATGTGGAGGGTTGGAGCTTACATGTAAAAGGAAATAACGAAACCAAGTGTAAAGGTTTTGACAAAAATCCAATGACTCATGAAGGCTTTAGTCATGGTACGGTGGTGATTCATATTGGAATGAAAGCCTTTGGGTGTCCGCAACAGACTTTGCCACAACTGCAATTTCAACCAGGTATGTCTGCATGTGTACTCTCAGTGCAAAGATTCATGTCCCTCACCGTGAGATTACCAGCAAGGTTGTGGTCATTTTACACCTTGTGCGCACAGAATAAAAAAAAAGAATTGAACTTCCACTGTCTACTTTCATGGTCATGAATTGTATGCAGAGAAATGTGGCGTTTTATAGAACTGTGAATGGAGTTTCCAGCCCTGAGTGCTCCTACCACCACTGAGAGTGGGTGCACTGTTTTATTCTTCAGGCCCTGATATTTCTCCAGCTCATAGTTGTTCTTGCTGATGTTCTTAAGCCACATGGCCACACTGCCGCTTTTGTCATCACAGTTTTCTTTACTTTCTCCATTACCACAATGTTGGCTTGGTTGGCCAGTGCTTGTTTATCTGTCTGAATGAGAAGGGCCCAAGGATGTTAGCTCTGCTTCTCTGAACTAGCAGGGACTGACTTGGCTCCTGATTGCTGTACACAGTATATAGCTGGTATCATAGATGAGGTGTTGGCCGATACTGCTGGCCTAATAAGTCTGTACAAATCTCAGTGTAATGCTCCACAGAGCAGTAGTCAAGCCTGCAGAGCCTGTAAGGCTAAGCAAGCTTTGAGTTTGCTCATAGAACTAGGGTTACAGTGTTTAACCTTTGTTTCAAGTCCAATTGCTGTCACACTGGCTCCAGAATACAAAAGTGACAGGCTAACTCACTAGCAAGTTGGCATGAGAGTAACAAAAAGGAAAGCATATGAGCTTGAACAGCACATTATATGTTATGCTAGGAACAAGAAGAGAAATCATGGAGAAATGGAGAACAGAGGGAGTTAACGTTGGTGTGACTGAGGTATTTTTAGAGACAATGTGCACATGAACATTCATCAGTAATTCTCACTCTGGGAATGGTGGGAGACATACAGGTGGAGAGAATGGAGACGAGAGAAAAAGTGTTTTTTCTGTCAGAGGAAGCATGTGCTCTTCCCAAAATTAATTTCATCTCATATACATGCGTAAATCTCGTCAGCCCCTATCCCTCTCTTGGCGGGAAAAGCCGCTCAGAAAGACAGCTGAGATAAATCAGCGTGTGGGGCCCGATGAAACCTGTGTGGGCTGGGACAGAGATGGAGCCACTGCAAGCGGCCTCTGGCTTTAATAATGTGCAGTGAGCCAGTGGAGGCGTGTAAATCTTTAGCTGGCATCTCATTCTCTGTAGCCTCAATTCCTCCAGAACCTCTGAGATATCTCTGTCAAAGTCACCTCAGTGCACCTGTGGGTAGGGTTCAAGTGTAACAATATCTACAGTAGGATAAGGAGATACAGTAACAGATTGTACAGATGGACAGAAATTGCTGCGCCAAGTTGCAACTTCACACAAATTAATAAATAAACAATGTTACTACCATAGTATATTTAATACATTAAAAGCCTGTATTTTAGGAATAAGAGAGAACAAGTTTAAATTAATTGCTTAAATAAACCTCAGTAGCCAGTTAATCTAGTTGCATCTTGGGAACAGCATGAGGGTGGAAATCACTACCAACCCAAAAACCAACCGAATGCCAGTGGCATACATCAACCTTGAGTTAAAACATTCCTGTAAAAATGCTTTCCTCTGACGGCAAACACACTCACTTTAATCAATGCCATGCCGAAAATGATTATGTACATTAGAAGGGATTGCCATCACCAAAGCCCCACATCCTAATGAAGTCATTAATCAAGCTAAGAGGTCACATCTCTCCAATAAAAGCTATGTTTTAGGGATTGTTTATTGAAGCTTTTGCAAAATATTCCAGCCCTGTGATCAATTAGGTCACACAGGCAAATGTCAAAGCCCCATTGCTGCAATTAACTATAAGAGATTTGTTTATAGATTAGAAAGTAATTAAAGGCTGGAGGTCATTGGTTTGTTAACACTGGGAAAGGACATAACACATACTGTAGGATTATTATGGTAAAAAATATGGACCAGGAAAGAATGGCATTAGCAGCTTTTATTTTGTCAGCAATAGAAGACATAAGACCCATATATCCATCTCCATCCCTCCATTTATTACTTTATTGCTTTACGGAACTGCTTTTTCCCCACTAAGGGTCGTGGCAGGACTCGGGGCTATCCAAGCATGAACTGGGAAACATCATTAACAGGTCGGCAGTCTATTGCAGGGCCAGCATATTAACAGACAAACGTATACACTCTCATTGAACATCTAAGGACTACGTTATTTTAGTCTGCAAGGCATATGATTATGAGACGGGCAAAGTGTTTGGACTGATCATGCTTGGATATTTCTTAAGCTATTACTTTCGATACTGGGACCTTCAAAATTATCCTCTCTGAACTATTCATCTGATATGTTGAAAACATATATCTAACATAGCATAACATAGCACAAAATATAGAATACAACTATAATCAATTCATATTTTGTATCTTCTGAAATCCTATTATTGGAGGCCATACGTCCTCTGGAAGAAATCAAAGCTTTGATGAACTACAGTGCTATAGGGAAGATAATTGTTTATTTGCGAAGGTTTTTGGGCTTCTCTTAAAAGACAGTGCTGGCTAGGTTGTTTAGTTCCGGTTCTCCTGAGGGTACCTACCAAAATGAGCTCAACTCTCCATAGACTTCACCTTGAGACAGGGGTGAGAGCTACATTCGGCTCCAGTGGACAAGCCTGCCTGTAATTGAATTGACCTTCGACACTGTACAGGAGGAATAGGTTGTGATGTGTTTATTTATTTTTGGGCAATTTACCTCTCACTGAATTTTTTTCAAGCAAGAAAATGCTGCCAGTACTTTTGTGGAATGAGCAGATTTTCGGCATTATCAAAATGGCAAACGGTGATTATCTTTTCATTTAATGCCCTAAGTCATAAATTGCATCACTGTCACTTACTTAATCATTTGAATTGCCTTTTGAAATGGTTGCATCATTTTGTATGAAACTGTTCCCCTAAGTCATTTCTATATGATTGACTATAAGTACTCTCTCCTCTTCAATAAATCACATTCTAGGTAACACTGTAAAAATGCTCAAGGGTTCTTGTGAGTTTTGAGATATACTGAATGACTTATCAGTCCTTGACAGTGCTGGTATGTTGACTCTGAGACTGATGTGTAGTACATTTGTTGTGTCCCCTGTTAAGGTCACATAAGCTTCAGATTGCTCTCATGTCAGTGTTGACATGTGGAAGTATATGTGTATGTATAATATGTGTATTTTCTCTTTCTGTCGTAAGAGTGAAGACCGTCTATGGCTTTTTTATTAGGGCCCGAGCTCCGACGTAGTCGGTACGAGGACCTATTGTATTTGTAATGTTTATTATTATTATTATTATTATTATTATTATGCTACAAGTTTAAACGCAAAAAGGAGGAGCTTGGGATACTGGAAAAGTTGTGAAATTTTGCACGCAAGCCAGAATTTTTGAAAATTGCATTCTGATTGGGGTGTCCAGCCGCGGTATGAAATATTGGCTCGCTAGCGCCCCCTATTGAGTAGCCCCAACACCAGGTTTCACCTAGCTGTATGAAATTTGGTAGGTATGTGGAACTTGATGGGACGTACAAAAAATCCTCTTGGAACTTTTCACTAAACCAAACAGGAAGTCGGCCATTTTGAATTTTATGACGTTTTTGGACCGTTTCAAGGCGTCATACTGTAATGAACTCCTCCTAGAGATTTAACCCGATCAACTGCAGATTTGGTCAGTATGCTCTTGAGACCTTGGCAGTGAAATGTTACTCAAAGATCAAAAAGTTATCGAACGATGTAACCGTGGCGTGGCGTCAAAGATACACCATTCGCCGCCAAACAGGAAGTTGTTGTAACTTGGCCGTACATTGTCTAATCTGCTCCACATTTTTCATATGTCATAAGACCCTGACCCGGAACACATCTATATGAGAATTTAGAATCATAGTAATAGCGCCACCTAGTGGCAACCGGAAGTTGTACGTTGTGTTCTTTGACATCCTGCTCCTCACAGATTATTCAGATCCCTCTAAAGTTTTGTCAGGAAAGCCTGAAGACCTTGATAATGCTTCATTGAAAAGATTGTAAGATGTTGTCGAAGGGCGGCGACGTGGCGGCTCGGCCAATTTCGATCCTTCGCCATGAACGAATAAACTGATGTAACTCGACTCCACATCATCAGATCTTTACCATATTTCACTTGTTTGATTAGACTCCAGTCCTGAAGACATCTGCAGGCCAATTTTTAATCATAGTCATAGCGCCACCTACTGGTAACAGTAAGTTAAAGTCTTTATACTTTGGCTTGTTTCTCTTAGCAGGTAAATCAGATCAACATCAAATTAGTTCCACACAAATGTAAGAAGTTCATAATGCCAGTTCGTGACGCTTTTGATGTTTCGTCGAACGCCGTTGCCGTGGCGACGCAGTCTTCGCCGTGAAAAACGAAGGCAATTTTGAGAGGCTAAAAATGCTCGAAACATAATCAAACTTGGCATTTACATTTAAAGCCCAAAATGTAGTTACAAAATATGGTTTTAATGCTTCAGAGTGGCAAATTGCCTCAATAGCGCCCCCTACAAAATTTCAAAGAAGCAGCCCTCGCAGTACGTTTCACAAATATTTACAGAACTTGGTAGGCACATGTATCACATGTGGACTTAAAATAAAGTCTCTTGGGGCCATGCCCTAAACCCAACCGGAAGTCAGCCATTTTGAATTGTTTATGAATTTCTAGTGTCGTTTTTGTCATTTCCAGGCGCTGCACTTTAACGAACTCCTCCTAGGGAAATAATTGAATCAACTTCAAATTTGGTCAGAACAATCTAAAGACCTTTGTGATGAAAAGTTACTCAAAGCTTGTTGTTTCGTGAAAAGCCGTCGCCATGGCGACGCATTCTTCGCCATGAAACATTAAGGTGTTTTTGAGGGGCTAAAAATGCTCATAACATAACCAAACTTGTCACACACATTTAAAATCCTGAATGTAGTTATCTGATGTGATTTTAATGCTTCAGAGTGGCAAATCGGCTCAATAGCGCCCCCTACAAAATTTCAACGAAGCAGCCCTCGCAGTATGTTTGACCTAGATGTATAAAATTTGGTAGGAACATGTATCACATATGGACTTAAATAAAAGTCTCTTGGGGCCATGCCCTAAACCCAACCGGAAGTCAGCAATTTTTAATTTTGTATGAATTTCCTGTGTTTTTTTGGCAATTTCCAGGTGCTTTACTTTAACGAACTCCTCCTAGGGAATTAATCAGATCAACTTAGAATTTGGTCAGAACAATCTTAAGACCTTAGTGATTAAAAGTTACTAACAGCTTTAGGTTTCATCGAACGACGTGGATATGGTGTGGCAGTCATTTTAGATGGTTCACCATCATCCATCAAGCTGTTGTAACTCGACTGCACTTTGTCAAAACTGTCCCTAACTTGACATGCTTGTTGACTGTCATGACTTTAGGACTTCTGCATGCCAATATTAACACATAGTCATAGCGCCACCTACTGATAAGCACGGACGTAAGCAGGATTCGATAATTACAGCGGTCCAAACACTGAACTTATTAAAAGGGTTTGTGAGCGCACACCATGAGAAAAAGACTTCTCTGATCTAAATACGTGCAAACTAAGATGCTTGGAGAGCAAAAGTTAGATAACAGTGGTTCTCAAACCATGTCAGTGGGCATTAGTATAAATGATCTGTCCAGAGCTTCTACATGATAATCAGGTTAAATGTTACAATGAATGCTTCACACTACAGTCTAAAGTTACAGAAGAGCTTACAATGAAACCAGTGTTAGATTAAAGTGTTCAAGTAAAAGCAAATGACGCTACTGTTCTGTTAACTTTCATGCAAGTCCAAATACAATCAGCAGGACACTGCAGGGAGTTGAACCCCATCCCAGTAAACCGACAGTCTGTTATGTTCCAAACACTGAAGCGCATTCACGCACATTCATTTTCTTAATGATCTCAACAGGCTTACATTCATGATTGTATCGGTGGTACACTCAAAACATTTGAGGCTTGAGACCTGGCAACATGATCTTGCTACGCTGCTGGTCGACGCGGGAAACATCATCCAACTCGTGCACGCAGTGTGTGACGGTCACAGAGACGCACGGCCGCGTCAACCAGAGTCCCGCCAGTACCCTCGACGTGCGTGAAGTTGCGAGGGCCCGCCAATGCTGCTTGCAGCTTTAATTTGTTATTGTTACTGTACAACGGGAGAACTTCCTGGTCTCCTGCCATAGTTTTTTATTTGTATTATGCTCTCTATGATAGTTTAAAGTTTATCACATCAAGACAACACACGGCACAAAGGAGATTATACAAATTTGACTTTCATGAAAAGATATGTTGGTGTTGTGTATCTATTAAATTCAGTTTCCAAAGCTACTTGCATTGTATTTGTGTACAAAGCAGCACTAAATTGATTTGGAGAGAACCACAGAGAAAGAGCTACGTAAACATGTTGTACTGCCTGGACACTAATTCCTCTTCAGATTTCACTTATTGAGTACCCTGCAGTGTTGTTGGGTACACAATAAAGTGCCCAATTAAAGCACTGCTGTTTAGCTGCCAACATCTTTGTCTTTCCGACCAAAATTGAGACAAAGCCAAATAGATATTTGACAGGATTGTTTCCTTCTTTCTTCAAAAGTTTAACTTCAACAGACATATCTAAATCTTTTTTTCTTTCAAATAACTGTAAACCGTCACTTTTTAACCTCTAATGATTAAAAGAAATGATTTAAAGAAATATATGGCTAAAAAGCAGGGATAAGAATGAGAGACAGAAAAAGTTAGAACAAATTACTGGTTACACAAATGGGAATAACGCAAACAGCTGGAAGAAAAATTTAAAATGAAGTAATTGTGAAAGTGAAATTGCAAGGGAGACTGATAGCTGGGTGTTAATAGCTGGGTGTTATGATTGCAAACAATTTCACTGTCACATCTTTCTTGTTCTAAGAATGAGCTTGTTAAAACAGATTTGTTGTTGTCGGGGAAAAATTGTTTTAATGTGACTTCTGTTTTGACTTGTGTTTTCTATCTAGTTTGAACTTTGGCTCAGGGGCCCACAGAGCAGCGTCTCCTGTTTCTCATGAGAACCAAAGTAAGGGTTTCTTACAGTGGCGGGCGGTGCATTTTATACCTGGGCCTTCACTGCTGTCCTGCAGCTGAAACACAGCTATGGTTATTATGTGTTTTGTGTAAAAATTAAGCCAACACCTATAGATACACTAACTGCATAGAATACGCCGAGACTGCGTCTCCTCTCTGCTCTGACTGCTGCGCGAGGCTTCTGTGAGAGTACCCGCCTGTGTGTGCTTTGGGGCGGCGGAGGTGCTCACGGCAGCACCCGCTGCTCGTTCACGGCAGTAACTGTAGAACGGTAGTGCTTTAACGTTATCGAGTCAAAACACCAGAAAAGTCTCCAATAACACCAGAAAAAGTCGCTAGATTTGTCGCTAGTAGCTTTTGACATGAGGGTTTAGAAAGTCACAAGATTTAGCGAGAAAGTTGCCAACACTGGCACCGGCTAAATATGTCCCCAGAGCAACATTGGACGTAACAATGGTTCCTATCACATATTAAACCAAACAAAAATCCATCTTCATAAAAACAAGTTGTACAAATAATAATATATAAACAAGCATATTAAAGCTACTGCAGATGTAAAAACAAGAGCAGTTAACTTACCCTAGCTGTTGTTCACTTAGAGACAAAGTCCATCCTTCTTTCTTTGTTAACAAAGAGTTTAATCTCACGGTTGTTCAGTACATCCGTGCGTTTTAGTTCCAGTAAGAAGTCCTTCTCGATTCATGGACGCCAGTGAAGACAGTCGAGCCTCCCCAGTTGTATTTCTTGAATAGGTTTTAATGTGTTTGAGGGCTGAAAATGTCCGCTCGACAGAGGCAGCAGATATTAGGATTGTCACAACATGTCACGCTAGCCCACTGACCAATCACGTATGGCTAGGCCAGCTAGCAGGCTCTGACACGTCAAAGAATACGCCCAACATGTCAAACTAAAGATCTGATTGGTTGAACACTATGACAATCAACAATATCGTCCCCATTCACTTAAACTGCAAAAGGATTCACTTGTGAGTCTGCAGGCCTCGGGCCTCTCTTCTTACCTAGAGACACAGAGGTGAAATCTGATTGGATAAAAGCTCTACTTAAAACAAGCTGCACTGGAAGCAGAGCAACTGAGGAAGACAGTAGCTGTGCAATGAGAAAATAAGATAATAGGAAAAATATTTTCAACATATCTAGTTTAGTTTAGTTTATTAACTGGATCCCCATTAGCTGACGCCTTAGCGGCCGCTAATATTCCTGGGGTCCACAGTAATATTGTTTTAACCGCTAAACCAACTAACATTCGTATTTACAAGGATATATGAAGTTAGTAATGTGGCAAAAACTGAGACCAAGCTGAGAAAACCTGAGGCAGTAAATGGTTCATTCTATTTTTCTTAACATGTGAGACGTTCTAATAAACCAACAACACAAACACAAAACACCTAAGTATGTCTCAATGTCAGTGGTAAACAGAAGTTTGTGGAAGCACAATTGGAAATAAGTTACCTAGGGTGCCTACACTGAGAGAAACTCTCCCAAACACTGTTACCAATAACCTGTCGCATTAACCTACCGAACTAAATCTTTCTAATCCTGCACACATACCCCACCCCAGTGACTCATAAAGGGAGGCAGAGTCTATGGACTTTAAGCTCAAAGACTTGCCAAAGAAGATCCCGTTGACTGTGTTTGAAATTTCACTTATTTCTTTTTAATATATAAGACGCAGCACTTTGTCATACATGCATGTTAATACGTGTTTTAATTAAATTTGCCATCAATTTAATGCACATTCTTTGATAAAATGTATCTGCAGTGCAGCGAATCCATTTGAACATAATTGTATACACTTCTGCCACTTTGAGGAGGGCTACGACTTATTAAGGGCTACACAAATAGGTTAGCATTGATTTTACACTTCAAAACTCTCTGTTGGGTTTCTATGAGCTTCTATGGTTCACTTTTGTTTGAGTATTTTGAGACTGAATGCAGGTATATAAAAGGAGTAGTTTGTATGCTTAATACAGAAGAGACTTTCCGGAACACTTACTGTGAAACTGAACTATATAAGCCTGTTGTTTGTTTCCTGCACTGCAATCAGCACTGGAGGAGTGGAGTCATGGGTGTCCAAACAAGTAACAAACCCCTGTGGTGACCAAGAATCAATCAGGCCAGGTATTTATCACTGATACTTACTATAATAATCCCCTTTAGTTGAAGTCATAGGGAAAACTCTGGGTTTCAGAGTTCTCTCTTAATATATCCTCATTGGAGGATAAAGAAAATCTCAGGGTATTTAACACAGTTGTAATGCCTATCACTTACATTTATGGTCAAGGTTGAAATCAAGATTCCATCTTCAGGGTTTTTATCCTTACTTTAAAAAACTGACTAAAGCTTACAAACGCGTACAGAATATGAGATGTGCAATGCAAACACAAATTGAATTACACTGCTAAGCTTTTTGTGGTTTATGAAATATTTCAAAAAGAGAATGACTACTCTGCCTTCTGTTCTTTCTTTTTCAATGCTTCCCAGACAAAGATGCAAGCAAATACAGAAACAGGTGAGAAGCCTCGTATCCATGTGGGAGGAAAGACTCATCCAATCCTGCTGTTGTTGGCTATTTGCGCTTATCGCAACTCACAGAGCCGAGATGGCAAACAAAGCCACAATCATAGGCCGATGCAAATGAAAGTCATCGCATTGCATGGCTCTCACTGCTGTGCTGTGCCTTGTTGAGGTTTGGTGTGTGTGCAGTCTGTCTCTAGTGAATCTGTTGAAGTCCGGTGTAAGTGCAAAACACAAGCTAAACGTTCCTTTAAATACCACCTCATCTATGAAGGACGTCCACAGCATAAGATGACTTGAATGTTGAACTTGGTATCCAGGTGTTTGGAAATAAATCACATTTCTGTAAAATGGCAGGTAATAATTATTTAAATCCTGAAACTACAAAAATGACAGCTACGGAAATTTAACTTTTGGTATTTTTCATCAAAAAAAAAAAGAAGAAGAAATACACTTTGTGATTTCAAGCATACGGAAACAAACGCATCCAATTCCTATGATGGTTGAAATTAAAGATCAGTATTTTGAATTCATTTTGTTGTCAATAAATATAATACGATTAAATGACATCCCACAAAGGCAAAGATCGGGCTGGCACTGTCAAAATGCGATGCTACCTTTATGCAATATTGAGCAAAACAGAGGTGGCAAGGTTTGAGACAGAAGAGTGATGTTAACGGTAAATGAAAAAGAGCTATAATTAGAAAGAATAAATTATTCATGTTGAGTAAGAGTGTTATGAAACACTGCTGGGCAGTGTGTTCAGTTTCAAAACTGTTTTGGCACAGAAATTATACATAATTATAATTTTGATAATTATAGAATGGTCGCAAGAGGTTTCATATACTGGCAGAGGAGGACACAAGGAGTGATCCTGTCACGACACATGCTTTGGCAATCACAAGCAGTGAGCAATGGCTCATCTAAGAATGCTGATATGTTACACCTGTGTCAGTCTCCATTAGTGTAATTACACAAGAGCTAAGCCGACAGTCCAGTATGCGGATGCCAAAGATGGAAGGATAAGAATGAAATTAATCATGGCAATATCAGCACTTCTGTCTGAGGCAGAGAGTACAAAGGCATACATCACGTTGAAGAGAGGATTTTAATAACATATTCATAAAGCAGGTGTGTGTAGTTTTGGTTGTCTCACTTGAGTGAGACACACAAATCAATGCATCACTGTAATGTTTTGTGACCTTCCATGTCACAACATATCAAAAATTCATTTACGGATTCCCACAAGCATGAGGGATTTTTTATTTTATTTTCCATTCATCAGGATCTGGGTAGTTTTCATCCTTTACTGACCACAGTTCAACACCTTAGAGACACTGTTACTTTCTTTGAACGCTCACATTTCAGTTAAACCTCTGCTACCATATAACAAATGATCCATGCAACATAACCTGCATCACAGCTGAACTCAGCAATTATATCAGGTATATACAGGTATTTTCGTTGCTCTCAATACACAGTACATACACAGTATTAGAGCTAAGAACAAGGAAAACTAGTGATTTAACTGGGATCACACAATCCGCTATTCATTCTCAACTACACCTGTAAAGTTCTGTGACTTGTACGGTTGTGACGCTATTTTAATGACAATGATGATGACATGTCTGACACTTGGCAAAGTACTCAAAACTGCCTTTGTGGTAGTGCCCTCCTACAGGGTGAGAACATTTACAGCCACACTCTCGTTGCTAACAGAGCCGGACAAAGGTAAACCTCAATATATGAAGAAAAAAAAAAGCTATGTTCAGAGAGACAATTATTTTTCATAGATGTATACCTTAATTGGACTATTTATCACTGATGCATCGCCAAAGAACATATCTTGTCTACATGTCTTTGAATGTTGTTGTTGTTTACCTCTTGTGAAATATTCCCTCGCAAGGTATGCTAAGCCATAATACCATCAAGTAGTGTAAGCCTATACTTGATTTCATTAACACACACACACACACACACATACACACACACCAGGCTGTAGTCCATTGCATGATATACATCAACACCATATACTTAATTGGTAAAAGAGAGCTTAAACCATCAATAAAGACACTCTGCCAAACAACACGCAACTTTTATAGTACATATTGAAGTTAGAGAGTCACTGAGAGTTACTGTTAAATAAAACAGCGAAGAATGAACTGGCACCATGAGTCAAGCAGCAGCTCTGGGGCATGTTTTGCTTGTCGGGTTGGAAGAGCTAGAGTGGCAAGAGCCAACATACAGTTTAGTAAGTGGAGTACATTGTAAGCTAATAATGCGCAGCCATGGCCACAGAGAGACAAGACACTGCAATGACTGTGACTATATCACAAAGTTTTTATCAAACGTATGATACTGAGACAAATAAATTGGTATATAATTATGAATTAATCAAAATGTATGAAAACCATCTCTGCAGCATGAATCCCTTCTCTACTGTCCATCCTCAGTAAGGTTCACAAGAACTGCTAGATACACATTGTTGTGTCTCATGTTCCACCTGAGTACAGGTGCCTCAAAAATCTTGTGCTCTGTGCCTTTATCCCCCACCAGCTGTGGCTCATCCTTCTCCAAGGACAATCTGTGTCCACTGTTCCACATATCCCCTGCACCCTCAAACATCTGCTGAGTTTGCACAGTTGTCCAAAAAAGAGGCAAGAGTGAAATTATTCATTCATTTTTCAGTTTCTTTTAGATAAACCTTTCTTTTTTCTCACAGGTTGGAGTTTTGCAGCAGGTAAATATAATACACTGGAGGTAGAAGTGCTGGTGGTAAGGAGTGAGTGAGCCAACACTAAATGCTCATATTGCTCTATGAGCCAGACCAGGATCACTCATAACAGATCTGAATTCCATCCGACCTCTGGACTGAAAGTGCATGCATTACCTGAGAGGAAGCGACATGTTGGTGTTGGAGAATGGAGCGAAGCAGAGCTGCTTCGGGCGAATGGATTGGAGCCTCAAGGTCCAGTCTGTTTCACTGTGCTGCACATTTTTTGCTGATGTAGATTTGCCCTCGCTGACCAGTAGAGACAATATATTCTCTACATAAAAAAGTCACGAATACTTCCATATTGAATTAAGTATAAGTATATACTTACTTTTTCATCATTCTGTGAAATACAGGTCAGAGTTATTAGAACATCTTCCATGATGTGTGAATTAGATGTATTAAATACAAGAATGCACAAATACTGAACTCTGTCATGTGAAAAAATTAAATCTGTTCTAACCTAGGCTGGACATTGAGTGTCACATAGGCCAGCGGTCCCCAACCACCGGGCCGTGGACCGGTACCGGTCCGTGGGTCATTTGGTACCGGGCCACACAGAAAGAATAAATAACTTATATTATTTCCGTTTTATTGATTATCAGAGTCTGAAAGATGTTTTAATTTCATCCGCCTGTGGCTCTTGACACATGTCAAGACGTTTGTCTTGGTCACGTGATACGTTTCCTCAAAAATTAAGCCCACAAGCTAGCGAAAATGAGTAAAAAACTTTTGTAGAGCTTCTTTGCAAAGGGGAAAAGGCCCACTAAGGAGACACAAGAAGAGCCTACAACTTCCAAGAAAAAGAAAGCTTAATTTAACAGACAATATCAGGAGTCTAATTAAACATCAGGATTAATTCTGACGCACCAAGCCCGCTCTGCAGTATATGTGGCGACAGAGGAAGATCAGCTGCTGGAGATTGTAAATGACAGTGGCCTTAAAAGTATGTTTGAGACAACAACTCTGCTGGTGTTTTGGATTAAAATCAAGGCTGAATATCCTGAGATCGCCACAAAAGCACTGAAAACCCTGCTTCCATTTCCAACATCCTCTTTGTGAAGCGGGATTTTTTTGCAGTGACAGCAATCAAAACAAAACGAAGTAGACTGGACATAAGGACTTTGGGTGTCATTGTCTCCCCGTTACCCCCAGATGGGACCGTCTCGTTGCAGAGAAACAAGCTCAGGGCTCCCACTGATTCAGTGTTATTGTGAGTTGTATTTTTTATGAATTTTATGTTTGTTTTCATGCTGGCCGGTCGTATCATTTTATTTCGTCGTGTTCATCGGCCACACCTTGAATGCCGGTCCGTGAAAATATTGTCTAATATGAAACCGGTCCGTGGTGCAAAAAAAGTTGGGGACCTCTGATGTAGGCCACTTCGCTCATTATAAGAAGCTGATAAAGAAAATAGGTTATGATCTATATTGCCTCATGCAACACTGTACATAAATCATAGTTTACCAGTGTTCCCTGGTGCTGTATATGGACAACATAAAAGACTAACAATGGGCCTCTGTTAGTATTGAACAATTTCA
The DNA here is from genome assembly GCA_032191485.1 of Leptoclinus maculatus. Lineage (NCBI taxonomy): Eukaryota > Metazoa > Chordata > Actinopteri > Perciformes > Stichaeidae > Leptoclinus > Leptoclinus maculatus. The sequence goes on from JAVDOI010000007.1 coordinate 10,182,967, forward strand.
AATATATGCAGCGTGTTTTGTTCCTTTTCTCAGTGGACTTGTGTGTACAAATGTTTGGACTTGTTTGACTTCTTCCAAGGGGAGGATTGCGGTGCATTCCACCATGATAAATCAGACAGCAAGAGAAAGAAGTTGAATATTATTAAATATTATTCAGTCTGTGACTAACATGACCGTGAATAAAGGGGATCTTTCTCGGGTGATCTGGTGCTTTTTAAAACTCAAGCTTTTAACCATCAGTGTTTGCAGCAGTCTGGAGGCAGTGACGTACAGTTCTCACTTAATGCAAATACTGAATGCTCTCTTGGCCTCTGCAGAGAGCAGAGGGGGAATATAGCCTGCCATTCACTGCCTCCATCAAAAGCCATTTGTCAACTGTTTTAGTGCACATCGGTACACAGAGCTGAAAGGGTCTAACTCGCTGCCCCCTTACCAAGTGGAGACACACTGCATCAAGTGCAAAATGGGCCTGAAAAGTGCAGCGATGCAGACACTGTCAATATATTTGTTGTTGGGTAACTGAATGATGAAAGTATGCCATTACTAGTGGTGCTAAAGTTGTGGCTGTTTATTAAATGACTGGATGAAAAAATATATCTTCTTGATTTTGCACATTTCTGTGGAAATATATTTTTATAATGTTTGGAAGGTCATGCTTTACAGCTAAAGTTCATCAGGTGATACTATAGTCTAATAGTTGCCTATTCTCTGGGTCAGGCTGTTTATCAGCTTCAGACTGCATTTTAACAGCTGAACGCCTTAGTGTATTGTCTAAAGCAGGGGTGTCAAACTCATGTTCCCTCTGGGGCCACATCAGCATCATGGTTGCCCTCAAAGGGCCGGTTGTAAATGTAAGACTGTATAAATGTAACTACTCCTAACATATTGTTAAACAACTGTCTCTACATTTGATTATTGTTTATTCAAGTGTAAAAAGATTGTACATGCAGTTATATGAATGTAAAATTATATTTAAGCACATTTCTGTTATTATAACATAAATCATTTTAATTTAGGGTTAAGAAACCCACATTACTCTATCAAAGATCAAACTATTAAAGAAAATAACAAAGACTAATATCATCAAGAACAAGTTATTACATTAACTTTGTTCAAAGCTATTTTTGTCACCTCTGCATCACTAATGTCTCCCCGTCATCGTCCCGTGCATGGCAGCTACATCCAAGAGCTCCTGAGAGTCAGGTCTTATGAACACGGATAGATGATGTGTCCGTGTTGTCTGTGCTTTCATCAACAGCTAATGAAGAAGACGAGTACCTGCTCGTCTCTTAGCTAGCTGTGTTGTTAGATTAGCTGCTAGTTCCTGAACTCGGTCTGCGATGGTGTTTCTTCACAAACTGAACTTTTAAAAGTCTGTATCTGGTCAGAGCACAGCTGCTCACACACCTTTAAGCATGACTGGGCTGTAGCGAGCCACATCCGGGCATTTGGACCGTGCTTGGCTTGATGTGAACTTTGAATTGGAACAGTACTTAGGCTGAGACTGATGACGTTTCACAAGTCCACGAGTTTACAAGTACAGAGAAGTACGCATGTTGAGAAAGACCCAATCTCTTGTTGGAAAACCTCTTTATGGGCTGTTGCCTCTCCTGTCCACCTGTTGTGATAGTTTTAATGTTACACAGACAACATGCTATCTCATAATTTCGACTTTCTATCTCATAATTTCGACCATGGGGATATTTTTATTTTCAAGTCTAACTTTAAATTTTTGTAAAAAAAAAATGTAAAAAAAAGATTTTTTTTTTTTTTTTTTGCTGGCGGATTCGCGGGCCACATAAAACGACGTGGCGGGCCGCATCCGGCCCGCGGGCCGTATGTTTGACACCCCTGGTCTAAAGCCTGTTCTTAATACAAAACAGCTGTTATGCCTTTCGCTTTACTTGATGGGAGCTCTACCAGGTGTCCAGAATGTGCCTTAAACTTGGTAGAACAGCTTCCTCTTGTTTTGCTCCCTTGTCATGGTATAACCTTCACAACACACTGCAGCCTAATGATTTTGTCTTTGTGGGAGAGTTCAAGGATCTGATAAGAAAATGTGTACAATTGCTATTCCTAAACTGGATTCATTATACATCTATTTTCTGTTGTCTGTTTGTAATCGGCTCTGGTTTTAAATGACCCTTGTGTATTTTTGTCATGCTTGCTATTTTATATTTTGTAATCTTGTAATTGTGTGCTATCTTGGCCAGGTACCCCCATCAAAAATATGTTTTAATCACAAGGGACACCTTTCAAATAAAACAAATTTGAAAGGTGGAGTGCAGATCTCCACCAAGTGTGTCTGCAACACCCACTGCTGTATTGTGTGAGTGAATGAAATACAATTCACAATTGGCTAAGCCAATGTCTAGACACCAACTGACTGTAATGCGTCTTGGAAAACACTTAATTCAAACTCAAAAACAAGCTGCGATAAATACAAAAAATCGGCTCAGTCTTCGTATTTTTAAAAAAATAAGTTATTTTTGCTATCGAGTGTCTTTTCTTAGAAACTTTCAAAACGGAAGAAAAGAACAGAGTCTAAAACCGTGAAGAAAGATGTTCATCGTCAACCCGTTTCCCTTTGTTGATTCCTACTATTTTATTTCATAAATGAGGAAAAAAAAAAAACGATAACTGCAAAGTCAAAATACAAAACAAAGAATGTGTAAGCTTGTTTCTTGATGGATCTTGATGTAATCTTACAGGTAAGCAGCTCACATGTTTCTAATAACGTGTGTACTCATGATAGTATGTGATCATCAAAGGACACAGTGATACCCATGTTGACAGAGGATGCCAAGAAAGTGTGTATATTCTGACTCTAATAGACAGCATCATTATTTCTGGATGGATCTCTAAGCAGTGCCATCTTTTGAATGGTTTTGTGTAGAGCTGCACTGCCGTCATCTTCCCAATAAAAGTAACGTGTACACACTTCATCCTGGCGACAGGTGCTGCATCAGCCTCACAGGGTGTCTGGGGAATGTGTGGGAATATCTTAAACCATCCTGATGCAGCTTGTAATGTTAGTGTGCAATAAAATGTGTGACACCGACGCACCAAGAAGCTAAATCAAAGACAGATTCTTCAGTGCTTTGGGATTTTCAAATGTATGAGAGCAATAATAGGATGCAGGATTTAACTTTTGGGAATAGGAAAGGTGACATTCCATGATCAGATTCAATTAGTGTGACATGCAGGAACAGCCTAAAGTAACTTTATTCATGAGGTTGCCAGCTTTTGTCTGGCATTCCTCTATTTTACCTCATTAATTTCAGTGAGTTGGATGGAAAACTTTTGTAATCAAGACATTCATTTAAAAAATATTTTTTTCTCAAAACCTTTTAGAGATTTCAGGTACCGGCATTTCTTTCTCAAGCTAAATGCATAATTTCCGAAATCATATGAAGTTTTTTGAGGTACATTTTTAAATGTTTCTCCAATTAATGCTTCAAGGCAAGACATCAGTTCAATCTTGGTGTGTAGTCATCCTAGGCGAAACCTAATTAAAAACATCAGGTTTTTAAAAGGCAATTTACGACGTGATACACATACAATAAAAATGTTTATAGCAATGAAGTGTGGGTTTGTGTAAACCTCAGCACAAAGTTTCCCAATATCAAAAGCTCACACAGTTGCAGATCTTAATCTTGTCTTAAAATGTTATTTGGTTGTCATATTTATTTCCTAATCAAGCAGCCAATGTGAGGAGTTTGCTGTTATCCTTTAAATTAAAAATCAATTACATTAAGAGCAAATTAACAAAACAAATGTGTCTGATTAAAATACTGACATCTACGAGTATCGTACAATACTCCTATGCTGGGGCCAATGCACATATACACACTAGGACTGTGATTAATAGCACTAAAACAAAGAGCAGAAATATATCTACTGTTAAAATCAATAATCTGACTGCATCCAATGGTTGATGTTAGCAGACTGAATTATGAGACAGCATCCATACTTAAATGGTCTGTCTGGCAATTAGCTCTCACTGTAGTAGCATTCAAACAAATACTGGAAGCACAAATACCACAGCAGCCCTGTCACTTAATGACTGAAAGTGGTAATGGTAAATAGGTCTACATGAAGGGTAATTTCTTCAGGTTATGTTTTTCATTATTATACCTAATCATTTTTCAATACAACAAATAAAAAACAACATATAATACAAACAATTCAAGAAAATTGTAAAAGAAACGTTGTATAATGAGCACTTTTCTTGTGTAATCTAAGGTGTTGCAATTTAAACAACTGGTTTATGCTCATAATTTTCCCTCAGCAAAACTGCTGATAAATGCATCTTCTCTTTATACATACATTATACAAAAAAAGCCCAGCTTTATGTAACTATAATATGGGGAACTGTTGTCTCCTGCTCCAGTTCCTTCATCACAAACTAAAAGATGAATAACTTAAGAGCCAGTGACAGGCAACTACAGGAGTGCCAGCAGCAATGATAGGCACGTTGGAAAAGGACTTTAGTTGGAGATTGTTGCTTCTAGTTATTCAAACAGGGAGTGGAACTCAGAGACATGGTGTGTTCATTGGGCAAACATCTCCTGCTGAAAACTATTTGGGTGTTGCAGTTTCCACTCCGGGCTGCTCAATCTCAACAAAACACAAATACAAATCAACATGTATTTCATATGTGCACACATGCACACATACACAGCCTTTCCATCACTGCCAAACCTACAACTGGAATGAGAAAACACAATGCTAATTTAAGAAAAATGTATGTAATGATGAACTACAATGAATGACAATGCATCAGGTGATGCATCAAGGCATAATGCCTGACTACATGTCAATAACAAACAGGAAGGTAACTTACCCACACAAACAAACTGGAGTCTCCCTAACCTAAGCCATCTAACATAAATATAACTTTTAACTCGTCCAAATTATGAAATTAGCCTACTGCTTCACAATCTAGTTGTGCCCGTGTGCACCAGATGGGAAAAAGCTTGGTGTGCATGTGCATTGTGTGGAGTAAGACAATATGAGTGCTGCTGCTTCTGAATGTGTAAGTGTAAAGACAGGCTACTGTAAATACACACAAATTCAAACACTGCATATATCACGTTATTTTGCAATTCAAATGTAAAAAACTAAGTTACCTGAACAACAGTGAACTAGCTCTCTAACCAGAGCTACCATTGTGCTTGAGCATGTTTGCCCTATTTCCACCTGACTTGTATATAGCTTGATTGAAACCAGTATAAAGTAGGAAAATATCTGTGAACAACAACAACACAATGGTACTTAATATGCAGAAAATACAGTATATTTTAAATTGCTGACACAGACCACTAATGGATGTAACCATTACCAATCACTTACTGTAAAGTGTCACCAGGTTTTCCAAGTCATAGGGCCACTTTGGCTAACAGCTTCGGATTGTTCAAATGAATTCCATTTACCACGGAGATGTTATAGTTACTCAGTTTCATGGGGACTAATGGAGACCTCCAAATGCTTAAAAAGCTGTATATTTGTATTTATAACCCAGCCACAATGTGTGTATTACAAGTAGAAGATAACTCATGACAATATTTGCAGAAATATTGAACAATGCAGTTGCTAAGAACTCTCAACCACTTCTAGCTTCTTGACAAATACATTGTCAACACTATTAATGCATTTTTTTATATTGAAATATTAGCACTGTGTCCCTTTCCGCTTCCTTCCAGAAAGCCAGTACTTTTGTGCATCTTTGGTGCCAACTACTTGGTAACCACCTAGCATGAGTTAACATGAATAAATATGCACCAGTGCTTTGATTGATATTGTTGACATTGATATATTTGTTTCACTGTTTTAGTTTCAAAATTTGATAAATGAATAATGCTAAATAACAAAAATGAATAAATTCCCTGATAAGTACTAATCTGCTTTGTCATTAATTTAATCGCAAATAAGTTCACCCACATAATTGAATGCCAAGTGCATAAGCTGATTGCTTCCAGGCAGGCCGAACATGTTATAGCCGGTTAATTGAGAAAACTGTAATTAAAGGTCACAATTATTAATTCATACAGGATATATCAAATACCACTGATCTAATATAAGATATATACGCAGGGTTGGACCTTGGCACTGGTTTGGCATTACTTCTCATGTGAATACACAACTTATTAATGACAAAGCTAAATCTGTATGAATATGTATACAAATATGGCTATCTTTAATTTTTCTTTAATTAGAAAAGATTTGGATCAAGCGGAATGACCCATGCTGGGCTCCAAATATGTCAGCATAACCCACTTGAGAATCCCCACCTGTTAACCATTCAAGCGTCTGCCATTCTCAATGTTGTCAATTTCGAGACAGTTGGGCACGGCACACAAGCTGAGGGCTGATCATCCTGCAGCTGGCCGCCCTTGGGGGAGGGTGTATAGTGTTGAAAGGCCGAAACACTCAATGACACAAGGGAACATTACTGATGATGTGTTCTGGGCCCAACTATCCCAAAATTCTGCAACCTAAACCAAACCAAGATACACCCCACACAAGCTGGAAAACCCCCACTTGTCGATCGTCAACCACTCAAAACAAAGTTCATTTCCTGGAAGTGCTCACCACCTTGGCACAAAGGACAGACAAACATCCTGTCCTGTGTTTTTTGATTCTAATCTCAAGACTTAAGTGTTTTCTGAGCATATGTTGATGTCTACTTTAATGTAAAAGTTACAGTTTCAACTGTCACATGCTGAGTAGCTGACAGCTTAAGCACTGAAGCCCTGACATGTGTTATTATGTTGATTATGCTGCACACGTAATTTGACATGTTTTTACAAATGTTCTGATATTGTTTTGCTGTTTTTACAATGCAACCCTAGCCAGCTAACTTCACTGTGGCTACATATACCACATTTGAAAGCTCCACTCTTAATAGGGGTTGCATTTTAAATATTTTTTTGCCTAGGTTTTACAGGACTATCACCACAAAATACCTCTGACATAAATATTTCAATTGGGAGCATGTTCCAGATTGACATATATGATTAAAAAGAAGGTGGTTTTAATCAGTCAGTAAAAAATCTCAGAACTTGGGAGTCATCAAAAATGAATATTCGTTTGCAACAATTTGAGGGGACTTTACCTTTTCAGAACAGCCTACTATACATATACAACTCAAAGACTGATTTGGTATTCTGTATAAAATCTATTATTACATCTGCTTGCACCTTTATATGGCTGTATGTTTTTGGGCCTTATCAAACACACTATGTGACTGAACCCTGCTCTACTACTCCCAAACCCTTTTTTTTCTGCATTTATACTCTGACCTCATACGGTCATAGTCTGCTGCCTCTCCGGTATCCAACCAAAGGAAATCCACTACAGTGACAGTAATCTCTAATCCCTGCATATCAGTGTGTTCTACAAAACCTCCTTATTGAACACCTGGAGACAAGGATGGAGCCATTCTTACCTCTATTTCCTCTTAAATTAGCTATTTAACATATGCCAATGCACGTCCGCTCCGTGTTTAAGTTCCATTGCATTCATCATGCAGCGAGTTCATGCATCATTAGCATCGTTGCTCCCAATAGGGATTAAACTTCTAACCCTCGCAGTGTTAGTGCTTTGTTCCATCAACACACTACACACACACACACCCGAGCAGACACACATCAATAAAGAATACAAACTGGGTGTACACTCATGACCTCATGTATCTTTCAAAATATGTTAGACTTAGTCCATCATATTATTGTGATCTGCTTAAGTATTCTCTCTTAGCACAAAGCTGCACACTTGAAATTTTAAATATGCTAGCAAGAGATTAGACCACGGGAGGAGGATGTGCGGATTCGTGAAAGTAGGATTATAGATTTATTCACATTAAGCAATGAAAACTACTGAGATACGATCTTCATGTATGATGAATTTGATGAGAAAAACTACATATTTAAATGTTATAATCTAGGTGGATAGTACTGTATGTTCCCATTCAGACTGTATCAAGTAATGCTCCACGCAATCAGAATTAGCTTGTTCTCCAAATGGGATTCATGATTCATGGGTGGTTTGCTCAGTGTTTGCAGGGTACAATCCTTCAACAGTAAAAAAAATAAAAAAGGGACAAGAGAAGAAGACCAGTTAACTCTCAGAGAAGCAATTACAGGAAGCAATAAAGGCGTAGAAGTGCATTCAACAGAAGCAATTTTTGGTACCTCGTTCCCTTTGGCAGTCCACTTGTTCTCACTTGCACACAAAATAGAGAGAGAGAAAGAGAGAGGGGGGGGGGGCAAGGGGGCAAGGGGGTTATAGTCTCTGAGGTCTCATCCCTTTCCCTTTCTCACTGCTTGCCATTTCACATTGCAATGCTGCATTGTTTATTTTCTACAGTGGTGGGCAGAACATTGCGAAACAAAGGGAAGAAATGTGGACTAACTACCTACTGCTGAGAGAGCACAACAAGGTCACAGTGAGGCCTGATGAACACTGGCCTACTTTGGAACAGAGCTGAGGCTGTCTTTCTTAGAAGAGGTCCAGTGCATCTGGTAATGGTACAACTATCATAAATGAGAGGGATTGTGGCAGAGGTCACTCCCTTAGTACAAGTTCAAAGAGAAGTGTATATTAGCACATACTATAGAAAGACAACAATGAGGCTTACACATTTACGTGTGTGTGTGTGGGCTGATTATGTAATGTCTCCGCTCATCCTGTGCAGTGAAGTATACTGCCGTTAAACGCTCTGTCATCCTTTGTAAAGAGGTCAGCTCCACCCTACATTTTGGAAAACATCTTTGTTTTTTTTCCAAAGTACTTTGATGAATAAATACTTAATTGTGTAATGTGTACAATTTAGAAGCACATTAGATCAACAAGCTGAATGATTAAAAATGACTTTCATTTTTAAATTATGAGAATAGCCGTACTTTTTTGTGGGCCCCTTTCCCTAGTCACTAACTTACACTGAGCTGAATTTACTACACAAAATACCACATTCTACCATGTATCTGTAATATCACTTTAATATATTTAGTAACGTATTTTGCTGTGTTGTATTTAAACTTTATATAACTAAACCAATGTTGGCATTAGTGTATGAAATGCTCTTCTATATCTACTCTACAGTAAGTTTGATATATTTTTTCAACATTATGTGATAGGGACTGCAAGACTCCTTTTCAGAGTCTCTCCAGATAACTGGAAAAAGAGATTTGTTTGTAATCTGCAGTCACCAAAGCGGAATAGAGTGAGGGGAATATTCGTAAAACCACCACACACTGCCCAGTGTAACGGGCCTTTACTACTTGTTTACCAGTGAGAAAAGAGACCATGCAAGGCAGTAATCCACAGAGTTCTGCCAAATGGCAACAATCTGCACGCCATGAATCTGAATTTATCAATTAGCCAGATTATACATTAAATCCAGCAAAAAAAATGCTCAAACATTTTTTCTAGATTAATTTAGAAGCCACAAATCTACCATAAACAATTTCTCCATTTCCTTTTTTTCTGGCACTAATTTAGAACGTGTCACGGATATCTTCATCAAATATACAGCATTCTGCATTTTTTGTACTCAGTGTTTTAAAAAAAAATAATCCAGAGGGTTGAATTAGCAAGTACATAAAAAAACAGCAAATCAAAACAAAGGTCAGTGGGTCCCCTCAGGGGCTACATAACAAAATAAGAACACCAATGCCACCAATAGAAAAAAAGAAGAAAGTACGTCGTAATCTCATGGGCTCAAGGGGCCCCTTGAAGAGTGTGGGCCCTAGCTACATAGATTAGCCTACCTCTAAATCCACCACCAATGTTAAATGCAACCGAAAAATGTTGTGGTGTATGTGATTGTGTAAATATATAAAATGTTGTTAACTGGCATGAGATGCATTATCAATGCACATAATACAAGTCCCCCAGTAACAGTTACTTTGACATAAAATAGAGACATGCAGTAATTTGTTGCATTTGAAAAAGGTGAAACCAGGAAATATTTGGTTATTTTGCTTGATTAATAAGCTAAATAATTAGATAATTATCAAAATTGATGTTAATTTCTCATCAATTGACTAAACAAAATAATTTACTTTTTGTTTCAGCACTGCTACAATGTAATTGGGTGCCAGAAAGTAGGTGGCTGTGAATACAGAGGGATGGCAGTAAAGACACATAATTCATTTTACATTCAGTGGCTACCAACATAGTGGTAATCATTTATTCCACATTTTAGAGGTGAATGATCAAATGCAAAACAACACAAAATTGGCTATGTATTGTAAGATCTGTGGAAAAAAAAGGGATTTGATCACACCAGGATACTTGCTAAGCACATTGTTTGTTTCCTATTTTCATGTTAAGATGATAGTTTGTCGAATCACTGAATGAAAACAGAAAAACATGAAATATTGTGGTGAGTACAGCATTATCCTTTCCACATGCCCTCAGGCTTGTTTTTGTGTTTTATACCTCTACTTGCACTTTCCCTTTGGAAATATTCATCAGCAGTGCTGGCTGCTTTCACTTCATAACCTTTTCCTCAAACTAGCTCTCAGTATCTTTCCTTCTCCCTCCCTCTCCTGCTAATGGCTTAAGTCTTCCCTAGGGGGAAGATAGCCAGGGATGATGCTTCTGTGGTTGGGTTTAGAGTTGCTGAAGGTCTTTCTTGTCATGGGAACAATATAAAAATGATAAAGCTGGATTTTTCAGGGCTTTCTTGATGTATTTCATTTTGTCAAAGCCAGATGACTGCTTTCTGCTTGGATATGGCCATGGTCTGGTTTTGAATCATATTCACAAGCTGTCTCTCCTAGTTATCTTGTTCTTTATTGCCTCTACTGTATACCTTCTTGCCTTAGCTGAATGCCCAGATGAGAATCACAACTAAAGTCTCCTAAAGTACATTTAACACACGTATACTTTTTTTTCTCTGAGAGGTGCAGATATGTCTCATTGTATTATGAATATTTGCATTGAAAATTACAGAGATGTGGGAGACGTATTTAGTGATGATTTACCCTGACCTAAAGCAAGTCTGTCATAAGCATATTCCCATTTCATGATGTACCCTACCTGAGATCCTCTTTGCAATTAATTACTTAGTGATGACATACTCTCAGCGAGAAAAGGTTATAATGAGCAGCTTTATGAAATGAAGGTGGGTCAGGTTTTTAATTTCAGATGGCAACCAACAGGGCGGTAAATGAATAAGCACTTATGATAGCTGCATGCAGCGGTGATCCACAGCACTAACTGCAATCTGTGACAATCACAGCCACGGTTGTATTGTCACTACAACTGGACAATACATTGAAAATGTCCCAAATGTTCACATAGGGGCTTTAAACTCAAAAAGAAAAAAAGAAAACCACACAAATGAGAACAATCGAAAAGACACAGACTAGTACTTCTCAAATGCCACAAGACATGGATCAAGCATATCATGTATATGTTGTACAATATGCATATGCCTTTGGCTATCTTAAAAGCACATACATACCATTACATATGAAATTTACCGGAAATGACCACTAATGTGACCTGATATTTGTTAATATTAAATGTAAAGCAACAAGGTCATTATTAATTCATGATAACACAATATAAAAAGGGGACTTTATAGGTAATAAAAATACCCTTGTTCACCTAAATATACTTACTTGGACTTACTCTAGTACTGTATTTGGGGTCTGCCTTATACATTATTTGGGTATTTTCCATGTTCTGCTACTTTAAACTTCTACTCCACTACAATTCATCGACAAATATATTTGTAATTTGAGTCACTTTTCAGATTCTGATTATCAATACAAAATATAACCAACAAATGAATGAGTGTGTACTGTCTTGTGTATTAGGTTAATATAAGATATCACTTTTGAAGCTTAAAGTCTTTTTTGTTGCTGATACTTTTGTACTTTTACCAGGGTTTATCCTTTGTATCTCTCTTTCTGTTTAAGAGATGACAATGCACATCAATTAACACGAGCCATCATGTAAATATGCCAAAAAACTAACATCAAGCGCTCTCTCTCCTTCTCTAGACCGCACACTCGCTAACTTTACGTACACAACCTAGTTAGTAATTCCCTAAAAGAGTACACACATGTATGACACACTTTAGTTTAGATATTATCTTAACAACACATTTAAAAATGTCCCCGATGCTCAGGCTCGGCGGAGAGTGGTTTTAGGACTGGCAGGCGTGCAATACCCTGGCAAAAACCCTGGTTAGATAGAACTAAATGACACTGCCTCATGTCCGGCTTTAAGGCGGTTAAAAGCATTCATCTTTCATAGGACAGTTAAAGATGTATAGATTGTCTACTAAATTTGAAGAAAAGTGAAAATGTCTTTCATACAAGCAAGAAACAGCACCATGCCGTGCTTAGTTATTATTAAAAAAGTACCAATGGTAATACTTTATAATACAGTAATTATAGTGCTAAATATATGAAATTATGTGATGAATATGAAGCATAATTTCTTTTTACATTTTTATTAAACAACATATTAAACACCTCTTTCTCTCTTATATCCCTTTACAGCTAAAAAAAGGTCCCAACCATGTTTCCGATGCACTTGACTTGAGGACACTGCATTTAATGAAGATACAATGAACAAGGTTTCTTGCAGATTTAAGCTTTCACTCACACCTTGTTGGGTGAATTGCTCAGGCCACTCATTATTAAATGGTTCATTTGTATCTTTTAAGGCCTTGATGGATTCACCTACTTACTAATGTTGCTCGCTACATTTCTTATGGCAAAAGTGCTGTTGTGGTTTTCACCTCCACATACTGCATGACTTATCTGAAAACTAATAATTATTTTAAGCTGAAAGACCACTTTCTAGCTTTCCTGCTGACTTTAAAGTAATAATAAATGCTCTTTAAACAGACTTACTGTAACACAAGTTTGACTGTGCTTAGTGTCACATTGAAATTGCCCACATGACCATTACATTACATTACATTACAGTCATTTAGCAGACGCTTTTATCCAAGAGAACTACTAGTCACCAGAAGTCATAAGTGCATCTCCTTTTTTCAAACAAGCATCTAAGAGCATAAACCAGAGCCGAGTACAGTGCAGAAACAAACGAATGCAATAAGTGCAACAAGCTAGTATGAATACAATAAATGCTAAGTGGAAGGCTCAGGCTAGGCCTTCTTGAAGAGGTGAGTTTTCAGCCTGCGCCAAAAGATGGACAGCGACTCTGCTGTCCTGATGTCAGTGGGGAGTTCATTCCACCATTGTGGGGCCAGGACAGAAAACAGCCGTGACTGGGTCGATTGGCCGTAGGGACCTCTGAGCGACGGGGCAATCAGTCGCTCAGAGGCAGCAGAGCGAAGTGGTCGGGCGGGGGTGTAGGGCTTGACCATGGCCTGGAGATAGAAAGGAGCTGTTTCTTTCACTGCCCTGTAGGCTAGCACCAGAGTCTTAAACTGGATGCAAGCTCTTACAGGTAGCCAGTGTAGAGAACGGAGAAGGGAAGTTGTGTGGGAGAACTTGGGGCGATTGAACACCAGGCGAGCTGCAGCTTTCTGGACAAGCTCCAGAGGTCTGATGGCCGATGCCGGGGCTCCGGCAAGTAGTGAGTTGCAGTAGTTCAGGCGGGAGATGACAAGAGCCTGGATTAGCAGCTGCGCCGTCGCGTCAGTGAGGAAGGGGCGAATCCTCCTGATGTTGTAAAGCAGGAATCTGCAGGAGCGTGTAACCGATGCAATGTTTGCTGAGAATGACTGTTGGTCATCCAGGGTCACACCCAGGTTCCTCGCAGTCCGAGTTGACGTCACCACCATCGTCAATGGTGATGGACAGGTCTCGGTGCGGGCAACCCTTCCCCGGGAGGAACAGTAGCTCGGTTTTGTCCTGGTTGAGCTTGAGGTGGTGTGTCGTCATCCACTTCGAGATGTCAGCCAAGCACGCAGCGATGCGTGCCTCCACTTGAGTGTCACCGGGGGGAAATGATAAGACCAGCTGGTTGTCATCGGCATAGCAATGGTAAGAGAAGTCATGCGACATGACCACATTTATCTCTCGATTTGACATCAGACTGTCTTCCATTTTATACTTTCCCTCTGTTCGTTTCTTTAGGTGGGGCCAATTGATTCCCAACATTGTTCAACTTTGTAATGACTATGACTGTACTTTTGTACAATTTGCAGTTTTTAAAATATATTTTCTTGGCCATTTGGCTTATCCTGTTGCCATCTGCATGCCATCAAGTTACTGTTACACTTACCTCATTCACATCCTCTGACTACGGTTATCATATTAAGATAAACCATTAATTGATGCATTAAAAAGGAGCTTTGACAGAGTGATTTTGTAAGCCCATTTCTGTCGCTGTGTGCAATTCCCTTGCTACAGCATGTGTTTGAATAATGAACGAATACAACTGTTATTCTAGCTTCACTATTACTAATGTATTTTGCTACTAATACAAATTAACCTAAGAAAGACTGGGTGCAAAATGACTATTTCAAGTAAGTTCACTGTAGTCATTATCCATTTCTTTAGCCTATTTAGAAAAGGATGCTTTGTTGGCAAAGTACCACGCAAGATAAGAAGCAATAAGGGTAATAATGATTAGTCTGCTCATTTGAAATGGTGGTTACACTTTTTTTGTGCATTTAGAAAGCTTGATCATGTTGCTGTGTATTACACAAAACAACACAAAAGATCATACTAAATCAAAATAAAATATTTAACAAAGATATTTGGAATGTGTTAAAACTGGCTATTCTTTGATCTTTTAAAAGCATAAACGTACCCCATTTTCTGCTGTGGCACACACTTTATTTCACATCTGCATGCCTTTAATGCACGATGCGTAGAGGAGATTCATGTATTTACACTTACAGTAAAATACATATTGTATTCCCTTGTGTTCATTTCAGTGGTTGATATCACAAGGAATCCCATTTTCTCCTGAGAAGACTTCAACACCAAGGACAGAAAGTGACTGGGACAATGACAAATAGAGGACATCTGATTTAATACGAAACATGGGACAGTCTAATGGGAGAAGAACATTAAAAGCGGCACAGTTACAGAGTATTGCCTATAGGCCTATTCCATGTTACTGTTGGGCAGGGGCTCCACCACCACACCTGTTTCTCCACAACAGAAAGGTAGCCTCCTAACCTTGCCACACAGCCTTAATCTTCCAAATGCTGCTTGAGCATTTGAATTTCTGCACATCAGTCTCAGGGATCCGTTCTGCCATGATTAATGGTCCCCATCTATCACGGCACCATGTGGCGTGCAGGCCTTGCCCCGCCAGACAGCTTTGCTTTAGAATAATGGGCACACTCCATCCCAGTCTCTACCATGCAATGATTGTGCATCTTTGTGATCTATCTGTCAAGCCCCTCTGTCAAAAGGGACAACAGGGGACAGTGCAGGTGGGAGCAATCGGGACGAGGGAGGCATTGTTGCACGCCAGATACATACAGTATGTAACATAATGCCTCTTATTATGGCTAAGTGTGCTGACTGATTAACACAGAACAAAATTTTCACAGATGACACTGTCTTTTTTATTCTGTCTAACATGGGAGCATTAAGCCTTGGAGACATTCTGTCTTCCATCAATAATGTTGGCAGGAAAAGCAAAGCCACTAATGGTGACTCCAGGTTCTGAGGTATGGTCACCTTTCGTGCTTTGTTTGTTTTTCTAATATCCCAAACAAAATTATACAAAAGCATGTGCTCCATTGTATGCCCAAACTCACTGTCTCGTGAACACAAAGGGTGTCTAAATAGCCCATATCCAACCAGCCAGAAACATAATGCAAGGGCACCATCACGGTGGTTTAAAGGTACTTGGCTCCGTTCAGGAAACACTTGTTTTCATCAATATTCTGAAAATAATTAGCTGCAATTATGTATGTCTCTCACCAAAGCAATTACATGCCACATGATCAAGCCCCTTATATGGGCACACCAGTATTCTGTGAAGTCAAGAGCTCTTCATGCTTTTAAACAAGCCATTCATCACTGTCACATGAGCATTCTTCAGTTTTGATGGCGCTTTTGTGAGTCTTATTACAGGCAGACAGGCGAACAAAAACTCTTAGTCCCTATGCAAAACATACAAACCAGGCAGAAAGAACTCGTTCATAATAATTAAAGTGCCATCATATTGCAGCATTTTGCATGGCAAAGGAGCAAGTATGACCACAGTTACACTTCAGATCTAAGCAGTACATCTTGGTTGCTTGATATTCTCTGGTATTGTTTTTTAAATGTCGCAGCCCTATTGCATTGCCCACTGGGATCAGCGGCGATATGTGGGAGTATTGTGTTGCTGCCTGTTGCTGACATTTCAACCGGCTGGATATTGCTGCTGCATTCCCCAAACATCACCTACTGGTCCACTGCACATGTCAGTCTATTCCAGACGTGAAAATGCCCCCAAGTCTTCACTGATCACACGTCATAGGGAAGAAGTGTAAATAGAACGTTAAATTGCCCTGAAAGACATCATACTTTATGGCAGGGGTCTATTAATATATAAAGTATTTTGGAAAATCTTACATAGGGTGAGGTTAATGTGGTTGAGAATAACTTCCCAATGACTTTTTAGCTTGAGGCATGCATACAATCCGAACGGATAACATGAATAAAAGGCATTGCACAGATAAAATGGGGTTCGTGTCAGCTGCGTGAGAAAAAAAGCCAAAGTATGCATGCAGTCACAGCTGATCTTGCCTGAACTGGTGTGCAATGGTTGGCACATATATCTCAAATTATTAAGCAAAGAAATATTGAACTTAAAATGAAATTGAAATATTTTATGGGCGCGGGTTGAGAATAACCGTCACTGCATATCTGGAAAACACATTTTCCAGCTATGGCTTATGCCTTGCTTGTGTCAAATTGGCGCCACGACAGTCAGAATATAGTGACCCACAAACAGGTAGGCTCTGGGCTTACTTATACAGCCATATTCCTTTCTTAGCATCAACAATAACAGACTTAGTGTGTTTCAAAGAGAGAACTTAGAAATAATCATATCATTCACTACAGGTCTTTTTTTTTTTTAATAAGATAAAAGTATGGGGAGATGGGTTGTTGACAATTTCAGCTGAAATGTACGGAGTTTGTTTTGATACAATTATTTAAAATACACGGATATTTGCATGCAAGTACTAATGCAATTTAGAGGACATGGCCAGACACTGTGCATACCTCTATAATGTTCTCTGACTTATTTTATAAACTTTGTGGTTTGCCTTTAAACGAGTTTTTGGAAAAGTGGCGGCTCTAATGAGCATGGACTTAAGCTTGCCATAGTTGAATACACAATGTATGCTGTTTGTTTGCCAGGTTGAGACCTATTTTGTTTTCATTCAAAATTCAGTTTGTTTTCGGGGCCATGGGTGTTTTATGTGAGCTGGACAAAATAGATGGTGAATTCCATACTACATAAGCCATGTAAAAAATAATGAAGAGGGGTGATAGCAGGCATAGACTGAGTGAGCAAGGAGAAACACAGGAATCTGTAAAGCTCAGCAAGGTTTCAAAGAAGAGTCAAGACTGTTGCTGGCTCAGTGCCATCTACAAATATTGCAATAGGGACAGAGAATACCCAAAGAATGGATGAATGAAAAAAAAAGAAAGAATCATTATGAAGGTATGTGAATATTGTATTACTCTTGATCTATGTGGTCTTTTCTTTTTGAAAATTGTGTTGTTGTTTTTTGCCACACTGCCTCAATAAAAAGCCTTACGCAAAATGTGCTAAATAAAGTAGTGGAGAAAATATAAAGCACAAGAACAATACTTTCTCAAGATGCCAATTTAAAAGAGTGGCTTTGTTTTAAATCCATTTTCGTTTGTAAAATTTGAAAATAAATTATATTATTTTGATTCTTAACTGATGCTTTTTATCTACAAAAGTCTTGCAACACACTTATATAGCCCACTCCATAACACAAGCAGGTCTTGCTGTGGTTTGTCAACATGCAGTACTCTGTGTCAATGCTCTTTCTTTTTTTCATAATAATTATGAATGGCCTAAATAATTAAGACCAGTTAACATTGACACTTGGCAAACAACTAATGAAGTGTGTTTGGTGAAAGTTACAGACTGTAACCCTGGTCCTGAAAAGCTTTCCAACATTGTCTACAGTGTTTTACATTGACATTTACACCAGCACTGGACCAACTCCTACCAATGTAGTGTACACATCATTGTACCCAAGCCAACATCTGTACGGCTACAGCTTGGTTGCCCTATTAGTGTTGCGCCTGCAGTCATAGATATATGGTTACAGTATGTACCCATTATTCTAATACCATTCTTATCTTCTAACATACTCTACAGGTTTAAGGAAGCAAAGCAAATGTATGGACCCACTGTAATAATACAAACATAACGCATGGCTGTACAGTAAAACAATTAAACAATTAGAGCCACCTTATAGGATACTTCCACACAAGTTGTGTAACACAACACTACAGATGTTGCTCGTTTATTTTTTGACATAACACACATGGTCTACTGTGTACCTCTGTATATGAACTTATACTACCACTACCACTTCTACTATACTATGCACTAGTTAGACTGCATCCCTCTATACCAATTTAGAAAACCTGAATTAACACAATTAGTTATAGCAACATGTAACAAATGTAAGGAGAATAACGTAGGCGAAAGTTGTTATGCTGAAAATATTTGGAGCTGAATATTGTTTTCAAACTTTAAATTTCTTTATACATTCTGTTATCACAGTGTAAAACTACAAGAAGAGAGCATTTGGTATTGAGCAAGCACTAATATGTATTATCTCAGTACCTTGATAATACTTATGCATTTAAAAGGGCACACGTGGCAATGGTACAAAACAAAAGTAGGCAATTTATTGAATAATTATAATGACTCTATCTAATTCAATAAACGAACAACTGATCCCTGATTTTATCCCATATTACACATGCCATTTTAAGGTTTTAAAGTTAAGCTAAGCAGACACTGTACAGATTTATCCGAAATATAGTCCTGAATTAGTCGCTCTGACTAATACTAGTACTTTGCTACAGAACAGACTATTGTCTGTATTTCTGGTTTTCTCTCTTTTTGTCAAACATTGAGGATACAATTATCTTGTTTGAATAAAGCTCATTAGAATCGCCAATGGACAAAACCAAGCACGCTGAAGCTGGTCAATTGATTCGTACAGTGTGAGCAAAAGCAGATTTTGGACGGGCAGAAAGGCATATTTAAATCAATGTAGGATTAATACAAATGTACAGTGTATGCTCAGCTCTGCAAGATAACTTTGTCTCAAGCCTAAAATCTTCAATGGGGCTGTCAGCAGTGAGGGAACTGTGCATGGTACTTGTCACAATTCCATTAGACAGTGCAAAGATGGGCCTACGACCATGCTTCTCTGATAGTTGGAGCAATGTTTGGCCCTGTTTTCTGTTTAGTAGGAAACTGTGAACTCGTTGGGTCCTGTTAATAGAACGGTTACCCTAAGTTGTAGGCTCATGTTTTCCAAACTCTCTTTGCAGCAGCTTAGTGGAAGGGTAAAGCAGTGTAGCCAGGTTGTAGCATTTGCATTTTTACACCTTAATCGTCAGATTGTTTATTCATGAGGCATCACTGAACCTCTGTTATCACTCTGTGCCTGTGTCAGTATCACAACACCTGCTGTCAGCCTTAGTTTTCTGCACTGACGTGACGGCTGCCATGTTCACTGGGAGGGACGGATGATGAGGCAGAATTGGACGACAGAGTGTTTCATCCCCACATTACTTTATTTGGGATGTCAGAGGATTAGGTGAAAAATAGGTACAGGTCAAATAGTCGTACAATTTGATCTCAACTGGAAGAAAATAGACTCGGTATCACGGATGGAGAGAAAGCTTCCCAGACAAACTTTAAGCAACCCTTTATCACTTGGCCTTGAGGTCTTTCCTGCAGACAGCAGGGATGTCACTATCACTCTCTCTGGCTCTGTCTGGAGTATTAAAGACAATTGTAGAGGTACGACAAGCAGTGGATGATCTCAACAACACCGACAGAAAGTTGATTTTTTTCTCCATAGCAGGACTCCCAAAATGTCTGTTCATTCATGGAAGGAAGAGGAGGTGGAGGTGATGGAGGAGGAGGTGGAGGTGATGGAGGAGGAATGGTGTGGGTGATTGTGAAGTGTAAATAAACTCTGCATTATTCCACTCTTACAGTTGCCGTAGATCCTTGCAACCTTTTTTGGTCAATATAAGTGCTGTCAGTTCAGCACTCCAACAACCTTTAGCTACTTTAATTAATGAGTGAGGTTCCTTTTTACAACAAGTTAATGAATTCAGTGAAGCACTTCATGGTTTTTGCAGGATTGGATTTTGGAGGATAGGATTATTTGTTTTTACAACGGTATAGGAGGGCCAGAAAATACTTTTTGATTGAAATCATGATTGTGACGACAATGAAAATATTTTGTCAAAAAAAACGTATACCATCAAAAACTCAATTAAATACATTTAATTAATTGGATGCTCTTATGGTGATGACAAGGCGTGACATATTCATGTCATTATGTTCACATTCACAAACTGTATTCCTTGTTTTGTTATGTGAAAATTACATCTAATAAAATGTGTCTTCAAGCCGATCATTAGATGTATTGGTATCAATATAAGCAATTGATACAAATACATTTAATGAGCCAGTATTTGTAATGAGCAAACCTATTAGGAACCAAAGAGCTAGCTAAACTAAACTAAACATTTGACAAATTAGGTGTTTCTATTTTTACATTCAGTTTGTGTGTTTGTGATGATGCACAAATGCCGTCTTTGGCTGTGTAGTGAAACCCCTTGGAGTCCCTGGAGTGGGCCTGGCTCTCAATATCAGTGTGGAAACGGGTGCAGATTAGAGCTTCATTAGTCAAGGCTTCAGCAGCTATGCACTGCTCTCCCCCTTCTGCATATTTGTTTCTCTCCTGCAACACATGTGTATTCAAACAGAATAACACATACACATAAGAGGAATTAAAAAGCCTAAAAAACAGAAGGTAATGAACAAACAAAAACATGCAAACTGTACCTCTCTGTCTTCAGAGACATTTATATTATTTTCATGACTGGGTCCTGTTTTAAGTTCAGAATTTTCCAAATGATCAATTACAAAGTTAAAAATGTTCTATGCCACCAAATATTCGAGGAAATACTGATAAGCATTTTAATGAATGAATTAAATAACCAATAACTGCTCAATTATTTTCATGATAACTAAAAGATGCTGTGACAGAAAGACGTCCCAAGAATGAGTAAATGAGTAATGCTGGAAAATATATATTTTCTGCAATACAGCTTGAAAATCTACTTCCAGTTGTACTGCAAAAGGAATGCAGTTTTCTACCACACAGAAGTCAAAAGCAGGAAATAGTAAGCTTCTTATTCTTTGTGATAATTTTGCAAACACTTGCGTTTGACAGGGGGCTTAAAGAGGAGGAAGAGGCCATTTTAAAGTCCAACTCCAACTGCCTGCCACCATCTCCTTAACATGGCAACAGCCAATGCAAACACACACACAAACACAGTCGTGTTTTCATGACTTTTGAGGACATTACATTGACTTTCATTTCCTTACCCTCACCCGAACCATAACCGCTATCAGACGAATGCTAACCCTCACCCTAACCTTAAGTAAACCTACGCTTACCATAACCGTAAACCAAATCCTCACCCTTAAATGTAATATTCAACGTTATGGGGACATGCGTCCCCACAATGTGACTGTGTAATCGGATTAATGTCCCCACCAGACAGGTAACACACACACACAAACACACACACACTAACACACCATAATGCACAGAGGGAGAGCTGTCCGCCTGTTTTTATCATTACATTTGCTCTCCATTAGTCATATCTTCTAAATTAACTGATTTTAGATTTATTTTCTTATTATTTATATTAACTAAGTTGAGGATTACAGAAACATGTTTCTCACATGATTAAAGCTTGGTTATTTGTGAACATGGTCTTAGCTACATGATCATGGTTGTTGAGTACATCACAAAAACAATATTGATCAGTGTTTCAGAGCCTTTGGAAAAAATACTAGATTTTGCAAACAAATAATAGATTTCACAAATGCATCAGCCTTTCCAGAATACCAACGATTGAAATTAAGATTGCAATATTTCAGGTTTTTAATAATGCTGATTTATTTTAGGTGCTGTTCGTCTGTTGTTGTTGTTCCTGCCAAGGATTGTTCAACAGTATACTGTACGCAGAGCATTATATATTTACACAGTTAAGAGTATTTGTATCTGTACCTACAGGATAATAATACACTTGCATCGGGAGACAGGAAAAGAGTGGGGGACATCAAAGGGAATGCAGACTGGCTTCGCACAACCCTGCATGTTTAAAACGCATGCATAATACAACAGCAAAAGCCTGAGAAAAAGATTGTAGGGGAATGTTCAGGGTCAGTTCCAACACAAAACAGCATTAGAAGGCGCAGCATCTTTTAGTCATGTTCTTCACTGTGTGTTTGTCTCTGTGTGTGTGTATGTGTGTTTCATATTTTAGTAGAAATAATACTGTCAGGAGAAGAGTCTTTATTTCATTCTCATTCTATTGCTCCTTGATTTAAGTTTAGTGCATAATACAGTAGTTGCTTCAACCACCCAAATGACAGTGACCTGAGAGGAAATGTCATTAGGTGGTGCTATTAAGCATTTCAATTCCTCCAATGGGCAAAGCAAAATGACACGTGTATATGAATTCCACTGATTTTCAAGGCAAGACTAGTCTATGTAATATTCATGTGCCAGGGTTGGCCAGGTATCCATGCTAGCTGAGGTGCAAGTCGCCTGGTTTGTCCAGGTCTTAGGCTCTTTTAATTAAGGCTACAATTTGTATGACATTTTAATACAACAGCAGGCTATCAAACACAAAACTGCAGACTGGGCATTCGAAGGCCAACTAATAATCCCACAGTTGAACTAGGAAGGATATGCTTTCATGCTCGAGGAAGAAATATTACTATAAACACAAAAGCACCCAATCACTGTCTAATGTTAACATTCTCATGTATAGACATATTCTGTAAATTCAGTTAGCCTCTGAATACATAGTTATATACAGTAGTCCTAGTTATTTTTCGTGACATAACGCCACTTCCACCATAGAAACAGAGATTTTGCGGAGAAACTGAAACGAAAGAATAAATCCAACCCGGATTACTACATTGTTCAGACAAATTCGCTAAATTGCTTCAGGCAGTTTATGAAACAGCCAGCTTGGCCCAAATAGGTATCCAACAGATAATTCACAATCAGCATTGTCTTCTTTAACAATCAGTTTGGAATTAGTTTTTGCAGTTGAGTGTCACAGCTGACGTCAGTAATGTATGGATTATGGTTCGCTCTATTCCTCTGTTGTTCAAGTTCGCCATAGAATTTTATTTTAGGACCAAAAGTAGACCGAGATCAGCAGAAACTTTTAATCTATCAAACAGTCTTCCTTCTCAGTTGGTATTACTTTTTCAGGGCGATATATATTATATATATACAGTATATACGTTATATATATCGTCCTGAAAAAGTGTGAACTGGTAATACTGGTGGCCCCAATCCAGATGCAGACCGTGCATACAGTACATCATAATAATCATGCTTGCTCCTGATTCTGTGGGCCATGCTGGATGACTCACACTCAAGCTCAGTAAAGGTGACATAATCATATTCAAGCTATAAGGCCCTGATGTCCTTTTTTTGTATTTTCTGCTTTAGTTGCAGTGAATCTTATCTCTCCTCAGCTCTGAGGTTGACAACCCTAATGCAATTCAACATATAGTAGAATTTGTATCACCTAATACAGTAGTGTTAAATCTTTGTTGTCTATTGTGGGTATGTAATAATGAATACTGCAAAGGATGTATATTTAGGGATTCATAACAGGGATATCTACTTGTGCGCTATTTAATCCCAAAGGAAAACAGTCATTTTTGAAGTTATTGTGGTTGAGAAAAGGTGTTTTTTTTTATCCAAGAACTTCAGTTTTCAGAACTCAGTGCTATAAAACAGTAATTCATGAAACAAAAGACATGTTAGCCTCTTTGTTCTCTTTGTTTGGCTTTTGAAAACAACATCCCTATGATGTTAATCTTGTCCTGCTTGCTGTAAAACTTCTGAAAGTTATCAGCATTCTTTTCCAGGGTTAACCTGCAAAACACTGCCAACCAAATGCATTTGAACATCAATGAAGGTGACCCCTGGACAGCAGGGGTTGTAATGGCAATGCTTTAAAAGCTGTTTAACTGAAAATCAAATGCTTTATTGTTCTTCTGTCAAATCATAATTTTAGAAATACAGTTGAGGATAATGATGGAATACATGATGTGTTTTGCATTTGATTTCCCATAAAATCAGGTTCTCTCAGAGCCAAGGCAATATGAGGGCTGAGGACTGTGTAGTAGGCCAACGCCAGAAGAAATCACTGGCCATGATTTGAATTGCTAATGAGAAAGACCTTTATATGACCTCTACTGGAATCTGCTTTTCACCTTTATAATCAAATCTGTTATAATAGCATTTCAATACCTTACACCTGAGCTGTGTATTGGTGTTATTGGTTTGATTTCACAGTTTACTGTTAATGACTCTTTTGTAATTGCTAATGTTTGGCTCCTCTGCCCTATTCACAACAACAATCCTCCAATAGTGCATTCACTTGTATGTATGGGGAAAAAAGGGATAAGTGGCGTCACACTCCATCCCTCTATCCGACACTATTTATAGCCCAAACAATTAAGCTGAGAAGACCTTCATTAGCCTGCTGCTATTCAGCAGGACCCTGAGTCGCCTTGCCAGCCAGCCAAACAGGTGTTCCTTAATAATCACTGCTGAATTGCCAGCAACACTGGTTTGCGATTTTCCCTCCATATGTTTCAAGCTGTTGGCAGTCCTCTGCTGAGAAATGAATGACTTTCTAAGCCTCATTACAATATCTTACAGTACACAGGTGGCTGTTGGCTGACAGTCTGACCCTCATACAAGACAAACTGGCAATACTTGTGACATTCAGCCACTGTATATCACAGTGTGTGTTTACATCACAAGTTATTACTATGTCAACAGCATTATAATATTACGTTATTTTCATTTCTGTACTCCAACTGCAACACCGATCTTTTACTTTTAGAACATTGCCTGTGTTTGCTTTCCCTTGGAGGATGAGAATACAGTATTGTTATGAGGATGTTACTGCTGTGCTGAAATGCTGTGCTAAGAGACACCTATTTTGCAATTTAAGGACAAATTCAGAATGAGGCAAATGAATTACAACTAAACATATATGACCATATTTAACATTGCAGATGAGGGAGTGGGCTGTAGTTCTCGACAGTAGCTGTGCCAAAGGCCAGGAGATGAGAGGCTGCCAGAGGTTTTGTAAATACTGCGGTGGCATGCCACCATTCGGTCTAACTATGCTTCAGTTCATTTGTTAACGCAAAGAGCATTGATCAAATAATATCACTATGGGTTGTATATTAAAGGGTTGTTTTTGGTCTGGTAATCTTCATTTTCCACCCTACCATAACTGCACATGCATGCATTGTGATAAATATATGAAAGCCCTAAAAGGCAAGATGTACATAGTTAAATTAACTATTTTCTTTTTTATATAAAAAATGGACTGAAAATAGATTCAAACTATCTACACAACAGTAAAATATTAGGAAAATCAAGCTACTTACTTACACACACACACACACACCTACACACACACACACACACACACACACTCACATTAATATATCCTTACAGAAATCTATTTCCTGGTTACTCAGCTACTAAAACAACATGTTTATTTGGCAAGATTAATTTTACTTGGATTACTTCTTCACCGACGTGCAAACAGGAAAAATAAATAAGACGGGGCAACTTCACTTCTGCCTCCCTCAGCAGAATGAGGAAAACAACGGCATCGCGACGTTAAGGCCGTAAATAACTCTCCCGCCAGCAAAGTAAAGCGCCACCCTGCCCCCTGCTGTGTGGCGCTTTATTTCTGTCATTTATAAAACTATTGCTAGAATGTACCAGTGTGCTCACTGTAAAAACATGTTGGTTGCAAATGAAAACAAAATACATTACCACACATGTGACAACACATTGGTGGGTGTCAGACTTCAAAATGCATGAATCCAAAAACACAATTTGTGAATTATACTAAAAGACATGTGTGAACCAGTTATTATGTTTTTCAAAATCAACACATCTGCATTCATATAAAGAGAAATTGGTGAATTTAAAAACCTGGGTCTTATTCCCATAATTGTGGTCATTCTGACTATGGGTATCTTTTACCTTTGCACTTCCACGTTGTAAATATTCAGAGAAAGCAAGCATCTTGACTCTGTTCCTTTCCCATTACAAAACTGTCTGCTGCTTTTAAAGAGGATGAGAGGAGTTAATGTCATTGGACACTACGGAAGCCTGCCCAAACTCCATCTGCTGATAATGTATTCCTCCCACTAACAATGTATTCATCCTGCTTCAGCCCCTGTTTTCCAGATTGTACTCCCTGCCAGGATTGTGCTCAACTCTGGTTACCAAAATTAGATGGCCACATCCACTTTCACATTCTCTCTGAGTTTGTACTTGCTTTTACTTTTGCCAACGGCCAATTTTAGTAATAATTAAGTCACTCATTGTCAAATATTTAATAAACAACAATACTCTGATGAAGGCTCGGTGGCAAAATGCATAAGCACATCTCTATTGTGATGTGAGCCAAATAAACAAGTGCAATGGGAGCATTGTGTCCTCCTTGACTTGGAAATCTGGGATGTGCAACCCTTTCACATTTTTTGGGGAATATGTTCATTGGATTTTGTGTTTTGCACCCCTTTAGATAATTCCATTGTTGAGGCACAATCTGATTTTCCAATACAATTCAATAAACAATCTTTTTACAATTGCCTACCTTTGCACTGCTTGGCATTTTTTTTTTTTAAATACAGATGAATAGTCAGTCTGTATGTCGTGTGGTAAGCCACTTGTGTTAGTTCCTATGCAAATCAGTAAAACACTGTTATTATTAAGAATTGGAAAATAATGTGGCTTTACTCTAAAATGATAAAATTGACAAATGCAAGCCCCATTAAATGTGTTTTTCTGCTAAATCAACAGGAGAATTCATGCCATAGGGAATTCTGATCATCTTGTACTAGGCACACCTCATTTTGCTTCTTCTGGCTGACTTAACACACTTGTCAAGTAAGCTTGTATTGTATTGCCATATTAAGCTACATTTATATGTTTTTCTGCACTTTTTTTCAAAGCTTGCTTGAGCGCTCATCATCCCCAGAGCCCTGTGTGTATCACCTACTGTCAAAAAGTAAACAGAAGTTGTAGGTCTGAGTATCTGATGACACAGTTCCTCATAATATATTCACTTTTCACATCATGTTTCATTTGCACCGCCCACATTTTGTATTTCTTCGTCTTTTAAAAATATCTTGACCATCAGAGAAAGAGCCATTACCAGCATTAAGTGATTTCTCCCACTATGATAGGGTGATATTTCCATTCTTTCAGTCACTATCTACCTGCACCATTACACCAATTTAAATAGAGTTGTCAGTCCGCAGTCTCTGTGTAATTATGATGAAATACTAATTAGGGAAGACCTGACCTGTGCTGACATGCCCACGCTCTCAAATGTCTACTCCAGATGGCAGCAGGGACAAAGGATGAATGAGGAAGAGACAATTTTCAGGCTTGTCTGCATTAGCATAGGGAGGACCTGTCGTAATAGCTTAATATTCTAAACATGTATAATTTGGTTTAGATTTCAAATTAGCAATCTTTCCAAAGTGCCAAAAGAGTATGTCTGTTGAAGTGAACCAAGTTAGAGGATCGCAACGGGGTTGGGATATTGCAGGTGGTTCGGGACCCAACAAAATTGCTGCGGGTACAGTACATCTTACTTTAGGAGGATGACAGCAGGTATTCAACATCATCATCATCATGGGATGGAATTTTAGGCTACATCCATACTACTTCGTTTTCAAACGTAAACAGAGTTTTCAAACAAAAACGATCTCCGTCCACACGGCGTTTCAGCACTGTTTTCGAAATGATCTCCGTCCAGACTAACACTCCTGAAAACGAATATCATGTGACTCTTCACGTACACTGGGCATGTCGATGTAAACAGGAAGTAGATTGGTTGCTTAGTTAAAAAAAATACGACAGAGTAATGAAGTAGTCTTTAATAATGAAAGGTCGTGTTTGATACTTAAGATCTTCTCTAAAATCTTCCTCTATGAACTCAAACAGACACAGTTCGTGGAAAGTTTGAGAAGTTTTATTTTTCAGACTTAGTTACAGCGCTGCAGGTCTTGCTCTATATCTCTCTCACATCAAATTTACTTTAAAATCAACACTTACACGTAACAGTTTGCTAGATTATGGGTCCATAAATGTGGTCAACACACGTCTCTCACTCGTTTCCTCGGTGTTGTTGTCTGTTCTCACTCGTAGCTCTGCTGGTGGCTTAACTATCTGTCCTACTGAATAGCATTTACTGCTAACCGTGACTTCAGACGTCCGCTCCGTAGGGCTGATAACGCCGCTGGTCACGCTGGTCACTGATTGCTCCATTAACAGCTGCTTCCTCCGTAATAATGCAGACTTTTACTGAACAACAGCTGCTAGTAAAGACAACAAGGTCAGCTTTGCCTGTAATCAGTTGTCCATGTTAAATTAACCTGGTAGTCGATCGGTATTCAATGTTGTCGTTTGTGAGCTTCCGGGTAAGGGTCACGTGATAGACATGTGACGAATCAGGGAAGGACACGTCATGACTGCTAAGAACCAATCAAGTAGCGAACGCGGATGTGGGCGTCATCGTTTCTAATCGGATCCGGTTTCGGCCGTCCACACGAAAACGAAACCCCGGAGTTTTCAAACTTATCCGGCCTCGGGAGCGTTTTCAAACTTATCCGTTTACGGTGCTCTAAAACTCCGGCGTAGTGTGGACGCTCAGTGTAAACGTAGCAAAACATATGCGTTTTCAAATGGAAACAGAGTAATGTGGACATGGCCTTAGAGGCTCTTATCTCTGAGTTTAACAATGCTCTTTTTCCTTTTTCGATGCAAGGTTCCAAGGACAGGGGATGTTTTACAGATTGTAAGGCCCCCTGAGGCAAATTTGTGGTCTGTGAAGGCTATACAAACACAATTTAGTTGAATTGAAATGTGCTGTCAAGAAAACAGTATATATACAAATAAAGTTTCCATTGAGCTTTAGTTAGATTAAAATAAAAATAAAAAACACATGGCATGAACATGTGTCTTATTTTCACTTCAGGATTGGGCCGACCTTAACCCAAGACATTGTCAATAGTGGCCAATTCTGCAATACCCCGGATTACCTTCAAGCACAAAGTTTAACATCCAATGACAATATTTTTTAGAATTTTCGCTTTCTGCAATATCTACACATGACCACTACAGTATGGTTAAGAATAGAGAATGGTCTTCGTCACGACAAGCAACATATGGTTAGGGTATGCTTGAGATTAGAAAAAATAACACACTTGTTTAGGGTTATGGAAAGTTCAAGGTTGAGGTTAATGTAAACAAAAACTTTTACCGACATTTCAGACGGGCACCTAATAATACATGGTATATGCTCCCCCACCCTGACCTCCAAGCCCTTACAATCTGCCTTGCTACTTTATGGTCTCAGTCCTCACGCCTGTATTGGCTCTGAAGATTAACGCTCAACGTTAATTGTGAACAAAATTTGATGAAACTTCATGTGTCATCTGGTAAAACGCATGATCTAAGTCCAAGTAATCCTTTTTTGATTGAAACAACTAATGCTTAACTACATTTTCTTGTTGTCAAAACATTTCACTCGCTCATTCATTCACTCACTCATACCCACCTCATGGTGGTGCTAGAAGAAAAATCAGAGGATCACCAAAGTCAGTAGGATTCATCCTCTAAAGACCGTGGATTTCAGTACCAAATGTTTTGCCGATATATCTGGTAGATGTTGAGAAATGTTGCAGGATAGGTATAAAAAAAAAAAAGAGACGTTGGTGATGCCAAAGGAAATCCAAGGAAGTACCAAGGTCAGTAAGATTCACCTCTGGGAGACAATGGATGACTGACAAAATGTCATGGCAATCCATCCAAAAGATGTTTCAGTCCAAACCAAAGTGGTAGACAAATTGAATGATTGGCTGACTGACAAATCAACATTGCCATCCCTAGAGTCATGCCACTGGCATGGGTAAAAGGTGTCTATAAACTGTACTCCTCCCAAGCAGGACCCCATCAGTGGTTTGGGGAAGTAATCTGTTACCGGGTTGTGCCCTTGTCATAGTTTTTGATAGTTGCAGAAGCCTAAACATATTTGCATTTATTGTCGGAAAATCAACATGGATGCGAAATTGAGTTTGTCATGTTCAGCTTGTTGAAAACGTTCCTTACTTGAAAATGTCCAGTACTCTCCTTGATCATTGACAGAAAACAGCCAGACATGCAGCAGGTGCAAGTATGCAGAACATGGACTTTGTGAAACATACCAAATTTGATGAACACGACATTACAGGAGTTGTCAGTGAGGTGGATATGAGCCTTTTATCTCAGGGTCCACGACTCTCAGAGAGACATATCAGTGCATAAATACATTTTGCAGTGACAGAGACATTCAAAGCTTCCAGTGTAAACTCCCCAAACTTCTCTGCACCTGTTCCACTATACAACTGCCAAGCTGGCGAGGACAACATCATCAGCAAGGCATAGAAAAGATGAGTGAGGAGGTCAGTTCTCTATTTCGCTGTGTCTGTCTGCAGCTCCCTGTCAGCATGCAATACCTGCCACTGTACCGTTCACCAGGGAGAGTGCAGTGCATAGATAAGCACTGAGATGTACAAAGAATTATCCACAAGTCTAGGTCTGAGGAGACAGTTACAAAGTGAACTGCACATGCCATGAAACTCAGGTCAAATGTCTGCTGGGTGATTTAATGTCACACTAACACCACAGACACACAATTTACCTTTTCATCAATTTGGTACTTAAGAATAAAGATTTCACTGTAAGCAAAGAGGCAGCGAGAAGTCTCATTTAATATATGAATCCCCATGCACTGACAGCTTGTGTTTGTAATAATTACGTTTTAGTACCACTTGTTTCATATTTTTGGAGTCGTCATTGTAGTTGTCATCAGTGCTAGGAACGTGGAGATATTGCTTTAAATTAGACTGATGAGGCAGGAAACATCTGCAGTCAGATGATGGCACATGGTTTTAACTAGAGCTGCAACTAATGATTATTGTCTTGATTAATCATTAGGTTTATAAAATGCCAGAAAACAGAATAAAATAAAATAAAATAGTGAAAATATATATATATATAAATCATATATATCTCAGGAATTAGTCGATTAATCATAATTTGATCTGTTATTGATCAAATGTATTTGAAATACTTGGTCTGAAGGTATCAGTGTTGTAACATGAGTGCACGGTAGATATAGGTAAAAGCCAGCTGTGGCTCACTCTAGAGGTCCACCGGTGTGCTTCTGTTTCCCACTTGTTTTTGATGCCGTTTCTATTGTTTTCCTTGTTCAATATTATATAGCACATATGCTTGCTACTGAGACTAATGTTTTTGGTCTGGGATTTGTGCCGGATTAAGCTTCAAAAGAATGGCTGACAGTCTATTGTTCAATGCTGGCATGCTCCATTCCCCACGAGGCTGCTGTTTTAGTGCAGTTTTGTTTCGTTAGAAGAAGAAAATATATATATATATTATGCAATCCTGTATTATTTTTGCCATAGTGTGTAGAGTATGCAGTTGGAGCCATACTAGCTGATGGCTAAACAGTGCAAACTGAGAAAAACAACCCATGTGTGACAAGTATAACATTATGCTGAGCTGCCACAATCATTTATGTATTCAATTCTGGCAGACATGGTGTTGTTTACCACAATGACATGCGACACACATCCTTTCATGATGAATGGCGCGAGTGAATGAATCAAATTCTGCCCACTTTTTCAAGTGATCCCGTCTTGATGGAAGGACTTTATCAATCGGACTAATTGAAGTATGTTTGCTCTGATTTTGATGACGCATATAATTTCATTATGCATGGATAAATGCTTTTTCTAATATCTTAATCAGCAGCAATTACCAGCCTTTCATCATCACCTCACTGCTTCAAGAATCACGAGTGGCATGAAGGGTTGTGCACACATGGCTCATCACCACATGGTCTCTCAGGGGTACGGCACTTGTCCAGCATCTCAGGCCTTGATTGCCAAACAGACGATGGTGTAATCTAAGGCCATGTCCACATTACTCCGTTTCCATTTGAAAACGCATATGTTTTGCTACGTTTACACTGAGCGTCCACACTACGCCGGAGTTTTAGAGCACCGTAAACGGATAAGTTTGAAAACGCTCCCGAGGTCGGATAAGTTTGAAAACGGTCCCGAGGTCGGATAAGTTTGAAAACGGTCCCGAGGTCGGATATGTTTGAAAACTCCGGGGCTGCGTTTTCGTATGGACAGCCGAAACCGGATCCGATTAGAAACGATGACGCCCACATCCTCGTTCGCTACTTGATTGGTTCTTAGCAGTCATGACGTGTCCTTCCCTGATTCGTCACATGTCTATCACGTGACCCTTACCCGGAAGCTCACAAACGACAACATTGAATACCGATCGACTACCAGGTTAATTTAACATGGACAACTGATTACAGGCGAAGCTGACCTTGTTGTCTTTACTAGCAGCTGTTGTGCTGTTAAAGTCTGCATTATTACGGAGGAAGCAGCTGTTAATGGAGCGATCAGTGACCAGCGTGACCAGCGGCGTTATCAGCCCTACGGAGCGGACGTCTGAAGTCACGGTTAGCAGTAAATGCTATTCAGTAGGACAGATAGTTAAACCACCAGCAGAGCTACGAGTGAGAACAGACAACAACACCGAGAAAACGAGTGAGAGAGAGAGATAGAACAAGACCTGCAGCGCTGTAACTAAGTCTGAAAAATAAAATTTCTAAAACTTTCCACGAACTGTGTCTGTTTGAGTTCATAGAGGAAGATTTTAGAGAAGATCTAAAGTATCAAACACGACCTTTCATTATTAAAGACTACTATATTACTCTGTCGTATTTTTTTTAACTAAGCAACCAATCTACTTCCTGTTTACATCGACACCCACGCGCATGCCCAGTGTACGTGAAGAGTCACGCGATATTCGTTTTCAGGCGTGTTAGTCTGGACGGAGATCATTTCGAAAACGGTGCTGAAACGCCGTGTGGACGGAGATCGTTTTTGTTTGAAAACTCCGTTTACGTTTGAAAGCGGAGTAGTATGGATGTAGCCTAAATGTGTGTGCCATGCTCCGTCTTATCTCAACAGGCTTGTGGGTGATAGAGAAGTGTGATTGCAGTAAATAGGAACCGCCCACCGCCAGTACTCCAGTCCTCTAGGACACAGGCCATCAGTGTTTGGTGTACTTGATTCTCAGTCTAGTACACAGTTTCAGTAATGTGCAATTACAGTTGATACAGTTAGCTAGGTTAGATAGCAGTGAGACAGATACAGGCACCTGTGATCACCGACAAGTGGCCTGGACATGGATCACATGCCTTTTTCATGAACCAATAAGATGGAATGGAGGTAGTGTTTTCCAGCTGAGACACTGTTCAGCTCTCTAAGGGACAAGTCATTTATTTTGAAACCCAAGCAGTTAATCTCTCACACAGAGGTCCAAGCACTCACACTGTAATTGTTGAAACAATTTGCCTTCCACAACCAACATCAATGCGTATTCCATGCCTAGTGTTGCATTTAGTGATAGTATTGTACACGCTGAATATCGTGAGATATTCAGATCTGTTCTATTTTAAACTGTTGTGTGTGCTCCAACATGCATGGCAGTGTAGGAATTCAATTCAACAAGCTCTATGCAGCGACAAACAGCAGAGAACTCGGAAAGACAAGCTAAACGTCTGTTTCCTCTACATATCTGTACATTACTGTTAAACACAAGCTCTCAGACCCGGAGGAATGCATTCTACTGATGTCCACACAGAGGAAATCAAGTCACTCCTGACAGGTAACATGATTACTCTTGCAGAGGGGAACTGTAGCTAAGCAACAAAATTACAACACGCTGATTTTGGTGAAAAAGCCTTGCCATGCATCAGTTAGCCTGTCAATGTTATGTTACTGTGACTGTAAGACATCAAATCCTGCAGGCTGGGATGCAAAGATGACAGAAAAACTGGCTTGTTGAAATAAAATAGAATCAGAATATTGCAATCCAGTGTCCGTGGGTAATACATGTCTGAATTTGAATAGATAACAACACTCTCCACATTGTTTTTCACTAATATATCAGGTGTTAATGCCAGAAACGGGTAATGATATTCAGCAATTGTCTGTTTAACAGTCAGAAAGTGTGTGTATGAAAGTTTGAAAGTTGTATTACTCACCAGTGCGTTTCACATCTTAGTCCTGGCCTTCCCACTGGAAAATTGCACAAGAATCACCAACAGTGGAACTGAAGCAAAAGAGAATGTTGCTGTCGTTCTCTTACTAAAGCAAATTTACTTAGTCTTTGCTTCCTATCCACATTGACCAAAAAACTCAATAGCCATACAGAAAAAGGAAAAAAAAGAGAAAAGCTGAGGTCTATTTGGAGGACAAGTTGTCATATGAACTCCTCAATGCCAATAACTCTCCTGACTTCTTTCCACTGGATGAGAAAAAGAGCTGTGATAAAACGCTCGGAGATCGCAGAGGAGTACTCAGGAGATTTGCATAATGTGCAGAATGCCTCTTGAGTCTTCTGCTGGTACCAACGTCTGACCTGTAGAGACTGGCGCTGATTCTCATTCAAGCCACGCTTTCCCTTCGCATAAATACCCCTTCAAATCAAGACAGAAGAAAAGGGTAATAGATGAACTGAAGAGTATCAGGAGGAAAAAGGAACTGATATGCTCCGAGGCAAAGCTGGAAAAGCCAACATAGTATTCCAGGAATCATATTGCTGGTGGCATTGGAGAGGTGTTGGTGTGTATTCCCTGTGCCTCCGCCTCTTCGTGTCCACCTCGTATCCAGCTGTGTTGGAGGCACTGAATGATAGAGCTGTGTTGCTGCCGCCGCTGCTGCTGCGTCCTTCCTGCTACAGCAGCAGTCTCTACTCAAATAAATGCCTGGTCTGTCACAGTTCTCTGCTGCAACGCATTAGATTCATCCTTCCTCTCTCTCATGCACCCCCTCTCTCTTTTTGCCCTCCTCCCTTGCTGACTCTTCTTCGCTTACTTGCACTCAGTCACACGTGAGGAGACAGAGTGGGAGCCTAGAATACAAATGGGCTGTCTTCCTTAAAGATGTGATTGTGCTCCTCAAATTTTTTCTTTTGCAAAAAGTGGATGGATGGATTAGATGTGGTCTCTTGATCTGCCTTACCTCCAAATGGACTGAGCTGTCTGTAAGTGTTTGCTGCTATGGACTGGAGATTATTTCTATCAAGAAGAAACAGAGGAAGCAAAAGAGTTGTGTTTCTGTTGAGAAATACTGGTTTGATTCTGTGTCTGTGCTAGTTTTGGAATTTTGGCATCTCTGTGCCCGCTGGGAAAAAAACACAAAAAAACACAGCCGTAACCACAAAACACACCTGAAAGCCACATTCAATTAATATTTAATCTGGAATATGGACTTGGAAACTATGGAAGGAACCTATATTGTCTTTCCATAAAAAAAAAATGCGGCAAATTAATTATTTGACGAACATCTTTGAAATAAAAAATCGTATCAAATAAAAAAACACAAATCTTCATAGATTGATAATCGGTAAAAATAATACTATATTTAAAGGTAGCAGCCTCTTTAAGTGTGATGCTTTTAGCAGTATTTTTTTTACATGTTAATGATTTGTAATCAATCAAATGAAAACAATAACTGCCACAGAGATCATGATAGTTGCAGTCCAGGACAACACAACTGTATAACGTGCTGGACAATACTACGACTAATAAAATTGGTCTACATTAATCAAACCTAGTGTCTGGAAGTCTAGCTATGTGGAAATGGCATCATGTTCAGTCACTGAATACAGAAAGCAAAGATGGTTTCAGAATTAAAGATGGATCATAAAGGTGAGAAACATAGTCATGGTTGCGACACTCGTTAATTCCACGGCGTTGGCCAAGATAACTAACAACAGGTGTAATTTACACACTGACGGGCAAATTCACAAACAATGGATTGCAGCCGCTAATAGCTCCATAAATGCGTATCACTTGCAACAGCTATCTGTCCCATCTCAAGGTCCGATTCACAAAAGACATTGCACTAATGATATTACAGCACAAATAAGCCCATAACGTTTTGCAGCTGAGTGATAATAGCCCTTTTTTGCATAGGGGGCAAATTGTAGACAGTAGGAAAAATGGCAAAAGAAAAAAGAAAAAAATAAATTTTCCGACTGCGACCTATAGGTCCTGACCAATGAGGTGCAAGGACTTTAAACAACAGAGAGAAACTGTATTTGGGATTTAAAATTGCAGTCCGTCAGTGCTGTTGGTGTTTTCAAACGTACACCTTTATGCAGGATTTAAAGCAGACAAAAGAAAATGATGCCATGATCACTGGAAAGTGTGGGCGTGACACCCTTTATAAATGCGCTTCAGTTACTACCAAATATCTGAAGATGTTATTTATTTCACTGTAACTACGTGTGGCTATTAGCACTGATCTTTGGGAATCAACCTAATTTAAATATGTGCAAATAGCAGAGGAGCACAAAGACGCTATTTGCTTTGCAGTGTGAAAACATCAGAATACCAAGGCACTATGAACATTTTGATTCAAATAAACTTTCTTAACCCTTTAACCCATCACAGTGTGCGGATTCAAACAGTGCTTCAGCATTTAATTATCATTCATAAGTACATGTACTCAAGTACTGTACTTAAGTGGAATTTTGAGGAAGGAAAAGTGTACTTTACTTGAATATTTCTATTTGTACTTTGCAAATAAGATTAATAACACAAATGCAAGACTACCTTAACTTAAGTAAACATTTTAACATATGACATTTACTTGTAACAGAGTATAACACTGTGGTATTGCAATTGTGTGCTTATTGTAAACACAACATCTTAATATCAACATATCCAACACCACTGGCAACAAAGCAAATACTGTAGGCTATATTCGTATAATAGGTGGTATTTTTCACTAGAAAATAAAATACCGTGGTAAAAATGTAATTACTTAAATTACAAAAAATGTAAAAGTCACTGTAGGTCAGTAATGATGATAATTATATATCATAGAACAAAACAAATAATTAGAAACTGCACTGTCCAAACCAATTATATTATAATTGTGTTTCTATAGCGGACAATTTGTAGCATGTGTATACAACAATAACAATTAATTACAAACATAGAACCGCCTTTGTTTAAATGACCTAACTAAGATTAACCAAGAGAAGACAAAGCTCAAACAATTAAAAAAATATCGCCAATTAATTAAAAAAAGTGGAGCAACCAGCACTATTAGACCTCATAACCTGCCACTTTATTTATATACATACATAGTTGCATATAATGCATTAATGCACACTATGCTGGGACTGGCTAACATGCTAAATGCTAAAATGCTCATGGTGAAGACTGCAAAGATTGCAGCAGTGACTTCTGTGTTCAGTTATAGAGAGGTGTGTCTATCCCTGTTTTTACTGTAAATCTTTGTCACAGATGTGACTGTAGAGCTCCTGACCCACCCAAGCAGCAGCTATAATCACCAGGATAGGTCTGATATTTCTACCAGGTGCTCAAATTCTCATTACTCTGTGCATGTGCACAAACCTTTCTTTTCTAGATCGGACTTACAGTATTTGTACTTTTTATTATCTGACAATATTAAACATTACATAGAATTCTACATTACAGGCAGGAATCTATGGCATCAGAATGTTATAGTACTAAGAGCAGGCATGCAAATGTACATGTACATCTCTCCATGTTGGTTTGCTATAGTACATTTATTCTTAGTTTATTTAATTTGCATGAGGTTGCCAAACTCCATGAACCAATAAGAATGATAAAGGCATCAATGAAGCAGAGTATGTAAATGCCTTAACAACAGATCTAACTAAAGTGAAACAGCCGTATACGTGGACCTTGGGTGCGTAAGGCTTTAATCAATGCCATAGAAACCATCAGAGTTTTTCTTTTACCCAAACAATAGGTTGGGTGGCTTATTGTTGTTAAGAATTTTCTAACACATACCTCCTCACAGAGACTGGAATTGTTGTGTTGCCTCATTGCCACAAGAGAAAAGTGGACCAAATGTCAATGACTTTTATGTTCTGTTCAGATGTATGATCACGTTTCCTCATTGGCAATGCTATTCACATTCAGTCAAGCTTAAATCAACACACACACACACACACACACACAAGTTGGACTTGCCTCTTACAGCTGTTTTTATTTTTACAAGATATTTTTTTCATATCATACGAAAGATTCTACAAACTGCACTCCCTGCTGAAAAATTCAGTTCTCGAACATGCTACCATCAGATTGTTAAATCCCCTTTGTAGGCACAATACATGTTTATTTTCTCCCTGTGCTAATTACTTATTAGTAGGACACATACGTTTTCCCTTAAGTGGTCCCCCCATTTTCTAAATTAATTACATCAGAGTTTCAAAGAAATGGTGGAAATGCTAATGTGGCCCACTAAAACCACTGCTGTAGAAGCAGGAGAATTCAGGTCAGAGGAGAGCAGTTTGGGGAACCACATCCAGACTCATTCTGCCAGTAGAGGAGGAGCACAGATCAAGCTACATGCGTATGCAGAGCCAGATGTTTTAAGATCATTAACACCCAAATGCTGCTGGCCTTTGACAAGATCTTGCAATCTCGACAAATTACCCTCATTACTTCCCATTTTTAATGGTCAGTATTGGGGGTTATGTCTAGGATAGGATTTTTGAGCTTGCCAGTGATTCAGTGCAATCAACACTGTACTGTTTCACTTTACTATTATTACAGTCAAATAACAAAACTTCATTCAATAAGAATATTACAAAGCATAATATGAAGTAATGCTTTTGCTGCCTTACTGGTTTTCACACATTTAGAGATACAAAAAAGGCACTTCCTTCCTGATGTTGTTCAAACAAATGCCCTAAAGACGCTGGATGTGCAGCCATAAAGACTGTCTCACTGCTACAGCATGACAATGTATTAATCACATATTGTGGCCTGCAAGTGACAGGGAGAGAATGCACTGAGTGAAACAAGGCCCTCAGAGGGGATTTGCCAGCAGGCCCGTCCCTTCAAATGGCATGTGATGACAACCTCCTTGTCTTCTGCACAGGAATTAACAACCAGGCGGCTGTATGGATGGATATGCTCTGGTGGTGTGCTTGGACTTGAGAGGCATAGAGGTCAGAGTCTATCTAAACAGCAGATGGTTTGTTGGGCCTCTTTGGGAGTGTGCTAAAATGGATTGAATACACAAATCAAAGTATGCATATAATCACTCTGCATATAAACTGTAACAGAGGCCAGTTGTAGGAAACTACATGAATGCACTGGAATCTGATACAAATCTTACACAAGTATTAATCCTCAGCGCACAAACGGGAATATAGAGTAAAAAAAATAATATTGCACTAAAATATTGGGTAAAGTATTTATATGAGTGTAGTCAGACTAGTTCTAGTAGAGCACAGCAGTGCAAATTACACAGACTAAAGCTATTGACAGCTCAACAATAAGAAAAATGCAGCCTTCCTCCAAACTGCACCAATAACAAACTTCTAATAACAGCTGACATTCAACCACTAGCAGACATTCACTACATAGACATTTTGCTTTTATAATAAAAAGATTAGAAGCAAGGCCTTGTCTATCAAAAAATAAATAAAAAGCAGAAATGTTAAGTCTGTCACCTCATTGTGATGTGGCAGAGGACCATTATAATAGGGAAAGACCAAAAATACAGCTGGGTTTTAAAAAGATATGCTCCTCTGAGCTCCATATTTCCAATATCTGGGGGATAAACAATCATATCAGACAAGGCACTCATTAAAGAAGGGGTCCCTGCATGAGTTGACACAAGTGTTTGACAGAAGTTGAATGGCCTCGGATGAAGATCACAGCCAAACACATTAACACATTTTCAAATAAAATGTGTAAACCTGAAAGTGAAATGCAAAGTTAGCATCAGTGCTTTACATATACTCTTAAGTACAGAGCATAAAAAAGACATTGGGGCGTTCCACACATTTCATTGTAGAATTAAACTTCGGCAAATAAATCACATCCAACGTATGTTCAAAATCTCGAGTTGTGTAGCTGAAATTTGGAACTTGGATTTGTTTTTATATAAATACACTGATTCAACGACAAACCCAAAAATGTAATAAGACGATGAAGAGGTTTACTATTACTGTAAAAACAATAACTTTAAGTATTAGGGTACAGGCCATCACAGTATTAGAGGTCTATGTAAACTGTGTATTTCATTGGTACATATAAGGTAGTAAACCTAATGTGCACTTGAAAAGGCATGTTTCACATTTGGTATTTTGTTCCTATCAATGAAAGTTCCTTGATACCTTCTACATTTGTTGTTTGCTTTATTATTCACTGTTTTCAGGGATTACAAGGTAATTAAAACAATAACAAATCTCTATCTGGAATGTGTTAAATGTTTCACACACTGATTTACTCTGAAATACTCTCCTTTTCTATAGCTCACCATGGTGAGACATCACCGATGTTAAAAAATGAGGTTGTTGTGCGTTTTGTAGTCTTTCTGTCTCATACAACATTGCTGAAGTTAGTTCTCTTGAGGTGTAACAAACAGTAGTGTAATGATAAGCTGATACGGAATATAGACAATCAAAGTAGACAATTAAGTGTTTGTAATGTTCTATAAATCACTCGATTTCTAATCTTGAGAAGTCAGCAAAGGGCATATGCAGAATATTATCCCTTGATTTAATTAAGGCTTACTAAAAAAAACAACTTCTGTTGAGTATTGCAGCACAACAGCAGTACATACGCTGACTTCTGATGTACAATACCATCAGTGAGACAGAGGAAACTGCATATGCATTAGGCAGATGGTTGTGTTATTTTTCTCCACTTCTCTTTTTTTTAAACAATACTAAATTGTAGACATTTTTAATATGAATGAAGGGTTTTACTCCCACAACTATTTAAAGGTACAATGTATAAGATATGGCCAGAATATTAGTTTAAACATTCCAAAAATGAACCGACATTACCAAAAGAATATGAAATGCTTACAGCGTTGACGTTATGTCAAAGACATCAATGTACTGTGCTGCAGTGATATCTACTTAAATTAGCATGCTAACCGACTAGCCCAGGCACGTCCTGTCTTGTAATACAACTTGTTCCTTGAGAGGCGATAGTGAGTCACTGTCATACCAGACTGCCCTCAGTTTAGAGAGGCTTGTCAATAATACATCCACGGTCCGTGTGCGTTCTGATGTTTGTGCAGGCTGAATTTAAGTTGCTGCGGCTGCTGACTGGGGGTCCGTCTTCCAGAGCTGCAGAGTCTCTGCCCGTCAGGGTAGTTTCCTGGCCGTGGGGAAGATAAGAAGACGAGGCAGGTTGTTTTCTCATTTCTGCCACTTTGGATTTAATCCAATAAACAAACGGACCATACAGCCCCCAGTTAGTGGCACAGTAAACACAAAGATGCCACTCGTGAAGATTATAAGATAGTGTTATTTCGACCGGCTCTCAGCAGTTTGTAGCCGTTAGGTAGTAGATGGCTTTTTTTAATAACCGACGACTGTTTGGACCCAGTGGTAGAGCTGAAACGCTGCCTCCCCCCCATTTCTTTGGAACAGGTGGCTTGGCATCACACATTGCACCTTTAGTTTTCTTCAAAATGAAATAATACAAGCAGTAAAATACAAAGTGAGTCATGAACCAACCTCAATTCTGTCAATGCCCACACTTGTATTGTTGCTTGTGATGACTTCATTAAAGTAAATAAATGTAACATTGATTCAGTTCAATTGTGCTGAAAAAATTTCAAATTGTTAATGTCTTCGTTACATAAATAAATACTATAAAAGTACTTCATGCGTGTGACCAGGCAGAATTTAGAGTTTTGAATTAAGAGTAATTCATGCTGTCCGTAAAGTAAACATGATCCTTAAATGCATTACATTGTGATACAGGCCAAAATCCATACTAATTCCATGCATAAAAACACAAAAATCTAACCAACGCCGCAGTTATATCACTTCAGTTATCTCAGTTAGCCAAATCAAGTGAACA
Source organism: Leptoclinus maculatus (assembly GCA_032191485.1). Lineage (NCBI taxonomy): Eukaryota > Metazoa > Chordata > Actinopteri > Perciformes > Stichaeidae > Leptoclinus > Leptoclinus maculatus. Next base: position 10,225,311 of record JAVDOI010000007.1, read on the forward strand.
TCTTTGTCCAAGCTGTGTAGGTGTGTTGTTGGGCCCAGCAAACAAGTCCTAACAGTACTACCAGCATGGACATTGCAAACAACGCAAAAGTTCTGACAGAGCTAACTGTGTTTTTCCTGTGGGGGGAACCAGAGGGTGGGTGCCATGCTTCCAAGACGAAAACAGGGGGGGGTTGGGATGGCGTAATCAGCGGAAACCACCGTTTGAGTGCACTGCCAGTGGGGCACAACAGACACACTCACATGCACTAGAATGCCATGTAAACAAAGCACAGAGAAGCTTGGATTTCAACACACTCAGAGAGGGAGAGCAACTTCATTCTCTGCACAGCCTTTATTCCACTATATTTTAATAGTTTTTTGCTGCTATATTATTTCTCTGAATTTTGATTTAGCACCTTTGATGCAACAAACAAGACATATTATGTCTGTGGTGGCTCTGAAAGAGGGAATGTTGTACCAAAAAGACTAACCTATGATGTAATCACTTGAATTGAGACTGACTGGCATTGCAGGCATGGTAGTTAGTATTGTAATTAAATGGACTTGAAAAAATCTGAGCCAAAAATTCCTCACCATGTAGAAACTTCTGTGCTGAAGTGATGGGTTGGGAAATTTCCCTCCACTCAAATTATCACAAAATTCTGATACTAACACACTGAGACTTGGCTTTGCCAAGTCAGATATTTACATGACACAGAGGCCTGTGGTCCTCTTCGACTCTCTGTCTGCATCATCTGTCTCTATTTATTTACATTTGCACTAATGAGGCTCTTTGCCTATTTATGTGTGCCTAACCTCCTGGCTAGCATTTCCATGGCAGGACATTACTCAGTTTGATTGTTATTTTCCTTCACTCAAAAAAGGTTGTAGAACTTGTGTTGTATGAAGTTGTGTGTATGCTTTGTTGAGGTGCATACTTTTATTGCATTGCCTTTGCCTTAGCTCAATAGTTGTAAAGGACATTTACATTTCTGAAATGTAAGCTAAATATACTGTCGCTCTTTCCCAGAAAATGTGGAGAAGGATAAATACTAAGAACAAGTTTTTTTCAAGATCAAATTCTAGATTTATTGTCATCAAGCTGTGAGTTGTAAAACTGCCTAAAGCAAACAATTTTCCATTGCTCTCCTTTCCTTAAAACTGGGTGGAGGTGTAAACGCGAGTGCACTTGCAATTTTTGCAAGTTGGATGACCAAAGCCAGAAATTGTCTTATCTTCGACTTTATATTACATATTTTGATTATGAATGTGACAAGATTGCCATCTGCCATATTTGAGTATGTTCACATGCACACAGTTATGCTGCAAAAGTGAGAATAGTCAATCGCTTTCATGATTGAATTAACCTCTATATTACTCCTGCTTACAAGAAAGAAAATATTGCTGCCCTAGGGAATGGTGTTTGAGATTTTACTTTAAGAAAGAAATGTATTCAGCTCTTTGACAGAGCTCAGGACAATTCCCCATACCCTCCCCCCTGATGATTCGGTGTGTGAATTTGAAATCTCAGTGTTACAGGTTAACCATTGTGATCGGCAGAAAACCAGAGACAGTTGTGCGCCTATTTTGTTAAATCTCTGTTCTGTATCCAAAAATTTGACTAATTAATTAAAGGTACCCATGCATAATAGTGCATCCTTCAAATTAGAAACTGCAGTTGGAACGCACATGTTAATCCTGCTGCTATATGATGACAGATATTTAATCAACTGAAAGAGAACAACCTCATGCATCATATTAGAAGCAACCATTAATCTGAGCCAGCACAGATTCTGCCCGAAAGAGGCAGTCAACGGTTCCAATTCCACTTTTTGTTAAATTTCCACTTGCTGCTAGCTGAAACAAAATCCAGTTTTAGTAGCCCTAGCTCTAGAAATGGGAAACAAACAAAGTGGCTTCCCAATCAGCAACAGTCATGCTTGTTCACAGGACGAAAAGACAGGCAGTGGGAGCGGGAGGGACGGTACATCTGGAGGGGCGTATTTGCTTTGATGTTGAGTTCAAATAGCAACAATCTTTCTCCAGAATTGCTGACTCCACCTTTAACTGCCTGAAGTGGGGTGATGTTCATGTGTATGTGTGTGTGTGTGCTTCTGTGTGTGTGGCAAAAAGACACAGAAGTTGCTTTGCGTTCTTGCAATTAGGTGGTCTCAATGGTTGGACACCAAGGAGGAGATGCAGCATTAGTGCAAAAAATGCACGTCCACAAATGGAAATGGCATCACAACTGTATTACCACCCTTGCTGGCTTTGCAAAAATAGGGGCTTGAATGTACAGCAATTGCAGGCTTCTGTGCACATTTTAGTAATCTAAGCAACGCACAAGTCTATATAGTTGGAGTGTCTATGATGTAGATTACTCCCAATCCCCATATATAATAGCAAGCATCAAGGAAATAAGAAGGGTTTTCATTTCACTCAGGTATGAAAGTAAAATGCTTAAACCAAAATATCACTCAGTGAGCTGTTTGTGAGCGGTCTGGATTAGGTGTATTCTTGTCTTCAGCAAGGACAGATACTCTCAAAGCAACAGATTCCAGATCTGTTGTGCCAACAGTGACTGTCTACAACTACAAAAGTAAGTTTGGTGCCAAGGTCTCGCTGGTGCACGGCGGCTATCAGATATACATTTCTATTCAAATCTTATATTTTGTTGGATTAGTTGTTAGGCAAGCAGGAAAGTGAGCCCGGTCTTTAAGTTTTATTTACGTCTTTTTTTCATCCTCTCCTGTGTCAGTACCTAATACACTTCACTGCAGGTGACAGTTAAAGAATTGTAGATTAAATATTTGTCTTTGGAGAGGGAGGCCACACATATGGTCCACTAAAATCAATTCAAGTTTATCAAGGTAAGACAATGACTTAAAGCCAACAAGACACTCGGAGAGCACACTAAGGACAGAATGTTAATGGGTCGATTATGGCTGAGCTTTTATCTGCCTAAATGTCGGGAGGTTTGACCGCCTAATGACCACTTGTGCTTAGCAACAATCAACTCAATACACAAGCCCTTGGGGTGTGGGTTTGTGGACTTCATATTTGTTTGTGTGTGCTTGCGTGTTTCAATGGACAAACGCAAGAATAAAAGCCGTTCTTTAATCTAACAACATGCAGGATGGATGGGCAGGGAAAACACTTGTGATAGCAGGATGGGTATCTCATGAATTTTCAACATGGCACCTCTCTCCCAGTGTCTCTAACCTCATGTAAAGGCTCTTTCATCACATATGTCAACCTCACCTACTGATAAACAAAAGAGTATATGCAACTTTCTTCTTGCATTAAATCATTTTATGTCAGCTGGCTGCCATACGTGGTGAAAGACGCTGAGTGTTCGTTTTAGATATGTCTGTTTCAGGAAGAAGTGAGTTTTTATGAGCCACTGAATAACCCTTTAACATAATAAGAATCTCTGGAGAAAATGAATAAACACGTTGACACTGGTGGCAGGGTGTTAAACTCAAAGCAGGATAGAGTAGCCACAGTTACAGCATTTCTGTTCTAAAAGGGAGGCAAAAAAAATAAAAAATGCAGCTGCATTTCAATTTGATTTACTTGTTACCTTAGTGAATTCTGTGGAAGTCATCAGAGGACTGTTCTCACGGAAGCATGAATGAAATCAACAATGAGCGAGTGCAGAACATCCTCACTCATTACACTAGCAACTGACATTCAGAGGTAGTAGAACCGGTGCATCATCTCCCACCTGGGGAAGTGTATCACAGCGGTAAACTCTCCTACTTGAGTTTTGAGCTTAACAACAACAACTGGGTGAACAATCTCGAACCTGACTGCTGTTTCTAAGGTTGTTAGAAAGAAAGCTGGTTGATGTTATTTGGAGTCAAGGTCATGACTGTGCAATATTTATATGCATGTTGGATTATATCAACGAAAAAGAGAGAGAGGGAGAATTAGATGCAGTGTTTCCATTGTGTCTGCAAAACACCATCATCATGTGAAAAATGAATAAAACATACAGTAGGAAATTGGGTAAATGAATATTCATGTCCTGGATCGCTCTAACAAATGCAGTGAGTCTTAAATGTCTTTTCATCGTCTACAGCCGTGCATTCAGTTTTCTTTGTATGCTAACTGCATTTGCCTGATTGCCTTTTCTGTTTGTGAATGGTTTGTTTGGAGAAAGGCCCTGGCATGAGGTATAAGGCATCACTTAATCCTCAGGCAACAAGAACGAAAGGATAAGAAACAATGTGAAGGCATGGCAGAATAGGCATGCAATGATGCTTCTCAATGGTGAACATAGCGGCATTCTCTGGCACAGCATGCTGAATGAATTTTCCGGTTATACTGTATGCCTCAGTTACTGCCAAAAGCCAACCGACTGAATTGACAGAATGTGTCATTTAAATGTGACCTTCATTGAAGATGCTATTCTGGGCAGATACAGACCTTGTTTGGCTGAATGTGGGTGCATTCAGGGGCAGAACAAGATAAAGAATGTGACTTTTCTTTTTGTTGTTCTATTACATTTGAATTTGTGTCTGAATTCAAATAGAGGGCATCCATGTAAGCACAGCAAGCAACCCAAAAAAAAAAAAAAAGAGTCCAGTCATTTTCTCCACACAAATGAGTGGTAAAGCTGTACTTTTGAGTGATTGCCCAGCTATAATCACATGTCTATCCTGTTGTATGTTTTGCATGTTACTACAGAACCACTGGAGCAGTAACCTTCAGTTTCACTTTTATTTTTCTACTATCGTGTATTTTGTATAAACCTCAAAAAAACATTGGTACCACTCTCTAATAAGGCATCTTTCAAAATGGCTTCATAAGATGTGACTTATAGCTTTATTAATGCTTAACAAATCAGTTTTGGGTTGCCAGGTTGTGTGGCTGGTGTGTATCAGACATTGCCATGTTGAGAGCCATTAAGATGCCAGACACATGATCCCTGTCTTGTACATAGCCCCTTTAACAAAGGGGCTTACTGGCATTTATAACTGCATTATTACCAAATGCAATGATAAACACCAGTCAAAGGTTGCAGGGGTTACCTCTGCCAATGATGTTTTCAGTTCAGTTAGATTTTTTTGTCAACAGGATAATGGAAAAACTGATGGCCCAATTTTTATGAAACTTGAGGGTGAAGCATGGGCGAAGGAGGAACCCATTACATTTTGAAGCAGATCAGAATCACGGGGCAGATGAACAAATCATTTTTCACTTTCATTAACATTGCAAGATGGGGCATTTGGTCTTGACAGAGGTCCGTGCTCGCCCTTTTAGTTTTTTTTATTTAAAAGCACTTTTTCATTAAGTGTATTCTTTATTATGTCTGAACCCTTTATCAGAATCAAAATCACTTTACTTTACAAATGTAGACTTTACAAAGTAATTTAACTTAGTGATACAGCGCAGTACAACTGAGAAAAATAAAAAGTTAAAAAGGTTAAGATGAAAAGTTAAAGAAGTATAGCACATCATTTGTACTACTCATAGGGCTTGGCTTACTTATTATTATCACTTATTATTATTGGATACAGACCAAAAAAAGATGCTTACAATATGTCCACAGCTGTGATGTACTGTCGGCTAGATTTGTTTCTGATACATTTACAAGTGATCACTCTATCATTCCATCATTTTGAACATTGTTGTTTAGTTAAGGAGCAGCTCCAAAGCTACTCATATTCAGATAGGCTGCCTCCAGCTGTATCTGCCTCCTCTGCCCTTGACGTTCATGTTCTGCATATTAAATTCTCCACTCACCCCCTCACTTTGCCTTTGCTCCAGACTTGCCTCTTCTCTTACTGTCAAGAGCGCCTCTTGCGTGTGAATTTTACAGGTTCAAAGATCAAAGCGGAGAATCTCAATGGAGATAAAGACAGAGAGAAAATGAAAGCGAAGATAAAGAGAGTTTGAAATCCCCTCCAGTCTCCATATTTAGATCTTTGTCATCACTTTGCTTATATGTTTTATTGCAACCTTAGTTTCTTCTAAGCTTCCTGAGGTTTTGCAGCCTGCAGCCCTGTTTGGACTGCTTTAGTAACCTGACAGCACTTAGTCCTGACAGAGCATCAACAAATATTTACCCACATCCCACTCACTGCAGCTTATTTTTTGTCACAAATGAAAAAAAAAAAATTTTCGATTTGAAAAACGTAACCGTTAGAGCTAGAAAAGGTCAATCAGAAAAAAACATAGCTTTCAGTAAATGACTTCCCTTGTCAGATACACAAACCTTTGATCTGTATTATTTTATTATTTTTTATAAAAGTTAATGGTTTCTCTCATATATTCTTCAAAGTTATCATTGATGTGCAGATTCCTGCATCCCCATAGGGCCACTGTTTCACTGGTGCACTGTATAGAGTAAATGGAAAACAAATTCTGTCAGTTATTCCACTTGATCACATCATGCACATTTAAAATGCCACTGTCTGCTCATTATATGGTGGCAGAATTAACCTGATACCTTCTGCAAAATGATAGTGAATCTAACTAGAATTGTACATGTCATTATCAACAGACAAATGGAGTTAATATACACCCTTGGCCAAAGGTTTTGAGAATGACACAGATATTAATTTTCACAAAGTCTGCTGCCTCAGTTTTTATGATGGCAATTTGCATACACTCCAGAATGTTATGAAGAGTGATCAGATGAATTGCTAGTAAGATTGCACCTAAATCAAACATTTATCGGATCATCAAGAACTTCAAGGAGAGAGGTTCAATTGTTGTGAAGAAGGTTTCAGGGCGCCCAAGAAAGTCCATTAAGCACCAGGACTGTCTCCTAAAGATTGATTCAGCTGCGGGATCGGGGCACCACCAGTGCAGAGCTTGCTCAGGAATGGCAGCAGGCAGGTGTGAGTGCATCTGCATGTACAGTGAGGCAAAGACTTTTGGAGGATGGCCTGGTGTCAAAAAAGGCAGCAAAGAAGCGACTTCTCTCCAGGAAAAACATCAGGGACAGACAGATATTCTGCAAAAGGTACAGGGATTGGACTGCTGAGGACCGGGGTAAAGTCATTTTCTCTGATGAATCCCCTTTCCGATTGTTTGGGGCATCCAGAAAAAAGCTTGCCCGGAGAAGTAAAGGTGAGCGCTACCATCAGTCCTGTGTCATGCCAACAGTAAAGCATCCTGAGAGCATTCATGTGTGGGGTTGTTTCTCAGCCAAGGGAGTGGGCTCACTCACAATTTTGCCTAAGAACACAGCCATGAATAAAGAATGGCACCAAAACATCCTCCGAGAGCGACTTCTCCCAACCAGCCAAGAACAGTTTGGTGACGAACAATGCCTTTTCCAGCATGATGGAGCACCTTGCCATAAGGTCAAAGTGATAACTAAGTGACTCGGGGAACAAAACATCGAAGTTTTGGGTCCATGGCCAGGAAACTTCCCAGACCTTAATCCCATTGAGAACTTGTGGTCAATCCTCAAGAGGCGGGTGGACAAACAAAAATCCACAAATTCTGACAAACTCCAAGCATTGATTATGCAATAATGGGCTGCCATCAGTCAGGATGTGGCCCAGAAGTTAATTGACAGCATGCCAGGGCGAATTGCAGAGGTCTTGAAAAAGAAGGGTCAACACTGCAAATATTGACTCTTTGCATAAACTTAATGTAACTGTCAATAAAAGCCTTTGACACTTATGAAATGCTTGTAATTATACTTAGTAACATCGGACAAAAATATCTAAAAACACTGAAGCAGCACACTTTGTGAAAACCAATACTGTCATTCTCAAAACTTTTGGCCAAGAATGTAGTATTTTATACCACCTATAAATCGTAACTGTTTGAGTATGTGTTTTAGAAAATGATTAGTCTTTATGTGTATTTGTTAAAGGGGTAAACAGTACTGCAAGGTATCTGGAAAACCTGTAGATTGTCAATAAATGCACACTTTTTCAAAGCATTTGTCTCATTATGGTCTCAGTTCTGTGTCTGTATGTGTTTGACTGGAGCTGCACAGCAGATGGTGCTGAGGAATGGGCAGGGAACAGTTGGTCTTAATTAACCTTTCTATTCTGTAGTGTCATTAATGTCAATCGGGTGCTGTCACTAGAGATGAGCTTGGGCCGAAGAGAGAACGGGTCAGGGTGCAAGCGGAGGAATGAGCAGTGTGAGAACATTGCGAGTGTCTGAGAAGTAGACAAGTGAACAGTGATACAGAGAGGAGAGGTTTGAAGGTCAGAGCAGAGGAAGGGGGATATGTGGGTGCAAGTATCCTTTGACCCTGCTGTGTGAATGACAGATGGAGAGAGGGAGTTTGTGGCTGGTTAGATGTAGTATGTTTCCACTAAAAAAAGAATGCTGCTGGCTAGTGCTGGGCGGTATATACCGGATTTAATTTCCCGTATTGATATCAACTTTTCATATAGCGTCATACCGGTGCATAGCCGAAACAACTGCTGTCGCTCTTCAACAGGCAGCTAAATATATTGTTCGCCGCTGAGGGCGCTGCGGTCGGAGCTAGTTGTCTTAAGTGTATTGAGAGGGACCCCTAGTCATGTTTATAACTTTATAACAACAATTAATAACCCACAACTAATGCTCTTTCCCAGGGCAAAACACCACGACACAACAGTTTGTGACACATGAACAATTTGTAACACTAATAATTGTACATTTATAAAATGACCCCGCCGAACGGCATGCTGGGTACAGTCTGTTAACAGCTAGAAGAAGCTCCGTCGCTACATTAAAGAACAGAAAAGAGCGATGCAGGAGGAACAAAGAGAGACCGGAGATGCACCAATACAATTTGTGCCCAAGAGAGGAGCTGTGTGTGCTGTTTGGAGGTTTTTTGGTTTAAAAAAATCCGACGTAGATCAAAAGACGATATATTGTAAAGTTTGTCGAGCCGCTGTTATTGCCTCTGGTGGAAACACTAGCAATTTACTCCATCACCTCAGCCGAAAACATGTGTTGGAATATGTGGAGGGTAGCAATTTCTGATGAAACTGCAAGGCCGCTGGCTGGGCTGCTTTGTTTACTTCTTACTGCGCAGGCGCACCCAAAAAGTTACTGGATCCGGTTTAAAAGTAAAACAATATTTAATAACAATTGCAAACTAAATTAACTATCGATAGTAATGTTCTCGAGAGCAGATATTACACCCACACACTCCCTCACAGTTCAGCTCTCCAGCTGATTATCTGAAAATGGAATGGTGATATGATCTGAAGAATACTCTCTAAAACCTTGTTCTTTATATCCCCTGAAAGTCGGAAAGTGTTCGAACTGTCCCAAAACGTTGAAAACAAATGTCTGTGTCCATCAGTGATTGGCTTGTAGTAGTATTGGCTCCTCCTCTTATCGATCCTTTGTGGCAAAAGTTCTTCGACCCCACCTTCTTCTTCGTGTCTGGCACGCCTGTTGTCCATCTCTCTGATCACATACTCCATCGATGAGGTCACCTCTGCTCACTGCTGCACATCTCCTTATTTGGTATCACTGCCTCTCTTCTCCTCCATGCCTGTAAAGCCTCGCTCAGATTATCCCTATCTGACCCTTATTCTTTACAGCGTTTAATACCTACAGTGACTATGCTTTTATGGTTTAATACATTCAATGTGTTAATATACTGTAACATATAATATCCTCTATAAGTAAACATACTGTAAACATATAATACATTCCATAAGTAAATATATTTGTGACTCTTAACATATTTTTGACATTCTTATTATTGTGACACTTTTATTCACCACTAGGGGTGCTATTAATTATACAAATAATGTTTTTAATACTGAAATCCGTCACAAATACGAAGAGTGTATGCGATTACGGTCCTCGGATTCGAGGCCGTCAACCAGTAATGTCAGTGCGAGTGAAACAGTGAAGCCAAAGGGTCAGACATCGCTTCAAGAGGCACTTGCTCAAGGCACTGCTTATGACAAAAAAAGCAAGCGGTGGAGCGACATTACGGACGCAATAACGATCCACCTCTGCAAGGACATGGTCCCGCTACAGACGATTAAGACGGGTTCAGAGCAATGATTAAAACACTGGATCCAAGGTATGTCTTACGGTGCACTTCATCAGTGATGACTGGGAGTTGCGCAACCAGTGTTTGCAAACGTCGTATTTCATAGAGGGCGATAAGAAGCTGTACTTTTTTTTTTAGGGATTTAGGACCCAGGGGAATGTAGGTCAAGGAAACAGGAGGTGAAGGAAACAGGAAGTGACGGAAGACACGCCACACAAACAGCTGTTCACCGCTCGCTGGCCGGTTGGCCGGCCGGTTCCTTGTGTTAGTTTTCGGCGTTAATTAATTAATGTGTTAACGCGGGAAAAATAAATACCTTGATATACCGTGAAACCGCCAGAATCTTACAAAATACCGTGATACACATTTTTGGTCATGCCGCCCAGCACTACTGCTGGCCTGTGTTAACCATGAGCAGGGCTACATGCAGGCCAAACTTTTGACCTGCATTTTGATGAACAAAAATTGTTGCTTAAGAACAAGACAGAGGAAGCAGATTAGGAAAAACAACTGCGCCAGAAGCTTTCAAAATGCCACGGTCTTGTTCTCTCTTATATCACTATAAAGTAGGGCAGACAATGTTAATGGCTTTTCTCAAAATGGGAGATTGGAGTGTTTGTCAGCTTCTCCAGCTAAATCCCGCGGCAAAAACATAGATTAGAATGTGCACATCATAGTTCTTGCATCAAAGAAAATCACAGCTTTCCCTAAATCCATTTGCCAAAAAAGCTTTACATAGAGAAACTAAAATATACACAGTTACATCTGTATGAGAAAACAGTAATGCATTGAGGTAGTTTGTTACATTCCATGAAGGAAAGATTGTTCTACTGTCTGGATTACAGGATGGCTCTCCCATACACCAATACTGTGCAACTCCTTCCTCTAAGGCAGTGATTCTCAACTGGTGGGACCCGTTTTCAGTGGGTCGTGGGCCTTTGCCTTGTTTTTTTTATGCAGCGGAATTATTCCAGCATTTACGGCACTTGTTCAGCGGTGCAGGAAAAACACCGACCAATGCGTTGTGAATCACATCACGTGATGCAGCTCAGCCAATCAAATATGGGCATTCTGACAAGTTTCCTGACTCGAGTGAGATGTACACACACCGTGACACACGGGGGAGAGACGAGGATATAGATAGCAGAGCAGGACTATTGTAGTTAGAGTTGTGAAAGCATAGGACGATCTCCAAAAGAGAAAAATGGCCAGAAAGACCAGAGTCATTAGACTCTGACTGGACAGACTCATATAGGTGAATTCTTCCCACACTAATTTCTCTTTTTAGAAGATGAGAAAAATGTAATATTGTGGCTTTTTCACTTCACCCTGAATGACCTGAATTTAAAGCTGCAGGGCAATTCAGTGGAAATGTTTTTTCTAAAATGAATTCTGTTACGTAATTTATTTTTTAATCCAGCCGTTATTTTACTTGAAATGAGAAGAACATTTATTTATGTATTTCTATGTATTATTTATAATCCATCCAGTTAAATTTGAAAAATGAGAATAATAATTGTTAAAATATAATTGATGTGTACTTTCTTTATTTGATTTGACAGTTGTTGACTACACAGAGACGTTACTACTACTAGACTTCTTGAATATATATATATATAATTTGGGTCGCGGCTTGTCATTAAGGGGTGATGGTGGGTCCCGCACCCAGACCAGTTGAGAACCACTGCTCTAAGGAAAAACACCCCTCTCAACAGCATGTTCTGGGAAGTTACTGGAGTGTGTAAATTTGAGTTTGAATGTGTTTATAAGAGTGAAAAGATGTACAAAGGGATTAGAGAGGCACAGAACAGCAGGTTTTTCTCAACCCACTTGACCTATTTAAATCCATCCATTTTAGAGAATTTGTAACCTTCAAGTTGTGGCTGAGCAATATCCTGCTACAGTATACAAGTCTGATGGGAACACTGCAGCTGATCGGTCCCCCTTAAGAAAAGACTGATGCACACACACACAGTGTTACTGGTTTAAATTTCATCTTTCATATTTTCTTTTTTATTTATATATTCATTCTTTCAATTTGTGGAATAAGTGACACACTGGGTTGTGCAGCAAGAGGAAGGGATTTTATGAATAGGGAAATATATTATAAATTGAACATATTAATTCAAAATTAATACAAAACAATGTAAACCCCAGCTATATGTAAGGAAATGTACATGATTTTACAGTACCGGTACATATCCCATAACATAAATGCCACCAACAGCATAGCTAAATCATATTTACTTCATAGAATAGAACAGGTTAAAACTATTCCAACTTTGCTGCTGGCAGATATGAATAGACATGCTGCCTCCAGTGTTCCCTCACTGTGGTAACAGTGAAAGATTGATCTGCAAGGCATGCTCAACAATTAATTCATGAATTGATTTTCTGCTTGGGATTAGTATAGCTGCAGTCTTTTAGAAAAGCTGTGGTGTCTCACAGAGCCAGAATGACTGAAATGGAGGGCGTTACTGAACATATGTGGAAGTGAGGCGAGTGTGTTCGCAACTGATCTTACAGTCTAGAAACACTAGATGGGAAACCTTGGCATTTCCATCAGCGTCGTCCACACCTGAGAAATGGAGTGCTTTGATCTAAACAATAAATAATAATCAAACACGTTGAAAAGAAGCCTATATTATCCGGTGCAGGAGCACCTGTAGCACTGGTGGTGCTAAATCATGACAGGCCTGTATGCAGCATTTCTTTATGGGCTCATCTGCATAAGACTGGCAGGCGATAATGTTGTTTTCCATAGTCCGGTAGGGAGAATTCCGCAATTACTCCTCTGCAGAGATGACCCATGCATACTTTGACTGGTTACCAACATTTTAATATGCTATACATGTAGCACATTACTCAACATTTCTGATTGATTTTTATTGTGTGTCATGCCTCATTGGAGTTCAGGCCATATGTACGTAGAAGACATTACTCATGTTCAGTGATCAAGACACTTCTTTGTTCATTACACATCTCTTTCCTAACAAGGAAAGCCTAACAGCAAGCATACTCTCTAAATCCTGACATATACGAAGATGGATGATAATGACCAGCCTTTACGTGGCTGTAAAGTATGCAGCTGCATGAAGTGCCCTCTCCTTCTGGCAAGTCATTAAGAGTGCATCATCAGGGTCTTCCTTCACACCTGGAAAAGCAGGTGCAGGGCCTCGACCTCATAATGGAGTACAAGGTGAGCTCAAATAGTAGACAACTCCCTGCTTGGGAAATCCATGATGTAGTAGTAGGATTAAGATGGTGTGTGTTTGTGTGTGTATGGAAAGCCATTTTAAGAGTAAAACATTTACTTTTGCTGTTAAATTTGAAAGCAACAAGCAACAGACAACAAACACGAATATTCTGCGGTGTAGAACTCATGCCAATTATAGACTGCAGCTTGAAATCTTATCGGTTTGATAAAAACTATTGAGGAAACACATCACATCCAACCAATCAGGTGATACTTTGTGTAGTGGGGAACACTCCTCAGAGTGTAGGGTTGTGAACGCAGCCCTCAGGCTAGGCTCCTCCCCCCAATTAGTGCCAGCCCTTAAAAGGCACCTGTGGTCCTGGCCTCAGTCCTGTCTGGCCCCTGCCCTGGTGTTGTGGTGAGTTCAGACGTATTCCTCCTCTTGTTGCCGTCTGACTACTTACCCCTTGTTTGAGGTGGTAAGTAGTCACCATCTTAATTTGTATTATTTTGCAGCATGGTGTGCCCTTTTAATCTCTTTTATCATTTGTAGGTTCACCTGCTGCTGTTTTGCTGCCTTATTTTGTTTGTTTGTTTTTGCCTCCATTCTACTTGTTTGGCTTTTGTTGTGCATGTTTGAGCTGTTCATTTGTTCTGCATGGTTTGGTAGTTTTAATGATTTTCCTTTAATCCTTTAATAAATATCATGTTAATTTTATGAAACGCGTCTCTGTCAAATATCAGTTATGAATCTGTGTGTCCTTAATTAATTCAAGACTATATATATATATTTGGTTCATTAAGTTTATATTTCCTGGGGTGCAAGTCTCCAGGTGGCGTTGTTGGTTCCCTTTAATTTCTCCCCCCCCCCCTAAGGCCACGCTACATTCTGGCGTTGTTGGCAGGGTTACTGTGAAGGCGGAGACGTGTAGTTATATATTTTTTTTACATATCCTAGTGGGTTTATTGCATTTGTACTTGAGAGGTGTGTGTGTGTGTGTGTGTGGGCAAAACAGCAGCAGGCCCTGGTCGGATCCCGAAAGACAAGCCACTACTCTTCTTCTCCTCTGCACTGCTTCGTCATGGAGGAGGAACTCGCTCAGTTAAGAGACTTGGTCACACAGCTGCAAGCTGAGAATCGATGGATGCGTCAGGAAAAGGAAGTCAACCAGCCTGGGGCCAGCGACTCATCAAGTTCTTCTAGACATGGGCACCCTTCGGTCCATGCTCCATTAACAGAGAGACTGATATATCTTCCCAGAGACAGGAAGTGCCCCATGTTTAGGGGTAGGATGGGTCTAAGCATTGTTGAGTGGATCGAAGAGGTCCAGTCTTGTATACGTGCTCGGCATCTGTCCCCAGCTGAACAAGCACTTTTCATATATGATCATTTAGAGGGAGAGGCAAGGGAAGAGGTTAAGTACCGGTCTCAGGAGGAAAGGGAAGATCCTGACCAGATTCTGGCTATACTGCAGGAATTGTATGGGTGTACTAGGTCATATGTGTCTTTGCAGGAAGATTTCTTTTCCAGAAAACAACAAGAGGGGGAAACACTACAAGAATTTTCTCACGCACTCATGTGTCTCATGGATAAGGTTGTAAAAAGGGCCCCACATGGGTTACTGAACAAGGACGTGTTACTCAGAGATCAGTTTGTCGAACATGTGTCTGATTGTTACCTACGCAGAGAACTCAAGCAGTTTGTCAGGGGTCACCCCACTGCCACCTTGATAGATGTCCGTGGTGAGGCCATTAGGTGGGAACAAGAAGGGATGCCAGGGGGTGGGAGGAGCAGAAGCAACTCTGTCCCTGCAGCATTTGGTTTTCAGCATTCTGTTCAGGGAGGCCATCCCGGTTATGGCAAGGCAGGTAACTCCTCTGTTACCTCTGAGCTAGGTGAACTAAAGGAAATTTTGAGGAATCAGCAAGATCAGTTGAATCAGCTTACCAGAAGCCTTGCAGCACTTAACAATGTCCCTAGAACTCAGTCAAAGCCTCGCATGAAAACTGTAATTTGTAGGAGGTGCCAACAGCCTGGTCACTTTGCAAGAGAGTGTAAAGGAGAATATGTTGCTGCTTTGCCCCAGCCAGCCACTGTAGCAGTACACACCAACTCTAATGATCAGCACTCCACTCAGAACCAGGGAAACTTTCGCCCTCTGAACTGTTGAGCCAAAGTTCAGGTGGGGGCTCCCCCGGCTCAGAGTCTGCAGTAGATGACCCTCACAATCTGGTGTCTGCTTGCCCAACCATTACGGTGTTGATGGGTGGGGTTTGGGTTCCATGCCTCGTTGACACCGGGTCAATGGTCTCAACCATAACGGAGAGTTTCTTTGTACAGCATTTTGTACCTTGGGGCACAGAAAAGCTTCACTCTTGCAACTGGTTGAGGCTAAGTGCTGCTAATGGGCTGGCAATACCGTATGTAGGCTACTTTGAGTTGGATGTGCAGCTTTGTGATAAAGTTATTGCAAAGCGTGGAGTGTTGGTGGTTAGGGATCCCTCACACAATATGCCTGCAGTTCCTGGTGTACTAGGAATGAATATCATCAAGGAATGTTACTGGGAGTTGTTTGTACAGCATGGTCCGGCTCTTTTTAACTTGCCCTCTGTGTTGCAGGCTCCAACCCCAATTCAGCAAGCTCTCCAGCAGTGTCACCAGGTCCAGGCTAATGCCCCTCCTGATCGCTCGGGTCGTGTAAAGGTGAAGGGAGGGAGGGTCTGCAGAGTTCCCGGGGGTGCAATGAAATTGGTGGCAGCCACATGCTCCCAACATCACCTGGCAGATGATGTTTTGTTTGAGCCCCTTACCAACGGCTTACCTGCAGGGTTACTAGCATCCCCAGCGCTAGTCCGTGTGATAAGAGGTACTGTTTATATCCCCATTGTAAATGTAGGGACCGAAGATGTTTTACTGTACCCTCGCACTGTTTTGGGCACCGTGAGTCATGCCCACCTGGTGAGTTTACCCGCCGGTCTTGAAGAGGGAGAGATATCAGCCACAGTTTCCTCCCAGACTGTAACCAGTACAGTGCAGGACAAAATTGCGGCAGCTGATTTAACGGCACTCAACGAGCCAGAGCAATGTCAGGTCAGGTCCTTACTGCAGAAGTACAGTGGTGTCTTTTCTGCCCATGAAGGAGATATAGGTTGCACTAATCTTATTTCCCATGAAATTCCTTTAGTGGATGAGGTACCTGTACGTCAGAGATATCGGCGCATTCGTCCGTCAGAGTATGAGGCAGCAAAGACTCACATCCACCAGCTTCTTGAGGCACAGGTTATCAGAGAAAGTAGTAGCCCCTTTGCCTCTCCCATTGTGCTGGTAAAGAAGAAGGATGGCAGCCTTCGTCTGTGTGTGGACTATCGGCTCCTGAACAGCAAGACCCGCAAAGACGCATTCCCATTGCCCCGTATTGAAGAGTCCCTTGACACCTTGTCAGGGGCCCGCTGGTTCTCGACTCTGGATCTGGCTGCCGGGTACAACCAAGTACCAGTCCTAGAAAAGGACAAAATGAAGACTGCATTCTGCACCCCCTTTGGGCTGTTCGAGTGGAACCGGATGCCATTTGGGTTGTGCAATGCCCCAAGTACCTTCCAGAGATTAATGGAGAGGATCTTTGGAGATCAGCACTGTCAGTCGTTGCTACTGTACTTGGATGATGTTGTTGTTTTCTCTTCCACTGTAGCACAGCATGTGGAGCGTCTGGATGCCGTACTGGGCCGATTGCAGCAGGAGGGCCTCAAAGCTAAGTGGGAAAAGTGCTCCTTCTTCAGACCAGAGGTGAAATACTTGGGCCACATCATATCCAGGGATGGTGTGTCCACAGACCCTGGCAAAATAGAAGCGGTCTCAAAGTGGCAGCGACCTAACCATGGGTCTGAGTTGCGTTCCTTCCTAGGATTTGCAAGCTACTACCGCCGTTTTGTTGAGGGGTTTGCCAAGCTTGCTGCCCCACTGCATCGCCTGGTTGCTGAACTGACTGGCTCAAAATCACGGAAAGCAGTACAAATTCTACCTGCGGCGTGGACGGAGGAGTGTGAGCAGAGCTTTGAGGGTCTTAAGGGTAGGTTGATGGCTTCTCCAGTCTTGGCCTATGCTAACTTCACCTTACCATTCATCCTAGAGGTTGATGCCAGCTACAGTGGACTGGGTGCTGTGCTCTCACAAGAACAGGATGGTAAGGTAAGACCCATAGCTTATGCGAGCCGTGGCCTTAAGCCTACAGAGCGTAACATGAGCAACTACAGCTCTATGAAATTGGAGTTTCTGGCCCTCAAATGGGCCATGACTGAAAAATTCAGAGATTACCTCTTGGGACAGAAATGTGTGGTGTATACGGACAATAACCCACTAAGTCATCTATCCACAGCCAAGCTGGGTGCTACGGAACAGCGTTGGGCTGCACAACTTGCCGCCTTTGATTTCACCATCAAGTATAGGCCTGGTCGCAGTAATCAGAATGCAGATGCCCTTTCCCGGCAGCACCCATTCAGCGCATCGGATTATGCAGCCTCTGGCATCCAAGTTCCAGACCCGCTCCAGCAGGCTATTGGAACCAAGCAAGCTACACAGGCCACCATCTCAGTTTTCCCTTGCCACACTCCGTCTGACCTACGTGTTTTACAGGAAGCAGACCCTATCATCAAGGAATTCCTGGGGTTTTGGACCAAAAGGAAGGGCCCTGATGCAGCTGAACGACGCCAGGCCTCCAAGGAAGCTCTTGTGCTGGTAAGACAGTGGGACCGGATAGTGGAACAAGATGGAGTTCTTTATCGCAGAATCTGCCACCCCAAGGGAGAAGAGGTTCTCCAGCTGGTGCTACCCATGTCGCTTAAGAGCCAGGTCCTGTATCAGCTACATCATGAACATGGACATCAAGGCATACAACGGACAACTGATTTGGTCCATCAGCGGTGCTACTGGCCCGGAATGCACCATGACATTAAGAAATGGTGTCTGGAGTGTGAACGTTGTCAGCTAGCTAAAAACACTCAACCGGCTACCTGCGCCTACATGGGCCATTTGTTAGCTTCTCGCCCAAATCAAATACTTGCGGTGGACTTTACTATGCTAGAGCCGTCGAAAAATGGGATGGAGAATGTCCTGGTCATGACTGATGTCTTTTCCAAGTACACTCAGGCAGTTCCAACACACGACCAACGGGCCTCAACGGTGGCCAAGGTGCTGGTCAATGAGTGGTTCTGCAAGTTTGGCGTTCCCAGTCGTATCCACTCTGACCAAGGCAGGAATTTCGAGAGCCATCTCATCAAACAGCTTTGCAGTATATACAGCATTGAGAAAAGCCACACCACTCCCTACCATCCAGCTGGTAATGGCCAATGTGAGCGGTTCAACCGCACCCTACATAACCTCCTACGCACCCTGCCAGTCACCAAGAAGAGGGATTGGTCGTGCTACCTGCCACAAGTGACTTTCTCCTACAACACCACAGCGCACCAATCCACTGGTGAGTCTCCATTTTTCTTGATGTTTGGGCAGGACCCTCAGTTACCTGTCGATTTCCTTTTGGGCAGAGTTCAGGAACCTGTGGCTGGTACCGCCCATGACTGGATTGTGGAACACCAAACACGACTACGACATGCTTTTGAGGGCGCTACCAAACACCTCGAGGCTACAGCTGCTCAGCGTAAGAAGCACTATGATAAACGGGTGCGAGATGTCCCCCTGCAAGAAGGTCAGTTGGTCTACCTCCGGGATGTTGGAGTCAGAGGCCGTCATAAGATCCAAGACATCTGGAGCTCGGTAGAGTACAAAGTGCTAAGGGCTCCAGCAGTTGGGGGATCGGTGTATACTATTGCCCCGATGAACGACCCTCACAAGGTAAAACATGTCCATCGTTCACTAATAAAAAGTAAATTGGCTTGTGTGATCAACAGTCCTAGTGAGCCAACCCAAGAGACGGAACCCCCTCCCATAGATGAGTCATCGCTGGATGGTGAATGGTTCATGCTGGTTCCTGGATGTACAAATGCACCAGTCGATTGCCAACCAAATCTGTATGCTCATGCCTCAAATCAGCCAGAGGCAATGGTGCCACCTTCTTCCAGCCGGCACCAGGCAAATCAACTACCAGGTACAGTCGCGGTTCTCCCAGGCAACAGGGAGGCATCCACAAGAAGGACCACACAAACTAATGCTGGGAGGCATCCTAACCTCCATCACCTACCCCAGACAGCCGAGAGTAGGTCAATGGGGGCTACGAACTCTCAGGTACCTGTGCCTAGCGTTTCTGCCATATTCAGACCATGGCAGTAGGTCCCAATCGTCGGGGCGACGATTTAAAAACTAGGGGGTAGATTGTAGTGGGGAACACTCCTCAGAGTGTAGGGTTGTGAACGCAGCCCTCAGGCTAGGCTCCTCCCCCCAATTAGTGCCAGCCCTTAAAAGGCACCTGTGGTCCTGGCCTCAGTCCTGTCTGGCCCCTGCCCTGGTGTTGTGGTGAGTTCAGACGTATTCCTCCTCTTGTTGCCGTCTGACTACTTACCCCTTGTTTGAGGTGGTAAGTAGTCACCATCTTAATTTGTATTATTTTGCAGCATGGTGTGCCCTTTTAATCTCTTTTATCATTTGTAGGTTCACCTGCTGCTGTTTTGCTGCCTTATTTTGTTTGTTTGTTTTTGCCTCCATTCTACTTGTTTGGCTTTTGTTGTGCATGTTTGAGCTGTTCATTTGTTCTGCATGGTTTGGTAGTTTTAATGATTTTCCTTTAATCCTTTAATAAATATCATGTTAATTTTATGAAACGCGTCTCTGTCAAATATCAGTTATGAATCTGTGTGTCCTTAATTAATTCAAGACTATATATATATATTTGGTTCATTAAGTTTATATTTCCTGGGGTGCAAGTCTCCAGGTGGCGTTGTTGGTTCCCTTTAATTTCTCCCCCCCCCCTAAGGCCACGCTACATTCGCATGCAAAGCCTCTCTTGCAACTATAAATCATGTATTTAATTATCAGTTTAGGGGGGGCTGAGATTAAAGAACTCATCTGCATTATTGAGCATCAGACCAATCTGCTAGAAAATATATGTACTTCGTCAGACAGATAATGACTCAGTTGAAGAAACAGCGCAACAAGATGTCACATTTTACTGTACATCATGAAATGAATCAAGGGCATAGATTAGGGTTAGTTGCTCTGAAACAGGACGGTCCCGTGAGGACCGATCAGTGGAGTGATGAGAACTAGGTTTACGTGAGGAGACATTTTAATGGCTGTTGATTCTCAAGTGTCTATTTGACATTGGTTGTGGTCCTTAAGAACAAAACGCAATACTTATGCAAAGTACTAATCAAGTAGTATCAAAATGCCCCATGCCAGTTTTGCTTAAGTGCTTTCTTGGCAGATGTGGACGTTTACTGTGTGTGTGTGTGTGTGTGTGTTTGTTTGAGAGACAGAAAGAATTACAGAAAATGGTTCACACCTCATTTTAAAATATATTGCACCAGCCTTAGAAAATGTTTCTCACGTGGCACCTTGTATTGAACAAATACTTTCAGTACTCTACTATCCTGACATGAATATAAAACAGCAGACCCACGTCTGTAACCTCAAGCCAGCCATTTGCCATGGCATCTTTGAGGGTAATGGGAGAGGACAAGAGGCGGTGGGGATGTGACACTCATTGCGTGTACCTCTGACTTTGGCGGGCATGCCTGAAGAGGTATTTGAAAGTGAACTGATTTAGGCTGCTAACTAAGGCTATAGCGACCGTCCGTCACACCAGTGGCAAAGTAAATTTAAGAGAAATGAGCCCTTATAGATAGTGTATTGGTCCTGACTGCAGGCAGTCAGCATCCATTTCTGCTAATGGTGAGGCACATAAACCAAGGTGCCTGCTTCGGGTCATGCTTGTCTCCTTTGTTCCCCTCTATGCACTCTTTCAGTGTGTTAAACCACTTTTTAAATTATTCTTTTTATTGACATTATGCTCAGAATTGACCTGTTATACTTGACTCCTGGCTGCTGTAAGACTCCCAATCACTCAATGCCTTTAAAAAGGTCATGTTTTCTTTTTTATTCTCTTTAGAACTACGTTGACTGTTTTAAAGTGTCCTTCATATTTGATATATGGAGATATGTGACTAAATCAGATCTAATTCCACAATATTGAATCACGACCCTGGGTTAACGTTATAAGTTAATATTTCATTCTCCCCTGCTGTAACTTTGGTCATTGCGACAGTGTTGATAGGCCATTATTAGTGAGTGATGGAGTGATTGCTAATGAGGAGGATAGAGTATGCAGCCAAGCCCAAGCTGATGAAGTGTGATAGATAAAGGAAGAAATTGTCCTGCTAATGTGTAATTGAGTTTGAAAAGACATCATCATTTTGAGGTGAGGGACGATTATAGATGACCCCCTATTATTTTATTATTGCAGCAGCTTTTTAGATATGAGAATTTCCGTGTTTTCCATGTCACAGAGTCCTTTACGCTTAATAAGGGACTTGAAGCGACAAGCTTGCTGAGGTAGTAATTTCACAAGTGATTGAAACATGCACAGGTGTTCATTTTTCTGTATTTCAAAAATCATTCTACCCTGAATGGGACAGACAAGTTGATAATTCTAAGTTAATGAGTTAATGATTAGTGAAACATATATCTTTGTCTTAAGGTGTGCCTCTGCTTCTTTTCTCTCACTTAAACCCCTGAGCACCGCCATGAAAAAAAATTAATGGTTTCAAATATGCAGGCATATTGCTCATATCGTCAGCCAGGCATGCACATAAAAACAGCACAGAGCTTAAAGGCAGGATATATTTCTTTAAGGAAGTCGCTCATGCACATACACTAAACACAATGTTTATGTTGCATTTGTTAAATCACACAAGTAGCGACCTCACCATTTTCTTTCTTCATAAACAGCCACTTAGCTTGATTACCTACTACTCGCTCTCCTCCGCTCGCAGACCTGTCAAAGCCTTTCCCACAACAGCCTCCTGCTGCTCCGTTGTGACACTGACTGGAAGATTAAATGTATAGATGACAGATTCCCAGGCCAGACCACCCGAGTGGCAATGAGTCGGGATAGAATCACCTCCCTATCTGGGCCACGCCACAGTACATTCAGGTTCCAGACCAGTGGGAGAAGATCAGTCAGCGAGCAAGGCATTAATCTGCTGTGACACACTGACTCTCCCCATGGAGGACGTCCGGCGCTGGGAAGCCGTCCAACAGCAGTGCCCATTGCTGCTAGAGTAATGCAGGGTGTCAGAGAAGCTGGCATGGATGGAGGGACAGAGTATGGAGGTTAGCGGACTGAGGGAGGTGGGATGCTGAGAAGCTGAGATGCTGGATCAGCGGAAGAGAGAAGAGGTATGGGCAAGAATAAGAGGGATGGAATGTGGCATAGAGCTGATAAGGACTATAAGTTAGTTTGAAAAGAAGCTGAGTTAAGCTGCAAAAGGGAGTGAAATCTTCATTGGCTGGTCCATTTCCTGTTTTGTGTTCAGATTTCTTGGGAAGTGACTGTACTATCTTTACAGAGATCATAATCTTGTTATAGCAGTATTACAGTTTAGGGTCAAATACTTTATCAGTCATAAACAGGTATCAGTATACCAACAATGATTTATAGAGGCATTTTCTTGAAAGGAACTATCGTAAGTCCCCAAAAGACAGATTTTACAATACATAAATTGACACACAGCAACTAAATCAAATGTTGTTTTTCTGTTTTTTCTAATCCTGTAAAAAGTTATCCTATAGTAAGTACAATGTGACATTGTGAAAGGGGTCGTGCTTGTAGTGATGAAGCTGCTTCGAATCTGCAGCTCCCCTCACTTTCATGAAGCAGAAAGTGAGAGATCATTGTTTAGCTTTCTGGCCAGCAAGTGTACTGTTGTGGTTCACTCTCACTGCTCTCAGAGTGGTGTTTTCGGCCACAACAGGTAGTTCGCTGTTTTCAGCAAAAAAGGTGCAAAAAATCCACTGTACACTACCTGCTCGGAACCAAACAGCAAAAAGACAAACTTTGCAGCTAGCTGCACAACAGAGCATTTAGAAGCTAAGAAGCCAGCTATTTTCTTCAGGATGTACATTTGCCAGTCCAGAAACTGCTAAACATGTAAATAAGCTAACTGTTTGCTAGTAAGTTTGCGATATCAAATAGAAAAGTGATGATAAATATTGTGTTCACAACTTCATTTTGCTGTCCCCAAGTGGCAAATAAATATTTAGCAGGTTTAAACCCAAGTGCTACAGTGATTCTTCCTTTTGTTTGGCAGCTAATATACTCAGAGCACTGACCAGAATCAGACCTTTGGTGTTTGGGTGGATAGAGCCCAGAATAAGCAATATATTCACATATAAAAAGGTGGTTAGTCTAATTAAAGTTTGTTTGTATGCTTATAATTCAGATGTTGTGAATAAAATTAAAAAAAAGATTCACAGTTAGAGCACAGTTGGTACTTTGAGATGGTTATAAAACGCAACATCAAATACCACATGTTTCATTTGCATTTTCATTTGATGCATCTAATTTTATGTGGAATCAGCACATGCGTCTTTCAAGCAGCACATGAATCAGTTCTGGTCCCTACAGGGGATCATCCTATGGCCTCTACGAGAATCATACCAAAGGATCCTCAGTGCCACAGATGATTTTACTGATGTATCAAAGAGCTCAACTAAAGGCACTGCTTGCATCGTGAAGGGACACAGTACCATTTAATAGCCACTAATAAGCTGCCAGTCAGCAAGATCTATCATATCAAAGCATAACCTAGGGATGTAGAGAATTAAAAAATTAAAACTAGAATTTTCTCACCCAGATGCTACCCGTATGTTAAATGTGGGGTCTGAGCCCATGGACTAATTTATGACATAGAGAAGGACACAACGAAGGCCTTCTATGGAAACATAATTTAAGTCATTACAATAATCTTAAAATGGACTCCTTAATATATTCTATTAGTCCTTACATCAAATCAGTTTTACAACATATGAATAAAGATTTATAGGCAACATGTTACATTTTGGAGATATGTGGATTGTTGAGTAAACTCAAATACTGATACAAACACTAGTAAATGCAAGAGCAGTGCACAGAAAATTTGATATAAAGCAAATTTTTCATTTTTTTTACTGAGCAAATATGTTTTAATCAGCATGTTGTACTTTCTAAATAGGTTCAAATTAGGTAATCACCTTGGTAAATTGGTTGGAACAATAACAGTAAGACAGTAAGAACATCCTGTTAGGATGTTGTTGCATTGAACAAATAACTTTTCATTCGATGAGCTAATAAAGTGCAGCATTCCGCTGTTGGATAAGCAATGACTGTATACTGATCAAAGCATATAAGCCTACGCATGCATACATAAAGTGTTTGCAAACCAAATGTTATTGCACTTTTGTTCATATAGCAGTACTTTTAAAATAAAAGTGCGCAATACACTACTTTTGAATTAATTATTGAATTTTGCGCATAATAATGCAATTTATCGCGATTAATCTCAAAAAGAATTATGCGATTAATCGCAAATACAAATTGTAATTGTTGCCCAGCACTAATACAAATTAAATCTTTTATTTCCTTATCATTTGAATTTTGTTTTTTTATGAAGAAAAAAAACCCGCTATAAATTACTATTGCAAAATGTAAAAGGAAAACATTTAGAATTGATGATGGTTTACACTGATTTGAAATGATTTTTGGGACGGTGGCACAAAAAAAAAACCTCTGGAACCTTGTAGAACAGCTGCTATAATCAAACAACAAAGGGATCTGCATCTGCCAATATGTATCATCAATGATCTCTAAAAGCTATATTTGCTTTTGTGCTGATCCGATCTGTGATCCGACTCGCAACTCTGATATGTGATGCGATCCGAACCGTGAGATTTATGATCCGTTGCACCAGTAATGCATACATAGGTAGGGAAATGCATAGCACACAAAGGAATTTGTGGGATGTTTAAAATGCTCCTTTATTAATGACAGAATGCACATTACATAAAAGAACAGCCCCTATACTATATATATAGCTGCACAGGTGTGCAATATGGGACAATATGTCTATTTAATGGTAAAAGTCTGTACAAAAGTCCCAAGCCAGTTGTGGTGTATTAATGAAATGCTGTACTAAGTGGTGGGATAAATCAAATAGAGCTTGTCTCTAGAGCCCCTTCTTCCACCACCGCCCAGTTTGTCTCCAAGGAATGCTGAGCATAAACATCAAAGCAGAAATTACATTAATCTACCACTCTGATGTTGAACTTTGTTTAAGAAGTTTCTTTCATATGAAAATACAGGAGTTCCTATGCTTATCTGCATGCTAATCGTTCCAGCCTCCAGTTTATATAATCAGTGTCCTGTACTGGTGCAGTGACACCAGGGGGGAGGGTGGGAGAGTAATGGACCAATGCATGTGCCATACAGGGGATCAGGTGCAGTAAAGTCATGGTTGCTGCACTCCCCCAGGGCTTGGAAGACAAAGGCTGAAGACCCGCCCCACAAATGTCAGAGAGAGCACCTGCTGCCGTGAATAACTACTGAGATAACAGAGGCAGGACACATTCCCACCTGCTGGGAGGGCACACACAGGCCACGGTGCTTCATAGAGGAGTGAAGACATTCAGGGAAACAGAGAACACACACACACAGCATGGTGGTTAATTACCACAACACACTGCAACAAACGGAGATACGCTTTAAGGTTCTAAATAATGTTTTAAAAGAAGTAAAGAGGTTGGAATTTTTCACAATTACACCTTGTATTTAGCCAATACTATTGCAGTAAAAGAAATACCGACATTAAACATGTTTCTGGTAACAAGGTATG
Source organism: Leptoclinus maculatus (assembly GCA_032191485.1). Taxonomy (NCBI): domain Eukaryota; kingdom Metazoa; phylum Chordata; class Actinopteri; order Perciformes; family Stichaeidae; genus Leptoclinus; species Leptoclinus maculatus. The sequence continues at coordinate 10,251,286 of JAVDOI010000007.1, forward strand.
TTTCTGTAATTTGTTCCTCATAGGGTTACCAGAAGGAACCCTTATAATTGGAGGTTGTTAAATTCATTGCGCAATTTACTGAACTCCTTTATTATTGCCTGGGTCTGAACCTGCTGGGAGTACAGCTGTCTTAAATTTCTTTGAGGCGATCCAGCGATTTTAGAGCACCTGCTGACAATGAGAGAGCTTCTTCCTGATAGTCAAGTTACTGAAGAAGAAATATAAAAATAATTTGAATAAGTGTATGATAAGGAAGGAAAATAATCGAAATCCAATTATAACTTTAGTTTGGTTCCAACAAAATTAAATTAATTCACAATCTGCTAACTTATTTCTCTAAGGAGTGTCTAATTCCCTGTTGGTAGAAAAGTGACTTTGAGCTCTTAGAGCTAAGTCACATAGAAAATGTATAAACATTAAATTAGATATTTATATACATTTGAACCTCTTGCACACACATAAAACGTTGTTACATACTGCGTTTATGCTAAAATATGCCCAAAAAGATCCCCTGACACTCACAAAGTGTTCTCACATTTACTATTAAACCTCTTACACACACACATAAAAAGCTCTTTTATACTGTGTTTATGCTCACTCATCCACAAAATATCCTCTCACACACACACAAAGTGCTCTAACATTCTCTATTGAACCTCTTACACACATTAAAAGCTCTTACATACTGCGTTTATGCTCACGCATGCACAAAGAATCTCTCACACACTCACACAGAGCTCATAATATTTTGCGTAAGCCGTGTGTGAGATTCAGTATTGTGTGTGAGATCATTTCAGTCCTGTGTGAGAGGGTACATCTTAGATGAGAAACGGAAGGCTTGAGCTCCGATTGGTCCAGACTCCACTATTCTGCTTCTGCTGCCAGTTTGAAGTGAAATAGCGGTACAAGACAGTCTTAGGCCATTGTTCCTCTTGTGTTTTCAAGAAGAACCCCCCCCCCCCCCCCCCCCCCCCCCGCTGAGACCCACGGTCTGAGTTTTGTTGAGTCACTGCTGAAGAAAACGTAACATTTCCTGCTTGTGTTTACTGTCTAAGTTATAAAATAATATGTAGCTACGGTTAGCTGAATCATTTGCTAACATTAGCCACTAAACAAGTGAGACTGTGGGATTATTGCTTAAAAATTCAACTTTTTTCATTTGTGTGAGATGGAATGTGCTTTTTTTATGTTTAATTGGTTCAAAAGTAGCAGCTAGCTTTACCAGCTGCATGTTTCTGTGCAGCTGCATGTGACTTCTAAGTTTGCATCTCTTGTTGATTGGAAACCAACAATGACCAAAGGAAAAGTAGTAACAAAAGGACATGTTGGGTCAGGCAATACACTGCAGTAGAACGTGAGAGCGTTCTGCTGTAAAAGACCACCAAAGATATTAATTTTCTCTGTCTTTGGTATATTCCACCATGCAATGCTTTGCTTGCCAAAGACTTGTATTTATTTAATTATGCTTCAGTGTTTTTTCATTTTTTTTCTTTCCTATTTTAATCTATTTATTTATTCTTATTAATATTCCTTTTTTAGTACATGTGTAAAATGTATACATGTAGGAATATGTATGTATTGGTATGCTGTGCGTGTATGTACAGTATGTCTATGTAGGTGGCTATGTAAAGATAGATGTATATTATGTATGTGTATATCTGTGTATATGTGCATGTGTACAGGTACTCACTAATAGCCAAACTATTAGTACTTCTAGTACTGTTAATATTTTTATCATGCGCCTTTACTTATTTATTATTTATTTTTTTAGAGGTCGTATGTCAGGGACTGTGTTAAAAATGTAAAAACTAAAAAAGTCCACAAAAAATTTAAATCTAAACCTAAAGCTTTACATATTGATAGTATACAGCACAGATTTCAAAGGATAATCTAGTTGCGCGTGGTATTTTAAAGTAAAGTATTACAGCCCTGTGAGTAGCCCAAAGTGAGTTATGACTTTGACAAGATGTACAGGAAATAGGCACCATCACTGGGCACAACAAATGCAACATATCTGTAGAATGAAAGTGATATTTGGATGCTTCCAGTGGGACGTTGAGTATGTAAATACTCATTCAGAATGGTCAGGTTTTCGAACACAATTGCAGAAACATATGAGGCTTGCCGCTGTGTTATCTGTTATGTATCACTGCAGCGATCCACAGTCCTGTGCACTTGACTTGAAAAAAAAGACTACATGGGTGGTTGACACTTCATATTGAGTACAAACTTTGCAAATGCAGCCTGATGGTGAAGACAGATAGGGGTGCAGAGGGCAAGAGGGGCACCATAAATCAACATCTATCTGAGCTGCCACATATAGTTTGGAGTGATGTCTCCTCAGCATCCCAAAGGCACTGGATGCAGACTTCATAGCGCTTCTCCGGCTCCATGATAGTGGACATGATTGCATGTTTCACAACAATATTGCTCGGAGAAAACATTCTTTCATTTCTCTCTGTCAAGCTGTTCTTTGATTTTTTTTTAGGAGCATTATTGTATTAAATTTACTTATACTGACTTTTTGGACTCAATAACCAGAGCACAAATTAAGTATGTCAACATGTTTACAGAGTTGAACTGCTTTATATGACAGGTCATTGTTAAAAGAAAACCAAATACCATAATTCAATAATCATTGTATGCAATATTTGTATGAATAACATGGTACAACTTTTACACCATAATGCTTTCTTTGCTGTTTTTAGTGTGTGTGGTGGTGCCACGATATGATGTGACCAGTGAAGTGCATTGCGACACCAAAGTCTTCACAGCTTCCTCCTGTTTCCTTAACACAACACTATTAAACAAATATGCAGAGTATTTTGGCCATGAACCAGAATATGATGAACGATAAATCAAAGGTGAGTCTTACATCATATCCAGTATTCTTTTCACATTTGAAGCTGCATTAATTTCTTAGCTCATTTGACATCGCCACCTGGCACGTTGTGCAGTTATGTTACTCGTTCCCACACTGAAGAATTAGAAGATGAATTTTGTACAACAAGAAGCATGTGTTAAAATAAACATAGTTGAAATTCTAACTCTGTCTTCGGCAGACAGAATGGTGTCTGTACTGCTTCAAGCTATATACAGTAAATTCCAGCTGTGAATTATGGTCTGTGGTGCAGAATCCTGCAAAATGATTGACACTGTGACAACATGGCCAGCTTGGTATGTGTGTGTGTGTGTGTGTGTGTGTGTGTGTGTGTGTGTGTGAGAGAGAGAGCAAAACAGTGAAATAAATCACTTTGCTGCTCCTACAGTTCTTGTAGGTGGTTCTGTAAAAAAATCTAAACTCTGCATTGCTGCTTCTCAACAGGCAATTAGCTAACTCCCCAACTACCATTCAAAAATACACTTGGGTTAAACTTTAATTTTGAGTCAACCTTCATCAATATTCAAAAAATAATATAATGCAACAATATGTTTTGCAATTTAAAATTGGATTGGATTCATCAAATATGTTGACATTTTTGCTTATTGGCATAAAACGTGTACTTTTCTTTCTTCAAATTAGAGTTTGTCAAAATGATGACTGATGATGACTGATGAAAATGATTACAGTATTTAAATGATACATTTTCCTCTTTTTTTGCCTCTGAATCGTAATAGCCAGGGTAAAAGGTCTGTCAGTTCATCGTGCCAACCTCATTTAGGACTTGAGGAAGCATTTGGGTTTAGAAATCAATTTAAAGCAACAGAGTGCATTTGGTGAATGTGCCCAAGCTCTTTGTCGTGAGGAATTAGCAGCGGCTTGTTTAATGTATTTAGGATTATGATGATGTGAATGGTAATTACGATCATGGTAATGATGATAAAATTTGGAAGCCTCCAAGGTAAAACAAAGTGAGGAAGGAAAAATAGGCTGTAAATGAATTGGTTTTTAAATGATCAACTGCTGGCTATGGGAATACTAGATATGCTGAAGAGTGATTAGCTTTGTTTGATCAACGCAAGATTCCACCTGTTTGAAATGAGTGCTGTATCCCCCCAGCCTTACACTGTACTCTCTTCAATTGTCAGAGAAGGTGTCATCTTCCTTTCTCTGTTATAATGCTGGTTTCCATTTTCTTTAAGAAAACAAAAGGCTATGTCAATAATTCATATTATTGTGTTCACATATTCAGCTGGAGACCAGCATTTTGGCAGTCATTGAGGTTGACTATTGCAAGGCCATCTGTACCCAGCACTGTGTTATGTTATTTGTAGGGCGACTCATGAAACATTCATTTAAATTATTATTTAACATCAGGAAGACCAACCAGGAAGTGATGGTTGGTTTTAGTATTTGACTTGAATCTCATATTTTTAAGCTGTGCAGACGCTTCACTTGACTTTTTCTAGAACCAAAATATTCAGAGACAGGGAGTTTGAGATATTCACAAGCAAGGACCCTTCACTAAGCCAAGCCCCCCACTGCTAGAGTGTCGGAGTGCCCACACTGCCACTAGCTGCAGTCCCTACATACGTTTTGGAAAAACAAAAAAACGATTTCATAGAAAAGCAGAGAGAAGGGTCCAGGATGACAAACTGATTCAACAGTGAAAACAGGTTAAAACGGCAAAGCTAGAGGCTAAAGCCTATAGATCACAGTGTAAAAGTGAACCACCAAATCACCTGGCAAACAAGACAGACAAGGTTCTAGAAATGCACATCTCCTTCCAACCTCTCCGGGTAGCGTGTATCACTATATAACACATGCTCCCAATTCTCAAAACCAGTCTGAAAATTAAGAAAACCTGAAATAAAGATCTATCAGAACCATATAGTTGTCGGACCCTGATCAGAGATGGCCGATGCTACACTATGATTGGTCAGTTTGCTTTTGAGGTCGGGGCTTAGAGAAAAGTGAATTGACAGCTATACTCTGGCGACCCGCCAAAATCTATTTTGTACTGCAACAGTTTCATAATGAAGCGAAAATATCTTTGAACTTAACGGGTGGGCTGGCAGGCCTGCTCTGTGTGCATTTCCTCTGCAATGGTACACAGCGACTGGTTCTAGTTTGGCTCGGAGAGAGAAAGTGAAAGTGGATCACGGCTCCAGCCGTGTCAGCTTTACAGCAACCCTCACCTGGACCTGGGGCCGTGAACTGTAGTGCTTGCTGTGCCCTCTCTCCCTGCGGGAAGTGACGGAGCCACCTGTTCCCGGCACGACTGTTAGCCGGGCCAGACTGTCCTCAGTGTACAGTCTGCGGCGATGCCGGCAATCCACCAGACCGGTCTTGAAACACGGTTCACCATGCTTTGTGAGTGTGCCTTTTTTGCTGTGTAATTATTAATGGATTAATGTGCTCATCAGGCTAATGTTGCAGCTGGTAGAGGTGGAGTTTTTTTTTTACCACTTTATATCCTTAATTATTAGGCTGTAAACTACTTAATTATACATTTTAGATTATTAACTGATTTATATTTGCATTAAGAATTTGAATCCGCAAAGTAGCCCAAAGTTACTATTGACAAATAAATGTAGTGAAATTAAAAGTGTCTCTATGTAGTGGACTAGGTATAAAGGTACATACAATTGAAATAATAAATCAAAGTACAAGTACCTTAAAATCGTATTTAACAGTACTTGATTAGCCTAAATGTACATTCCACGACTGCTAAAAAAAAATAGTTTGCAACAGCACAAAGTTCTTCATAGATCTAGCCTCTTTATTTTGTTCTGAAAGGGCACCAGATTAATGTATTTATCTTTAAATGCACCTAGAAGGTCCATTGTCTCACAAAATAAAGAAACACACCTCATCAGTTTATAACATGCATCAACACAATGTTATGTGTGCAAGCCCGCACCGCTATGTCCAATGTCGACACATATAGACTCTCCAGGAAAGCAGCAATTTGCTCTCCAGATTATCATATCCAATGTACTACTATTTCTGTCTTTATGCTGTTTCTATAGTGTGTCAGCTCACAACTGGGATGCAGACAAAGCACTGACACTTTCAGCATACAGCTGCTGGACAATAATCTGAGGGGAAGGAATGGCAGCCTGGCTCATTTACAGTATGTAGTTGAATAGATAAGTAATGAAAGCGTTTGAGAATAATTATGTTTCTCTGTTAAGGCAGTTTATAAAAACTGTCAACTCACCAACAGAGGAGTTGGTATTGACTGAAAGGTGATTTTATTTTAGTTTATGTCTAAACTACAGCTCACCCTATGTCACTCCATGTCTATTGGCCAGGATACTAGCTGATGACCCAGTAGCATAGTGCACATACGTGTAACGCGTAACATATTGAATGTTGATAATTACTTTCATGTGGCGTAAGTTGTGTATGCACAGGCGCTGTTTGAATTGTATTAGATACACTCCTGGCTTTTATTACAATTAATATGGGGGCATGCATTGCCCCAGATAAAAGGGAAGAGATTTGTTTTCCAGTTGGGAATGCTTTAGTCAATCTTATACACACACATCAGGAACACCACAACCAACATGGCAGTAAAGTGTGCCGGATTCCAGGGGTTTAGCACAGCACCAGTCAGTCAGACTTGAGGAGGTACAGGTTGAACAGCGGAATACGCCATCATTTAGGAAATTCCAGGAAGTGGCAGAGATTAAGCGGAGATTTTTGTCATCTGATCATGCCAGGACGCTGTCAATTCCAAAGGTTCCAAGATTGGATCCTCATCGCATTGGGTTCTAATCAGCCAGACCACATGCTGACTTGGCCTGGCTCGCACTGAGTTCGGATATCAGTGGGGTGTGGACAGCACGGCCACAGCCTAACCCACCATTCAGTGACAAGGCTACCAGGGAAAAAACCCAAGAACCTATTTAGTAACTGACTAGAGGATCAACTGTGGGCTATGTCTTTGTTTGCTGCAGTCTTGTTGTGCATGTTTTCTTATATGTTGTTACCATACATACGTTTTGATTATTGCTGACTTCACCGACAAAATTGAGAACTCAACCAGACCAAAAAAGGAAAGGAGAGATAGATTTGGGATAGAATAAGTTAAATTAAAGTGAAATGTAACATGTTTTAATAAAACTACATACTAATAATGTTTTCTACCTTAAGTAGAAAACAAAGGAATAGACTCAGTAGGCAACTGATTCAGACATCACAGATGCACCAGTAAGTTACAAAGAAACAAGTTGTTACTTATTCATTATTAAGCATTATCTGAAATTGAGCACATTTTGTGATTACTCAATCAGTGGAAGAAAATATGAATCACCATTCCATTGCCAACATCTGACAATGCTGTCTCCTATTTCTAAAACATATCATCCCTTGTCTCTTCAAGATGGTGGCATAGTGTAATTGTGGCAATTAAACCATCTGCCAGTTTATTAATTTACACATCTGTTGGCATGCCACATTCTGCCTGCTTAGCACCATAGCCTAAAGCCTTCCATCTCTCACCCTCTCTGTCTTGGTTTCCTGAGGCATTGAACTCACCACAACACAAGCGTCTCTTCCTTACAGCTGGTGCATTGAATTACTCCCAGTTTGGACATCATGGGGATGGTGTATTTATTGTCAACGAAGGATTTAAATTGGACGGAAATAAATTCTGCTTATTCAGTAAAACTGAAGCAGTCATTGTATTGTATTCCCTCATGCAAATCCATTAATGAGTGTAATATTAGAGGTTAGGTTGAAGGGCTCAACTTAGGATCTTAATTGACATACTGTCAGCTGACTACTAATCAGATTTCTGAAGCTGTCTTTTTAATCTATAAAACATTTTAGCTGTGCATTTAAGGATTGCACAGAGGAAGCTGTGCGATCCAGATGTATTTGCATTGCCTTTGGTTGTCATCTTCTTTTCCATCTTAGTAACACTGTCATTTTCTTCTTCTTTTTAAGTACATAAATTGCTGATCCTGGGCCATTTTTCTAATGATGGAATTCAATGGATAGATTGAATACTATTAGCGATAAAACAAGTGAAATATATAGTTATATAGTATATAAAAGTACAATGGAACAGCTGGTTCCAAAATGACAATTTTGCTCGACCTCGTGTGACCTCTCTGTACTAAAACCTCTAACTTTTTTTAGCTTCACTTTATCAAAGCAAAGATGTGCAGAGAGACTGCTGACATGTTGTGCTATGATTTGGGAGTGTTTTATCAAATAAATAATATCAATAAAAGTGCTTTTTTTTCAGGCAAACCTGAAACTTTTCAATTTGAGCTGTGTGCCATCTTCATTTACTATTAACCAGTAACATATACATTGATATTTACACATCTGAACAAATCTCACAGGTGTTACTTGTATTATAACATCAACATTATTAAAATAGACCTTGTAGTTACAGAATTACAGTCTTTTTAGTATGGGTATGCAATTTTCGAGCAGAGGCCTAAAAATAGGGCCAGGGCTTATAGGGTCCAACGGGTTTTAATGGAAAATATAATCAGATGATGGGAAATTACGTAGTAAAAAAAATGCTGTTTTGTATTGGCAATCTCTTTCACTGTGCCAGCTGACATAAAATACCACAGTTTCTCTCTCGTGGCATTACGGTCAATTGCCAAAGTAAACATTGATGTTGTCTGGCCCAGGGGAACTGCAAGCAGATGAGGGGAAACTGTGTGCCAGTCGGATCATGAGGGTGTGACAAAAAGGTGTATCAACAGGATGGCAGCAGGCAATGGACCAAGAGATCTCTTAAGTGGAGCTCTAGCAAGCAAACAAAGGCATCAAAGGGCTTCCAGTAGTATTCTGATTTTTAATGGAATACTCCAAGATCTTTCAAAATCTTGTAAACATAAAAACTAAGAAAACCACGTAATGATTGAGAGGTGATGTGTCTACGCGGGATGCATTTCAGCTGCGTTTTTTAGCCATTTGTCTCGTAGTTCAAGTTTACGCTTCATGTCTACTGTCTTCTATTTTACGAGCGTATCTTCAGTGATTGTGTGTTTGAAAGCTGCCAAAATGCATGTGTCTTACAGCTTAAAGATGTGCTTGCTGTGTTAATTTTGACAAGACTTTTTAATTTGGTTTTAGTGTTAGTCACTGACTAAAAATTGTAGTTGGTATAATGTTTTAGTCAGTAAACAGGGCCTGAACGTGTCCTGTATAGCCACACACAGTGCAAAGAAGCTGCTGCTGCTCACGCCACCTGTGTGGACACAGACTTACACTTATGGCCCTTTGAAAAAACGAGACAAAGAGACAAAGTCTTGAATCCTAATTATCCACAGCATACATCTTTTAAATGTTGGGGCTTTTTAAAAGGTTTGTATTTAATCCAGACATGCATTATTCTGTACAGGATTTTAACACCTTTTTTATTTAACACAACAAAAACACATTAAGTTGAAGACATGGGCGGATTATGAGACAAAGGGCCCCTGGGCACACATGCAAAAGACCCAATCACCTATCGTACACAGGAGTAAGAGACACACTTTTTGTAGATGTTTTGGTTTTGGTCTTTTTGTATTCATTTTTTGTCTGTGGTTTTGCCCTTTTCAGTAGTCCTTTTGGTCTCTTTTTGTATCTCTTTATAGTTGTTTTATGTTTGCTTGTGGTCATTTTCAGTCACTTTGGGCTCCTGGGCCTGTGCCCGTTCAGTAATCCACCCATGGTTGAGGATGTTTTAACATTGTGAGACTTGGTGTGTCTGTGTGTGTGTGATTGCTGTTTTGTTTTGTACTATTTCATGATGAGGCCCCACATATTTCCATGAACAAGTTGCAAATATTTATAAATGCAGCTAATTACATGCCAAGCCCTGTGTACAATCCAACCTGCAATTATGAGGTGTTATCTGTGTTCTGAAAAATGTCTCACCTTATGAACCAGCTGTTCAAGGCTCATTCCCAGGCTCACAGCAGAAATCGAACCCAGCTAATGTGAAGTGGATAGAAGCCTGTAATTGTGAGCCACGTTCCAGCTGGCATCTTGCCCTGGACGAAGACACATCCCCCGCCCCTGTTTGGGTCCTTGCAGATCTGCCTGTTTCTAGCTAAACGTTTAACCTCTTCAATGACTTCAACTTTTCTGTGAGAAGAACAAATCTGGGCATTGCTTGCACTGCAGTGGCACCACTCCAGGCAGGATTGGTGGCTGTAGCTCATGCTCACATATCAGTAGGAACTAGACCCTGCCTGCCACTGTCATGGCACCAAAGCTCCAGGGGATGGAGGGCACATTGACGTGGGGCCAGGTTATATTTTTCCTTCTTTTTTTTTTCGTCCCACAAACCAGCGAATCAAATCACGTTTTCTGCTCTCTGCATGTATCCTCCTGAAGACACAGAATGGTACCATATACTGATGTAGGTGTTTTAAGGTTTAGTTTTTTGTGCGATCCACTGTAGTTTTCTGCACTGAATTGGTACTAGTGCATTGGGCTACATTTCCAATAGCAGCATCTGTGCCAGTTTGTCATGTATTGTTTTGAGGTATGTTCAAAATGCACTTTGATTTGTAGTCCAGTGGTGTTATAAATGTACAACATGTATGGATACAGAACAGTGGTTTGACGTATGTATGCTTGGACTATATTTTAGCTCTTGGGTGTAACGGAATACGGTAATTCTTGTCATGAGCAATGTGCCGTATGTGTTTTTTATGCTTCAATTAAAATTTTGTTCAGTCTGTCTCCATACTCAGGTGAACGGGCATGGCAAGATAATAATGACTGCAACCAAGGTTTCCTCAATTTAGGAACAACAGTGCCTCCTAGGGTAACAAATGGCTGTGCATAATCTGTGCCTTCCTCTCTGCCCCCTCCTTCCCAATCTCTATTCCTTTGTTTCTCATATTTTGGGGCAGAGCCTTCGGGCTTTCTGGGAGAGACATGATGCAGCTCAGGTCTTATACATGTGTGGGAAGCTATCAAACAACTGTACCTGTGCAAAGTTGCACTAAGTATAGAGAGCATGAGGAATGTTGTTGCAGTGTTGAAAAGTACAGAAAAAAACACTGAAAGAAGCTTTAAGTAAGAAAGGAGTATTATGAGACAGTAAAGAGAAAAGTAGTCATCCAAGGAAGTAAGAATTTATTTTTATTTTTAATTGCCAAGAGTTTGTCAGGCAATGCAAACAAACATGAATGAGTCGCTGAAGGGTTTTTCGGAATATCTTATGCTGACTGAGCCATCTTTCCAATTGCCTTTCCAAACTCCTCCCTCAGCGGGATTTTCGATTCAAACCTGCAGAGAAGACAGCTTCCCTCACCCAAATATCAACCTCTTGGTTTTCCGCCTTGGCAAGCACTGACTCTGGTCACAGCATGTCCATATGACCCTATTTCTTATTATATGAGTTATGCTCTCTCTCTCTCTCTCTCTCGTATATATAGGAAACAAACTGGGTCTAAGATAAAAAAAACTGTCAGTTACATTGGTTACATGGATTGAGATTGGGTTTCTGTAGTGTTTTGCCGTAAAAAAAAAAAAAAAATACAGATACATACAAAACAAATGTTGCCATCTTGTGAGGTCTAACATAACCTCCAGTATTTAACCAGTTATTTGTACTTTCTACAAATGAGACCAAAGCTAAAGAGCGCCACAGGCCAAATAGAGAATCCCAACTCTCTCAAGACAAACATGCCTTACATGTCTGCTACTGGATGCTACATAACCCAAGCATTGGACCTGGGGGGACAGGGCCTTCTCTATTGCTGCCCCCTCCCTCTGGAACTCCCTCCCCCAGCACCTCAGACATTCTCCGTCACTCGCCACTTTCAAAACTGAAACTTCTATCGTTTCTGCTTTTTAGCATGTAAAGTGTCTTTGAGTACCTTTTAAAGCGCTATACAAATAAAATGTAGTATTATTATTATTTTGTCATGCTTCACTTTTACCCAATATAGTAATATAAACTACAAAACACGGTATAGAAAAATGGATGCAATGAAATCTATCTCAATGGACAATGAGTTAAAAATGTATATTTAAAGTCTGCGTGCGCAGGTGATCGGGGTCGTTTCTATAAACACCCAGGAGACCGCTGTCTTTGTGTAACCAGAAGTCATCGTTGACTTATTTGTCAGGCAACTTCCATACATATAAGTAACTCAACTTCCATACATATAAGTAACTCAACTTCCATACATATAAGTAACTCAACTTCCATACATATAAGTAACTCAACTTCCATACATATAAGTAACTCAACTTCCATACATATAAGTAACTCAACTTCCATACATATAAGTAACTCAACTTCCGTAGTTAACTAAACCCAAAACACAATCTTTCACTAAACCTAACCAAGTATTTGAATTGCCTAAACACAGCCGGTGCTTGCACAGGTGCACTGATCGCTTGTGTTGCTGGATATTTGTATGAACATCAGGACAATGACAATTTACTAAAAAAAAAAATATGTTCTTAGGAAATAGGTGTGAATCTACCTCAAGTTGTCTTCTTGGCTGAAAAAAAAATGTAATCATGGAACCATAACATTGTGTCTGATTCTACCAAATCAAGAGTTCTTTTGGTCATTCCACGCTGGTGAAAGCTGTGGCCGGAGGCATTTGGTTTTTGGGTTGTCTGTCCGTCCATGTGTATGTCCATCTCATTCTTGTGAACAGAATATCTTAGGAATGCCTGGAGGGAATTTCTTATCATCTGGCACAAACATCTACTTGGACTCAAGGATGAACTGATTAGAATGAGGTGGTCAAAGGTCACTGTGACCTCATATTCATCCCATTCTCGTGATTGCGCTATCTCAGGAACGCCTTGAGAGAACTTCAAAGGTCACTGTGATGTCACAAAACACTTTTTGTTTTTGCAATAACTGAAAGATGTATATACTAATTGTGATCATTTGATAATAGGATAAAATGATGAAGTGCTTTTGGACAGACATGAGTGTAAACTGCAACTTAATTGGTTGGTGGAGGCCCAAAACAGCAAGGGCGGTATAGTTCTAGTTTTTTTGTTATTTGTCGTTATTCCTTCCAAGATAAATCCTTATCATCCCTCTCCAAATGCCAAGAACACATAGAAAACACTGTAAAATCACACTGTCGGCATTGCCTATAACCAGCAGGAATGGCTGGTTTGACCAACATGCACGCAGCCACCAGTGTTGCTGTTGTGGGGGAGATAAGGATGGAGGGGAGTCGACAGTGTTGTGTTTGAACTTCAGGTAGCTATAGTGATGACTTAATTCTCTTTTCTGTCTCAGTACTGCACTCGCTGACCTTTATTTCTAATCCCTTTTTCCAACCACAGTATTTGTCAAAGGCCTGGGTGGTGTGACCTGCTTCCCAGGGTGATAAAATCAAATTCCATCTATTCATGGTCACTCTCACTGCCCGTATTCTGATGCATGCCCTCACAAGCATGTTCAATCAAGTGTATGTGCACGAATAAAGAAACATCAACTATGACTTAATTTTATCTGGTCCATTTGTCTGCATGTTATTTGAGTATTAGTGTTTTTTCTCGCCCAGTCATGCTGTGTTTCTTAGGCAGCATGGTTAATTAATTACATTAACATTTTAATGAGTTCTATGAAGAAATGTGCATGACATGCATGTGTTTCTATATAATGTGCACTGAAGTGTTTCAGGCCCCAGTGGCCCTTGGGTCCCCCATAAACACATGAGGGCAGATGGAAGGAAGTGCATGTATAGAGGGGAGGGAGATGGGGAGGGAAATGTACGCTGCATTATTTTTCGGTTCTCATGCATGTCAATGCATTGTGCTCATTTCCCTGTGACATTTCGGAGGTTGAGGGAAAAAAGCAATGAAACAATGTAATGGAGGGAAAGACCTTCAGCACAGCACAATAAAGCTGAAAGAAGTGTGACAGATGAAGCAATTGCCTAGATTACTTCTAACAATTCCCTTTTTTACCTATCTGTGCAGCCTGGTGTGTAGATCACATGTACAAGAGACTGGGAGCACAACAGCTTGCAAGGCTGCTATAGTACATAGGCTCTTCACAACTATATGGGCGATATGTTGGATCCACTCGCATCCCATCTTCACAGGCCTCTCTTTCATCTGTCAAGTCTAATGAACAGATGTTGCTCAGCTGTTGGAGTCAACATGATGGACTGAGTCGCTGGCGGGCACATCCTTCTGCTGAGAGAAAGTGAGAGGGGTCATCTGGACAGTGAACAGCATGCCTTGACTCTTCTGTGTTTCTCACCTTCTTTCTTCCTCATCCCTGCCCTCATCTCTGACATTCAGGAGTCTTTCTATCTAAAGCTCCGCCCCAGCACTCTACCACCCACTGTTCTGTCCATCTGACCCCTTGTCAGCCATTCTGTTCAACTGATCACTTGCCTGTAATGTGCCCTTGTCCGCAACTGGAGAAGCCAGCCAGTGAAAAGGTCAAAATAATTATAATGTCAACAAGGCCTCCGAGAGGCGAGTAAGGAGAGCAACAGCAGTAGGTAGGATATGAAAGATTTGAAGGGTATATGAAAAGTCACTCAATATTGTTGATACAGCAAGACATTTCACACATTTTATTTCTTAAATTAGATTGTTTAATACAGATTTGTTAACATGTTTAATCCAAAACTTTAATCTCCATCTGCTTTGCATTGTTAATATTATAAGAAAAACTTGCTATAGTTGAAAATGACTTTATTATTTACACATATCACAGCCTTTGCCTGACAATTTCTTCTGGAAATATTTGGCCTGTAAAATATTCTTTAAATCAAAAGATCAGATTAAGAGAATTTATAAATATTTTCTTTTAAATATGTTTTAACAAATAGCAAATGTTATGACAAACAGTTCACTTTGTATTTTACAATACTAACCCAAACCACAATTGTATCAATTACAGCATCTTCGTTCTTACCCTGCCAAAGAAACACCCAGAGAACCTGATATGGAGAGGGCGTACGGGAATACTGGTAGCTTGTGAGAAGTGCCAAAGAGGAAAATGTAGAAGTGCTGGTATTGCAGTGAGTACCGGCACTGGGTAGCATTGCATTTATTGAGCTTGTTTAGCAAACACTGTACAACTCCAAAATCACCAATGGGTTCTGCCATTAAAAGCTGTAAAGTATTTCTTTCTTTTCTAATTAATATATCATAACGTACTCCGAACAGACCTAATTACTGTTTCAATTCCATATAAACAAAACGTAATGTGAGAAGACACAAGAAGAACCCTCTTCGAAAAAGTTATTTCAAAAAAGTAAATTGATAATAAATATTTAAAGAATAAATTAAACAATTAAAATAGTTATAATAATCATCACTATAATAATAAAATAAATACTATTACTTGTATAACTTTACCAACAAAATGTTTTATCCTACATATCAACGAAAAACACAAAACCTCTAACCGACAACCAGCTTCACAATCGACCCTATCTCCACCACAGAGGGCATTTAGGATTTGGTTCCTTCGATGAGATGAGGCCAAATTGTCTCAAAAAAGGAAGATTGTGGTGAACTGTGTCCATCAGTTTTGTGAGCCTTAGTTTCAATGTTGGGACTTCTTTCTTTCAACAAAATAAAATTATAGCCTAAGTTTGTATTATTTGCAGTGATAGGCCAATATGCCAGGAAATGTTACTGTGTCATTTTGCATTTCCTTACATCTTTAGATATTCACAGAATTATTAAAATTGGGTCTGGGTCTATCAGAATATTCAATATATTTGACAACAAAGAGAAGATATCAATCAAGCACCCTGTAGTGAGTGTAGAGTGTAGAGAGTGTAGCGTTGAAGTAAATGACCTCCCTAAGTCACATTTTTAGCAAAATAAAGTGATTAGTTTTCATTAAACCCTGTTACTGTATGGCTTAATATTAATGGACTTCCACTGTTATTGTACAGCTATTAGAATAGTGGCCTATCTTCTATTTGCAATTAATATGCATTCAATCCAGTTAAATTATTTAAATTAAAATGAAAATCTACTCTGGCTAAAGTAGCTTATCAAGAGTAAAATAATAGCTGTGATCTATACACACCTCTGCATTAGCAACCCGCTGAAATGAAGGTACAGGCTCCTTAACCCTCTCTCTCTCTCTCATTACTCCAGGGCCCTTAGGAGCAACTGCACTTGGGACTGTTGGGACTGGAAGTACACTGGCTGTGGTCATTACAGTGGACAGTGTCTGGCAGTGTGATGAGAGGGCACGTGAGCCCTTGTTGCTGTACTTTATCTCCTTGGAGCAGAGTCTGCATTTAGCATACCCTGCCTTATCAATTTATTTAAAACACTGTGACAGCAGGAAGCTGTACTCACGTCTGTTTAGACCTCCACCTTTATCCAGGCCCAGCTCCACTCACAGCTCAGCCCTGCGTCAACCTGCGCTACACAAACAGCCTCCTCTTCCTGAAGCTCTTTGACCTCATCATCTCATCAGTATCTGGGCCTCATCATCGTGGTCACAAAAGTTATTATGACCACGAAATCGCCTCATTCTACTTTGAGTTAAAAAACAACAACCTGCCACCAGATCCGCCGGTGTTCGGGTTTAACGTTAATGAGTGACCGCGTGAACTGAACCGGAACACGGGGGGGCTGCATGTTTCATCGCGTTACGTTTGTTCCTCCTAAATCGTGATAATGACTGCGTTTTTTTATTTTGCTCCATCCCCGGCTGCATGCGAAGACATAATGGCTTCTGCCTGAGTCGGAGATGCTTGCCTGAAGTCTCTGGTATGGCAACATGTTGCTGTCCCCATGAATTACGTGAACAACAAACCTTTATTGACAGGTTTGTACAGTTTGTAGACGGAAGACAATTTAGAGACTGCAGCAACTAGTGCAGCAGGAAAAAACAACAACATTTAGCAAACTGTTTGGTGAGTTTGGCCGCGGTCGCCCTATCTCCACTAAAAAAAAAATCGCTTGCATGTCTTCATCGCTTTGTATGGTGTGATAGGAAATTTGGTTGTGCTAGTACATTTCTACTGTGATTTAGTTGATGTGCCTTACTCACTAACAAAACTATATGTGTGACATATGATTCTGTACCTAAGAGAGTGGTAACAGCACCATATGGGTTATCTCTGTCTTTGCTTTGATAAGAGGGAGTGACTCAATGGGGGTTGCAGTTTAACCAGAGAATGTTTAGGTGTGAAGATTCTCAGAGGTAGGCAAGAGTAATAAACACACATGTCTTTGTGTGACAAGGCTCAGAAGATGAAGGGGGTGACTGGAAGTGTCAATGGGATTGATAATGTAAATGCCTGATGTTCCCCCGCCCTGTGTGCTGAGATGTTTATAAGCAAGAGAGACACTGGATTCTTTGCTCATCCCTCTGCGGACTGTGTTGCAGTCAGTATGACGGTGAAGCCTTCTCTGCGCAGAGAATAAATACTTTAAAGACAAACTTCTTTCCTCAATGTTTCTTCTTTCAGTATTCAGTATTATAGGACTCACTCGGTACTATTGAATAGTTTTTCCACCACAAAGACTTTACAGTGCATTCAGGTGGACATCATAAACTCTGAGAAACTTAAACTGTTGTTGTAAAGTACCCTCATGCCCTCTACTGAACTGGATTTTTTTTTTTTTGTTAAACAGTTTGTTCGTTTGTGTGGTACATTCCAAAACAACTTTCCCTCACGGTACCATGTAGCATCTCTTTATAAAGAAGAATTTGAAAATGTGAATGACAGTGCAGAAAAAGAGTTTAAATTGAAAATCGAATTGAACTGTGACCTTATAATTGAGGTCAAATTGAATTGTGGATTCGGAGAATCTCGACACCCTGTTCAACACCAAGCGAGAGAGAGAGAGATACTTGTTGGTAAGGACACCACACGAATAGAATGAACTTCCCAGGGCAGCAAAAAGATTGACCAGTCTAAACCACCTGGCACCCAAACAGCAAAGCTACCAAAAGGCATTACGTTTAATCAGCCAAAAGTGCTGCGGTGATCATATTTAATGCTGGGCGCTTTCACCCAACACAATAATTGAGTTGGTGCATTTTAAACTTAGTGGAGAAGAAGGTGACAGGTCTATCACCCCCTCTGTAATAGGACGGCACCTGCTCACACACTAAAGTGTCCACCTGCAGAGAAAATTGTTCCTCTACTCATGGAGCAGCCAATGTCTGCACACCTTCAAACACCTTTTGACATTTGTCAAAGAGCCCTCCAGACATACTTAGCCTGGGCTTTTATCAAATCTGTCAAGGGCGCTACAACTGAAAAGAAATTATTTTCCAAAATGGGTGATAACACCTATTTAACGCATGAGTTCCTTTTTTGTTGTGGGTGGCAGATAGTGAGTGATAGCTGTAACTTTATCCTGTACTACACTTTTCCTTATTGGTCCACCTCCTCTGAGTATGTGACGGCCTTGGCAGGCTCACAATCTCCCAGTTTAGTCGACCGCACCCGAGCCAATCTATCAAACATCTTTTTCTCTGGTGCATTTCCTTGTGTTGTTGTCTTCAGCAAGACTCACTTACAGCGCTTTGTGTGTGCTCAGTCAGTGTAACTGTGTAACTATAGGCCATGTATTGTTTGTCATTATTGGTTTCAGCACATTTGCAATGTCCTCAACCCTGTCTCACTCTGTTGGGGTAACATTCAAGAAGCGCTCATCCTTCCAAGTGTAGTTTCCATTAGACATCACTCCCTTGCTCCAGCAGTTGTTCAAGCACAGAATGCGTTGAATGTCGCGAACACCTTGTAAATTGTATAGCGCTTTATCCATTAAGGTAGAAAAACGCTAGATAAGTGCAGTCCATTTACCATTTAATGTTATATAGCTTTATATTATGAATAGTTCCATTACAATGGTCCTGCTCTCTGCTCCAACTGTACAGTTGAACAATGCATATAGGTTTCTAGACTACTCTTTCACGTCCACTCTTAAATGAAGAAAATATAGAGCTTCTTTCGCCTATTAAGCGGACCAACCAAGATAGAAGTAAAAAGGTTACGCACAGACCACAGAGCCTGCATTCTTCGCCCTGCACAGCAAACTAATAGCAAGGGAATTCCAAGCATAACGGCAGACGTCGCACCAAGGAGCTCACAAAGCTCTCTCCCTTTCTCTATCAGTCTCTGCCCACCAATGACAGATGTGATCCAGAAAGAGGAGCCAAACAGAGATTGTGCTGTGGGAAATACAGCTGGATCACATCAGACTTTAGGAGGCAACAGAACAGAGGGGAATTACAGTCCATGTTTTTCAACAGGCAATGTTAAAGGGACACTTCACACTACACCCAATCGGTGGCTCCTCCAGATATGTCAGCGTAACATGGTTATAGCCCACAAGGAAAGACTGGACACTATGCATCATTTCTGGATTCATTATCTTTATTACTTCAGGCTAACGCTTTGCACAATTTGTGTGATTAAGAGTCAGGTTATAGTACTACATTTTTATTAAATGAAGAGCTAGAATTGATTTTCAAATCATTCTGGTTTGAGATTCAAAATAATATACATATCTTAAAAACAATGACTACCACTGTGTCTACAGACCTACAGCCCGTTTATGGTTATTTCCAACATTATTGGTAAATATAAACATGGCCTTAAATAATAGTGTTTACCTTTGTGTCACCTTTCTTTTCAATTCTAACACACTTGTCATGAAAAATACATTTTTGAAGTATATCCAGGTGGTTTGGCTTTGAAAAGGCATGCTCTCCAAGCTAGAGCCACCCATATGATTACCGACATGATTTTAAACATGTTGTAATTGAGTGGTAGGTCAAAGAATAGTCAATCATGGCATACATTCAGGTGCAGAATTAAATGTGTGCATTCTTAAATCTAAAATGAAAAAAAATGCATTCCTCTACAAAAAGTGCATCTGATAACAGAGTTGAAAGACTGACAGGCTTCATAACCAGACTTACTGCTTACTTAAGGCCTCTTCAATTTCCTCTGGACCTTCAATGGTCTCGACAGGAAGTCCAAACGATGTAGGTTGTGCAGGGGAGTCCATGTTGTCCCTTATTCCCAATTTAATATGAAATGCAATTGCTTTTTCTCACATTTTACTCGACCACCTTACTCATCTAATCTCATACCTGAGCAAAGAGCTCCCATGATATGGAGAAAAACAGATTGAAGAAACAGCTGAAGAGATAGCACTTTGTTAAGGCCCTGTCACACTATTGCGTATCGTACTAGCGTATGCGAGCGTATGAAAAATATCACTCATACGCTGGTATACGGTGACAGGCGCTAGGGGTACGTTAGGCATAGGTTGTATACGTTTCAAGCACGGTCGCATACGGTGGCATACGGTGGCATACGCTGACATACGGGCGAGGCAGAAAAGTTTTTTTAAGCATGCTTAAAAATGTTGTGCGTGTGCGGACGTATGGTTTATATGCTAAGCATACGATCGGCATACGCTGAATACGCGAGAGTAACGTCAGAGGTACGTTACTCATAGGTGGAGTACGCTGGCCATTCGCTGTCCATACCTGGCATGAAGGTGTACCGTACAGCTAGCGTATTGAGAAAGTGTATATATATATACTCCCATTTCGAGCTCTTCTTCAGTTCTTCGTGGACCTACAACGAGAGAGGATGGAGGTAGCTCTTCTCCAACACCAGTATGATCTGATCGATTTGGCAATTCACCACATCCAGGCATTATGGGAAATATGCTTATCGGCACTTTGTCACGTGATAGCGGTACAATGCGCATGCGCAGTTCTTTCCTGGTCATACGCTGGTCTTACGCTGGCCATTCACTGGCGATACGCTACTCATACGCTTATCATAGGTTCAATACGGTAAGTATACGAAACATTCTGTATTTTCAAGGGGTTTTTGTGCGTATGAAAGTTTTTTGGGGGAATTTGCATACGCAACTCATACGTTTTTCTCATACGCAATAGTGTGACAGGGCCTTTAAGGGCATACAAGGATAAATCAAATAGATGTGGGCATATATACAGTAAGGCTTCTGTAAAACACTGTATAGGCTAATGGCCCTAATTTTGGGATGCTCCAGTCTTATTCAAGCTAATACTAATCCCTGTTTTAATGAAGTTACGTCACTTAATGTAAAGTTACAATTTCAGAATCAATTAACTCTTCATCTAACTTGTTTAACTCATTTGTTTTGGTCCCAAAAAGTTAAGATAAGATGTGTAGAATGAAGATGCAGGTTTGAACTACAGATGTATGGAACACTGGTAGATCTAAAATCACTCCCAAACAGCTTCAATTACTTCTGTCTCATAGCATGCTATTCCGGGCAATCAGCACTTCCTAAAAGCACTAGATGAAGACAAGATAATAGCTGCCTGTGTCATATGTCCCACCACAGTCAACATCCCCACTTTAACTGCATGTGGGGATGTCTCAAAACTAAAGACATTTGAGGTCCGGGTGGCTATGATGAATCATGCAAGGAAAAAACACACTTAATATACATGTTTGGGTGAATATCACTCAGTTCCAGATTGAACGAAGCATTCATTTGCACTTAATCATACTCATACTCATGCACAGCGCAACACACTCAACATATACTGTACTATGCAGTTTCAAGTTTCAGTTTTTTATTGCAGCATGCCACATGCTCACTCATTACCAACTAGTGTAGCTCACTAGGCGTTCTTGATAAGATGGTAACCCTCATAGGAATAGTTTGATGCAATGAGCAGACTGAGCAAGCTGACACGTTCACAAAGAATACTAAGGTGCCATAGTGTCAACAAAGAGAGGTCAGCTGGTGCATATTTTTACAAGAGAAAACAGCACTAATAAAAGAGCCTCTGGCTAAAATGTGGACCTCATATATGGGACTCTGCACAATACAATACCACCATGAACTACGACTTCAGTGGTGTTAACAAATCTAACTAATAGAATAAGAAGTCATATGATTCTGAATAAAAAACATTCTCTTCCCATATGCTGCCCAAGTTTGAGTAATGCTCTGGAAGGTCACTCCCCTGGTAAGGATTTTGCGCATGCTAATTTGGGTTGACAGCCCATGTCATTGAGAATGTTTTTTCTAGGACCTGATTATCATCAGAGCCGCCCATGCAAATGACAGGGAGACCTTAAGGGATATCGTTTTCTATTAAAATATGTAAGAGTCTAATTACAGATAAATGTCACATTAGCTGTGTGAGATAAAGAGACCTGGAGTGAATAGGTGGTCGAGGAAAGGGTCAGAAGGGGCCAAACGTGCTCATAGAGTGATGCGTGAAAAGAGGAGGGAGAATCAGTGGATCTAATAACACTGTCCAATATCATTAGCACACTTCAGTTAGTTGTATAAGTAACATATGACAATATGAATGCAGAACAGCGAGTGCATATGAAGTACAAGAATATGATTAGATTGTGAAAAAAAACAACTCACCACTTTAGGGAGATGCTATATATCTCCCTTGTATGTGTCAGCATACAAAGGTGTTCTTAAAAGGGTATAATCAAATAATTTATTAAATATCGTTAAGTTTATGTTCAACATTATACTTGACAACTAACATTTAATTTGGAAAAAAAACTCCACCATGGCTCTGAGTAATCCACCCTTAAAATGCAAAGTATAGCTTCAATGACTTTCATAGAGGCATAGTGACTTCCTAGTGCTGCTATGGGCTACAGCAATGAAGAAAATCCTGTCCCCTGGTTAAGGTTCTTTTCTTGTCTTCAATTAGGCCTCTCAGACAGCACTTATTCCAAGGCCATATACCTTGCCCAACATCCACCACTCAAATGGTAATGTTAAGTTAGAGTAGAGGTGGTTAAGCTGCTGTCGGACCTGAAATTGGCAAGGCTAAATTAAATCTCACGCTGGGGTGAAAAACAAGCGGGACAGGAGGTAATGAGCAGGGTTACTAGCATGACTAGCTGGCAACCATCAACACTTTACAAATCAAACATCTTTCATCACTTTATCTGTACTGTGCTTGCACTTATTGTCAGCCATGCCCTAAATGTAAGACATTTTGACTTGCATATCAGGAAAAGCACAGGTGCAACTGACAACAATGATGG
Organism: Leptoclinus maculatus; assembly: GCA_032191485.1. Classification (NCBI taxonomy): domain Eukaryota; kingdom Metazoa; phylum Chordata; class Actinopteri; order Perciformes; family Stichaeidae; genus Leptoclinus; species Leptoclinus maculatus. Next base: position 10,274,173 of record JAVDOI010000007.1, read on the forward strand.
ACCTTTCTGTATAGGTGTGCTAGGATATAGTGACATTTGGGGTTGCCCAACAAAAATTGCTCTGCACTCAGCCCAGAAGGAAAAGGATGTGGACTTGATTTATGTAATGTAGGGCAGAGTACTCGTCAACTGGAAACAGCCCACGAGCGTGATGCTACGGTTTGTAGTCTGGTAGTGTAATATTCTACAATATGAAGCGGATGACACACAATATGGTGAAATATCGTCTCCATTTACACACAGTGTATCACCTTTTATATCACAAACAGTAAAATGCATCTTTGTCAGTTTTATGAACTTCAGCTGAAGTGAATGGGAGATGGGCCGCATATTGGTAGAAAGCGACCATGTGCCAAACCAGGGCGTGGACACTGACACACCCAAAACTGGGCGGACACCGTGCATCTTTATTGATCTTTCTGTGTTAATACACACTACATGTTTTAATCCGCTTTTCGGCACGGCCAAAAGCTGGGGCTTGTACACTCACACTTTGCCGATCGATTGACCGGCAATGGAAGTGTTTTATTCAGTGACAATAACAATTAAATGTATTGAACCAAGACGGAGTGCGTCCTCAATATGTTGACAAAAAGAGAGTGAATCAATGCTATTTAATACAATTCTATGAATGTAGAGTAAGAAGGAAAGGAAGAATCAAATGGAGCCATAGATGCATGGAAGACACAGACAATATGGTCTGTCTGTTCTGCAGCGAAGTTCAGTTCTATATCAGTCGTCCCAACACTTTAGCCAAAATAAAAAACACAAGTCTAATGATATTGAAACAGCAGCCATGTGTGGAATCAAAACATAGAACTGCTCAAACTTTAAGACACCCCATGAAATTTTCTGACATGCCATGAATTCATCCAATTTTCCGGGAACTAGATGATTAATTGTTTAGGCAATTATCTGTTATCCCTCAAACTGCACAACAAACGTCAACCGATCTGGGGGAAATTCTACTGGGATATAAAATTATGTTGTGTTGACAAATTCAGAGCTAAAAATGTGCCTTATAAAGACCTTTTCTGCTGCTTTCATTCTTTTAGCTTTGAGTTTATGAATTTATTGGTATGTCCATTGGTATTTACAAATGTCTGATAACTTTAAAGCATCCCTTGTAGTGCCATAATACTCAACTCTGCAGCTTTATATTTATTATTATCAATAATAACTGAATTAATTCAACAATAGTGTTTTAGCAAAGTGAAGCTACTAAAAACAGTTATGAAATTCAGAGCATAAAATATAAAAAAATAATACATAGCAATGGTCTCTAAAGGTCTCTCTCTTATTAACTGTTGGATCTTTTTTTTCCGCTTTTTTGTTTTGATTGATTGTGTGTGCAATTGCCAAGGAAGGAGAAAAGGGGGCGAGTGATAGTGAGGGGGAAGAAATAAAAGCAAGCTGTGTGCATGGGTTGACAGGTTTTATTGGGGTAATGTTATTGGTCTTATTTTTGCCATCTCTGTGGTGTCATTTTCACAGTGAACTGAGTTGGAGTGGAGACACTGAATCCAGCACTAACATTGTTTTCATATGTTTAAATGTTCATGCTGAACACTTCAGCAAAATGTTTTTTTGTGACATAAACACAAAAATGTCCATCATTATATGGGATTTTCTTTGTCTGCATGGAATTCTGTCTACATTTCTGAGGAAATTGTTCAACTTTTAATGAACAAACTCATTAAAATGGGGGTTATTTTTAGAAATATCTCTGGTGGCTTCCATGCACCAAATTGAAACCTCTTTTCAATTACCATGCAGCCCCAAAGAGACAGACAGCTTCTAAGGACCGCTCTAAAGCCACATCATTAAAATGTAATGAGAGGCTGTCCAATGGAACTCCTGTATTATACACTCATCCAATGTCCCTGTCATGGTTAATGATCATTAACCATTCATGCACAAAATGAAGTTATATTTGCTTTTCCATAAGTCTATCATATTTGTGTTGATTTCAGAAAACATTGGCATCCACAAACACATTTGGAAAATAGACTGAGTTAAAATTTCAATCAGCTGTTCTAGATTGAAGTATTTTATTCCAAAGTCAAGAAATAAGACTTTAGGGGGTGAAATACCATATACACATTTTGACTCTGAATATTCTGCAAAGTAAGCGGTTAAATACATCTTAAAGGATGGGTTTGATTCTTTGTTCCAAGTCTGTCTTTTTACAAAGCTCACATACCAACAAGTTCTCCAAATTGAATGACAAAATACTTGTAACTGGCCTTCAGAACGATAAGGAGAAACATTTCCTGATCCAATACCACTATGACAACATCATTTGTCTGTTTATTCAAAAACCATATCACAATTGAAAAATGTATCTCTTTTATGATGTGACAATGCTGTAGTTAAGGTTTGTTTAGGGTTCGGCTCAAAAACAACTTGGTTAAGTTTTGGGAAAGATCATGGTTTGGATTAAAGTAGTATGTTGTAAAAAGTTGGGGAAATATTGTGGTTTGGGTTCAAACGAATACTTTGTTAAGGTTACAGGAGCTTCATCGTCATTATAACAATAATACACACAATACACGCAAAATATTTTTTTAAACATTGACTGTTTAAATGGTAAATTAACAGCTTTCTTTCCCATGTTAAAGTGCTCCTGACTTCCTTCTTTGCTCCTGTTATAACTTCTACAGCCGTTAGAAGGCTTTGTCATTTGAATGTAAACATATATCCTTTATTGGTCATTTGCTAAAATAACTGATGCCGTTTTTCTTGGAAGGACAGTCTCCATATACTTATACATATATTGAAAGAGGTAATTATCGCGATAATCATTCCTCCTGGCTGTAAAGAGTTCCCTCCCTTTTAGAACTCAAAAGTAAGACACAGGGATCAAAATCCATAGTTCTTGTTCCATGCAAAAGTACTTTTTGACAGGCAGACCTAACATATCTGGAATAGTTTGTGGAACTGCTGCTGGACTTTTCCACTACAATCAATGAAACTGGCCTCACCGGGCATGTACGTGGTACATATGCGCCACGAAGATCCATTTTACAAAGGCCACTCTTCTATTCATATTTCTGTGTATAAGTGTGCGTATAAGTGTGCGCAGCCATTTTACACAGAATTGGGTCATAAAGTGTTTATATATTGTTTTAATTACCAATAAATGACTTAATGACTGCAGATGAGCATATTAAAGGTTTAGTTTTGAGAGTTTATATTAATATTATTTATTGATTCCTGTCATCTGTGTCCTTTGAAAATAGCTGACAAAAGAGATTAAAACAGCAGACAGCAGACAGGGAAGTTGTGCTGTGTCCAAAAACTGAAAAAACGATGCCACATAATCCTTAAATGAAGTTCACTGGTGACTGAAACAACCCTATATATGCTGTAGGTGTAACCAGTAAAAACATACATTCTGTGGCATATCCTCTAAGGATCAGCTAATGCTGATACAACGCTTCACAGCAGTATGATATAGTCAAATGAAGTAAAAATATTCAAAATGTACAGTCTTATTTGTACAAAATTCCAAGGAAACTCTATCCACATAAATATGAAGGTTAATTATACTGTTAAGACTAGGGCCAATAGTAAAAATGAAAAAGGACTTGAGAATGAGGGAACATCTCCATATGTGATATTTAATTAGTGAGGTTTTGCAGTTAGAAAGTGAACTAACGCAATAATCTATGCAAACATAGAAACAAACATTTCAAACTCCTGGGCAGGGATGTCTGCTGGATAAATTAACAATGCAACACATGGTCTCGAAAAATAATCTGGGATTCTGTTGTTTGGTTCGAAATCAGGTCAGAATAGTATGTGGTTAAGAAACTGAATACCACACCTTGCCTTCTCAAAAATGTAAAAGCAAGAGTGGATGACTGTGTCTACTGACGTACGTATATATGTTCCCCTTTGCCATTCTGTGGCCACAGATGGGCTGAAAATCTGTATTGCAGAGAGACAGTCAATTGAGGTTTGTCCAATGCTTACATACAACTATGTGTAATGATGATGTAATACTGTTGTATGTGTGTCCACATACAACAGTATGTGGACACAGCACACAGAGCGAAGCTCCCAAATCCTATAACAGCCTCCCTTGACGCCACTGAAGCTGCGCCGCAAGATATTCTCATCTTGGCCCAACTTTAGTTCTTCATGATTGCAAGCTGGTTCTTCAGCTCCTTCTTGACAATATACGTAACAGATGAACAAGAGTTACCAGTTCATTGTAACTTTTTGACTAAGTTGTTTTAGAAAACATAATCATTTTACCTCAATTCAATTACATCTTTCATTTAAAATGCTAACCCTTTTTTGCATTTGCTAGTCTTCTGTGATTGTTAATGAAACGTTAACAAAAAATGACAAGACCTCTAAAAGACTTTGCTAGTGATTTACTGGTAAGGCTGTACTGTACCATGGCACCGAGATCCATGTGTCCACTGCCCAGTTACTAGGCATTGTAAATAAACACAGTGCTGCCATTAATGCCCCTTTGAACCTTTTTGTCCTTTAAATGTCTTTTATAGGCAAAACATTTTAGAAGAATAGACCCCTTTTAGAAATGAATCACCTGAAGAAGATCTAAATGATACAGTGTGACAGCAGTTGTGGCCTGTAATCAATGAGATCAAGTAGGCCAGACCCAGGGTGAAAAATGCCCGCCAGTAGAATACCCCATAGTGTATTATTAACAGTATGATTTCAGATGGATCAATGCCTCCACCATCCTCAACACAGATCAATAGTTGGAATGGAGAGTTGGAGTGCTTCTCCTTCAAAGAATGTGACTCAGAGACAGCAGCCCTCAAAAAAGACAAGAAAGGGAATAATAAAAACAATTCAAAAGATGGGTTATAAAAAGTAAAAATAGCAGGAGTAAGGATGATAAGAAGGGTGCGACAATCTGTGTGCCAGACAGGGCACACGCGACACAATGTCTATCAGCTGGAAAAGCTCCCTAACTTGGAAAGACAACAGGGGTCGGGATTTGGCCATCAAGAGTACAAGCTGTCAGTGTCCTCCGTTATCGTGCCCCTCGATTCCCTTCACTAAATCCCTGAGTTAGACATCAAGGCCATTGTGATCTGATTTCTTCCTATTTATCTAGTTCAGCATACACTAGTTTTTCCTCTCTTGACTGTTGGAAAATGCTTGTGTTGTTGCCCAATTGCTTAGGGATGCAAGGAGACAGAGGGCACAAAAAAGCGAGCATTTCTTGAACACATCATAAGAAGCAACAATATATGTTTTTGCTTCATGGTCTGCATTTCTTCATGTCTATGAAAATGAAAAAAATATTTCACGCTGCACTTTTGTCGGGGAAATCTTTTTTGTGCAATGACAAAATTCTAGTTAGGTGATTTCGCTGAATATTTCACAACAGCCTCATACCAATGCAAATATGCTACTAAGAGAATGGCCCAGCAGATGGGATGTAAGGTGTAAGTACTAAAACCGGATGGGCGGAAAAGCTATTTAAAATATGGTCCTGTTTTTTCTGTGAGCTGAGCTCCAGATGAGGGCCATTGAAGATTTAAGTATAACCATGTCAGACAGGACACCAGAAAGTCACAGCTGTCCCTAAACTACATAAAAAAAGAGGAAATGAGATTAGTGTCTCTGCTGACACCAGGGATAAAAATATGTATACATAAACACCAACATTAGATTTTATGCATGAAAGGCTACAATGTATAAAAGTAAGATCACGTTCAAATATTCTTCATATTATTGTCTGCATTGTTGAATAGAATTTGGTAGAATGCAGTAGTCCTTCATTGGTTTCACTGAATTAACTTTGCTGATGCATTTCAGTAGTTATGCCAGTACAACACAACATGTGTTATATGGTGTTGAGTATAATGATTGTGGAATAAATATGAATTAATGGCATCCATTCAGCGTACAGGTTGTAATTTAGTTTGAAGAAGAAAACAAAAACTCTGCCTCTGTCTAGTAATTGAATGGCTTACAGCAACATTGCACCCACATAGCCGTAACTAAACTCACATAAACCTCTTATATGCAAGTTATGGATGCTTTATTTACATTGATATACATTCAGTGACTGGAAAAATATAAGGCCTGCCCTCGAAGCAAAAATGTGCATCTCAAACCATTTGCATGTGTATATTTTGACACTAAGGTTCTTGCAACAGCAACATGTCCATACGTTGATACAAATGACAAGGAATGGTTTTAAGTAGGTGTGGGCCCTGTTTCATCTACGTCACCGGTGTCACTGTTTTTACTTTGATGAACAAACACACACGTTTTGGTTTAGCACACACACAGGGACGAGGGAGATACAACACCCGACTAACTACGTCCCTCCCACACAGTTTATACTGTCTATGGTTATGTACACGCTACTGCCATTCTGTTTCCACATAGAACCTCTTTGCTTTTCATTTTGCCCATGTAAACGTGTTCCACATAGCCCACGTGAGCATCGCAGCTGCAGCCACTGAACTACCCAAAATCAACGACTACATTTTCACTGTCTATTTTTGAAAGAAAAAATTGGCAACACGTCAAATCTCTAGATGAGCAGACAGAAGCCGAGCCCCGCAGCTCACTGTCCGTGTGGCTTTTGGTCCAATAGCGTTTATGCTGCATTTCTTTATTATTTCATGGGTTATGCTGTAAAAGGTTATGTCAGCGTCCCCTTTTTTCAAAGATGTAAATTATTTTAAGTGTAATGTAATTCCCTTTTGGCTGTGGTGAAATGAGGTGAAAAAAAAAATGTATAACCAAGATCCAGGTTGCTCAGCAACACATTTTACTCACAACTCAAAACAACAGCATGGTTGTTACTAGGCTACCGAACTTTAAATGAACCACAGTTCAAACATAATAGGTCTATACCTCATTTTCATTTGTATTCGGAGCCAAAAAATACATACATTTTTATATCTGTTTTTTTCTTTCTTAAGATATCTTGCCTGTCATGGCAATACCCCCTAAAAATACCATATCAATTGGAGGTCATACCATCCACCCCAAGTTTTAAGTGTGATTCATCGGCCTTTGTAAAAAAGCCATGATTGTGGTTTCCAGGAGGGTGGGTATGAGCATCAACAAGATCACATTTTTAAAGTTTGCATGTTGTTTTTTTATAGAAAACACTGATTAGACTTTAGCACAACAATCATGATGCACAACCCTCTTCACCAGCTTGCTGTTTGTCCCTAAACTCCTTTTGCCCACTGCCCATGACGGAGCCATTAGAGGGTCTGTAAGGATGCCTTTTCTCTTGCCTAATTAGTAAGCTTTAAGTGTAAAGCTATGGTGACCTATATCCAGGAAGTGGTGCCAGCTCAATCAGTCACACACATTGAATGGCACTCCTCCTCCTTTGCTCAGAACTATTTCTCATCTAATTTGCAGTAGCTTTTGATCTCCAGAGCAACAATTCTCCGCAGGATAAATGGTGCCATCACAGTAATGACAACATGTAGCTTTCAGTGCAGGAACCAGCAACAGCGCAAAATAACACGGGAAGAGGGTGAACATTAACAAGAGGGAAAGAAAGACGGAAATGTAGTGACCAAGTAAGTCTGTGTAAATCTTTTGTCAGTTATAAGTGAGGTCATGTTTTAGTTGGGAAAACAGGTAAGCTTTATGTAACTAACTAAGACACAACGTCGGGTTATCTGTTGCAGTTTGTTGTAGTTTCATTCTTGGAACCAGTTTTTGCAGTCAAGAAATTGAAAAAAATTGAAAATAGATAAATAGAAAGCTTTACAGTTAATCTTAATAAGACCTAATTTAATAAAGAATCATTTATCAATTATAAATGACCTAACACACTAATTCACCATTCCATGTCAAAATAATTATTGAAACCCTTTTCAGACTCTGTGTAGCTTGGTTAAGGATGTCTACATCATGACCTTGCCAGAGAGTCTCACAAACACATCTCTGCATGCTGGCTCATTTGACATCTGTGTGTCAGTAGTGTGAAAGCAGAGCAGCATGCCTCTTTGTAGTCTAAGGTCATCAGCAAATACTATTTGGCTGTACACTAGCCTCAGATCTGCACTGCAAAATTAATGAATGAGTCTTTAGAATTACCTGGATTTGACCGAGCATGGGGAAATCCTATATTTTTCTGAGGGTCGTGACACACCAAGCCGATTTACTAAATCAACTAAAGTCTGACTGATCACATGCTTTGTATTTCATCTGCGTCAGAGCCACCTACTACTGGGACAGTCCTCCTATTGAGTTAAGAAATAGCACTAATTACCTAACTTTTAAACATAAAGAGATGGTTTAAAAGCAAACCAAAACTGCAATCATGAGTAATCATACTACTTCATCTCTGGCACTGCCATTATATACTTTTATCAATTACATTTTTTAATTATATAATCTTATCAATTCAATATTTTAAGTTGACTCAAGACGGAGCTTTATACTGGAGCACCGGGCCCAGGTGTCTCCAGTTAGCGATCACCACCTCCGGGTACCATGCTGGCTTAAAGGAACACACACAAACAAGTACCAAGGCAGGGAACCGTCACACTTACGTTTGTTTTTACTTTGTGAAATTTCATGTGAAGTGGGTTTCTAAAGTTTCACTGACATCAGTCACTGTCTCAGTATCATTTAATTTTACTAAAAAAGCTATAAAGCAAGTTGATTTCTTGTATACTATTGTAACTGCAAATGTGGTATACTATAAAGATAAGTATAGAGTACATATTATAGACAGCTATGTAGTGTGTTAATGGGACACAGCAATTTAATTACCTGCTAGCTGTCTGTAAATGCACTCATACCTTTTGAAAAAATGAATTTAAGTACAATTATTTTAAAGTAAATGCTTCTGGATACATCTGTGCATTTATGGATTAGGAAAGTTATAGGTTCCTGTCACCTGAGGGAAATTTGGGTATGGATTTTAAAGTACTGTTACAGTAGAAGAGAACAGCAAATCTTATGTGGTTAAGGATAGATAAAGATAAGGACCATTTCCTTATATTACAGCTTCACATTTGAACATGTGCGCGCACACATTGAAGTTATTTAAGTTTAAATTCAGTTTTTCTGTTATCAGGACCTGCTAAGCAAAATATATCTTACGGTTTGCTTTCTCTTGGTGAGTAATATGAGACCTTTGGTTTGGCTGAGTAATAAACATCCAGCCTACTCTTCACCTTATTAAGGGCAGCAATTTGATGGTAAAATGTTCCAAATCACGTTGCCAAGTCAGCTCTCGGGGGAGTCGCACAAATATGGGGGTAAGCTCATGTCTTTGATGTCATGACATACTAAGTCAACTCAGTCAAACTCAATTATTTCTCTGATAAGGTTGGGTGTCAAAACGATGTTAGAATGCCTCTTTTACTGTAGTATCTCAAGAACACAGACTGAGACACCCACTCGCCAGGCTCTGCTCACCTCCCTCACATCATTAAGCCCTTCAAGCAATGTACAAAACTGCAAATTGATTAAGACTGCATCTCCAGCCTGAAGTAAATGCCACTGAAGACTGGCAGGGCAGAGGAGGTGCATTTAAAAAGTTAGAGAGGAAGCAGCTGCCCCATCTCCCCATCTCACTGCCCTTTTACTTTAAAGGAATACTTCAACTTCAAAATGACCATTGGTATATCAATTACTCACCCCGTTTAACATTGAATTCTTGAGGAAACGGATTCCGAACACGCACAGATGAGTGTGCGCCTGTGCAAGGGTGAGACAGTTTATGCGCAAATGTTTAAAATATTAAGGTTTTAGTAAAGATGCATGTGTTTGGGAAGTTGTGAGAATACGACTGGATAAATAAGACTTGACTTTATACTGCTGTGTGAGAATTTGTAAACGAATGTTTTGCTCTTAAATGCGGCCACCATTTACTTCAATTCATCATGTTTTTTAATTTTTTGTTTGCCATTGATGCATGCGAGAGAAAATAAGTTTTTCTTGAAGAATTCAACGTAACACAGGGTGTGTATTATACAAATGGTGATTTTGTGGGTGAAGTAATCTTTAGTTATCCCAAAATTGCCACTTTTGATCTCAATCTCATCCAGTGAGGAAAGCAGGAACACATAACATTTTAAGCACTGACCCAACTGACTGACCCTCTTTTTGCAGATTCAAAAATACTCTTGAATGTGTTTCTCACCTGTGCAGGCATGAGAAAACATGTGTTTGTAGGGAGCAAAGGTTGATAGGGTGATACACTATAGCACTCAAAACTGCTCTTGTGACACCAAGACTGACATACGACAGAAGCTTTTAGAGGTGAGTCACTTCTTTTCCCGATCCAGTGTAACTCGCAGCTTACAGAAGTAAATTCATATTTTTCAGGACATACCAGACGTATGCGTAACAAAACAAAGCCTTAAAATGCAGACACTCAAACATCCCAGACATATAGGCCTATACACTCTCAAACAGACACTTGTATGTGCACACACATGAACACGCATACTGTATATTCACACATCCCTCTAGGGTATGTTGAACTGCTCAGCAAACCCATAAAACCCCAGCTTATCGCCTCCATGGGCCTCCTGTTTCTGCATTTCCCCAATCCATCCCAAGGCTCCTCTGATAATCAGCCGTCTCTGTTTGGCCTGAAGTCTGGGTGAGTATTTGCTAGGTCCAGAGATATGAGATCCAAGCCTAGGCTTCAAGGTCCCAGTATGCAAATACAATGCAGCTAGTGTGAAAAGATGAGTAGCTCCACAAAAGAGCCAATGATTCATGTATGAAACACATCCAAAAGTACACTTGCTTACTGCAAATGTAATGAGTGGCATTAGACTTTATAAAAGACTAAAAGACCCTGACTCAGAGATCAGAGGCGCGCGGGGTATCATTTGTCTTGGTCTAACATCACATGCTGGCTCACTGCTGTGACTTAACGCCCCCCCTGTTGTGAAAAACCAAAGGGGAGACGGATGGAGAGCATGTTGAAGTAAGGAAAATGAGGAGTGGGGGGTAAAGAGTAAGAAAATGAAAAGATAAGCCACATCAAGTGCAGGCTTATCCAACACCCTGCTATAATTGAGACAGCTAATGCATTACAAAGACAATGTAATCCTAGGTGTCAAAAAGCAATTACATGTAGCTAATTACTAAATAATTAATGCAGACAGTTTACCGGACAGAACAATCTCAAACTTGCCTTGAACTGGGTTTTATATTTGTGTCTCTTTAGGGTTAAGCAGGATGCTTCTGGGCCTCATGATACTGGAGATAGCCCTGAATTATGCTCAATTTCCTTAATAGCTGTCAAAATCAACACTCATGTGAAAGACCTTTTCATCATTTGCTGAAAACTTTTTGCACACACATTAAGCATTAATATTACATTAAATTAGGAACTATTTTATGTTTTATATGTCATAGCAATGCATGAACAAATACTCTTTTTTAGACCAAGTAGTACATTTGGGTACTTGCCGATACAGACTACCAATATGAGTACAGTGTTAACAATGACTTTAAAAGCATGCCTTATTTTCATCATGTTCCTCACTTTCTGTCTCTAACAAAGTGAAAATACAACATGCTGTTTAATGCCATCTGTTAATGATCAAAAATTAAGACAAAGAGGCAGAGAAAAAAATCAGAGCGGCTTGTCACTTAGAGGAGAATAGTTGGTCCAACTTAAAGGTCAGCCCACCTTAAGTGAACCTGGGCCGTTGCTAGCTTCGAGGTTAACCTCCTTCAGTTTAATTAGCAGGTGGCAAGCACACGGGAGCTTAGCTTGGGTCTAGAGGAGTTGTAGCATTTATTCACCGACAAATTAACTGTACACAAACTGCACTGCTACCTTCACAGCCAGAACGTCACGGCTTACTTCATACACATCATCGCACATGCTCTCTATCTCGAACGGACACTCGCTGACATTACGCGGGTTCTTGCAATACACTGGCGGAAACTCTGACAGAGTGCGCCAGGCAGACACACAGCTGACAACCTCGCAGCTAAACTATTTGATGCGTTGCTGCATGTGTCTACGACAATGCACGCATTGGTATTGGGTGATCAGAGTAGTACAAGTACAAGCACATGAGCAAAGGGTAAGACCAATAACTGATACTGGTATCGATGCATCCCTAGTATGTTCACACCCCAGAGGGATATCCCTGGTACAAACAAACTATGATAAATCTCCAATTCTACTGCGGAGGCAGCTATATGATTGGACGATATGTCATGTGTGCAGTATTTGAGTCCAAGTAAAATTTCCCTATGGGGACAACAAGGTTTAATTTAACCAGGTTTTAGAACTGGGAAGAAATTTCTGCAGAAGACTTCTGAAACATGTCAACTGTTCAAAATCATCTTAATAAGCTTTCAATTTGTCTAGAAACATTCATCCAGCCCTGAAAGAGACATCATCTGCCTTCGCTGGCAAAATGTGATTTTGTGAGTTTGTGAGCTTCCTGGACTCTCTACTCCATTATCAAGCTGTCAGTACATTAGGGTGGGACAGCGCTGGTTTAAAGGAGGTGACAGGAACCAATGTGATTGGCCATGATTGTGACAGCCCCTAACACACCCACACATAATGTATGATAATAGATTCCTTCTCATCCCACCCCATTGCCACGGCACAGTTGGCTGTACTTTGCGCATTGCGCCTAGATTGATCACAACAGAGGCCTCAAAGTCAAGAGAAGAATACGTAAATCACATAAATCATGGAGGAATAAAACCACTACCACTTAGAAGAAAAAATGTTTCAACATGAGGATGTTGGGACAGTTTGGCCTTGACCTCAGGATTAATTTCATACCATATTAACAGAAATCAACCGTGGTCACTAAAACTCCAACTCATTCCTAATAATAGCTTTCGAGCTTAACTCCACCCAGCCAGAATGTCAGAATCAAGACACTGTGACACAGTATGTGTAATTTGTACGGCCCTGGCAACCTTTGTGGTAACCCTTCCTTCTTTTGGGAGATTCCGTAGGTAGAACATATCCCTTAGCATACAGTCCTTACTGTTCTTTATGTTAATATTATAAGAACAGTCATCCCCTTACCCCACAGTTCAAGGAAAATACTATATTTGATCACCTAACGTGTTTTTTTCATGCACATAATTGTATTTTTCTCTCATTTTTAATTCTCTACTCCCCTGGATGTTTCGCCATCTAGGTCAAGGGTATTGGAGGGAGGCAAATTGCTGTGACTGCTCCATGCACCTTGCTTCACAGTAAAGATACTTCCAAAGACACAGTGACTTTCCCTCATATTTCTGTTTCCATATTATCAATCTGAGGTAAACTGGAGAAGACAAATACTTAAACTAATACAAATATACATAACAATGCCTCTAGGGATTTATACTCTATTTTACTATTAAAAAACCCATTGAAATGCAGTACTATGAAAATGAAAGAATATATGAAAGAGCCAATGACAAACGAATGTAAACAGCCAGCCTCCGGAGTCACTCATGCAAGCCCTATACTGTTGCTCTGGCCATATAAATGTGGCACTAACGGCCTCTGATCAAGCTCTAATGGTATTCATAGTTGCCATGGGTCCTTTCACCGTGATATTATTAAGATCATTTTTATTCATGATCTCCCCCAAATTGTCCTTGGAAGAAACAGCAGATTATGGGAGGCTGCTGACCCGTGGGTTGTGAATAAACATGAAAAACAATCAGTGTTCCATTTAAAGGCAGAATGGTGTTTAGTCCTGAGCCTCTGGGGTACGATTGGAGAAAGGGGGCATCAAAAGAATAATGAAATCGTTAGAAATGAATTGAAGTGAGAATGAATGATCAGTGAGAATGAATGATCCTGTCCCCTAACACTTTATCCAGTTTTTGAGCCTCTATATTATGTACATTCAAAATTAGAGGGGGCCATTTAACTGTACGGTGGAAGATGCAGTAATGCCTCACTACATTTTGGTTCTCATAGATTTTTAATGATCATAATTATAAGCACAACCCACTTTGTGCTTCCTCAGTAACTAGCTGCTGAGATTCCAGAACTGTGACCCACTTCTTTCATTCAGTTTGAAGCAATTTGCAAAAAGAAAAAAAGAAGAAAAAGGCGGTTTTGCCAAAATGCTTCCTTCGCGTCTTCTGTCTTTCACCTTGCCCATAATTAATGCACATTTAAAAGAAAAATATTCCAATACCTTAAAAAGCACAGAGACAAAAAGAGCACTTGTTGCTAAAAAAAGGGATTAAGTGTTTTATGGTCCATCTTTAACAATATTCCACCACTGTTAAAGACAATGTGAAACATTTTGAACGATCAAACCAGCGTGTTGTATTCTCTCGTATACAGTATGTAGAAGAAATAAGGGTAACACTTTATAATAACTACACACTATGAAGCATTAGTTAAGTATGAGTAAACACTTAATTCATCATTTATAAAGCATTGTTCCTACATTAACACTCATTAGTATGCTATTCATAACAACAGTTATAAATGTTTTATTCTTGATTAATAAGCTTGTCTATTATGTGTTTCATGATTGTGTTTTCATACTTTATAAATTATGGATTCCCCATTTGTAAATTAAGTATTATATATATTACAAACCAATTATTAAGGAGTTGTAGATGATTAATACGATCATTTATAAAGTGTAAGTAAATGATTAATAACTTATTTAGATGTACCTTATTCATGCATTTTATATATATATATAATGATTTAGATATGCACTAATGGTTAGGGACTATGTTAATATATGCTTATAAACTGCAATTCATGGTTAATTCATGATTAATTAAGGTAGTTACTACTCGTTAGTAAAGTGTTTTGTGTGACCTCATCTAAAGTCTATGATAGACAAAGCAGACAAAGCTGCAGCATCTTTTCTGCTATTCCTTTATTTTTAAATAGTAGGCTATTTAATTAAGATTACAATTGTTTAATACTCAAAGTACAAGAAGCCTACACAAAAAAGCGACTTTGTTACAGTAACGAGAGTCAGTGTAATTCGTTAATTCCTCCCCTGCAGAAGTCACATACTATGAATGCTGATTTAATCATGAGGCACCAACCCATCACAGACATCATCATTGCCACTCTATGAGCCACATGAGGGACCGTACAACACAGTTGGCAGGCTAATGTATTGAATAATATCGCAAACCCCTGAAATATGTTTAATGGAAATCTTTTTGAATGTTCGCTACCAACTTTTAGTTTGAAAAGCCCTGCTTTCTATAATTACTGCAACTGCAATGGAATGAAGTTCATTGAATAGATTTTAAATTGAGCTCATCCCTATGTTCTTCTATTGCTTCTTGGTTTTATTTATCCACCTTTTGAGATAGCCTCTGATATTTATACTGCCATACCCAATACAGTGGAGGTAAATATGTTTCTTGTGCCCAAAGAACATTACATGACATGTAATAATTAAAAAGAAAAAAAATGCCATTATGTCACAGACTGGGACAATTTATTTTCTAAAGGTTCCAAGAAATGGTTTTCATTGTCTGTAACCGGGGCACTTTTGCCGCAAAGAGATTATGTAAAAACAACTATTATAATGTTCCTAATAATTATGACAATAATTATAAAAATGATAATATAGATGATTAAGTATGATGTTACTAAGCTGTACTACAAACGAACATTGAATTAATTCTTAGTGACAGATAAGGGGTAATAAATCCAAAAACTGCATGACTAGATACCACCAGATATAACAGAGAAAAATATTTTGTTTGTTTGTTTTGTTTTAGAACTGGATCAAATGCATCCGTAAAAAATGTAGCAGGGAACTCCACAGTGAGATCTTCACTGAAATATATAAATTAGCCAAATGCTGCTAATCCAGCCAATGAACTATGTTGCAAGCATCATACGCCTCTCTCCCCTGTTTCCGGTCTGCCTCTTCACTGTCAGTTGTCCAACAAAGGTAGAAATGGCAAACATAAATCTTTAAAGGAAAGATATATTGGTTATCAATTCCCCTCCAATTGTTTTGAGTTTTTGTTTAGTTTTCTCAGATGAAATTATTCCAAACAAGCTTCTAAACTGCCACACACATTTCTGTGTTTTCTTCCCAACTGGATGATACCTATTGATTTTGTTAGTGATGACATGCCCTTTCCACTGGTGCCAACATCAGGCCAAATTTGTTTGGCTACCAGCATTTTTAACTACCTTTTCAAATCTCTGCAATCCATCAAATATGTGATTTTAAAGCACTGCTATTGAAAGAGCAAAAATATTTCTGATCTTTCTTTACAGCATCAAGCCAGCAAACCATGCAGGTCAGCCAGTACCAGTCCTCTTATTGTTCCCAGAATAAACTCCAAACATGGTTGAGTTGCTCTTAGCCACGATGCTACATGTACCTGGAACAAATTCAAGATGATCTAAGATTTGCTTTGACATTTAATAATGTTGGATCAAGGCAATTGGTGCTTTTAATTCAGCATTGGGCTCTTTCAATAGCAGTGCTATGAAGTTAATGTTATTCCTTCTCCTTCTTGTTTTACTACCTTGTTTCTTGATCGTTGATTATTCTTTACATTTGTTATCTATTCTGTTGTTTGTCAATTGTCTCAAAGTCAATGTGTGTGTGATAAGTTTGTGTCTGCTTTCAGCACTTCAGTGTAATGTGTTAAAAGTGAAATGTACCCTGTTGCTTTATGGAGATAAATTGGACAGCAGTTTGTCTTTATTGGCATTCATCATTGTGTGTTAACCCTGTCGTTCAAAGTCTGTATACTTTGGGTTTAAAATAAGAGAGAGGCACAGACTTGTTTGCCTGATGGAATCAAGAAAAGAGTGGGTTTGGCTGTATTGTCAGCAAGAGTTTGAATCTGTCCCCCACGTTCTCTTATTGAAAGAGAAAGGGATAAACAAGTGGAACGCTTGCCTCTGGGCACAAACCGTTCAGGAATATCCATAGAGACACAAAGGCAAAACTAGCAGGAGGGGAAGGAAAGAAGTTGAGTGACAATTCAGAGAAAGAGCAAAGAGATGCAGGCAGGTGACTCTCACCTTTTAAAAATCTGTCTCCCGCAAACAAATTGAGCTGTAGCCATGCACCTAGGCACAGTAACAACAGGCTTTTTGTCTTTTAGATCTTGACAGTTGAGTTGAGAGCGAGGCTCAGGGCACGGAGTTGGCAGTTACCGTGTCGAGCTGTTATATAGTTCCCATCAGAGCTTTCCAATAACATGGGAGAGACAGGAAAGGGCCCGATGTCAGAAGATACAGGGAAACACTGGCTGCTGGAACGACCAACAATCAGTGATAAAGGCACTCTGCCTGCTTTCACACCAACCATTCATGCTCACTCAGGCATTCAACTGTTTATCCCCCACATGCTTGACGGGGAGGTTAAAGGCAGGGGGTCAAACCGCAGCGGAGGTTGTGCTTGACATCTTAGACAGTTAAGTTAACTGCGTATGTCTCAGTTGATTTTACTTTTCCACGATGGCCTTTTTTACACAATGCTGTGTGCTCAGTAATGTATGCACACACCGTGGCACTTGATTGAAACATAATATAATGTAAAAGACAAGGCCAGCAATATATAAAATGCCATGAGAACATAAGTGGAGAAGATTGCGTGCATATCATGATGAGAAGTCCATTAGTCTTTTACTTATATAAAAGTGTACTAACAATTAGGTAAGTTTGCATAAGTAGACAGGTTGCAAAGGTAAAGATAGTTAAACGGCCGTCAGTTAAGTCACACTGAATCATGTGCAATCATTGATAAAAAGGTTTTGCATAAACACAATTGCAATATTCTTTTCAACAAGAACCTGCTACCTGCTCTGCATTTTCAAAGTCCCTCTTGGTAAACAGCTATTCAAACAGTTATTATTTTGCATGTGAGTGAGTCAATGGGTTTGCGTGTGTGTGTGTGTGTGTGTGTGTGTGTGCATGCGTTTGTGTCTATGGAAGTTATTGGTGGCTGTATGACAGTGTATTTTGTATCTCTAAATGCGCTGTCTGCATTTGCCTGTGTTCCTCAGAATCTGCATGCGATCCTGAGGCTTTCAAATGCATGCCCAATATGCCTTTATATTTCCGGCCCTGCTGGTAATATGAGAATAACGACAGCTTGGGGGCCTGATGAAAATGACCTTAGTGTTAATGAGCTTCTCACAGACAGACAGCGGCCCTCTATGCACCTTAATTGACACGGCACCCCTGCTTGCGCAATACCACTTACCTGTGTCAATCTTAAGAAGACTTCTCAGCCCATATCTGCCATAGCCATTTGCTCCAGCCACCATCTCAAGGGATGCAGCAGCATTCTCATCATCCTCTCTTAAGTGCTTTTCCATTTATTCTATCATTGGATGCTGGCCTATTTTTAATTTCTATTTTTTTCACAGTTGTTTGGCTGGGGTAATTCAATGCACTTTGTGGATTGTGTTCAACAATGAGCAAAACAATTGCAAGTAATCATTTGGAGCTGGTGAATTGGATACAACTTTTGAATGTGCTCAGAAGTTAAAGTTGTTTTCAAATGAAAAAGACAACACAGTTCTGGTAGAAAAAGCCCATTTTGGTGTTCAGCCAAGTATACTTTTAGGTAACCCTTTTCCAACCCTGAGGCTTGTCAATTCCATTATGTTCCATATGTGTATACAAATACTCCTGTGGACATTCACTACATATTTTTTCTGAATGCCATCATCAAATGTCCCAATAAACATCACAGAGGCGCTCACAATGAGAACAAGTGTACACGTGAGGGGTCTGCTCTTGTGTGCAATCACATGCATGTAGATACACGAGGAGGTCTTGTGAAGCCAGTGAGGATAATTCATATTTTATGGACAGAACAAGTCAAGTGTGTAAAGTTCAACAGAAACATCAAAGAAAATGAACAGAGGCAATGACATTTTAATCGAAACGACCACCCATGTAAAAATAACATTGTTGACAGAGGCATTTCATTTATCCATAACATGTTTTTTTTTTGTGACCCCAACTGCTCATTGTACCAGAGAAGACAAATGGAATTTTGTTTGCACATGAAGGTCAAGTATAAAGAGGAAGAGGGAGAACAAATGTCCTCGTGTATCTGACACAAAAACACCTCAAATTAGCCTATTTTGATCTGAATATATAAAGTGAAGCATTTATTTCTATATTATTCAACATTATATAATAGTTACTTGCAGCCAATGCGAGTATTCATTGCGTCATGGTAGTTTACATCTTGATATATCTATCCAGAGTGCTGAGAAAGTCAAATAACAGAGGACAGCAATTCTGATAACTGTAATAACCAAATGCAAATTTTCCTCAAATGTCAGGATTACAATGGCAAGGTGGACTGTAATTTATCTCAATGATGCGTTTTATTAATTCTATTCATAATAAATACAAAGGAACATTCATTTCACATCAGAGATATGAACATAACTGGGTATAATTACTATTTCATATCCCTGAAAATACCACTTTCATATGGGGGGGGGGGGGGAGAGTAAGGTGCCTCTGGCGGTGAGGTGAGTTGGTCATGGGTTTTTGGACCTTTCTTTGAACATCAATCACTGCCTGACACTGGGGGGGAGCGTTGCCGCTCTCCACATCAGTCACTGCCTCCCCCCTGCCCTTAACACTTCAGCACAGGACATGTTCATGCACTATCAAAGTCAGAGCGCTCCCGTCTGATGACGGTAATGGCTGAAGAATCGAAGTGTAAATGGTAAAAAGAGATATTCTTTTTTTTTTTTTTATTATCTTAATGTACAGTATTTAACCTAGTTGGGGGATGACACTCATTATTGTATATATTAGTTATATTCAAACTGGTCTTATTTTAACATTTTTGTTAAATACAAGCGGTTTCATTCTTCATAGAATAAGTAAATTTGTGCAACACAACGATTCTATCTGTATCTGTCTTTGTCACAAAAACATTGGTATCTGGCTTGAAGTGGGAGTTGTTAGAAATAGTCTAGTCTGCTTGATTTTCTGCATTAAATGATTTCCTACAGCCATTTACATCCCCATGCATATATGTAAGTGTAGCTAAAAATAAAGTGAGTCTAAATAATAGTTATGTAACCGCTAAAGATCCGAGGGGAAATGAAAAGTCAAATCAGGACAGGACGTTAGCAGAAATGCATTAGGCCATATTGTATTGTTTTTTTTAGAAACTGGAGCTTGTGTTTATAATGTAATGAATGTAATGTTGGTCTGAAATGTCTATGACAAAAAATGAGAAACCTATAATAATACAGTGCAATGGAAGGAGGTCCACGTGAAAATACATTTTGTTGGTATGTCTGTGACGAATAGTTATGTGACAATTCTGATGTTTTTCAGTCTATTCTTTGTACATTATCTGTGCACATCAGAGTAACGTATTTGTATTGGGTTACACCCTGGCTTTTACATACCACCTGGTTTCTGTAACAGCACTTCATCCATGTTTCTCAAAACCAGGATAAGGGCTCATCCAGATTCCTCAAACCAGGAGATGATGTCCGATCATAACCAGGATACTACTGCGCATAAATGCACTCCCTCTGTAATAATGTAAAAATGACACATGGATTGGTAGACAAGAGAATGGGTCTGTATGTATTTTACATTGTTAGAGAAATATGTGCATGCTTCTGCATGTACAGTAACAATGTGGATGCAATGATATCAACAGCACTATGTTAGATTTGAATAATGCATCCTGAGGGTCACGGGATCTGTTATCGAGCATAGGTTGGATAAAGGTTAGTCCGTGGACGTAGGCAGTCTATCACAGCACTAACCCATATCATTATTTCACATTTACATTGATAGTTCTCAGTTCACCTAACCTGAACGGTACATGCCCCTATCATAGGTAGTAAACTATGTATTGATTTCTCCAGATCAGGTAATAATGCAAGTGGCTGAAGACCCTCGCCATTTGAGTTAATTATTGTAATTTAGTGATGCACATGACTAAACTGATCTGCAATTTAACACATGACCACAAATCAATTACCACACTGGAATCCTGGGTCACTTGCCCACTCTGCTGGTCAGCATTCCAATCTGGCATAAAGGGGCATCGAGGAGCTTTCACACAAATGAAGAGACAATTCACGTACCACGAAAAAAGCGCACATGTTAATTTTTTAACATGTGAACACCCAGCACTTCAAAATGAACCTCTGAGACCTCTCAAAAGTGAGGGACGAAGCCTGGCCAGAACTGTCTTTTCAAAGGTGGGAGGGGCAAAATATTATAATATCATTAATGTTCTTTAATATTTTCAGGATTAGAGGTTACCCAGTCACTCTGAGACATCACCTCTTTCATCAACCCCCAAGTGCTCTGGGGAAGAGCATTAAATGTTGCATTTGAGCCGTCACTAACAGAGGTGGATAGATGTCTGGCTCACCACAGTTCTTTTGCTCTGTGATAAACAGTGTCAAGGCGTCATTGTGACCGATAAAATCACCACAAGACTTACTCACTGCAGATAACTAATTCCTACTTGTTATGTAATACCGGCATGTGAAGGCATGCATAAGGGGTTTCAGTTGGTCATAATGGCATAGTTTAATAACTTGGCTCACCTTCAAAGTGTCATTCAATGCAATATTTCAAGATGACACCGAGGTTTGCGTTTTGTATTTATTTATTGACTTGAATGGAAAATCACTACACAGCAAGGATAATAATTTTATCCACTCAAGCATGTGGTAATATAATGGTGGTGTGAGCAGATCAGTTTTCTTTCTCCAGCTGAAGGTAAAGCCGATGCTCTGACATCGTATCAATACTAGTTAATCTTGTGTAAAGATGCAATCAATCAAAATGGTATTAAAAAAAACAGTGTGTTCACTAATACATAAAAGATAATGTTCATTCTGTAGCTCACACTTAAATTAATTCAAAGTTAGTTTTTCATAATAAACCATGTGGAAATATTAAACAAACTATTCCTTCACTCTGTTTTGGCAGCGGTTCCTGTAAACAAAACCAAATCTAATTAAATGCAAGCTTATTAATCACTTCAGTAAAAAAACAAAACAAAGCTAACAAACTAAATGTTAGATGTTTATTTACTTCTTTTTTTTTTACAGAAAGTGCACATTATAGTCATGAATGGATCTGTCAATTGCAAAACATTACTCTTGAAAACATGCCATAACAAGGCTTTCAATGTTTCACACAGAAAGGCAAATCACGTGTCTCTGGTTGCAGATTTGTACTGTAATGCCACTTGTTTATGCATTGCCATTCCTGGACAACCGTATCAGTTTCCTATGCGGAAAAGTCAGTCCAGACTTCCCTCTCTATTATTATTCACTTATTATTTATTTTACTATTAAGCATTTTCGTGATGTGTCATTGTGACATACATGGCTGTTTCAAAGATATGAGATGAGTAATGTCACTTGCATAAATAAACATTTAAAATTCACAACATCCCTCTAATTCATAGACTATTACAGTGCACCAGATTTATTTTACATCTTTTTTGCATACAGCACGTTGCACCTCCTGCATATGAACTTGAGTAGCAGGTACACTGGATGCACCCTCGTTGTACTTGGATATGTCACCAGGCCCTTTATGCTGGTCTTTGTGATTGTGTCGCTGAAATAGAGTCTCTGTCTTCCTGCCGGTTTAGCTGTCCATCAAATACCAACAAGAGCCCACGCCTTAAAGGCTTTGTTCTTCTTCTTCTGGATACATCTGAAGAAAAAAAGCTTCACCTCGCTAAGACACATGTGACGTACAAGCTGTATATTCTCACAGGATTTTTGGGGATGAGTTTTTCAATTCAAGACATTGGCTCGGCCAATGGCCCCTAGGAGACTAGTTTCATTTTGGCAAATTTTTGCCGACATCCCCATGCATTGCATCCCATGCATCCCATGTCTCTGTTGAACACCGTTCAAACAGTCCTTACCCCACATACAAGGTATCCTTTTTTTAAGCACAAACTGAGATACAGTATATGTGAAAAAGAAATGTCAAATAATCTTTATGCATACTTAAATCTACAAATCGTTAGTGATAATCATTCAAAATGTTACTACAGAAGAGTTCAAGCTTGTAAAAAACAAGACACACACAAGACAGCAAACAATGTAAGAAATACAAATATAATAACAGTCTATTTACATGCGAGGTGATTTTATTTTTGTGTCTTTGAACTTCTACAGCATGTTGTTCTAATGTGTGTAAATCACTGAAAATATTATCAATCCAAAATGAAAATGTAGAAAAAAAACATGTCCATTAGATACAAGTGGGTTACTATGTGAAAGCCTCACATCAG
The DNA here is from genome assembly GCA_032191485.1 of Leptoclinus maculatus. Classification (NCBI taxonomy): domain Eukaryota; kingdom Metazoa; phylum Chordata; class Actinopteri; order Perciformes; family Stichaeidae; genus Leptoclinus; species Leptoclinus maculatus. Next base: position 10,297,392 of record JAVDOI010000007.1, read on the forward strand.
TACTTTCAGCTGATTTTCTCAGTTGGTCTTTACATGATCTTTGAAAAAAGTAATATTACTATAAATTAAACATGCTTAGCACTGACTAAACTCTTTTGCCTAAAATCCTCAAATAAAGCCCATGCAGACGTACAATAACTTATTTGCAATGTTAACAAAAGATTTAACTGAAATGGGTCTATTGCAATTCCAAATGAACAGACACATAATACAACCCTGGCATCTAAAAGATCATTAATTAGTGGTTTTGTTAAGCTATTGCAATTACACAGCATCTTATTATCTTACCTTTTGAACGTGATTACTGTTCAAGTGTCACTTTTGCAACAAAACAGTTTGATGTGCCACAATGGATCAATACTCTCCTAGTACCTGAGGAGAGTGCAATGGACTAAACAATCATTTGTAACCTTTTTTATAATGCCCCCTAATGTCGGCCTTGGAAGATCATCCTATTGATCCAATGAAAAAGGCTGGGGAGGCACAGTAATTCTGTTTTACCCACATAAGGGATCTGCATTTTTCGTCTAAATGGGAAAGGTCCTGAATATAAACATCAAGGGGAGGGAGAAAACACAAACGTGTACCTTTGAACAAAGCCAAAGGGACACCTATGCTGGCCATCCATTGTGAAGCACAAACTGCTGGGAGCCATTACAGGTGCAAATGAGCCATTGTTCTGTCTTTAAGCTGGCTTGTGTTCCAAACAGTACCTGCAGACACTGAATATGCTCAAACTCAGCTGAGGTGGAAATGTAACTCTTGGGTTCTGGCATATTTCACCCTGTTTGCACAGCAACAGTGCTACTTCATAACATTCTATATTTGTCCTTTCCTGTTTGTTTTAATCCCTCTCTATTATTTTCACATTTTTCCCCCTCTTGCTCTGTGACTATCTCCCTGTGCTTGTATTTATATAGGTGGAACAGCATTGGAGAAGTGATTGAAAAGCTGTCCTGTAGATCAGGGTGGTTTGTGGGGCCTGTCCATGCTCTAATCCATCCTGCCGCCCCGCCACACAAGTAGAATATCAAACAGGCAATCCCTGAGGAAAGGAAGAGAAAAAAGACTTGGAGGAGAGAGAGGGAGAGAGAAAAATACACAGAAAAAGAGAGAGAGGAGAAAGCCTGAGAGAGGATGAAAATCAGGACTAAAAATGGACAGCAGAAAACAAGGGGGGAGGCTTAGAGGGAGAAAATGAAATAAGAGAGGTGGAGAACAAAATAGTGAGAAGGAGGTTGGAAAAGTTCAACACAGGTCTGCCAGTATGGCAGCACTGCAAGAGAGGGAAAAAAGGTAATTCCTGCAGTCTCACTTCACTACTTTTTTTCATTTGACTCTGATTAGCTCTGATAATGTATTTGTGCCAGAATGCTGCTAATAAAAATAGGGGTGTGTAGCACAAAGTCAGTGGTGTAATGGGGTCCTGATCTAAAATAAAGTGAACAGTGACAGGGAGCTGTAAAGAAAAGGGACGGACTGGCACTGGTGGATTTTAATTGTTTTTAAATGTGTATATACAGTATGTGTGTACTCAGGATATCATGTCAGGGAATTTAATGTCAGACCTCTCCACTCCTCCTTGCAAAGAGTTAGAAGCAAAACAAGAAGTTGGACACGACTCTATCGTACTCTGCTTGCAACCAAACAATACACAGTATGGCCTGTGGAGCAGGGCTGCCATTGCAACCGGGTGATCAAATGTGATTATCGGGAACAAATAGATTCAAGCAGACATCGACCTTTTTACCATTATAATAATAATAATAGGGTGACCTTGAGTTATTTAGTTCATCGTAATTAACTTCCTCTAATATCAACCTTTCCTCCGCATACCATTGTCCCACTGCTCCTACCACACCTACAGCATACGTCCATGATCTACCGGCACCAAAACAGGAAGGAATAAATAAAGTAGTAAAGCTCGATTGGCTGCCTAGGCCAAGTGTGGCATTGATTAGCAGTCCAAATCTTGTGCGTCTAAAAAACACATAAAAAAGACGGTACGCCATGCTCGCCGTACCGTATAGGAAAACAATGGTTTTGTGTGCTGGCCCTTTGCGGAGTTGCTTACCATGTCCCGTCACTGACTTTACAATTACAACAACCACCAATCTGTTATTGTCCCAGCTACAAACACGGGTCAGGACTCATCTAGACCTTCATCGCACATCACTGCAGTGAAGCTAAGCTCAGCTTCACACATTCTAGACTGCAGCAGGAAGTTTACAGAGGACACTGCAAATATAGACTGGGGATGTGTCCTCTCTAAGTCCACGCTTTTAACAGAAGGGGTGATAGTGAGCTTATTGTGTGTGGATGGCATAGTACAGCAAGAACCCCAAATAACAGTGGTAATGAAAGTCAGGCTGAGGTTGGTCTGTGTAGTGACAGGTTTATTAATGGCTTTCCAATGTGATGTATGTTCACTGAACTTTAGGGCAGCCTACTGCTTTGTAGCGAAACGCATGTGATTTTTAGCTTTGATTCCTTTCTTGTTCTTTCAGATATAGACTCATCCCACGTTTCCCTTTCCTACATGCCTGAAACCAGTGGTATTTAGACCAAAGCTGCTCCTGAAGTCTTGTTTAGTCAATGCAGAAGTGTTTCCTCCATAGAATGTTTATCCTCAACTTTAACTACATCCATTAGGCAACACCATTGTAATAAAAGACTGCAAAGGATACATGCTGCAGAAAGACTCTGCATTCAAATCTTAGTTTAAAATATGTACTCATTTAGAGAGAAATGTTGATATTTTAAAACTATACTGTAGACCAACTGTATCACAAAATGAGCATTACAGCAAGATGTTGATGTTGCTGTTTCCTTTCACTTTGTCGATAAAAAGTTAAGGCGCAAAGTAAGGCAGTACCCGCATGACAACAAAAGAGTGTGATTATCATCCTGCCATCTTCATGAATGGTTTGATTATTTGCCTGTTCACATTGCACCACCGTGTTCTTTTTTTGTCTCAACTTCTCAGGAGCAGAGGTCTCCTGTCTCTGGAGAGCCACTACTCCTTTCATTGACTTCACTACAAACTGTAGGCTGGTTTCCACAGTAGGGCCAAAACTAAAACTAAAATACAATGTTTCTGAAATGATAACATAATACTGACACATAAATTATCATTTCTCACTTCCCCAAAATCATTTTATATTAGCAGAAGCAGCTTAATAGTACAATAGAAAACGAGCAAAACTGATGATGGATACGATTGTGTGCTAGAACCTTTCCAGGACATTTTGCCGAGAGCAATATTCTAAGGATGCTCAAACTCACACATTGTACACATTCAAACCTGCAAGCTTCCCTCTGCAACCACAGCATTATGATCTGATAGCAGAGCAGCCTCGCTAGACCAGTTAAGGCCTTGCCCAAGGGTCTCTTTAGCTCTTCAGTGAATCTGTTACTAGGAAAAGAATATGGCTAGTCACCAGGGTCTATGAGGTCAGTTCATATCAAAATAGTTTCTTCATATTATGTGAAAGGAAATGTATGTTTTCAACAGTGAGATTTTCCCTCCCGAGAATGTTCAGTATTTCAAGGCTCACACATCCCTTGGCAAAGCATTACATTTTTGTCCTGCTCATTGTATCTTGCAACATCCCATGTGTATATATTTTGGCCTTTAGAACACAGTGTAATGTGAGACTCCTCTTACCTGGCCTTGGCTGGCATCAGTTGGAACTGCTGTAGAAACCAGTCTATATTAAGGCTTTCAATGAAATGCTCACACACACACTGTTCTGTTCTATTTTTACCACTTTCTGTAACAGACGAATAGATCTGAGAATTAGGTGTATTGATGTTACCTTGCTCCGTGATGTCCCACCTGGGACAAAAGAGGGCTAAGGGCTTTTACTTTATGTTTTGGTATTCTTCTGAGCTTGGTCAGGCACCTGTTGCAGAGAATAAGCAGCAATTTTTGCCAATGCATGGAAGAATCCAACTTCTCAGCATCTATCTTCCTCAGCAAGTAAGACAGCATACACCAGACCTCCATCTTAAGATCTTCAGGCCTCGAAAAAAACAAGTGTAGTACACGGGCTCGAATCAATACAACATGCGCATCAGAACTCACAGAACACCACTTTTAGATGCACAGGGGATTGTAAAAGCAAGTCACTGAGAATGAACAGATTCCTATAAGGGATGGTACCAATTTTAGTTTCACTGGTTGCTGTCTCCCACAGTGTCTTTTCAAAAATAACCATTAGGAGCATTATCGTTTGTTGAGTTTGCAGATGTCGACAGTGGCGTTTGTTGGGGACATGTAAAATTGAGGCACTGTCACATATGAATGAGCTACTCTGGAAGCTTTCTGTGTGCGTGTGTGTGTGTGTGTAAGTGCATGACTGACATGCTGATGTATAGCAGTGAACAGAATTTCTATCAACTAGCTGTACTATGCTGACATGGCGATGAAATATTGCATCTTGAATCTATTCACCTGAGACAAATATTTAGCTGATGGATGTGGTGGATTGTCTTCCTCATCCTTATCTTGTTTATCTGGGCCCAACTACATCACAACTTCAGAACTACTGTCTATTCATTTGAAAACTGCAGTTTTTAGATAGGGTACCTCTGTTGACCCATATGTCTCTTCTTTTCTGGAACTTTTCTGCTGCCTACAGCATCATCGTAATCCTACTCATCATTCAGAAACAAGACAAGGGCCAATAGCTCAAACTGTAAATAGCCCAGGTTGACAATGACATCGGTTCCATTTCAAGTGCATTTGTTCACATGTCACATGTCAAATATGGAGTCCTACATCTCAAGTAGTTTTAGGATGCCAACACAAACCTGAACAGGCCCGAACACAAAAAAAGAAATGATTTCCTTTCATGTGTAACAGCTGACATGATGTCACGGGCCCTGCGATTGTTCCTAAGCCTTCATAATGCAAAGGAGTTTTCTTTTCTTATGAAATTCAAAGATGATATGCATGAATATGCTTTTCAGAGGCTGTGTCTTAGACTACATTAGCTATAGTTCAAGGCCAGTGGTTCTGATGTTATTAAATACAAGAAAGTCATGTAAATACTTCATGTTATTCCAGCAACATGATAACCTTCTCTTTTGTTGGTTACGCATACGTGCACGTACACACTTGTACACACACTCCTTACCAGTCTACCACGTAAAGCTTACAAAAAGCCTCTTGATTCAATGAAGAAAAATAATAATAAGCCATACATACATGCACTACACAGGAGTAAGGTTAGAAAATAATCATATTTTCTAATAAAAATCAATAGATGTAAGAAGTATTTTTCTACTCTATGACAGCAGACTGCTTTCACATGATCATTCAAACTGACGATAGAGAGCTGAGCATAAAAAAATAAAAAAAACATCTCGTATTGTAGATCAATACATTCCTGTAGATATTCAGTGATGTGTGTAGTTAATATGTCACCATGCCATCATAATACACCAATCAGGCCCCTAACAGCATGTTTCATCTCATAGAGGCATCAGATCAAAATAGCAGTGATAGTGGAGAGTGGAGAGTAATGCTTGACACATCAAGGAGGTAATAATACTAAACGATTGAGCTCTTCTCATATTGGGCATCACAATTAGGTGTAAATAGCTACATGAACCATTTCATTGTCACATCATCATTTCCTTATTTTCACAACAGGGCTTTGGAAAATGTCTGCTTAGTTTGTGCGTTTCCATGTGTAGGTGTAACATCCGTTGTCAAGAGTCTGGGTGAGGTTTTTCCTTCCAACATTCTTGTAAGGCTTGTTTCCTTGCGTCCTTGGGGTCCAGCACCAATCTGTCAGTGTTGTATTTATGTTCCCTTTCACATGGCCCACATGATCCACACAGGCACTGTCCTCCACTGTTTGAATTCCAGTATAATTCACATCATGTTTGACCTGTGTGCTTGGCTTGTTCTTGTGAGGGTCGTGACAGTAAATGGTGGACTAATGCTAAGCGGGTCATGGTCGGCTGAGCGGCCAAGAAGAGGTGAACTGAATTGTTGAAGGTGGGTCGTGGATCACTGTAGGTGGTTGACAGAGAAAAGGTTGTTAAAGAGGACATATAAAAAACTCACGTATTCAGTGCTTGTGCACATACATCTGAATATCTGGAGTGCCTACCAACCCACACATTGTGAAATAACACAACCTTAAGTGTGCTATGTTTTTTATTACAAGCCAATCAGAGCAGACTGGGCTTTTCCGGGAGGCGGGCTTAAAGAGACGAGCGCTAAAACAGAGGGTTTCAGACAAAGGTTGAATACAGGTTTATTCAGACAGACGGTAAAATAAAAATAATGTGTTTTTGAACAGCATGTAAACATCTTCTTGAGCAAATTAAAAATACAACCTGAAAATGAGCATGATATGTCCCCTTTAAGCCTTCACATTAAAGTAATTTCCACCAGATTATTGTAACTTTTGCTCACCTGCTACATATATGTAAATCAGGTGAGTATCAGCACCACAAAATCAATCCCCAATCACACTTATCTTTTACTGTTGCTTGTTTGAATCCCATCCTCTTAGAAGATTTCAATCTTCAAAGGGATTTTCCTTCCGGCTGCAGGTGTTCCATGTTGATAAGTGATCCTTTTGTGGATGGATCGAAAATCTCCTGTAACACCTTAAAGATACATTGCTTTTGTGGATGGATTTTTATCATATTGTGTTATGATTTTGAACTCGCATGCAAAAAAAGTTATGAGTATTTTATTTAAACGTGTTTCAATTGTAGTTGAAATGGAATTTCCACTCGTGATTAAACAATATGTACACATACAATATGCAACATAGCACACAGCAGTTAGCAGACAACACACAGCTTAACAAACAGTATTTGTATCAATGGAAGACTATCTGATTTATTCTGCAGGCCCTTTCATTGTCTTCTAAATTGAATTGAAAACCCAGAATGCCCCTGTGTCACTAATATTTGTGTCTAGTTCTACTGATAGAGAAGCTTGAGTCTGTATTTTGGTTTTCTTGGTGACCAAGCAACTACAGTTAATCTTGTGGGATTTCATCCTAATGAACCTCATTGATTTGTTCATTGATTTTGATGAATTATAGCAACAAGATTGAATGAGGTGTTTTGACACTGGGAAAATGTGTGTTATTGCAGAAGAGTGGTGTGTTGGCTATGAATGCTGTGTTGCATAGACTATATGGTGTTTTCTTATCACATCGTTTAGACTGTATTAAACTAAAATATATATTGTGTAAACGTTGCCCAGATTGCTATGTGTAATGCAACCTTTATTTGAATACTATAAAAATGGTATCACTACAGCTCAACCAGCTGTTGGATATCCCACAACCAGGATGACTTCCCAGGAAGTGGTTATTTATTTAGATTTCATAATGCTGTCAGAGCACCTTTATGTGCCAAAGTCCACTGCTGAGAAAATACAACAAACAGAGGTAGCAGCTCAGACTGCCAATGTTGTTGGCCAACCAGCAGCACTGCTAGTCGGTACAATATACGCAGTGCTGCAGAGGGAGTCGGTGTGCTGCAGAGGGAGTCGGTATGCTGAAGTTTCACTTGACTGTTTTTGTTGGATTGTGTTGCTTACACTTGTGCAGAGGGAGAGGGAGTCCAATGTGTGTGTGTGTGTGGTCCAAAAGGGGAGCTTGAAACTGTCTTGAAAATATGCAACAAAAGAAACAATGAACACTAACAGGAACAGGAGAAGAGGGCAGTTGGCTAATGAGTCAGTGTTTCTGTAGTGCAACCACTGTGGCCTGTAATGAATATCGTTGGTTGCTAAACCTAGTTTGAACTAATACAGAATACAGTCAGTGTCTTTCTATCCCCTTACCAACTATACATAGGAAGTGGTACAAGCAACTCTTAATCATACTGCCCTATATCACAATGTTTCAGCATAATTGGTCCAAAAAGGACAATAGCTGTTCACCCAGCCAAAGCAGTCTAAGAAAACAAGGATAAACACGCAGCATATCCTTGTTGTGGAAGTACAGCTTCCATACTGCTTGGAGTGTCGTTCCATCTCAAATGTCCTCCAGCACTGTCCTGCTGATCACTTTGAAAAGGTAAGGAGGTGAGACCTAATTTGAAAAAAAGATGGTTTGGATGCAGGTCCAAAGGGAAAGAAAAGAAAGGAATGCAGCATCATTATGTTTTTTCAACTCTGGCAGGTACAGGTAAACTGGTAAGATGCACAGCAAGCCATGCAGGGTATTATGTTTCCCCTGAGTGCAACAGTGTTTAGAGTAGACACTTTTTGCCTACACTGGGAATGTATTACTCAGATCCAAACCATAGCTTCAGCAAACCGTATGCTCCCAAAAAGTGTATGATTTAATCAAATCTATTACAAAACAACAACTTCTAGCTCACCAGCTTCATGTTTGCAAACATATATACTGTATATAATTAATTCCGCAATTCCCTCATCAGTGTTTTCACACTGTTTTGGGTTACACTTTTTAATTAGATATCCCTCAAGCGCTGGAGTACCTTGTTTCAATTACATATTATACTGAATTAAAATGTCTTAAAACATCATTACCATTAATGTGTACATCCTCATTTAAACCAAATACAGTCAATATGTGAGTATCTCTGTACCTTTACTGTCCGTTAAAAGGGAGTTGGTGAGACGAGAAAGGTAGAAAACAAAATTCTTTATTTCAAGCTGGCAGGTTCCACCACCAGGAATGTAATGGGAAGAGGCCGGAATGGACCTATACCTCACACTGCTCTTGTGATGAATGCAATATATGTGATTTGGTCAGCCATGCAGCACTGATATCAGAGGTCTGTTTTTGTTGCGACAGCAGCAGTTTGTATAAATTACACTGTTGGTCTGCCAGACCCAAAAATGCACAATGCTTCATATGTTTCACATTACATCCTGAAGCAGTAAACGTCTTATCTTGCTCGGCAGCTGGATTCACGTAATGTTCCAAGATCACAGGAGAATCACGGGACACATATCACTCCATCTTTTCAGGCTTCAAGTAATAGGTTTGGCACTATAAAGTCAGAGTATGACATAACAGACCAATCAACATCCTATGAGGAGCTACTGGCAGCTATGGGCGTGACTTAGGTGTTTGAGAGACGACACAGAGAGGCGACTTTTCATATAAAGCAATAATGGCGAGTTCCAAAGAGGTTAGAGGAGATTCTGCAACAGCATCCGTTATAAGACTTTTCTCAACGGTAAAGATTTTATTTTGCTAATCTCCCGACTCACAGAGTTTGATTGACAGATTGTTAACCAATCGCCATCCTCATGTTAGATGTAACTAGTTTTAGTTTTCATGATTTGGGGATATGAAACCCCTCACATTCCACCAGCTGTCTTCCGATGATCTGAGACATTATTCAATTGACACCACTGCAACTTTTCTCTGCAACATTCTGTCCTGTTGACTTGTCGCAAGTCTTTTCTGGGAAATGGTCTTTTGGGCTATGAACAGTATAATGAAACATTTGGCATAGGAAAGGGTGCTACACATGAACGAACAAAAACATAAAAGACAAACCATTAGCAGTGGTAAATAACCACCTTAAATCCCCATGCCAGTGTGTAGGAGTGCCTTCATATCGTTCTAACAGAGAGAGGAATGCGGCAGCCATGATCTTAAATAGGGAATCACTCAAAAGGAACACTGGGCATAAGCACAGAGCTCAGCGCGACGTGGGCTGACTGCAGCCGAAAATTGGCAAGTGACCCCTGAGACAGGTCAGTCCCAATTCACAGACAGCAAATTGTGCGGAAGGCATTGATTAATGGCTAAGACACAACTCTTTATGGCCTTGTGCTGTCATCCTCTGCTTCCTCCTCACTATCCCCAACCCTCTCCTACTGCTGAAATCAGACTAGTGGCTAAAATAAGAGTTTAACAATTGATCTCGGCCCGGAATTAACCATTCCGGTCTAATTTGTGAACAAGTATCAGCTCATAACATAATTGGCAGAGGAGAGTTAAAGACAAGCCAGGTTGCAAAGAACTCACCATGAGAATTATGTCAATGTTGTATTATAATTTGAAAGGAATCATGTTTGCTATTTCTCTCGATGTAAAGACCAGAACATTAAGGTAAAATGAGCAAATTAGTTACTGGAACAAGTACATTTATATATTTTACCAAATATGTCTACCGTAGATCAAAAATATATTTACTTGCATAGAAGGTAATAAATAGAGGCACTACTACGCGTGTTATCCCTTAATTGCTGCCACAGTTATATCACAGATATTATACACAATGTCAGCACTGCAGCAAACCTATTAAAGCAGCAACTTTAGCTTTCTTTCATAAAAGTTCATCTGTTATGATCTGTAACTATGATTAGTGGGTTTAATGATTGCTGTTTAAATTTAAGTTCACCAAATTTATATAATTCACAGACAATTGATGATTTTACAATGGATATATTAAAACCTGTCACATGAATTGTGAAATAACCAATAATCAGCTAAATATTAATACCGGTCATTTTTCCTTTCACTTGTTGAGGTGACAGGTGACATATAATACTTGTTGTGTAACCTGCAACTAGCCTACTGTGTCACAATAAAGGGACAGAGGAGGACGTGTTCAAAAAAGGAAAATGACAGATTGCATTGCTGGCCCCCGTGGGGGTTCATTTTTCAGGAAACAATACCAGGAAAGATGGTACAACTTTTGAACTTTAGCAGTAAAACTAATACAGGGGCTTGGCCTCTGGATATGAATTTATTAATTAAAGTGTGACATACAGCACTAAGCTCAGGCTGGAGTTGCGCCAATAGACAACTGTCTTTAGTTAGTCAATTTTAAGCATGTCCACTAAAATCTCAAGGGTCTGAATTGCAAATAAGTGCAATATTGACATTTTTCTCCTAGATATTAAATAACTTGGCTATTTTAACTTAGCATGTATTCCAAATATCAACCAGCAGTCCTAAGGATAAATATACAATTATATATTTATATTAGCATAATAACCTTCTATAATGGAATTGGTTAGTAGGCATTCCGAAATAATTGCAGTGTAAGAAAACAAAAATAAATGCATTGCAATATGATCAATACACTAGTGCCTGCAGGTTCCCTCTCTCAGGCTGCAGTCATAACCACCAATCAGAAGGTAAAGCAGCAGCTTTGTATGGCGCCTGAGAGACAAAACCTGGGTCAAAAAAGCCTGCTAATTACCCTCTGGTAATTATAAAGCTAATTACTATGAATCCCGTTAGTAATTGAAAGCCACCTAGATGAACATCAGTCTTTATTAGCACCTCTCTTCTGTCTTTAGGATTTTAGCAGCTGGACCGTACAAACATTCTGTATAGAGAGAATTAGTAAATCAAACTGAAACCTAAAAAGTGAGGGGACAAAAATAGGATTTTGAAAAGTACAGGAGCCATGACCCAATTTTCTCTGGAGGGTCCCCAGCCTCTGTAATGATGGTATGGCTGTTTGCAGTCCTCCTGACATGATGATGAAGTCTTAAAAGTTCCTGTAGTTTTTAGATTATTGGAACACTTGATAAAAAAGCACTTTTCAATCCTTAAATCATAACTGCAGAAGTGTTTCAGAGCAAAGACCATTTCTTTTTCACACCTGGAATCTAAACAACTTATTAATTAAATTGCTTTCGTCTTATTGTAATACGTCAACACATCACTCTTTCTTTTTAATTCAAATCTAGATGGTATTTTCCAAAGGTTGTAGGATTATTATCACCATCGACTCGGAAATAGGTACGAAAACAACAATTTTGAATCTGTATTTTGTGGTAATATAACTCTTCCCATGCTGCTCCCCAAAATGTTCAACACACACTACACAGATTTATTATACTGTGCTTTAAAATGTTCAGCAAGTTTACTATTCACAATTTCGTGCACGGATGCCATTGTAAAATGTTTCTGCCCTGCTGTCCACAGTTACAGGACGGTGCTGAAGACAACTCTCTCTTCTTTATTAGGTTATTTTATCAGCCCTCTCAACAGCTGTGACAGCACCAGCCGTGATCGAGTTTGGCTTGTTTTCACTACATCCCCTGCAAACTTTGACACCTGATTTCATTGAGGGAGATGGGATTTGAAAGGTGGGGGACACGGGTCGCCAAGCCTTCTTCTCCATGTTGTCTAATATACTGTACCTGTGCAGCTGGTTGTGAAAAATGTGTCTATGTCTCTGGTCCTTCTCTCCTCTCTGATGCCATATTTATCTGTCATTCAGGTCAACAAAATTGACTTGTTTCGTTGTTATCCCTCTGCTTTTATAGATGTATTGTTACCTGCAGAACTGTACAAAGATATACAAACTATAGTTCTGCATTTTGATCCTAGTTTTGTGATCACATAAGCCCTCTTTTATGTTCTTTTGAGTTAACCGGCTTTGGCTGTTGCATACTGATCAGGCCTGCCTTCCAAAGTTTCCAAATAATTTAAAAGATATGGCAAGGAGATTGGTGTAACACTAATTGGAGCCAGTGTCAACAGTATCCACTTTCAGTATTCCACTGAAAACAGACCACTGTACTGTTGAATGCATTAACAATATAGCATTGCATCAGTATCAAGCGTATCATATTATATTGTTGGGATATATCAGGAGCGTTTGGTTATCAGCAAATATTGACATCAATAAAATTATTAATGTCAATAAGATCATTAACAATTATTAATAATAACGGGGCACCACCCTGAGAACAGGGACCAACAACCAAATTATAAATGAAGTCTCATAATTAGTGTTCACTCCCAATGTCAATAGTCAAAGTACCATTCCACATTCAGAGTGAACAGTGGAGGTTTGAATTCGAGCACAGACCACGTGTCCAGCTATTATCATAATACACATGCACAAAGTAATCACAGAAAGCTGCTCTTTAAAGTACAACAGAGTTTATTAAATTCTAATAACATTGATCGAAATCAAATAGCATCTAAACCTAACAACAACTAACATACAATTATGAGCCTACTATCTAACATCAACAAACAAATCTGTGGTGAGAGAGAGTTTGTGTGTGTGTGTGTGTGGGGGGGGGGGGGGGGGGGGGGTTAGTAAAGGAGGAGGAAAAAAAAGGGGGGAAGCTCAAAACAAGGCAGATCCTCACCGCACGCAGCCGTGGAATACGGAAACTGTTAACTTATCACACAGAAACCCGACTGGCGAACCTAGATTCGGCCAGCCGCGGTTCTGGTTTTTTAAATGATGAAGTCACAGTTACCGTCTTCACTCGCGGTGACTGATCTAACACAACACTATTGTAGCAGTATGGAACACAACAGTAGTTTCTTCACAGCACTAACGGAACTTGGCGGTCCGTGAGCATACGCAAGAACACGTTATAACAATACAGTAAACTTAGAACAACACAAAACAAGGTAATAAACACACTATGACCTAACTATGCCCAGACACTAAGCCTCTTACTGTGAGATGACTTTGTCGTGGTCGATTTGGTCCTTCGAGTTCCTTGGTTAAAACTCGGGATCCGGAGCTTCAAGCTGCACGGCGATAAACCTCTGTGAACCTGAGAGTTTTCCTCGGAAATTAAGGGAATTCAGAATCAGAATCAGCTTTACTGGCCATGTATGCGTACGCATACAAGGAATTTGACTCCGGTTTACACTTTGCTCTCAACGTACATACACAAGTTTACAATAAACAAGAAAAATATAACAAAAAACAAGGATGACAACAAATGTAGAACAGATGTAAGTATAAACATTTAACAACTATGTACAATATAAATATATATCCAAAAGTATATATATATATATCTATATATGAACATAAACCTATACAACAACAATGGCAATGGAATTGAGGTGATAGTGCAAATGGTGGTAATAGTGTAAACAGAGGTAATAGTGCAGTATGTCTGATTAATTGTTCATCAGAGTGACGGCCAGAGGAAAGAAGCTGTTCCTGTGTCTGGTGGTTTTGGCGTACAGAGCTCTGTAGCGCCTACCAGAGGGGAGGAGGTGGAACAGCTTGTGTCCAGGGTGGGAAGGGTCTGCAGTGATCTTTCCTCTCCGCTTCCTGACTCTGAAGGTGTACAAGTCCAGGATGGAGGGCAGGCTGGAACCAATGATTCTCTCTGCAGACCTGACAGTCCAATGTAGTCTGTTTCTGTCCTGTTTAGTGGTTATGGAGGAACAGAGAACAGACTGGATGATGGTGGAGTAAAAAAGAATCAGCAGCTCCTGAGGCAGGTTGAACTTCCTGAGCTGGCGCAGGAAGTACAACCTCTGCTGGGTCTTTTTCCTGATGGTGTCGATGTTGGAGGCCCTCTTCAGATCCTGGGAGATTGTGGATCCCAGAAACCTGAAGGTCTCCACAGCAGATACAGTGCTGTTGAGTATGGTGAGAGGGGGCAGTGTTGGGGGGCTCCTCCTGAAGTCCACTGTCATCTCCACAGTTTTGAGCTTGTTCAGTTCCAGGTTGTTCTGACCACACCAGAGGACCAGCTGTTCAACCTCCCGTCTGTAGGCAGATTCATCACCGTCCCTGATGAGGCCGATGACCATTGTGTCGTCTGAGAACTTCATGATTTTAACAGATGCTAACAGAAGAGCAGTGGGGAGAGCACACATCCCTGGGGGGCGCCGGTGCTGATAGATAGGGTGCTAGATGTGATTTTTCCAAGCCTCACCTGCTGCGTCCTGTCTGTCAGGAAGTTTGTGATCCACTGACAGGTGGATGCTGGCACAGTGAGCTGGGAGAGTTTGGGTATTTCCGGGATGATGGTGTTGAACGCTGAGCTGAAGTCCACAAACAGAACCCTTGCATATGACCCTGGGGAGTCGAGGTGTTGCAGCATGTAGTGCAGTCCAATGTTGACTGCATCATCCACCGACCTGTTTGCACGTCCTATTGCATGCTGATACATCCTGACTGACCTCAAAAAAATGCTTAACCCTCCTGTTATGTTCGTTTCTCAGGTACAGCAATGATGTTCCCGGGTCAATGTGACCCGGTGCATGTTTAATCATCAAAAGGTTGTCAGAAACCAAAAAATCCTAATAAATATAGTTTGTACCTCATCACCAACACCATTACTAACAATTCAATCAGTATTTAGTGTAATGGAGTTATTCACCCCTCCATAGATCATAGTTCAATTAGGATAACTCACTCATTTTCATGAAAAATACATGTTCAAACTATTTTGTAGGTACATTGGAAAAACCTAGATATAAATTGCATTAGTCTACCATAACATGTATTTTTTTCAATTTTTTTTTTACATTTTGAACCTTTCTTTTTTTCATGGGGTGATGTAGATAAATAGAGATGAGACACCTCTGCTGTTCAGGGTCATATTGACCCTCTCACTCAAAATCAAGCCAAATGAGTCATAAGGATTTGTATTGAAAGTAAACTTTACTTATGTTTATTTATAGTGTTAAGAAACAGACATTTACAAAAATTAAATAGAGATGAGCACGGTGGGAGGGTGTAAGAAATACTTTGTCTCATATTTTCAAACAAAGAAATAGTCTAAACTTGACCCTTCTGACCCCTTCTAGCCTCCACTTTCACTGCCGGGTCAAATTGACCCGAACATCATCTCTGTAATATAAACCTGCAGGGGGGGTTGCAAATATATGATATGAACCTTTTTTTTTTTTACGTTAATTACACTAATTAAGGCAAGCAGAAGAAGTTTCATACAGAAAATGTAGGCCTACTTTAAGATATTTTTTCTAGATTTTCAAACTTTGTCACGGGAGTGCAAGATGTAGGACCCAATAGCAAGACCACAGGAGACAGAGTCCGGTATAACAGATTTTATTAAACCAGGATTAAAGGACAGGAATGGCTGTGTGGAGCCCGTGGTCCGACACAGCTTGCAGGCAGATCGGCGATGTGAGTCCCGTGGCTCGACACCGGAGAGCAGGCAGAGCGACAGTGTGAAGTCCCGTTGGAACACAACGGTGGGCACGGGGGATTCCCGAACCAGCGGACACCGGAAGCAGGTGCTCGAGGCAGAAGACGATTCGGGGTCGAAGCAGGCGAAAGACGGTACGAACTGACAACCCCAGACTGCAGGACCAGGGTTGATATAGTGGCAGGGGAAGGATTAGTGTGATCAGAGTCTGGTGTGTCAGCCTGCAAGAGGTAATCGTCTGGAGTGTCCGCAGCTGTGCACTAGTCAGGGGTGTGGCCATGGGAGGTGTCTGGAGGCAGAGGAAAATCCCAGAGCACATGGCACACAACAACAAACAGGGGAATGACAGAACACATGAGGAGAGGAGATCAGGGGAAACAGAGGTAACACACAACACAGGTAGAACAGGGATCCTGACAAACTTTGAAACGGGTCAATTTGACCCGCAACAGAACAGGAGGGATTGGCTTTAATATTCACTATTGGTGGCCATTACGCCTAGTTGTGCAGGTCACTTGAGGACAGCATGCATTCTCCAAAGGAATAGTAGCCTACCTTTCATTCACTGACCTCAAAGGCTTACGTCCCCTTAGGAGCTTGCTATACTCAAGACACTCTTTGACCAGTGGGTTCTAGGCTCCAATAGGTGTGGCTAACCTGCCATTCGTTTCTCTACAAGGTGCCAAAAATGCCCTGAGGATCAATCCTTCAGAGGGAACTTTCCGCGCTTAATGCTAAAACCTGTTTACCCAGTGGAACATGGGCCCTGAAAGGGGCAGTTTTCCTGCTGCTCATCTGTCTCTGGGGTGAAGACATGACATTGTGAGAAATTTGTCTTAAAGACCTGTGCTGGCAACTAGCGCTAGCGCTGCCATATAACACCCAGAGCATTGCAGCACAGCATGGTATAGTCACAAGTTCAACAGCTTTGACACTGGGTGATGTCACCCAAACTTACTACGGGGTCATGAAATGACTATGGAAGACTGCACCATTTTCTCAATGGTGGTGGAATATATTATTAGTTAATATGTATCAGGAAATACTCTAAACAATGCTGCCTAATCTTAACTGGTTAACTCTTCACATGTACTTTTGTTCAGGCAATTCCAACCACATGTCTGGTGTGGTTCCAACACTGCCAGCATCTTATGGCAGAAAGAAGCTTGAAGGCATTCCAGCTGGTCTTTCAATACAAATTAAATGAATGCCATTGATCAGACTGCAACAGGCCAGGCATTATTTAGCTAGAAAAGTTTTAGACCTCACCATTCTTGGCAACGTTTTCCTCTTAAGTATTCCGGAAAAGTGGATGCAGAGTACAACTATGCATGTAATGAGCACAGAGTGATAGAGAAGGCTTATGGTGACTGGCAAAAACATTGCAGTGTGATAAGGTGAGTGGTTAAGTCAACAAAACCCCATTATAGACAAAAGCCTTTGCGAAATTGAGCCTTTTTTTTCCTTGCCTTTACTCTCACAGTGATGCAAGCTTACAGACAAACAAAGTGCTTTACAATCCTCTAATATGCATGCTTAATATGCAGGACAAAGCAGAGCAGATTTCTTAACAAATGGTAATGAACTATTTCTTCAATTTGTATCCTCAAAATGCTGTTTGAATCTGTGAGGTCCATAATCTTACTCCTTGACTAATATGTTATTAACCCAAAGTTAAGTGAAGCAGCAGAACGTTCTGATGTGATTAGGTTGTACATTAGCGGTGATGTCCATTTGATTAAACCGTACATTTGTTGCGGTAAAATATTGTTTTGCTGACAAAAATGTGGGTTAATTGGCAATATGATGACAGCTCATAGTTTGTAGATGAGACATTAAACATCTAATTTATTCTGCAATATATTTGAGTTATGTTTCTATAGTTCAACATTAAATATAAGGTCAATCAAAGTTTAAAAAAGAAATAATGCATGAGAAACTATCACCAAAGCCCCAATGACAGTTATTTTTTTTTTTTTTTTATTACACTATATTTATCCCTTCATGGGGGAAATTTTTCTCTGCATTTGACCCATCCCTGTATATAGGGAGTTACTACTTAGATTGAAGCTTGGTGGAAACTTAGGTGCTGCAGAGATGCTGTTGAAGTAATGCATTACGGAGAGCGGCTTCAGCAGCACACAAAAGAAGGAGCCTGCGGACACCAAGCGCCTCTGAGGAATCGTTAGTAAATCATGACAAACAAAGATAAAAATCAATCCAATTCATCAGAAAGCTGATAATCTACTAGATAAACAACTCTTGCTTTGGAATAACCCTTATTTTATGACCCTGTTTCAGCATGGATAGCAGATCTCAGATTTATATTACAAATCCTGTCTGACCCTGTCTGTACCCTGCAGGCCAGCTTTTTCCAGATCAACATTTTTTAAACTTAAGATCTCTATGACCCTCAAGCAATCATCAAGCAGAGATAAATTTATCACAGATTAAGATTTAAAAAGACAGTGTCTGCACATAGTATTTCATGGTAGGTAAGGGTTGATAGTGGGAAAATGTTAGTCTTCTGTTGGAAGTTTTGCAAGACGTAAATAAGTTCCACTTAGTCCATCAAGGAAAAAAGCTGTTCTGATGAAGCAAGCCTGCAGTTTATAGATGTGGGAAACAAGTGACAGTTTAGCCATGAAAACCAAGCAATTTCTCTGCACAAGAGAGCTCCCTACTACTACGACTGCAGAGGACATTTTCAGCTCAGGTTCAAACTGCACCATCTTTTCATTAAATAAATTTGAGAAGTTGAAAATTTGGGTCGCGGCTTGTCATTAAGGGGTGATGGTGGGTCCCGCAAGCGAGACCAGTTGAGAACCACAGATTTTTAGGATACAATTAAATAGAGAGTCAGGGAGAACTGAACTGTTCATTCGGTACTGAAGATATTTCAACACTCATCAACACTTACTTTTGTGCAACGTCTTGAAGTCACTTGCATTTTTGATTGTTTCTTAATTTAATTCCCTTAAAAAAGGAACACCCCTACAATCCCAGCATCTGGAATTTCTTCTGAAAAGATAGACTAAATAAAGCTGACATGACTTATTTTTCAGATCAATAGTTGAAGGTGTTAAATGGATAAAACACAGCATTTCTAGTGCCTCCACACGACCCTTCATTCTTTCACAGGATTCTTGAGTTGCCCAGTATTCCTGGTTGTCCCGTCGGTCATCTTGGTTTTGAGAAATTTGTGTTACGACGACTGGCCATGTGGATGGTGTGCAACTATACCATCAAATCCCATGCATATACAAGCAATATCTCTCCACTGTAGAGACCACTACCTTGTCCCCTCATCTCTGAATCTCCAAAAGATACAACCAATACAGTCATATTCACTTCATTTATTTTTGCATCACTTAACATTGGACTCTGAGGGAATTTCATATTGACGGTTGCAAGACATTTAGGATTATATTTTTAAAAAATCACATTTTCTGATGTTTTTAAAAACAATAAGATGACACATTTTACAACGATATGAAAATGTAAATGGGGATCATATTGTGTGTGTGTGTGTGTGTGTGTTTTTTTTCCTTCAAAAAATACTGTAATGGCATATTTTGAGCTTGTAAACTGATTGACAGAACTTACAGAACAGTTACATTTACACTGCAGTTCAACAACGAATACTTCACATTTACATGCTCTGATAAAAAACTTCTGCAAGTTGTTGATTCTTGAAGAAACTTTCTCAACATGCCCTGTCTTCACTGAAATAGATGGCAGAAATGTTTACTCTTCCTTGCTCACACACTGAGAGAATCTGGGCCATTTTGCTGCTAACCAATTACTCTCTCACAGCGTAATTATAAATATTCACTGAAAACATTAAATATTGATTGCTGTGTGTTAACTCAAATTAAATTAAAACAAATATTAATCACATGCTGGCACGTCAGCAAACTTTATTAGATTCGTAATGAGTGCAAACAGATAGCTCACCATTTTGGAGAACCCTCGCCCACATTTATCCACGTCAATTTGAATTTTAAATGGGGTGGCATAAATTGCTTAATTTCATCAATTCAGATGCTGTATACGCACATCACTTATTAGTTGCCTGAGGAAAGAGGAGTTAGACCCACCGCAAGCTGTGCAATTGTTGACCTTCCACACTTTGCCCTTCGATAAAAATAGATGGCTCTCCATCTTAGAGCATTTAAAACTCATCTCAGCTTCTCTCTCTGGACAGTGTTAATAGACCTCTTCATAGGCCATCTGTGAATCACGAGAGGGGAGAAAATCCAAATGTGAAGAAATGCAATTGGGTGTGAAAAAGCAGTGCATTTTATGGAAATTGCGTGAAACAAAACGCCCTTTAGTCGATAGGCTGCTTTTGCACGGCAGATGCATTTAATCTAGTTCTCGAAATTGTTTATGATGACCGGCCTATAAGCAGGCAAGACTTTGATGCAACAGGCACTTTAATACACATTATCCCCTTAATAGAAGGGTGTCTCCGAGCTCATCTTCTCATCTAGTTGAGTGAAGCAATTATCATATTAGGTGAACACTGATGACTCTTGCATGGAGAAAGTCAGACGTATCATTTGCCTCATCTGTATGAGTCACTCTAAAATAGAGTTACACAGACATAAAAGCTAGATATAAAACCTGTATTAACCTGTATGATAAAGACAAAATTGCGACGTGTGCAAGAAACAAAGTTAATGCATACACTTTCCAGTCGTACAAAAAATAATGAATCAAAGAAAAAAATAAACATCAAACTTTTCCTTTCACATCACCAGGATCTGCAGCCTATATCAGAGTAACTACAAATGATTAGCTTTCCTACTTATTGAATTATTGTACATGCCTTCTGTTTTCTCCAGGATCTGAAGACCACGTTGCAGTCACAGTTGTCTGAGCTCAGCCTGGAGGGCAGCTGTTTGTTTGGACTGTTAATCATCATCAAGCTGTAAATGGCCACTCTGTTGTGTTGAGGGGAATCTCGGAGAGTAATCTCACCATGCAGGACATAATCAGACACAAGGTTAATGAGAGTTTGATGGAAGCATATGCCTCACACACGGCAATAGTATTGCACCGTAATAACAGGGACAATGAGTTAATGGTGCAGGTCCAAAGGCAAACATAAACAAAACACAATCAAGAAAAATGTTGGGACAATATCAATTTAGTTTAACTTACTCAGTTGTCAATAACATCAGCCTGAACTGCCGGCCCAACTGCCTATTCCAGTCAAACTGCACCTGATGTGAGCGATACTTTAAGGGCAAGCACACGCTGTTGTGCTGTCCCACAGTCAGCCTTGATTATTATTTTTTGTCACCTAGTCTGATACATGCATATTTGGTAGAATAAGTGGCATTACCTATCTCTACAAAAGGATGACAGTTGATGGTAAATCAAGCTTGACAGGAAAGGGCCCTTCAGCTGAATGTGATGTGAGTCACTTCACTTCACTGCCTCACAGTTTCCTATCAGTCAGTGGGCTGTAGCCTACCTAAAACCCAGCTGCGAGGATGCTCTGCTCATCCGAGCAGAAATTTAACAACATAATGACCAAACACTCCAGACGGATTCCGTACAACAATGTGCAACACAGAGGCACGCAAATGCATTTACATTTTTATTTACCAGGGTAGCAGTGCTGATTGTTACATCAGACGCATTATCTATATAACATAACATATATTATTTTAATACTAGGTCTTGCTAATTAGTTTGTATCAACAGCTACATGGGAACACCTGTGTCCTCAAGGGGGCAATACTGCAAGAGACTCATCAAACTGGCAGCCATGACACTGAGAGACAGATCTGAAGCACAAATGACTGTAAAGATGACAGCTTCATCTTGCGGCCTACCACACTGTGCCTAACAGTGAAACGTGTGACACAGTGAAACTGCAGCTCACATCAGTGCCATGTTGAGTATTTCAGGTGACACACTTTTGAATGCAGCAAAGAGTAAAAATCAACATATAGCTCGAAGCATCCATATTTGTGTACTCACTTATGTTTCAGGTTTCATTGGACTTTACTGGATTCATTAGAGTAGTATTGGATCTGTTGGTCATGTTCTGACAGGATGAATTGTGATATTGGTTTTATTATCCAATTATTGAGTTTCATATTTCTAATAGCTGTTACAACTGTCTTTTATTCTTTTGTAATTTGAAGTACCCATCGACCTTTTTCTTTTAACGTTATGTCGGTCAGCCACTTTGGTATGGACTTAAGAATCTCAACAGCTATTGGGTGGATTGTCATAAGAGGCAGGGGAGGGTGCGGCTCAGGAGGATAGAGCGGCTCCTCCAGTCCACATGTCGAAGTGTCTTTGGGTAAGATACTGAACCCCAAATTGCTTCCCAAGGCTGTGCCATTAGTGTGTGAGTGTGAGTGAAGGATTAGTTTAGATCCAATGAGCAGTTTGGCACCTTATGGCTGCTTCTGCCATCAGTGTATGCATTTGTGTGTGAATGGTCAAATGTTGACATGTAGTGTAAAGTACTTTTGAGTGGTCGGAAGACAAGAAACGCGTTATATAAATGCAAGTACATTACCCAAAATGTTGTACAGACGGTCATGGTTACCAGTGGATTACTCCTAATGACTTCACTGACTTTTCCTCTAGTGCCAACATCAGGTGAAATTTCTACTTTGTCCAGTATGTTGATTTAGACCAGTTAATTGCTAAACTAATTATATTAGCTGCTGTGTTTAGTGCTCATTGTATATGTTAGCATGCTAACATATTTAATATGGCAAACACGTTAAACATGATACTCGCTACAGATCAGAATGTTAGCATTACCATTGTGAACTCATTACCATGACAAGCTGTTTCAGCTCAAAGCACCACTGTACAGCTTCACAGACCCGCATGCATGGGTTTCAACTCTTTGTCTTGGGTCTTATTTGTGTGACCTGTTTCCTGAGCTTATTTGTGCAAATATAACATTTTGCTGTGCATTGTGTAGGATGTGATTATAAACTGGGAAATATGTAAAAGGTTTATAGTTAGATCTTTGAAATCATTGTCTAATGTATGTATCATTATCAAATAAAGAAGCTGATACACTAAGTAAAGCATCTCCTGAAAGCAACGCTGAGATCAGTTTTTTTTAAGAACTCAGGAAAAATAAAGAGAAATATTATAATTTATAAATAAACAAATAGTGATTTAATAATATGATGAATAGAAAGTCACTTTTAACATTCATCCCAGTTGAATTGTGTATACTCCTGATCTATCCATTTATCAACTTATAATTGTGACATGTTCAGATGGAGTTTCTACTGACAACCAGTGTGGCCAGAGTATAATGATGTCTTGTTTATTTTCTGTACATCTCTTTTCCTGTTGCTCTTGTTGTCTAACCGAAATGCTCTTTTTTTTCTACTGTTGTATTATTGTTGAGAAAAGACAAGACCAATACCCCACAGGAACTCTTTCATGGCTTACCTTTAAAGCAATGTCAATAGTAATTACTGAGAAAGCTTATCTTTAGCCACTGCATCATTGTCCTTCACAGGAATCAGTGTTAGCTGCCCCTCTGCCAATTAATAGAAGCAAACACCAACATCAATTATTCAAATGTAGCTCTAGCGAGAGTTCAGTCACGAAGACAATTCTTTTGCATGCTTTAGGCAGCCCTTTCTCATTTCCTGGTCATCAAATACTGATGCACAAGGCCCAGTATAGCCGTTGTAACTACAATGTAAACAATCCGTGTCATTGTTAGACGCTCGGAGAAAATGCTCCATGAGCGTGATAACGCAACCAGTTCTCACTTCCAATGCCCCTAGGTTGGTCAGTGCCTCTGCTTCTTTAACGTGTGTATGGAACGTGCAAACTAACTGCAAAACTGATGCTAGATGTGTATGTAGACCGCCATAGTTTGAAGCTCTGGAGCACTGACCAAGCTGCGGAATTGGGGTGGGAATTTGTTAGATGATGTAGTACCGGAAAAAAACCTGCACTTGAAGTTGATTGGTCACACACTTTTAACCAAAAGACTTTCTGTCAAGACTTTATTATCACATATTATCTGTTATAATAAACACTTACCTTTACTTGATTCCCTTGTCTCTCCTGATGGAACTCGCCATGGGCAACAGTAATGCTGCATTCATACTGCACCAGATGATCCACATTTTTATTGATTTAAAACATTTGTGGTACATTCATGCTCAGTGAATCATCGTTCATACTGAAGAACACAAATATCTGCAGTAGTTTAATTACAGTTGCTATATATAGATATTAAGATTACTTGTAAACCAAGACAACTAAAGTGTATTTCTTTGCTCTTTCCTAAAGAGACAGCCAGTCAGTCAACTGTTATTTTTCCCCAAAACTCAGGCCAGTTTGCCAAATTATTCTTTATCCCCATGTGAGGATCTGAAGCCACAGAGTACCCACAGCTTCATCCTCCCCTCATAGGAAGGATGAAGGCACCTGCTCTGCATTGATTAAAAACGTTCCTCGACTGATCTATGCATTCACTCCGGACAAATCCAGCATTATTACATTTGGCTTGTGAGAACCATCTCTTTGATCTCAGTGCTTGCTGTTGCAATGACCAAGCAGTCATGTGCCTTAAATCCTTAAGGCTGTAGTTGGAAAGTGAAGCTTAGTGTGACAAATGTATGCACTGATTCAGGTAGGTCAGCCTGAATAACCGTCTGGTGAACTTCAAACTGAGCTTATCAATATATTAGCAAACCATTTCGACTATAAAACTATATAGTGACCGGATGTTGCTTCTTGGCTGCCAGCGTAGTGCTGAGTTTTCACCTGGGATCGTAAATTTGATGTGATTGCATACAAAGAGATTCCGTAAAATCTTTTAGAATTATCTTAAATCATTGCTTTTGGGAAAAATGATTTTTTTATCATTATAATAACCGGGGGCTATTCTTTTCCCACCTGAGTATCCATGCAACATTAAAGTGAGTGCATCAGCACCTTTCGAGATAGTAGCCCCATGTAAATGTATAATTACGGAAACAGTATTTGACTGCCATCAACTCCTCTGGGGCGAGCATTAATCCCAGAGATCAATGTTTCCTACCTCAGATATGCAGAGCACAGCAATCCATCTGTCAGCTCGGCAACCTTATCAGTCTACAGGGAGAAGAGCCATCGATAATTACCTCTACCCACAAGCACAATACAGACGTTTTCAGGGGAAAGTCACACTCGATTGTACTTAGCTTGACATCTGTTAGTGACTTGTCTGACAAAGAAAAAGCTGTTGTAATGAATTTCATCACATGAGACTCAAACTGATATCATTTTTACTACCATAGGCATGGTTTGGACTCATTGTATTGAGGCTATTACGGTTATGTGTATTAATCATGTGTCCACCATCTGGTAGTGTTGCGTTTTTCTACTCTAAAGCTGAATTCCAGCTCTAAAGAAAAGACAAATGAAGACATCAAATTAGCAACCAAAAGCAAACACAAGATAAACATTTTACCCAATACATATTTTTATAGTTATGCATTGACATGTATATCACACATCAGTTACTTTTTTTTTTTTTTTTTGCATAGTGAGATTTCTAAACCAAAGGGTGTTGGGGACTTGTTAGAGGAAGGAGACAATCATGGTTAACTAATGGGCAAGGGTGAACCAAAGCGTGAAGGGGCTCCATTTGGCACTGATTGCCCTCTGACAAACTAAGTCCCTTCATATCCTGTGCCATTGTGAAACTGATGAGCTATGTCTGTAATCGGCTCCAGTGATTGGAGAAAACTGCGTTGAGGGAAAGTGCGGCCTTGATTTGGATAGCTGGCGACAGCTGGACAGAACTCAGCGTATCCACTGTTGGTGCGCTAAGAAAGGTGGTCTACTTGTGTTTCTCTTGGCAGCAGCAGCCCTTTGTGGGTTGGGTTTACAGGGGTGCAACTGAGCCTCACACAATGACCAAACTGGAAAAACACATTTCTGCTGGAACCGAATGCTGAAACACAATGCCAAAATGGGACTAAAAATGTTCTTGTTTAGATGTCTTTTAGGAAGAGATGACCATGGTTAAATGCAAAAGCATTGTTCTGCAGCAACATAAGTACATAAACACAACTGAGGAAGGAGAATATTGTTTTTTTCTCAGGCAAGTAACAGGAACAAAGTGTGAAAAACAAGAATCAGTTAAATGAACAGCTAATCATGTGAGAAATTCTGTGGATTCATAGTTTAATGCCAAAGAACAGTATTTGATAAGTGATGAGCAGAAAAGGAAGAAGAAGAAGAGAAACATTTGGGCAAAAACAGGGACGAAGATCCATTTTGCTGCTCGGTTCAGTTACTATAAGGTTGTGTTAGCTGCCAGCTAAAAAAATCACAAATGTATTTGTTTAAAGTGTTTTTGGAATCCTGTTAACCCTCAAGTCACCAACCGGGGTCTAAGCTTAATCAAGTATAGGTCTCAGTAAATTAGTGGTTTCTAATTTCTGTTGTGCTAATTTTGCGTGATTGCCTACCTCCGTCGTGCACAAGACTGGATAGACCACTACCTGTGGCTCCTGCTGTCCAAATCTTCACTGGCAGGTAAGGACTTCTCTATGAGCCCTGGACACTAGTGTGTGTGTGAAGTGCCAATAATGGCATCCAGGTTCACATTCTGCTGAAACATTGAGAGAAAACAGTCAACCGCCTCAGTTTTCCCATCACACTGTCCAAAAACCAAATCAAAAATAAAATGGCCAATGGTGCCATTTCTGCAGACATTGGTTGAAGCACACAATTGAATGTCACTCCAGGGCGAAAGACCAGACCAAAGACCATATTTCCACTGATAACTGGGGACCTAATGCTTTTGTCACCAAGAAACCTAATTGTCCCAGCAATGTCCACAGCTTGTCCACGTGATGCCACACCTGACCCCAGTTCAGATTGGCCATGAACTGAAAGAGCAGGGTTTTCCAATGTAGCCAACTGATGCTGTGTCTTGGCAGTGAAGCTTGACTTTACTAAGGTTCAGGGCCTAGATGATTGGCAGTAGTGCAGTCACTGTTGACAGTACAACAGAGCAGAGAAGGTACATTTCTGTTGTTGCACAAATTTGATTGGAATTTAAAAAAAATGGGACAAGGGACAATACTGATTAACATGTGTTTCCATCAGAGGTTATGTTCCAACAAGGTAATGAAAGAATAAGTAATCAAATAAGCACACATTCTGTGTCTACTGCAAGACATCCCTCCATGGCCTCATTTATTTACAACAAAAAATCTCACTAACACATTATCATAAGGCCAACTTTTCTATCACAGTAAAACATATGAACTCTTCATGAACCTGTTTACCTTCAGATTTTCTTTGGCTCAATTTCAAGATGTGCATAAAAATAGTGGATGGGAACTATCTGCCTATAATCCACATCCTGCTACTACATATGCCTGCAGTGTTTAACAACTTTTGCTCTGCTGACTTTACCCTTGATAGAAATCAGTTTTAAAAAAAAGTAATTTTGTAGAGCCTTCTGCACATCAGGGACATAATGGTTCTGATTGCAATATCCTTTGCACTTGTTATCATTATTATAATGGCAGCAGATAGCAGTCATTTTGATTGCCCAAAGTGCTACATAGTTATTTCTTGAGAAGTTGGTGCCTTATCTCACCCCATGTCATCTTAACAAGTAAAGCAAACTGTAGAAGAATGAGGATCTGAACATTAATATCAGAAAAATTCAAAAATCATTAATGACTTAATGAAAAACAACAACCTGTTACAAACTGTAATTTGAACCGCCTGGCCGTTGTAGGCCTCCAGCAACCAGTAATGTTGCAGTTTCATGTCTATCCAAAATATTGTAATTTTATAATTGTATCCTATTAGACATTTTTGTGACATTGTCATAACTAGCATATGAATTCTTGAATGGCCAAAAGCCTGTTTTGTGAGGTCACAGTGAACTTGAACTTTGACATCCAAATTCTAATCAGTTCATTCTTGAGTTCAAGTGGCAAATTTTGAAGAAATTCCCCTGAAGGTGTTCCTGTTATATTGTGTTCATGAGAATGTACCAGACGGACAACCTGCAAATATATTGCCTCCGGCCATGGCTTTCACCAGCGGGAAGGCAAAAATGATGAGTGATTACATTTAGACAGATAACTACAACATGACTGGTTGTTAGAAGCATACACAAGTGAGGCAGTCATTCTAGTTTTCCCTACAATATGTACACATGGCAAATATGGTTTATTTATAATAATTGTATCAAAATGTCTGCCACACTTTGAGTGACATACTTAAAACCTTAAAGAGGATTTTTTGTTGGCCTCTCGGATACAGTGAAACAAGCTATAAACACAACACTGACTAACCCCAACTCTAACTCTAACACAAACTAACCTGTATCATTGGATACAGAGCAACATTAGCATTTATTTGGAATTATGTTCCATGTCAGTCTCCTTTTAGCTCCGGTCTGCTAGCTTTGGGGAAATATTTAGCTTTTTAGCAGTAAAGTACTCCACTATGTTCACCAGCTGGTCACTAACTCTGCTAATTAATGCTGGACAAGAGAAGACGGTCTGCTCATCAAATTTGTTCACTGAAAACTGAAAACAAATGAGTTGACTTATGAACTTTTAGAAGCACCGTAGACCTGAAGGGACCTGCAGAGTTGAGTGATAATTCTCTGTTGGTTTGTCACGATGAGTGACCCCTTTCACATTACACATTATCATATGATCCATTGTCAATACATCATTAAATATTGAGAAGGAAATCTTTGAATTTGCAATTTAACATGAATGAGACAGAGATTCTAAATGATGGACATGTGATGAAACAAAGCAGGTTAAATCACACAATTCTACCGTTGTATTAAAGAAAGTATTGTTTTGAAAGTCATTACAGAAGTGGCACTGGGACAATTTGAACCACACAAACCTTTATTTAACTCTAGAGGTGATGTACATCCATGTGTTTGAGAGGTTACAACGGCGCACAGTGCTAGAGGGTCTCTGTCTGTGACCCAGTCCCTCCAGAGTGCACTGGCCTAGCCTCGTCCTCCTGTCCTTTATAACAATAGGAAGGGTAATGGCCTCCCCAAGGCCTCCTCATTCAGCCTGATTGCACTGCCAGCATCAGGCCAGCCATGCCATAAAACAATTAGCTCCATTTATCAACCTTACATCCGCTATCTACAGGAGGGGGAAGTAAAAGTAGGAAACAGAGGTGGAGAGAGAGGGGACCAGTTGGGCAGAAGAAATGTGGAACCGGAGGAGAGTTCAATGAGAAAGGCAAGCATCAGTTCTCATTCCATTTGTTGATTGTTTCTAGCTGTTTAATTCAGCCTCAAAATGTCATTATGTCTGCTTTGAGAAAAAAAAAAGATTAAAATGTTTTCGAGGCCTGATTGGATTATCCTCAAAGTGTGCCACAGAAACAAGCTTTCACCTTTTGAAACAATCAAGATTTGAAGAAAACCCGATTCAGCATTTAACAGCTCATTTCTCCCTCAAATAAAACCATTTCAAAGACTGGAGCTCCGCTGCTGGAGCTCCACGAAATTAAAATTGTAAAACCCGACAAGCAAATGAGAAACTGAAACATCAGTGAAATGCAAAAAAATGTATGCCCAAAAGCATCTCAGCAGGATCAAACTGCAGGGTTGAATTCACTTCTTCTTCCAACATATCCTTTCATATTTTCTTACTACGACTACTTCTATTTATTATTAATGTAGCACTGTGTAATACATAAACATGTCAGCAATTCATTCTCCAATGCAGACTGAATATCAATAAAATCCCCCTCTAAGCTTTGATGACTTCATTCAAGTGTCCGTGGCCAAGTGCAAAAAAGGTTGAGGAAACTCACATGGGCTGATGGCTCCCAATATCATCGTCATTAGATGAGGTCAAATGATGATCAGAGGCTTCGCACACACCGTGGCAACAACTTGAGGTTGCCAATAAAATTATGCTCTAATAGCCGCAGAGTAAGTGTAAATAAAAATAAACGTGTCACCAAAGACGAATAGCAGCCCGAGCCACCTTTCCACGGGGCCCCCCTGAGAGATGTACGATGCAGCTGCTAAAAACGGAGGGTGAGTTTTTATTTCCCTTTTCTTTCATTTGTCTTGTGTAATAGATTGTACCTGTAGTTTCTCTGAGCAATTGTCTGCTTGACCCCAACATTTGTCATGTGTAGCGCATCTCTATTAAATAGCTGTACAACAGGAAGGATGTTCTACGAAGAAAAATGCAGGTACTTGCACATAATTAAATAAAACAACAAACCTGAATGTGTTTCTGTTTAGTTCCTTTTAAGAGGTCCAGTGTTTTAACAACAGGGGTCTGTGTGAGTTCAAATGGACCTCACTGCCAACACGTGTATTATTAGAAAGCTGACTCTTCTCCACACATTTACGTCATGTTAACACATGGAGGATGGCAATTATCCCACAGCAGAAATAGCAGCTCATTATGAGAGTCATAAGAGGGCACAAGGTCTCCCGAAACACACCCAGTTGCCGTCCCCTCATAATCCTTAGCTCATCGTTGATGTCAGCAGGAAAGCAGTATATCTCTGGCCTTAAATCATGCCCTCTACTCTTGAATGTCTTTAATTATGTCCTGATTGTCCTGTCCTCGGTTCAGAGTATTCGTGTGTTTAATTTCCTGCTGGCATATTGCCTTCCCTTTTGGATATATTATTCATTAAGCCTCTCCACTTCTCAGTATTTCTAGGAGCAGCAAGGCTGCTGCTGCTACAGGATGACTGCTGATGTCGATCCATCGGCTCGACCATTAAGGACGGCTTACAACCATAATTCCTTGAGATATTACTCTCAGGTTCAAATGTCAACATTTAGATAAGAGCCCGCATGATTCGGCTCCCGTGGGGGGGGGGGTGAGGTATGAAGTCCTAAATGCCTGCTGTCCGGTGTTTGTATTTTCATTAGTCGTGACTTCAATGTGTTCCCAGAGCAAATAACACCAGCAGAAAAGAAACTGGGGGTTGCGAGAGCAGTGAGAGTTTTAAAATAGCAAAATGTGACGCATTGTCCACGATTTCACAGATGATTCAGCCTAAAGTAGAACTGACTATTCATCTAGTCCTTGTGCCCAATAGTCTGTCTACAGTGGCACAAGTCCACATTCATCACTTTTGTGCTTGGGTGATGAGTCAAAGTAGAAGTAGAGCAGCCTATCTGCTGAAGTCACTCTCTTACATGGATTGCGGTTGGTGTGTGAATCTCAACAATTTTTCGTCTTCCATTTTCTTTTCTTCCAACGGTGCAGAAGCATCTCTGTCCGCTCCAAGAACCAATCAAGTGTGGCAACTGGCCACCCACTAAAGTGACAAGCACAGAATGAAAAACACTGTCGACCATGACACATAGAGTTAGGTGCCACACGTCAACAGGTTGTCTTATCGCTGCGCTGCGGACCGTGAGCACTTGAGTGAAATGGGCAGAGAGGCTCTCTACTATGAGATGAGTGGAGGAGACGGTGTTGCCTCTGATATGGTTGGGTGGCTGAATACTGAGGAGCTGCGACTAAAGCGGAAGCTCGCGGGTCAACATGCCCGCCCAATTTTACAGTTGATGTGCGTTCGTCGCCATAGATGCTGGTGGCCACCGTTATTCTCCAAATAGTGTGTCACTTGAGTGGCACTCGAAGCCACAGAATGTGGCGGAATGTAGGCGCTGGAGTAAGTGTTGCGTTTGGGTTTTTTTTCTCTAGTTTTGGTCCCCCATCCTTTATCGTTATCGCCCAGGAATTCATTCAGTCATCATAGCAACATGACTTGACAAAGGAATTCTATTGTAATGTCTCGCTGTGACAGGTTTATAGATGAAAAATGGGATACAGAAAATGAGGAATATCCAGACCCAGAGTATGAAAAATCTAGAGAGAGGCAGCACCATTGGAAAAAAACACTGATCATAACTTGCTAAGATAAATTATTTTGCTTATATAACATTCATTTGATATGTTAATTTAAACATCTAGGAATAATTTGCTTTATTGCTGGTGGTCTTAGAAGATTTACTAACATTTAATTATATTATTCATTCTCTCTCTCTCTCTCTCTCTCTCTCTCTCTCTCTGTGTGTCTGTGTGTAAATAATAAGAGCAACTTAAAACCCCTGCCATGTGATGATCAGTAACCTATAGCGCTTACAAAACCTGCTGCATATCTTGTTGGCGCCAGAATCTTATGTGAAATGTGCTTAAATAATAATTGGGACAAATTGTAAAATTAACCTGAGTCCACACAGCAGGGACTTTTAAGACATCAGCATTATGTCTCATAATGTTCCTTTTACTGCAGCCGGACATGCAGATGTGACTCAAGATGGTTCTGTAGTTGGTTTTTTTTTTGTATTATTATTATATAATAGTAGCCACTAATCTGAAACATGTGGGTATGAATTTGGGATGGAATTCAGTTGATTCATAATGAATAACATCAGTTAAAATGTCAGACTTTACCTACTTCATTCAGTGGATATTATTTTGAATTACAAATATCATGCATGCTCCAGCCTGCAAAAAAATGCATTAATTAACTTGCACACTTTAACAGACTGATTTAATTTCTCTCTGGTAATTTCTATCTAAATCAAGGCCATTTTTACAAATAAAGAAATCATCATCACTATTAATTATACTGGGTTTTAGCTTAAGGCAGTGTGATGGATTGGCAGCAAAAGAAAAACCCACAAGACTAAGGATTCTGATGGTGACAAATGCACAAGTAAAAATCATCAGGCCTATTATCGCTGCGTCTGTATTGAATTTGTTGGCTTCATGGGCCAACAGTGTAAACTGTGATTCTCACAATAAGTAGATGTTGGGTCATGGTGTATTCCTCTATTTACCCACAAGATCAAAGCAGTGAACCAAGACAGGCAGGAAAATACATACTGTGGGCTACATTATACCATGCAGCATCCTAAATTATATTAAATAGGCTGAAATGCTCTATTAGGTACTAAGTATGGTAAACATGAAAATATACCTACAATGTTGGCTCTTTTTGTTTAAAACACTTGTGATAAATACCTGATTTCAACATTGGATGCGACATCAGATCTAAGCATTAAAGCAAAACTTTAACATTTTGGGACATTTTCGAGAATGTTATAGATCTTTTCTGGCTCAGACGCTTTCGTCTTCAGAACCGTGTGCAGGCAAGAATATTGAGGGTGAAAGAAAAAACATTTGTTTATCGTCCTTTATCTTTTCAATAACTTCATAATTGTAATTCTTACCCATAAAGCAAAGAAAAGTGAAATGAATCAATCATCCTCATGTTCCATGATCGTGTGCCAGCTAGTGCAGACCAAAATTGACTGCGCATCTGTTGTACCCCAATGACACGTGACATCTCCTTGGTGCAGGCAATCCTGGCTGTATGGGTTGAAGCTGCTGAGGTAAGTGGGCATTTCAAAGTTGCATTAATTCGAAGAATGCTTGTGCTGATTGGCTGCAACCAAAACTCTCTCTATATATATACGTATATATATATATATATAAAT
Source organism: Leptoclinus maculatus (assembly GCA_032191485.1). Classification (NCBI taxonomy): domain Eukaryota; kingdom Metazoa; phylum Chordata; class Actinopteri; order Perciformes; family Stichaeidae; genus Leptoclinus; species Leptoclinus maculatus. Next base: position 10,330,775 of record JAVDOI010000007.1, read on the forward strand.
GCTGAATACAGGATTCTCAATGAGCTTACTTTGTCTAAGGACGTTTGTAATGTTCCAGTGCTTCGGGTCAGTGATGTTGACTGTTCACCCCCAACCCCTGCTCAGTGAACATTACTCCCCACACCAGACAGCTCACGAGACCTGGGCCCTGGAAGTCCTGGCACCTGCCCCATGAGTGGCCTGTGGATGACAGCGAATGCTCGGAGAGGCCAGATAGAAATCCAGTACACAGTGCAAGGCCTACTTTTTGTACACTATTTTGTAGTGCCAACTTATTGTCACACAATCACGGGTCAGTGTTTCCTTTTGTTCTCTCTCTCACACCAAACCCCCGGCCGCCTACAGAGGCTGCAGCTCTGTTAGCGGAAGCCCTGGTGACATCAGCTGGTATTTTTTGCCCACCCCGAGGCGCCCTCAGGTCGCCCTGCAATCTTTCACATTCCTGCAGGTTTGACATCTTCTTATATAAAGGCAATACATCAAGGGAAGGAATTCCTGTCCAGTAAAAAGTTGGGCAGAGTGGCGAAGTGAAATACAAGATAGTGTTGAAAGTGAAAGGACATCTAATGCTGATCAACAGATGAGGAAATCTTTCCATTTGTTCTGAGTAGACTTACCAAAAGGTCAGTCTGAAATGGAGTATAAACCCAGTTCTAAAGAGTATATTTTGCCAGACCATCATGTAATTGTAATATCTTCATATATAGAGTACTGTAGCTAGACATAGGAATTTCTTAAACTTAATTGATGTAATTGCTGTAGTGACTTATTTAGTGTTTTCATTGAGGAGGGAGAAAGGGCACATTTTCCATTACATCTCTGTAGTCTTTAAACCTTAACAGACAGAAAGATTCTACTCCATTCACAACACTGAGAAATCCAGAAATGAACCAAAAATTAAATTGCTCAAAACTTGGAAATGCTTGACAGTGATTGAGCTGGCTGAAATGGGCTTACACGGCACATTTGGTAATTTGCACACCTACCTGCTTTTCAGAGCAGTACAATTACAGAGTGTCTCGGGGGGCGTTAGTGGCCCGGCTGCACCCAAGCCGCTTCCCTTTCCCAGTGCCCTGCTCGGCGACCGAGATGCTAGCGTGAAATGGCTGTTAATTCCGTCTGCTATCTGTCCCGCACAGAGCCTGTTTTAAGCCTTCATATGAATCTTTTGCCTGCCGAAAAAAATATAAGGAATATGGAAATCAGAAAGTGAGAAAAAAAAAAAAAAGAAGAGTGAGCCACTAAAAATGAAAACATCAAACAAGTTTGAAATGCAAAATAGCATTTACCCACCCCCCACCCCCCGTCAATGAGATTTAATGAGTATTCCACCTTCTGGCACCAACCACAGAGAAACAAACGGAAGGAAGAAATAACAACTCAGAAATAACTGATATACCATCACGGCTAAGAAAGAGTTTGTCAGTAATGCTGCATGTTCGACTTCTCTCCCTTTGCCAACGCTGCTTTTGTTTCAAGGTTTCATCAGGATCCTTGAGCTATGTCTTGTCAACTTGTAAAGACTATATGATGTGAGTGTTCGTGTAGATTCAATCGTGAACATAGTCCTACTAGATCCACCTTGATCATTGCAAAGCTGTCTTGAACTATGACACTTTGATGTTGCCAATATCAGAAGACTGTTCTAAGTTTTAACTGTATTTCTTTGGAACCGAGCCACACTGTCTATCCTGCTGAACATTCTGAGTGATTGGTCAGCTGTAGAGGGGCTGCGATTGAAGCCTTGGCCTGACATGTTGGCTTACTGCAGCAGCATGCATATCAACACAGTGATATGATGGACATTGGCACCTGTCGTAACGTATTAGTCCATCTCCTGAAACTCTTCACTACACGTTTGTGGGTTTTAGGTGCAAAGTACTCTGACTTTCTCTGGAATTTGGGTCTTGGTAGTATTTTACATTCTTCTCCTCACTTTTGAGCCAGATAGGAAGAGCATCAAATGATGCAAATGAAAAGCTGTCTGCGCACGCAGGGTGGACAAAGTAAAGGTAACAGCTATCAGTCCTGTGATTATTTTCAGGCTGTGGGTTTTGTTGATCTGCATTGGATTCTATCATCATGCTGTTATTTTGTTGTCTGCCTTAATAATATTCACATCACCTATTACTTCCTGTGCATCGACCTAATTGTTAGTATTGTGACTCACTGCTCAGCTGGAAGTGAATGAAAACAAGGCATCAAAATGAGCAAAGTAAGAACAGCACTTCCCTCGATGATGTTCCGTAAAAGATGATTAGCAAGTTGATTGTATGAATAATGTATTCCGTTGATGTGCAGTATTTAAATGAAGTCGGGGACCAGGGGGAACATTAACCAAGCTTCCTCTTCTATTGTTGCCCAAATCACAAGGTCACAGGTCAAGACACTTCAACACACAGTGTTCCATTTTAGTTAGCTGAGTGGTGAATAGGAAAAAAAATAAAAGAAATACTGGAGGAAAATGATAAGAGTGAACGAAAAATCTTTTTTTTTTCTAGTATTGTGCAGATAACTATAATGAATGGGTCTCTCTGTCTCACACATTCTGGTCTGATTCATTTTAAATGCATTGCAGAATAAGCTTTTAGACTGGAGAATGATCACCTGTATCTGTATACTGCTTAGTGGGCACAAGTGAATGATGTGGAGGGGAGCTTCTCCCCTCCACATAATCTGTAGTTTAAACTGTCGGGCAACATAATACACCTTCATTGAGTTTAATATTGTCTGACAAAACTGTTTACCACCTTTTTATCTTCATGTTGAGCATGATTTCCCTATAATGATTGATGCTTTTTTGCCAATTGTAAATATAAAAGCATTCTGTGTTTGTTGTAGCTCATTTTGTTTGAAATTATTAACAAGTTCCCAAAACATACCTCTGAGGACGAAGGATGACAAGAGACTTTGAATGGTACTCTTACATGCAGCATGACAACAGCAGATGAGGGCCACCATGACAGCAGCTAGGGGAAACTACAGCACTTTGTTTCCCTCTACTGGCTATCAGTGCAACCACCATCTGCACTGGACAACTTGATATTTGCATATCGGTGTACATGTTTGGGCACACACTCGATGTGTGCGTGTGTTTGTGTTGTGTTAGTGTAGAGCAGGAAAGAAATGCTACCGCAGATAAAGAATAAGACAGACAGAGGGACAGAAATTGAATAGTAGCAGAGAGGGGAGGGATAGAGACAGCAGCAAAGGGAAAGAAGCAAATGGTTTGCAAATGTTGTACTCTCCAGCAGTTCATCTCAGCGGGTGATGGATGTGTGGCATTCGCCTTAAATAGAGTTGTTGGCAGCAGAGCGCAAGGGCTCAGTGCAATGGATCAATTGCAAGAGAAATCAGCTGCTGCTAGGTCACATTATCTAGGTAAGATAAAAAAAAAGGGCATTCATTTCAGTCCTCTTGCCTGTTTTCCAGCACGCAACCCATTGTCAGCTTGGGATGTGTTTTCCCAAGGTAATGCTACAGTGCGGCTTTGAAGGCTTGCTATGAAGCTCCTGCAGGGCTGTCAACTTTCATGGGGCCGTTTTGATGTTAATTGATAGGTTGATAGAGACAGACCAAAAGATAGAATACGACATCCTGCTGAGGACTCTGACATGCAATTCCCCATTTCCTATTGTCTCGCTTGGAATTTCATCTTATCCTGGGGAGAATGTCAGTGTCAGCGCTGTGAGGTGTGCGCTTTTATATTATTTTCAGATCTCAGTAGTTCTCCTGTTTGACTTGATACCAAAGAGAGCACACAGGTCTCAGAGAATAGGTGGTCCACGCTGTTGCCCTTGAAGGAAGTGTTTATGTGTGAACCCTTTTTTTTCCCTTACAGCTCAGATAAGAGCATGTGCATTCCCATCATAAACACACGCTTGCACGAACATATACACACAAGACAGAGCTGCAGAAAAACACACTGGAGTGAATGTGTGAGGCCAAGGTCACACAGTCTCATTCCTTTATTCCCATAATCCCACGTGTTAGCTGGGTGAGAGGGCTACTAATGGCTAGCACTCTCCGAAAGGTAACTACAGCGTTAACATAGAGTCTAGAGACTCTCACAGCCCACAACTTACCACCCTGCATAAGGAGCATTGCACACGGTCTATACAATCCATCAACATGGCTAATTAGGCCCCAACAAAATCCCTGAGAGAAGCATTAAGAGAGAAACCAGAGGTGTGGTAGTGGTAATAAGAGAAAGTTAGACTGCTGGCTCTTTCAAATCTATTATGGAAACAGCATGGGTAACACTTAATCCTACAGAACTGCTGATGGTTCCTGTCAAGGAACCCTATGAAGAGCTTCTTCACGTTTCAAGGTAGCAGAAGCATTGGTCCTGAGAAAGGTGGCCAATAGAGAAGATGGTGGAAGGGGGTTAAGATTCAAGAAAAAAAGATACATTGACATCTAATTAATCACACAGGATTATTTGTGTACTGATGCCAGTTTTGTATTTTTTGGTTTATTTTCTGTTCAAAATGCTTTTCGATGACAAAGGAATACAGAGAGAAATACATTTTCCAACATGAAGAATAAACGAGGAGCAAAAGGCAGTAGAGTGACGTTGCACAGTGAAAAGAACAGGAGTTGTGGTCGGGATGGTTAATAGAACATTTGCCTTTAGCTCTGATGACCACAAGCCTGTACCTAATGTTAATCAAGTTGTTGCAAAAGCCTGTGTTCTGACCCCTCATTGATTTGAAGATACACTGCTGTATCTGCGGACAATGTAGATTGCCAATGCTCCGTAAAAACTTTGCAACATTGCATTTTCAACTTTTGCCAGACACTGTGCAGTTCGATACTCCTTAAAACTCATGGATCTGTCACTCAAACTGGACTTCCTGGATCTTATATCATGTTCTGTTGGTACCTGAAGCAACACCTTCCCACACTCCTATTATTTTAACACAAGGTTGTCCTCCTACACCTAACCGGTTGCCCAAATGTATTATTAGCTGCCTATGAAATTGAACATAATGGACAGGTAAACATGACATCCCCTATTAGTGCAGTTGTCAAAAAAAGGTAGAAGGGTAGTAAATCTCCACACTGTTAGTGCACATAGTCTGTATTTGAGAAATGCATTTGCCGTAGCAAAGAAATTCTACTGTTATTTTGCGACCTGATTAAGTTATCATACTCTCTTCCTTTTTGGTATTTTTTTTAAAAGTCGCTGTGTCATCCCACTAAATAGAACAGCATAGTGTGCTCTGTTGTGCTAGGTAGCTCAATGTAAATGGACAAATAGAAAAGCAAAAGCTATCTCTTGGATTCAAATAAACTACAGATTTGTTAATGTGATATCAGCAGTGATACAATCAACAATCATCCACATCTTAATCATCAACACTGGAACATTGTGAGCCGAGCTTTGTGCCGATCCTCGTGTCCCTGCATGCTCATTGACAGCTCATATCCCAGATTGTGTTGCAGTTTTTGATAAAAGACACAATCTTGCATCAGTTGATGGATGTCCTTAAATTGAGGTGAGAGAGGAATTTAAGACTGAAATAGGATTGTCTCTCTGTTCCCTATTTTGATCCCTCAGATCAACAATCTGTCCCCTAGGTTTGCGAGAGCAGGCCGGCAGCCGAGAAAATGGTTCAGATTAAAATGAGGTAATGGCACATTTGCTAGGCCCTTTGTGTGAGCCCCGCATGCAATTTAAGGGGCTGGCATACAGGACGAGTTAATATTTCATTGCACGCCAGGGAATGGGAATAGAGAGGAGAAAAAAAATGCATATGTCTCATTTTCCAATCTGATTCGTCTCAGCAAATCAGCCTGAGTCAATGTCATTCCATAATGAACTCTCCTCAACTATTCTGCTGCCATGCGGCTGCTTGCTTTCACACCCACTGAACGTGGAATATATTTTGAGCTACAGCGAAGGGTTCTCTCTCTCTCTCCCTTGTCAGCTCGTAGACAACTGCCCCCCCCCCTCCTTCTCGCTTTCCTCTTCTTTCTCTTCCTCTGTCACCATCCAAAAAAAACCTGTTACTCCCTTACCCCCACCTCCACCCTGTGCTGGGTTAGAGATCGAGATGATGGAGGGAATGGGGAGGCTTTGATTGACTAAGATGCTGAGATGTAATCTTGCGCAGGCTCAAATGTGAAGTGTGTGTATGTGTGTGTGTAAGAGGAGGCAAGAGCAGGGGCAATGCGCGATGCTCGGTTTATTGCATCGCAAGCTCATTTGTTTGTATTTTATACCTCATTTCGGCTCAGACGAGCTGGCTCCACATTCCTGCTGCGGGTGACCCAGTTTCACAACACTGTGTGACTCTCTCTCTAATAATATAACATTCCGCTTTTAATACATTACTTTTAGTAAATACGCTGCACTTTGTGGATATGATTTAATGCAATATACCTACAAACTAGTTCAGTGAGAGGAAAATACAAACCTTAGCTATTCCACTGTGATAGTTTCTCCTTCGGCCCCTCGGGCACAGCTATGTAGTACGTTAGCATGTTAGTGCAGTGCGTGACACCACTCTGACGGCACTCTAAACATCAGAAGGACTAAAGCTCATTTGTTAGGGATATAAACATGGGGTACTTAAACTTGGAGGATGACCTGTTTATGGGTAGAGAGGCGCATAAAAGGAAGATAACATATGGGTAACGCAACGTTTACATAACCATGCCCTGTTTCTATAGTAGATGGCTGTTTGGGATTATTTTTAGACTTGCAACATAGTGACATTGGCAATGAAAACGGAGGCTACAGCTAGAAGAGATCAACTTTCCTAATGCCAGTCAGGAAACGGCACGATAACAAGGATCCTTCTCTGAGAGGAAGCTGTGAAACACAGTTTTAGTAAAGTGACTATCAGTAACATAAATTCACTAGCTCTATTCTGGTATTATCTGCTGTGTCGAACCACAAAACGCACAGTTCTGCATTACCCGCTGTGTCGCAGCTTTGCTCATTTCCCCCCCTAGGAGGTCCCGAAGAGAGCCTGCCGTTCCAGTCCAGGTGCAGGTGGACAGGGGCCGGACTGCCCGAGCACCACAGGGGACAGGGAGGCTTAGTGGGTCACAGTGGGAAGGGTTGTGCAGCTCAATCATTCTCCTACCCTAAGGGCACCTCGGAGCTACGCAGCTGTGAAAAGACTGTCATTCGGGGAAATTCAGCCCATATACATACAGCAAAGCATTGTGATAAAGTACGCAGTGCACATTACACCAAACACATTTAATAAACCAAACACAAATCCTCACTCTGCCCTCTCTTCTCAGGTCCCTTGCTTTGTTCGCTCCACTCTTTGTCCACTGTCCATACATGTCCTCCATATACTCTCCCCCCCCCAGCCCCCATTCATTTCCCCATTGCTCCCAGTGCTTGCAGCAACGCTGGGTAGTAGCTGCCCTGTGCCATCCATTATTCCCAGGGAGGAGTGCATTAAAGATTCATCTCTGCAGCTCAACCTCAAAGGAAACACTATGACCCCTGGTATAGCTGCTGAATTATGGAGACCGCCAATAAAGTTATTTGCCTTTGATCTCATTCTCAGTTTTCTCCCTCCCAGGTAAACGTGGACTAGTGAACACATAGACACAAGCAGACACACACAAACAACGCGCTGTCGTACACTTTAGATTCCATTTCTACTCATTCTTGCCATTTCCTCTCTCTTACAAACACAATTCTGCACTCGTATGATCTCTGTATTCCATTTTCACTCTGTACTCCCTCTTCTCTGCCACTTGGGCTCTCTTTTGTGTCCCTCACAAGCACACAACGATACACACAGAAGCACATGAGAACAACAACCAAAAGCCCTACAAAAAAAAGAATATCTCTGAGAAGATGATGATGGAACAATTATGTGAAAACAGTCTTGCCTTGTCCCTTCCCCGCATACCAAGTGACTGTCTGGTGCAATAAATTTCACCCCTGCTATGAAGCACAATCTCTGCCTCCCTCTCGCAAGCTAAGAGTAGCTTGTAGATCCACTGGCAGTGGTAGAAACACATTTACTCATTGTTTATATTTAATCGATGTTGAGTGGAGGGTCCTGTGCAAAATGGCTGTCATTTGTCAAGTATTAATTATTCAGTCCACACAAGCGCAAACACACAGGAAAGGAATGCGCAGGAAAGCACACACACTCCCGCGCTGCATTGTATGAAGAGCCACCTCACCTGAAGGTGAATACTCACGCTCAGCTTGCATTCTCTCCTTCAGACAGCTCCTGTTGTTTACGGCCTCCTGCTTATGGCAGAGTCCGGGATAGAGGACTGTGCAGCAGCTGCAGAGAGAGAACCAGGATATAAAATGGTTGTATGAACAGCTTCACTGGAAACCACACATGAACACATGTAGGAGCCTTGAACCAAAGCTATGAGTCATGACACGGTCAAAGTTCATTTTAGCATGCGTTATGGCTAATAGGTGGTTGTACTGGTGAGAATAATGGGACATTAGTTTTCTTCTTAATAGGTTTAAGGGACACGCACGCACAGAGAGGTTGTGTGTAGCCTTGAAGAGAGAGAGAACGGATGATAGGTGAAGGTGGGGTTGTGTGTGTGTGTGTGTGTGATGGGTGTCCCATTATCTACGTGCCTTGTGTCCCACCCTGGACCCAATTATAAATCTGGGCTGACCTGGACTGTAGTCACAAGGAGAACACGCGGAAGGACAGCGAGGTGGAAGCTCTGGGTAAATCAGGCTTGCTTCACCTTACTCCTGCACACTGTGTGTGTGTGTGTGTGTGAATAGAGACACCAGACAGACCAGTCCTCGTATCTTCCTTTAAGTGTTGATAGATTTGTGGAGATTGTTACAAAGGATACAGGTGTATGGCAGCAAAAAACAAGGATTCCTGGTTGATTAATGAGGTGTGACCAGCCCTCAGTGTTGTGTTCTTAGATAGAGTGAATGCTTTTTCTCAGGGGATTTACAGGGAATGAGAAAAGCACACACACACACAGACACACATCTAGAGTGCATAACTCCCTATGGAGATCCTTGCCTGCCTTGTGAAGTGCACATGTTGACTGGAGACCACTAATGGTGTGTTGTTGCCTTCTATGGGTGTTGCACCAATGATTTTGGAAGTGGAAGACTACATTTCTGACATAAGATAGATTGTTGAGTGGCAACTTTACTGGTCAAGGGCAGGTGCATGTTTGAGGACACCGGATGGAGGAATTAGATGTCTGCAGAGAGGGACAAAGAAAGAGTGCGAATAAAGTGATGGCCAAGTAATGCTGTGTTAGCAAATCAGGATGAAACAAGGTGAGAAAAAGAGCAATGTTTCTAAAAGAGAGGTAACTTCAAAAAGGCCAGGGGAATCAGAAGCTGTTTTCACACCGATGTTGACTTTTTCTTCTTGGAGGTCCCTGAAAAGCTAAATATTAGAAAGAGCACACACTCTCAAAGTAAACTTTTATAACCGCATAATGAATAACAGCATGGCCTCAAATAATGTCTAGTATATTCAATAAAATGTGATTTATTCATTGTATTCCCCCAGAGAGCGTCACGAAGACAATGTATTACAATCACTTATCTCAGCCTAATGCAAATTGCCTAAAAAACTGACAAAGATCCATTTTTCTACAGCATGTAGATGGAATGCAGGACCTAAAATGACATACTATTCCCCAGTCTTGATACCATAATAGGCTAATCATATTTCATGTGCAGCCAATTGTGCACTGCGCCTTTATCTGTGAGTATTATAATATATCAACCATCCAAAAAGCATTCACGTCATGCCTGTAATACTGAAGGCATAGAGGCTGCTGATGTGTGAAATAAAGGACAGCTTGACAGCACTTCAGCCGTCCCGTACGATCCATGCAGAACCGTCCACATTAGCAGACAATGGATTTGTCCGTGAGAATAAAGATACATCACACAGTCTTCAATGCCACAATGAGAGAGAGAGACAAAAGGTAATAAATCATTCGAGACTTCTGACTCCTTCACATAATCTTTTTTTAAGTTTGCAAGTGCACGTCACTATTGTAACCCTCAGTTGGCCCGAACATGTTGTACCTGTGGAGGAAGCCGGCTGTCAGATATGAAAGAAATGTTAGCTTCATAATTGATTTTAAAGGGACAACTGAACGTTGTGCTGCCGAGAAAAATAGATTAACAGTCCAGTGTGTTTATCTCAGATGACAGATTTTGACATGCAGCAGACATGAAACATACTTACCAACATTCATATTTATTAAATGCTATTGAATCACTCAGTCAATGATTGTCATTGCTGAGACAAAGGAAACAGACATGTGACATCAGAGAGTTGCTGTATCACATGAACGTATCATGAGGGAAATATTTTCCTTTGCTACTCTGCGCTCTATCTGGCTTATTACCACTATTGTTTATAGTCTGTTAAAAGTCTGTAGTTTGAATCAGCAGTTTACTTAATGTAATTGGGGTCACACTGAAGTGCAAGTAAATGGGGAAAAAAAGCTAGCCAAGCAGTGTTTAATGTTTCATATAAATGTACCCTTGCAATGATTTACAAGAAGTCTGTTGAATGTGGCCTGATATATTTATATTATACACTACTGCATGAGTGTGTGTGTGTGTGTGTGTGGGGGGGGGGGGGGGGGGGTGTCAAGTGAGGTGAAGCAGCAATGTCACTGTCAAGGTCATTAACAAAGCCTCAGATGCATATTCTTCTTCTTTCCGTCTACCCTCCCCCACTTCTGTTATCGTACATCTCATACTAAGATTAAATGGCTGTCAGGGTTGTTTTTTTTGTTGTATCTAATGTGTGTGTGAGTACATGTAGGTGTTTTGTAGAATAGCATAGAATGCTTATCCTGTCTGTGCATATGTATGTGTGTGTGTGTGTGTGTGCATATATGTGTGTGTGATTAAGTGTAGAGTGTTTTTGAATGCATGTGCATGAGCGCATGTGTGAGCAAGTTGTCAAGGCCTGCAGAAGATGTTCCTCCAGGGTGCCATTTTATCTCACACCTGTTCCTATCTCCCTAGATCTCCCTTTATTCAGCCGCCTAATCAGCAGAGATGCTACTCAGCACACACATGTTATTTGATTTCTGCCAGGCAAAGCTCCCCCATTGGCGCCTTTGATAGAACCATCTCCTTGGCAATCAGATAAGTGTTGCTGTATAGTCAGCTGAGCCGAACCCAGCCAATCAGCAACAACCTGCACTCTCTGGCTAATGACTATCACACTGAATGCAGAAACATGCCATACAGAGAAAGAATCGGGTTGAAGATCCTTGTCACCACCGTACCTCAGTTCATTTTGTTTTAGTTTGTTTTGTTATGATTGAAATTAATTATTGTTATTTCCAGATTGTTAACACAGTCCAAGATAATGGCTTGCTATTAGGGAAGGAGACAAAAACAAATTGTGATTAAACAGTTTCAGGTCAGTGTGCAAACTTGGCCAATTATGTTTAGCTTCTGAACATAGCAATTTATGGATATCATCTCTGAGGCTGTCAGTTATTGCCCTCTCACTGGTGATCTTCATGCTCTCCTGAATTAGATTTTCATAATTTTCCCAAACTAGGTAAACTTTTACTATAACAACGTACACGTCCTCCAGAGTCAGACCACTGCTTCCAGGCATGGGCTGAATAAGAGTTAAAACATTACTAGGTGGATAGAGAGCTATGCATTTATCCAGTCCACACACCAAAAATCAATACAATAACTGCATGAGGTCTAGTGGAGGAAAGATAAATGAAAGCAAGAGTTTAATGGCAGTAAACAGAAAAAAAAACTACGAACATAATGATTGGATGAAAGGATAACATTTTGAATTTCAAAGAGATTTTCAATGCTATGTGCATCATCAATGATACAGATACACAGCACTGAAATGTCCTGAGAAGTCACAAAAGTTGCACATTGTGTTAAAACCAAGTGGTTCACGTTCTGAATCTAATTCATCTTTATATATATTTTTGGGTCAAATACAAAGTTTAAATTGTTTTTGAGTTCCGCAAATTGATTCTGCAAGTGCATGGAAATAATGCAGACGAGATGAATTGAGTACTAATCCATTACATACTCAAACAAATATGGCTAAAAATGGCCACATCTCAAAACACAACAAAACTAAAGTGCCAAGAGAGGAATATTCCTGACACCAGATCACTTTGTGTAGGTCGGTAGGACCCTCAAACCAATGAGACTGAACCAAATTGTCACAGTTTAACAAAACTTCAACACTCAGTTGAACACTGAGGGAAAATCACAAAGCACAATGTAGTGCTATGCAGCCCTACAAAAAATAGAACAGATTACCTGACTATAGAGAATGTCATTAAATACAGAACCACTTTGACAAAGTACAGAGTCAGCAGGCACAGCCTGGCGGTGGAGCCTGATATAAGAAAACATGGCTCTCTACAGCAGAGCAACTCAGCCAGCTGTAAAAAGAAAACAAGGCACATTATTTTAGCTAATTCATACACAAACATCTCCAGCTGTACTCTCAAGGGTGGCATAATTCCTCCAGCCTGTTCTCCTATGAATTTACATTCATATGCATCGGCAACATACCTTTTGGGTGAGACATAATGCCTTTCAGTTTACATTTTTTTGCAATTTACTGAGCATATCTGCAAAATATCCCCCGCTATTTATTGATGTAAAGTCTTCACATAGCTAATAAATGCACTATACTGTATTGACCATCACATTACTTCCTGCCTTTAAATACATTCCGGGCATTTCATTTTGAAGTGATTTTGAATCCCTAATGCAGATTAGTATGTAAATAATTAATAGAATACAAGGTTGAATTTTGTGGGTTGAATGTGGAAATGTCTCATTTAAACTCAAGATGAAAAATATGGACACATGGAAAAGTATGTCCCTTGTGTGTACTCATATGCTAAAGTCATTTGTTGAGCATTCTGATGGTTTTAAATGGTTATATAAAAATGTAATAAATGAGTGCATTGCAATGTCATATTGGGTTCTGTAACGGCTATTATACAAAGTCTGGCTTAAGCAATTAATTCAATAATATTTACACATACACATGTGTGGACTATGCTGTTTGTTTCCTTCAAAGAAAGAGGGACAATTTCACAATAAAAGGCTGCTGATGCATACAAAGCCTTACATCATGCATGCAGCCCTTGGGTTAGGTAATTGCTTTAGCCCCCTCACAATAGAATCATCATATCCAAATGTCATGGAACATGTGGCAATGCAGGCTTTCATCTGAACCCCAGTGACCTGGATGTTATCTTGTACACAACTGGCATGCTGCTCTTCAAGGAGCACGGACATCTATGAGTAAATATGCGGTTTGCCAGAAAAGAAAACGTAATCCCCGAGTTTGACGCTGAAGAGGCCTGATTACTTTTGTTGCTCTGTGGATTCTTTGTATGAGTGGGGGTTGTGAGTCTCCCCCCTAGAGACACGAGGGGGGACATCAGCAAGCACATCGCCTGCCATCTTACATCCATCCCCTTCCCCTGTCATCGACGATCGGATCAGGGATAATGACTGTCAGAGGGACCCTTTACTGGAAAGCGGTCATTAGGTAGATATGATGGAAGAACCACAAATACAAGCGTCCATGCGATGGTTAACAATACGCTACAATACGTCAGTTGAAAGAGAACAAGATCTGCCACCAGTTGTGCAATGCAGTGCATCATTTTCTCACCCTTTTCCCGTTTGCCATCACCATTACACATCATGGAAAAAGGAGATTTGAAGGGAAAAATAACCGCATCAGTCATTCCTCCTCTGCAGATACACAAAACACATAAATCCCTTCACCAGCCCTTTGACTGCATTTGCATTCATAAATCAGCGGGAGGACTGTGAATAGCCTCCGTTCCCTTATTTAGTATTTTCCCAGATTCTTGAACGCTTCCATCTGGATGCGAGGGTCAAGACATCAACAACATTATGTTAAAAAAAAGAAGACAACATATGCATAAAAGCACAGAAGCTGCTCATGATGTTCTGGTTATGACAGATGGCTCTTGGCTATTCTTCTTCCCAGGATCAAACTGCTGCACACACTTATAGCTGCTGGAAAACAAGCCTTTTAAAAAAAAATAAAGCATGGCAGGCTAGCTCTCCCTCAACACTGTGAACACAGCAAACATCATTATTGGCCAGACTGCGAGAACTGCCAAGTACTCTGACTGTAGTGGAGCACAACCTTCAACTAAGTGAACCTCAGAGAGAGAAAATAGCTGTTATCAGTCTTTTTAAATGCACATAATGCCCATATCATAAGAAAAATATTAGCATGCATGAAGAATGTGCAGAGAATGCATTAGTCTGGCATTAATGCTGATTTACTGCCTTCATCCGTCATAAAGCCCCTATTTCATTACTTCTCTCTCATCCTCTCTCTCTCTCTCTCTCTCTTACAACTAACACAGCCTGCATTCTGCTGCTGCTCAAAAGTTGCAGCATACGCCACAGGCAAGGCTGTGCCACTTACATTCAGGTTTATAGTCTTGGTTTTATTATACACCTCCCACAAGGCTGCCCTCAGAGACGATGACACCCCAGACACCTATTTAAAGGGCTTGGTGAGCTGCAGATGACGGAGCCACGGCGGTAGCAGGTTGTCATCTGCAGGCCTTGTCTCTGTTTATGGGCTGTTAGAGCGTTTGAACCGCAGGGTCATCCCTGCTGTGGAGTCACCATAACGCTCCATAGGCAGACCACAAAATGAACAAAAATAAATCCTAATGAACCTTTTAAGCCCTCTTGTCCATCTGTAGGCCAGGAGTGCCATGTGTAAAGAGATAATGCAAGGGGACAGGGGGAGAAGTGGGCTGCCAGCAGGGACAATGAGAACAGGCAGAGAGGGCTGTCACTGCTTTGTTAAACCTTGTGATCATCCTCTGAGGTGACAGATACTGAGGAGGTGATAGTTTACTGGTGCACATACCGCAAGGCAATGCTGTGTCTTTGTGTAAGCATGAATGTGTGGGTGGGTGCCTACTTCTCTATTTACTCTCAAACTTATGTCAAACCAACACCCCTAGCTGTTATGTAACGGCCAGTCAACAAACAACACAAACAATGGTTTGAAGTCTCTTAATTTTTCTGGGGTTTCTGACTCTCTCCGTCAGCATTAGAAGCTTCACATTTGCAAACTTCCACACACTTTTATCTGACCTCTCTGTGATCATCTTTCAGACCTCAAATGCAACCCTTTTACGTCTTTAGTCTCACTCTGCTTATTATTTCCAGAGCATCAGAGAGCCCCTGCTGAGATGGAAGACAGCGACACGCATTTCAAAGGGAATGAGGAAACACATTTTCGAGGAAGGAAGGAGGAAGTTAAGATTTGCTGTAACTATGGATATGATGGAAGCGATAAAGGGGAAATCTTGCAGTGTTTTTACTGTAGGCATGAAGAAGGTTGCTGACTCTACCTGGCACCAAACCTCTATTTAGGAGATCTGCCAGGGCACAGGCTCAATTATTTCCCACCTGTCATCCTTCTCTGGACATCCAACCCCAACCCAAAGGAGGCTGTGATCCATTTTCAGCTCAGCACAGACAGACACAACACCCACATAACCAAACTTGAGCCTAATTGAGGATTGAAGTCATTGTAAAATTTGACCATGTCATGTCATTGATATGTTGGTTGAAACAACTGCCACTACCTTGATAACAAAGAAAAAAAATGAAATTATAAGTCACCCTTTATCGTAACCTTCAATTCTTGTCACTGCGCTTCATTGTATATTAGCCTTCTTGACTACACCTCAGCTGCAACCCCACCACCCTCATCTCTGTCCACCTTTATCTCTGCACCTCTATCAGAGAACATGTGGACAGAGGCTCAATGAAAGAGGGCACAGAGTACAGGCAGACTGAGGAGGGAGGGAATTTCTCCTGTCTCACCTCAGCGCTTTCCTCATTCGACTCTGATTAGCTCCAATAATATCTCAGACTTTTCAGCTGTTCAAAAGCACGGTGGCTGAAAGGAAGTGAGCGAGAGGGGCACGATGGTGAATAATACGTCCCCTCCCTCTTCCACACCATTACTCTTTTTCTTCTCACTGTCCTCTCAAGAATGTGATTATGGTGACTTAATTGTATTTGAGGAGCTTCTCTATATTGTGTGTATATATATATATATATATATATATAAATATATATATATTACCTTATAAGAGGACTTGTCAAACCTTGGAAATTTAGATTAACAGCATTTTTTCTCTGGAATTAAGCAAAAAAAATGGCTAGATTTGGGTAACTGCATGGATTCAATAAAATAAGTAATTATAACTAGGAACATTTGTTTTCATATGCTTGATAAATATGTCAGATGTTTTCAGTTTTTATCATTTTCATGAAAACATTAAGGTCTGCTTATTTTTTTGTCCCTTATTCCAAGCAGGGAACTGTTGTATCTGTGAGCATAAAATAAATTGCCTCTTGTAAATCATGAAACCGTGGGGGGACTGTAGATTTGGGTGACAATTGACCCTTCGCTGATTCCCACTCAATCAACTCAAAGATCATTACACTCATTGGACTCTTCCGCATTGAAAGCTGTGTCGTAGGCGAAAATACGCCAATCAGAAGGCTCTGTAAGGTTCAAATGAAGTCTGTGAAACTGGAACTCAGACGAGGATGACCCCTGTTTTACAGGTTTATATAGGACCCAGGCTCTCAAAATGATGCCAAGCTGCTGTATTAGATAGATTGAACACTATTATTGATAAAAGAACTGAAATATATAGTTATATAGTATATAAAATTACAATAAAACAGCTGAAAGTGCTGCTTCCAAAATCAGAATTGGCGTCGGCTGACCTCGGCTGACCTGTACAAAACCATCGATATCGCTGGCCTGCTTCACTTTATCAAACATTTTTGGAGGGACTCCTGACCTGTTGTGCTATGACTTGTGAGGGTTGATTTGGGTGTATCTGCATCATTTCAAATAAATAAAATCAATAAAAGTGCATTTCTTTCAGGCAAACCTGAACATTTTCAATGTGAGCTGTGTGTTATATTCATTCAGCATTAACCAGTAACATATACACTGATATGTACACATATTAACAAATCTCACAAGTGTTAGTTATTATTCCATTTAAATTACTCAAATAGACCTTGTAGTTAGAGAGATAAGCCCCTTTGAGTATGGGTATGCTATTTTTGAGCAGAGGCCTAAAAATAGGGCTAGAATTAAAGAAGGTTAAATCATTGGACAAGACAGTTCTCATAGTCTTATCACCTCTGACAGACCTACTTTTTAAGTTAAATGCTTTTCCTGCTAGCCCCCCCCCTTTTGGGTAAGGTGTCTGTCTAGGCCTCACTGAACAGTATGTTCACTTACTAACACAATAGTTGATTTCTGAATGTACAACCTTTCTCCTCTCCTGGCTGTCTTTAAATTATGTCAGAGTAAGTTTAACTCAAAGTTCACTTATTTCATTTAGCTTTAACATACAGTCAACATTACAATCACGTATGATTACATTTTGATAAATGATAAAAAGTCACACAGTAAAGCACTTTTATAATTGAACCGTCTCTAAGCGATACGGGATTATATGTAGCAAATATATTAATATCTGAAAATACATTCTTTGCTTGATAATAAACAATAGATCGTAACTCATCATAGACAATGGAAATTTAAAAGAGGATAAACAACTTGTACGCCGTGAGATAGGACCTCTTGCTTAGTTGCCACAGGGGTCATGTCTCGTGCATGTCAGTTAGGTGTGAAACTATAATGCGCCTCGAGGACTTCATTGCATAAGAGTCAGCCAGGTGCTCAAACCACAGGATGCTGCCGTTAAGCTTTTTGGTGTCCGGCCTCTCGCTCCTAAGGCAGAGAGGTGTTAGAGAGCATCAAAGTTCACCTGCAGTATGCAGCGAGTGTTAGATAGCATCAAAGGTCACCTGCAGTATGCAGCGAAACTACAGTTTCCCCCCGTTGCACGTCTTTGTTTAATCTACAATTTCGTTAATCGATTAAACAATTTGTGTATCGATTATATTAATAGAAAAATAGAGAGATAGGTTCTTAGGGTGTGGTGTGTCTCGGACATTCATGGTGGATACCTCAACAATAGCATAGCATGAGCTCTGACCAGGGTCCAACAAGTAACTGGTAAGTGTAATCATTTCAGATTTTGTTTATTATCAGGCTTGTTTGCGGATTTCATGCTAGTCATGGTTAAAGGCATCCATCCCCAACCCAGTGTGCCTGTGCAATCATTGCAAGTCACCGGAGTCGTCCACAAGCTGCCATGCTACACTAGCTACTAAAGGTAAATGTAATGTATACACATAATGCTTTTGGTTTTTAATGATTGTATCAGTGAATATAGACCTACCCTTTATGGTTGTTCCTTAATGTCATTATCTTCTGTATCGATGGTCTTTTGGTGGTTTCTCTTTTTAACATGTTTTGTTTTCTAGAGCAAACTGCTAGACTGACCAACCCCAGTGAGCATTTTTCCGTTGAATCGACGTTTAATAAAAGTCTTGACAGACTTCAAGATTTAGATCCATACACAGATCATTACCTTCAAATGTTTCTATAGATGTCTGATGTAGGTATTTAAAGTTTCCATGGATATTTTTTTTAGCATGTCAGTGATTGACACCCATAGATTATCAAGAAATAAACAGATTTATAGATTTAGAGCTACATGAATCTAAAATAGTATGAACATACTGTATGTACCCATGGAACATTCAAACAATATGGGGAATGGTAATAATGTCAATGATGGAGAACATGTCAGAATGTCTCTCCAGTAGATCAATCACATACGACTCCCCTTAGCTAATAGTCCCTGAGGCATACATTGACACAAAGAGACACAACATACAAAAATGCATGCAACTCGCACAACGCAGGATTCCTACTGGTCATCAAGCATTGTCTCCTTCCTTCAGCTCAGACAAAAGCTTGTGACATGTTCATTAGGCAGTAGGGATCCCATTACCGCATTCAACAGCCACCCTGTCACAATGCTCACACGTAATTAGTTACACATTCAGCTTCAGGAATGCTAGCCTAATTGTTGCTCTCCTCCCCTTACTTGCTCGTTTCTTTCTATACCATTTCTCACATCCTCCTTTCTTCCTGTCGTTTGTTCCCTCTGCAAGGTGGCATAGTGTGTCACTTTTAGACTGTCAAAGTTGTTCAGAAAAGCTTTCAAATTACAGTCCAAATTTCAACGCTGAGAACCTATTAACTTCATAATGGAGACAGAGAGAGAGAGACAGAGAGGGACAGGGAGAGTGAGACAAAAAGAAAGGGAAAGGCATAGCAATGGCAGGCTGGAGGGCTTAGACATTACTCACTTTTACAAATCCGATGTGTTATGTCCTGGAACAACACTTCTTTTTATCCCTCCCCTCATCACTTTCTGTCTGTCTCTCACTCTATCATCCATCGTTGGCTGCTTGTGTAGGGGAACAGGTCAGCAAAAAGTGTATGCTGATGAGGTGATGGTCAGCGGGAGTGGTCACTGTAATTGCATAGCTTCACAGTCTTTGCAGTTAATGATGGAAGCTATATCTATATCCAGCCCTGTTTTCTATTTAGTTTATTTGTTTTGCCTCGATCATTAAGTCATAATGAATGGAGAACAATCCGTGGACTCATTTATGAATTTATTGTCTGTTTGTCTCTGGAGAATTGGTGCACTTGGTGCTCTCTGCAGCCATTCTCTGCTGATTGATTCTCAATGAAATATAATAGGCTACTGTAACACAGATCAGGGACACAACTCAAGAAACACAAAAATGTTTCTATTATTGTTATAATAGTGCTACTTTTGACTAGTATACATGTATCACTTTATAGAGTAACCGTGTTCACAGTGTGTTCTAGCATCATTACCAAAGATTTCGGAAGATAGTCTGTGATTTAAAAATAAAATTAAAACACATATATACATCATAAAAACACTACAACCACAACAATGGAGCGTACGCACTTGTGGGAGGGTTCATGAAGTCAATGCAAATGAGACAAGAATTAGCTAGCTAGCACACCGCGGAGACCCTCTGCCTCACTTTCCATTGCGGGAAGACGGCTCCTCACAGCGCTGCCACTGGCTACCAATTTGCAAGGTGTTGCAGGTGTTTCGCAAAGTGCATCTTTCTGTTTGATACAACCTTCGTTTTTCTTTTTCCTGCATGACCCTTCTGGAGCGCCGTGCCTATGTAACCTATGTAGGTCAAGTTCTTCTATTTTAGAAAATATATTGAATGTATGTGATATTTGATTCTGCTAACTCTGACTTTTGAAGACTTATTTAAGCTTCAGCTGAACTTCAAAATGCATTAACCACAAACACTGGATTTTGTCCCCCATCTGTCCCTCGGAAGGGATAACTCAACAGTATATGGATAAGAGATTGCAGCGACAAATAACTCTTACAATGTAGATATGGGCATGTGAGTGTAAAAGAAAACATAAACCTATTCTTAAAACCTGTGGAGTTGAACTTTCAGGTCACATAAATGGGAGTTGAGTGCCCTCAATGCAATGTGGTATATAAATGCAATTACAAAAAAACTAAAATTATGCTCCTCACTTTCTCTTTCACAAAGTTTTAAGAAATAATAATGAATTAATATCAACATATGTTAATGATTATTAATAACTCAATTATGAATAATGAACCCATGAATTAGTATAAGAAGAATTATGATACTCATGATAAGAAATCATTAATATAAGTAAGGGACGCCACCCAATTTGAAAAAAAGGGAAAACTTCTAAATTTGATATTTATCAATTAAATGTTCAACTTTGGGATCGCTAAAGGAATTGTAAGCAGAGTTGGTTATTATGGACGTAACTATACTTATTATATGTAAACTCAGATGTTGTTCACTCTTCGAGATTTGGTAAACTCCAAACTTGCACAATTAATATATAAAGACACACTAGAGTGAGTCAGTAATGTAAGACCAGTTTTATATGACTACAGAACAAGATTTGAACAAATGCAAACAAAACAGTTCGAAGATTCAATTTGTGAATTGTTTACCAATAAAGTGAGTTTGTTACTCTAAGGTAGATTTAAAAAAAATATATATAAAATGCAAAGACTAACTAGGTGTACGTATCAATTCAGGTACATGTTATTTTGCATCAAGACTTAGTTTCCTTAATTCGTTATTCACAATTTGATGTGTCTCTGTGTCCCTCAGGGATGTAGATGCTTGTAAAACCGCATATTTTGGGTCATAAAACCTTGTAGGGTCAGCCTTAACGAATGTCTTAGTTCATAAATTGGTTTCAGTGTCAAGATTGACCCTAAGTCTTATCTTGAGTTGGTCCAGTCACATGGTAAATTCAGAGTCCAAGCACTCAGTGACCCTAGAGGTCTTGAGAGCAGTTCCTGACAGAAGTTAATTAGTTAAGATTTTGTCATTGTTGTATTTATTACATTCCAGTTGTATCATCTTCCGTGTATGTTTGCTACGCAAACTACAAATATTACACAGTACCTCATTGTCATTGGAACCCACTGCTTTTGGATTTCTGTTATTTCCCTGTGTTCATATTGTAAAGCGCTGCAAAATTAACTGGAAAATTATCCTAGAGTGTAACAGCAGCTTTGACTCAGCAGGAGAGGGTCAAACTTGATTAATCTGCCCTCCAACATGCGGTTTCCCTGAATTATCATACTACCAGAATCATATGCGCGCAGCAAGGGGTATTTAGTAATTTCAGGGAAAGGTTGACAGCTCTCAAGGCACTGCAGCTAATTCACTAGGCCAGAGTATCAGCCCTCTGCTTACACAGGGGGTTAGCTGACAGTACGGCTCAACCTTCAGAGCTGGTACTCACGTGATATTATGGTTCAACAACTAATCTGTCCAAATTTAGCTGCTCGTCACATTTCATTCAGACTTCGATTGCCGACAACCTGTAACAAACGGGTGTTATTAATGGTGTTATTCTATTTAAAAATAAAAAATGTTGTAGTTTGATATTGTTTTACTGATGGTCTTCTGGTGTGGGTCTCAATGCAAATTAACTGGTAAGTGTATTTGTGGATATTTGCGTGTCGACAATTCTTTGGTCATGATGTTCAAATTTTTGTTCTGCCCTGTGCAATGATGTATGGGATGTATGGGATGAGGTACTGAGGTTTTAATGCAGAACCAGTAACACTTAAAAAGTAATAGTTCAACATTTTGGGAGTATATGCATATAAACTGTTTTTGCAGAGATTAATCCCAGTGAGCATTTTTCCGTTGCAAAGACATTTAATAAACGACTATGGCCACCAGTGAAACGACATTTAAAATTGGTTCAAAAGTGAAAGTTTTTTCATCGACTATTTAAAAACGTTGATTGAACATAAAAATTTCAACCATATTATACCATTTTTTCATCCTCTACATTGTGATAATAATAGTATATCGTCATTTTAGATTAAATCTAAGAAACCTTATCCACATTTCTCAATTGAAAGCCAATATTGCAAATCCCGTTGAATTATGGTCTAAACGTGAACATTTAATTAACGTCTTCAAATAGTCGGTGAAAAAACGTTTGAACCACTTTTGAACGTCTCTTCACTGGTGATTCACTGGTCTATTTTTATACGTCTCTTCAACGGAAAGATGCTCACTGGGATATAATTACATAGTATAATACTGTATATTGTTTGTATATTGCTGTGTGCCAAACAACAACTTCCTCCCCATTCAAACTGTATGTAGCCCCACTCACTTTCTGCAGTGTATTGTAGATGTGAAATGGCCTAAAAACTCAATTTTATAACGTTGGGCTACAGCGACAGCCATAAAGACAGTTAGCCCACAGTAACTTGCACACTCACTGTTAGTAGTAGTAGCTACGAGCTAACATGCTAACGCTACAAACTAGCAGCCTAACCTGCATTGTGAGCAGCATAAAATGACACTAATGATGCTAATTTCAGTTTACATTATTGGAATCCAGTATAGTTCAAGTACTTAAAAAGTATGTATTTAGCGGAAAGCCTCACGTTTATTTGGTCAACTCGTTCACTTCGCTCCGCAAGTCCAGTACCGAGTCTCCAGACCGGTGCTACTTTCAAAGTTGTAGAAGCAGTCTGAGCCAAAGTACCTGCTCATGCATGTTCCAGCAGTAAATAGGTCTTACGACGTTCAGACCGAATATCACCCAGTTTTCAACTAGAAATCAAAGTTTAAATCCCGGTTGGGGCTGACTGGGATAGTAGATATGAAGATTGATGCCTCTTTCATGTTAGGCCAGTGACTTATCTCTGCTGGATCGCGGCAAAGAAATAGTCTGGCACAAACACCCATAGCGTGTTGTTCTTTGATTATTGTACCGATCTAAAAACTACAATATATAAATAGTAGGCTTTAGGGCTGCTAGGAGGTGGATTTGATACCCCTGTTCAGAACCAGGCTAGCTGTTTCCCCCTGTCTCCAGTTTTTCTGCTAACCTAAACTAAGCCTGCTATCTTCATATTCAACAGACAACAGAAGTTGCAAGGACAACATCGGCCTATCATTATCTTGTCAATATGATCTTGTTTATGACTCACACATCCAGAAGTTCAACATTAGTATTCACTTGGAGTCAACTTCCTGGCAACTTGACGAATAATCCAATATTCACTCTTCTGTTTTGCTCTTGACCATCTCCTTGCTGAAATATCTGGCTCTTTAAGTGATAAATGCTCCACTGTGTCCACCGGCAAGCTGCAAACTTCATCTGTCTGCTGTTTAGTTGCATACAGTGAGTTTAAAAGTTGTTTTTTTCTGCTGAAAACAGCTTCCTGCATATTTGACTGATGAGAGCGGTGAGAGGGAACCAAAACAGTAATGTTGGGGAATATAAAACCAAAACAATCAGTCACTGTTGATAGCTCCGCTTTATAGAGCTGATGGGAACTGCAAAGTCAAGTGTTAATTATCTGTGGATTCGTCATATGCATAACCTCTTTCTATTACTGTGATCCGTTGTTAATATAAAATGTTATTCATAGCAGCTTTAAATATTATTAATTGTAAAAGTGATTACATCACAGTTATTCCCTTAAAACAACAATAACAGCAAACACATGATTTTAGTTATGAACAGTTCTACTATATGTATCGTACCTTCAGTAGTTGGGGCACTGAGAGACAAGCAGTCATTGATGCCCAGGAACTGGACTGTGTTTGTGGTATACATCTCTGGGAGAAACACAAAGGGCTGCTGCCACTCGCTGTGGCAAAGCCAAAGTACAGCATACCTGCGTCACGACAACCCACTCTTGCACGACCCTACTTCTCTTCTCTCATCTCTCTTCCTCTCTCGTGTATCCTTCTTACACCTCTGTGACTTTTCCCTCAGGAGTTGGTAGAGATGGCGTATGTAGGTTATTGTAACCTATATAGGTAGCGCCATCCATTGGCATCGTAGTCAGTAACTGTCAGGAAGCACGTTTCATCGCCTACAAATTTTCAAGTCACATCTTTGTTGTTCACCCATCATATAACCTTGCTTTCAGAGATCCAAAGCAGTACATGAGACAACAGTGTCACCTACGGGCGGAGTTGAGACCCACACTCTACCTCGTCAAGCACAGTCAAGCTCCTGGACAGGTGCAGGTGAAAAAGGTATTTTTACATCATTCATGCCATGCTCCAGAACTCAATATAACTTGCGAGACGTGCACAGCCTCTGTTCTCCATGCATAGTGATTAATACAGCCAATCAGATGACAAGCAAATAGACATGGCAGATTTCAAAAGAACAAGAAAGGAAGAGGATTGTGAATAATTCATTTTTCTGTTGCACTTCTCATACTGTAATTACAGACATTGTTCTTTGACAGGGAAGGAACGTGAAATTACAATTTAGCCAGTGAAATTGTCATTTGTAGCAGTAATTGACACTAATAAAATGATTTTTCCGTCTTTCCCCTTGGATCATATGCTAATCAAAATGTGAAGTATTAAAGAAGACACTAACGGGCGTGATAAGCAGCTAATGAAAGAGGGGAGGCAAGTGGGACAGTAATAGACATACTCCCGCTAATAAGTTCCTGTTCATTAGAGCATGCAAACTGTACCCTCCTCCTGTCTTGTCTGTTTCTTCTGACTGACAGCTTTGACAGCCTTTCCTGTCAAAGGGGAAGTTTTGGCTGCATCCTCAAATAAGGCATTTATATTTCACAGTACCACTAAGCAAGTTATAAGACTCTTTATAAATGGATTAGTAGTGTGCGATTATTTGCGGGTGACATAAGCCTCTACTTGACTCTCTATTTAAAAATAGATGACACTGTCTATAAAGCCAACATTTTGATGACAGTTTCTTGTGACTGGGAGGATGTCTTCACTGCCTCTCACGATGTTGGTAGGCTGACTCACACAGTTGATATGACAGACTTTGATCTCTCCCACTCTCTTTCTCCCTTTTGCTATTCCCCCAGTGGACTTCTGCATATGTCGACCCATATCCACCCTGAAAAAGCAGAACGTAGATCCATGAAATGAGATGCCAAATACTAGGCTCTCCTTGTGACATGGCAAAAAAAAGTGTGATAGAGAAAGAACAAAAAAAAAGGAGAAGTTGAGAAGCAGGCCAAACCAATGCTATAATGAGAAATGTGTGACTTCAGTTCACTGCTGATGGGCTTATTAATCTTACTGCAATAAAATCTGGTCAGGCATTCACAGTGGGAAGGCACCAAGCTCAGCTTAGGTCCCAAATTACACCCTGGAGGCAATTTACCCTTTAAAAAGAAGATGGGGAAACTGCTGCAAAAAACATCCAGAAAATAGTACCTGTGTTACAAATAGGCAGCAGATGGGCTGCGGGGAGGGCTTGAGGCAACTTCTCTGTAACCGGTGCAGTTAGGACGGTGTCATAGAGTTGCAGGGAGATCAGGAGTGGTAGGGTTTGGACTCTAGTGATCTGGCGTGCATGGGGGGGGGATGAGGGGAACTCTCGGAGCTAATCATGCTAACACTGAATTCCCTCATTACCTCTGAGGCTGAGCTGTGGGCAGGAGTCCAAGTCACACACACACACACACACACACACACACACACACACACTCAGAGAGAGAGTGAGAGCTTCCAAAGTGAGCCCAGTGTGAACTGTAGAGAGCACAGAACTAAGCCAGAATGTTGATCGCAGGGATCTTTGGCCAGCTGTGGCTCAGTGGGTAGAGCGGTGTCCTTAAACAACAAGGTTTGCGGTTCGATCCCTGTCTAACGTCTGTGTGTCAGTGTCCTTTAGCGAGACTCTGAAACCCAAGATGCTCCCTGTGTGCTTCTCGGCTGCTCACTGCTCCTAAATACTTAGAATGGGTTAAATAAAGAGGTTAAATTTCATGTATGTACTGTAGATGCCGATACGTTTTTTTCTATGAAATGAGGAAAGGCCGACAATGTCAGCCTCAAGAGGTGATTAAATATTAGAACTTGGAAGTGATTTTATATTATTACTCTCGATGGATCCATATTATATAAGAGTAAATTAAGTGAGTTTATTTGTTCAGCGTCACCTCTTGTTTCCTTGTTTCCCTCCACATGCAACTCCAGCTCTGAGAGAAACCTGACATACTTTCTCACAGTCGTCTCTCTGCTTCAGCCTATTATGCAGTTCAACCCTGCTCAAAGTCACTTCAATTACCAACATGATACTGTTAGTGCCTCTGGTCCCAAGAGGTATTGTAGTGGTACAAAGTTACAGATCAGATTTAGATCTAAGATCAAAGATGTTACAATTTGCCCTAACCCTAATTGGCGTCAAGCAAAAATAGAATGTTTGAACTCTCTCTGATCATTGTCAGTGTAGGGCAACAGCAACTATGAAGGCTGACAAAGTTCAGTAAAAATGCTTTTTTTTGACATATTTACTGCTGCATGGATACTGTTTATTTAATCTACTCGGTTTCGATTTGAAAGACGTGCTCTGCATTTGACTGGTGCAAACTGGTAAAATAAAACAGGACAAACATGTTTTGAGGAATTTGAAGGCAAAAACAGATAAACACCTTGACATTCACATTCTCTTTGTTTGTTATTACAGGCGTGCAGTGTGCAACGGCTGATTTGAATAGAAACATGATCTTATCTCTTGGACAGTTGAACAGTATTGGCATTGACTTAGCTCTATATAACATTTCCTTTACAGTGCTATGTGATGTCCTCTTTAAAGACAGCACATCTTGTGAATGTCACAAGGGAAATGCACAAAACCTGACAGGACATTTAGTTCAGCTTATATGAACACTGGCAAAGAATTTATCACTTTTGATTCTCCACTTCTTTCATTGTTGTGGTATGCTCACTGGGATTTGTGGTACGCACACCAAAGGTAATTTTCATCTATCATTCTCCACTCAGACACCTGTGGATCACGGCATGTTTGTGGAAGCTATTTGAAGAGTTAATGAAAGGCTGGGTGATTGTGATGAGGTGAGGTCATCCATAGCTCGAAGTGAAACTAAAATAAACTTGTCCCACATAGTGAGCATTCCTCAAAAAGGCGCAAGTTGTGACTTTAATAATCAAGTTCGCTTACTAACTGATAACTGAAAGAGGCCACTGTGGTAGAAAACTAATTTAAGACATTTGTAAATGTGTAACCCTGACGAAGGCATTTATCCACTGCAGTCTTGTCGAGCACACAGACACTAATATTTTTCCAACATGCGGTTGCAGCGACTTTCAAAAAGGAAAAGAAAAAAATTCTCTCAGGGCCTCTTACCTAAATTGTCAGCACCTCGTTCATCATGATGAAATAAGTAAAACAAATGTTGTGCAACATACCGACACGGGGGAAATTGTCTCTGAAGGTTAAACACTATTTTAAGCAACTACTGTATATGAACAATGACTTTAAGGAATCAAAACGTTCCCTCTATGGGCTAGTGAGTGTCTGGATCCATGCCTGTGTAGGTGTATCCTCACGAGTGTGTGCCTTTCTGCTTGAGTGAGCGTGTGTTTGTGAGTTTCCGAGAGCAAGTGAGAGGGAACAGCGCCAGTAGGAAATATAAAAGTTACATGAGGTGTGTGTGTGTGTGTGGGTGTGCAATATGCAAATACCTACCTGGTATGACTCTGGACAGGTAGCCAATTGGTGCGGGATAAGGAAGTTAGGAGGATAAAAAAAACATTGTGGGGCAGCACCTAGTATGTCTGCATGCTTTCATCTGTTCATTCAAAGATTTGGGAAGCAAAAGGACTCACCTTGCCTCACTGTAATCACTAGTCCTCTAGATTATTGGAATCTCCAGAAATAAGTATTGATCTCAATTCAGCCGCATTGAGAGTGGATCTACGTCAGGCCTGATCCGACCCCATTCTATTTCTCTGGTAAGTTGCTATACTGGCACTGGGCAACCAGCAGTGCTTTTTGTAATGACTGAACACAGTATATCAAATTGAGGTTTGATCTAAAAGGCTAAGGGTGTTTTAATAGCATTTAATTGTGAAATTATTTTACATGTTTTAACATGCTTTCATTTAACCTATTCTATTCACTGTTGGTGCAGGTGTGAAAATGCATTTTTATGTAAAAATAAATGTTTTTTCTCAATTGCTCAAATATTATCTGGATTTTTATTTATTTTTATATCCCAGTGGGTTCAAACCTCCTATCTCACATTAATCTTGTGTTGTTGCAAGATGACAACAGTTTGATTATCTCTAAAATTAGAAGGTAAATAATGTCAAATTTCGAAAATGGAACCATAAATAGTACAAAGAAACCATTTACCCTCACTGGAATATTTGTTTGGCGAATAACAATTACTGAAACAAGTTTGGTGTAATGCCATGCAAAATAATGCATTAATATATTCTCCTGTACATAATATTGCATATTTAATGCAATGGCGTCAACCTCAATATTCATTTAAGGTTACTTTCAAAAGGCACATTTACAGTTGATAGGTAAAATAAAAATAAAGCATAGAATGGAGAGAACTTAAACTAGAAATGGACTTATCTAGTTATGCTCAATGCTATGGGAAGGCAACAATCACTGAAATGAAACCAACAGCCTGACATGGTGATAAGCATTGCTTATCTCCTCATGTCAACCCCATGGCACATGCAGTGGAGTGATTTTTTTACCATGGCTCAGCTATTGGGATATTGATCCATAACTGTGTCTATGTCTTTGTCTCTTTTCTATAGCGCCGCTTCATTACATACTTGCTGTCTGGTTCATAAGATACCTGCTTGGCAGTGTAGACAGGGTTAACACACAGCATTAGGTGTTTGAGCAGACTTGGCAGCTTGTCAACTGTGGAGCTGATCTACCTTTGCATGTTGGCATGTGTCAGCTACCTCCTGGGGAAATCTTTTTCAGGGTTCTTAACATTACATTGTTATGAAAATGATTGCCAGATCTCTAAGTAGCTTGTCTGTATGTCACAATTCTGTTAGGCTGGCAGCACAGGATGTACTGTTAAAATGTGTGACAGGGCTTGGCCTAATTCTGTTTATCACATGCCATAAATATGTGACAAGCATCTTCCAGGGAAAAGGTGTGGGTCACTGTGTAAATAATTTGTTCTGTTGTGTAGCCATCTGAAACGGGCGTTGACCTACCGGTATATGACTATATATATAGCTCCATAACATTTACACCAAAAAAAAGTCAGAGAATTCATGTCCAGTTTAAAACACATAAAGTTGACTTCTCAAAGCCATGAAGCTTTGTTCAGATGTTGGCAAATGTTACCACCTGACACAATGCAGAATGTAGAATGCGGTGCAGTCATCTATTTTGGCAACAGTATTGAACGCTAAACTAATAAGTAACAGTCTGGAATTTCTTATTTCATGTCCCGTACATTTAGAATCAATAGTAACATAAAACTGATCATTGAAAGTGAACAGTGTCAGTCACGACTCAGCTATTGTGCACGTGCAACACTTCTCTTCCTCCCGCTGTTCAAAACAGTGGAGCTGGTAAAATTCTGAGTTTAGTTTTGGGATGCAAATTTTGAGGTTAAGACTGAAACATGCCTTTTTCTAATGAATACAGCACTAACTGCAAATGTGACGAGTGAAAGGGAGTAAAGTCCATACTAAACACTAAATCAACTGACAATGAAATAAGCAGCTGTAATATGTAAACTCAAATGATATATAAGTTAAGGGTGACTTCAAGACATGAACAGCGGTCTCCTGGGTGAAAGTCCTCGTTTGTTTGACCCATTCATCAACCCCATTATCCTCCATGGACTTTCTTTTACACTATGTTACTTGACCTCCTCCTTTGATCCCGTCATAATTACTACAGCCACTAGAAGTCACCGCCTAACAATAAACGTAAATATGAGTCGTAATGAGCTGCTTGTACAAACGACCGATGAGGCCGTTTTGTGGCGATGGATAGTCTTGTATTTTTTATGAGCAGCTTACTCAACCCATACACTGTGCTGACCTATGTAATTCCTTTGTGTTGCACATTTTTAGTTACCATAAATATTATATTAAGCATGGTGAGATAAATACATTAAATAAGTTTGTTGCAATCCTTAAGACTGCAAAAATTATTCTGTTTGCATTAGCAGAAACTTAATAGAACTCTTATCCAGTGGGTAGAATAAACAATGAGGAAGTTATCAATGAGATATGCTTGACTGATAAGACTGGAGTACACATGCATGCATGGTTTCCCGTGAAGTCTTCCTGTTTACGTAGGGAATCTGAATCCAGCGTGGGAATGTCGGACTCCGCCACTTGGTTTCATGAAAATCTTAAGGATTATAACTTGAATGTAGTCATATTCAGTCAAATTAAACAACTGTGCATTATATTTTATACATTACCAGAATATGTTGTTAAATTTGAAATGAAATCGAAATGTTACCATTCAAATATTTAAAGCATGTTATTTTGGGTCTCGTTTGGACGCCAGAAAGCATTAAGTTCATTGTTTCATTTTCGATTGATCCATAGAGTAAATTACTCCTCTGCGGCCTCAGCCTCTGGGCCATGGTACTTCAGAGTGTATCAGCTATGAGCGTAACTCCATCCACCACCCTGGACAGCCAGCTGACTGCTACCTGGAGCCCTACGAACTCCTACCCTGATGGTGAGGCTTGTGACCGCCACTAACACACTCTTCGTGAAGCCTGCTCTATGCCTTAACGGCATAATGTATGCACTCCTCACTGACGTAAATCAGTTCATTAAATCGTCTCAGTAAATTCCTAAAACGCCTCAAGAAAATATGCTTATTTGTTCTGCTGAAGGATTCTGATTGCTCTCTGTTCAACAATCCAGTAGTTCTCTCACTGGTTATGAAACTGATATACAAAATGAAAAATGGCTCAACAATTAACAACTGATGTATTGCTCACCTGGTGAGCCCAGAGCTCTGAAACACAAGGCGTGATTTAGAGATTCCAGACCGAGAAGTAGCTCAACAGCTCTTTCAGTAAACTGCTCTGCAGATTAATTATTGACAAATACCACCAGTAGAGGAATTCCTGTTTCCCTCGTCAGATGCATATTTACATTAAAGCAAAGTTAATTCACTGATGTAGACAAATGCTTTTTCATGCATAACCGTTTGATGTCTGTCTCCAGTTCCGATGGTGACGTCTGGTTACACAAATCGCATGTGGCCTCGTGACACCCAGCCTCAGTTCTGGAGCAAGTTCCAGGTGTGGGAGTGGCTGCAGCAGGTCATGGACATGCACCAGATCGATGCCTCCAGTGTTCCCTTCCAAAACTTTGATATGGACGGCCATCAGCTCTGCAGCCTGAACTACCAGGACTTCATCCATGCTGCCGGCAGCGTGGGACCCTTCCTCTTCCACAGCATCGCAGAGCTAAAGTGGAGCGGTGCGTCTGAGAGTCTGATAGGGGGACTTAGGGGAGGGGGGAAAGAAGATGATTAGTCGCAATAAAAGAGAAGCCGGGTGATTCGAGTTGAGTCTTGCTGAGGAGGGATCACAGATCCAGTCAGGGTCGCACTGCATGGTGCTGTAGAGGGGGCGAGAGACTGATTAAAGCGAGGGAGATGATGGATTTGTTGTTTGCTCTTGCTTGAGTAGGTCTCCTAACAAAGCACAGAGGGGGTGTGAAGCAGAGACACAAGCTGGCTCATCCACTGTTTTTTAATTAGAGTTTGAGGCATATTGTAAAGAAACTGGAGTTCGTAGGCCTGAGGCTTCACCTTTGGGTTTTTAACTATAACTATTACGTGTGAAATGAAGCTAAAAGGAAATTATTATTCAAGTGTAATAATATGTGGTAAGTGACAACAACACATAGTTTACCTAATGTCTTTAGTCAATAGCATTTCAAAACAATCGTGGCAGAAGACCAGGCACAACAGGTTTAACCTCCAGTTTACAGTCATTTAAGGCGATCCAAACTAGAGCACAATGCTGCTATTGTTGCTGCAAGCTGAGAGAAACCGGCTCAGTTTCTTGGGTCAAGGTGCTGTGAAAGTACAGAACCATCCTGTTTTGGGCTCTAAAAGTGAAAGTATCTGCATTTAACATAAAGCAACACAATAGTTTTTCTACTAAATCTGCTGAATATTTCAGACTATACCTCACAGTGTAACTTGCATTATAGTGCCCTAAAGAGGTGGTCAAGACTTTAAGCGAAGATATGGTTCATAGCTCACTATGAATGTGGAGTTAAATAATCAATCTTCAAATATTACACAACACTGACAAAATGAATTCCCGGATTTGTGCTGATAATTCTCTTCCTTATTGCTTCCTATCCCTGCAGGGCCGTACCATGTGGAATTAGGGCAACTGGAACTCAAACCAGAATGTAAGAGTCACTCAAACAACTCAAACAATTAGTCCAGAAGACAAAAACAAAAATGTCAACACAGATAGGTGTGTCGACAGATTTTCTGTTTATCTAAATCTAATCTAATCAGTATGTCTTTTCCCCTTGATAGTAGACTTCTCCTGTTCATTTTCAGACGTCAGCTATCCACCTGGAGGTACTGTAAATATATCAGTCAGCTGCCTTATTTCATCTCATGCTTCATTTGGAATGGATCACGTAACAGATTAATTTTTCTCTGTTAACTTAGATATCTACGATCCTTTGATTCCCCCCGTCGCCCCTGTTGCATCCCCCACCCCTTCCAGTCCTGGTGAGGAATCTACAAAATATACAACACAACATGGTTTATAATGGAACCACAAAATAGGATTTTACAATATTTGTATTCATTTTTCTCAGATATCAAAAGGTCTTTCAGTCGTCAGGTCAAAAAACACAGTAAGTCATATCAACACTTCTTTACCTATTATCTTTTTTTATATGCTATGATTTTTTTTTTTTTTACCATTAACCCTGCTTGCTTTCCCCACAGACCCGAGGGGGACCCACTTGTGGGAGTTCATCAGGGACATTCTGCTGAACCCAGAGCGAAACCCAGGGCTGATCAAGTGGGAGGATCGGACGGAGGGGGTTTTCCGCTTCCTTAAGTCAGATGCAGTGGCACAGTTATGGGGCAAGAAGAAGAATAACAGCAGCATGACCTACGAGAAACTAAGCCGGGCAATGAGGTACACCTGCAGCTATTACACGTGTAATCATACAAATACAAAACCAGACGGTAAATTATCAATTGAAACTGATTTTAAATCTCCACTTTTCACTCTGAGGGAGTGAAACTTGTCTGCGTAAATAAAGTTCCGACACTTTCAATATAATCAACATCCTACATGCACACAGGGGGTTTCTTTATACCAATAGCTTGAGAAATCTGTGATGAGGAAGAAATTTCACACTGCATTGTTCCTAATCTAATTTACTTAAGCAGTTTATAATGCACTTGCTAATTAAACAGTTATAACTAAGACATTTACTTTGAAACAACTTCCGATGCTTATAGGTGACGTCAATAAACCAGTGAACTCAACCCTTTAAAACACATATTTCCCATTGCTGATTACCTACAGTAGAATGGACTCATTTTTGATCTGCCTCGTGTTTTCACTTTTCTCCCAAATGAACTGAAATTGAGCTTCGCCTCAGAAAATCTCACAGGCTCCTGCAACATGTCACAGCTTTACATTTAAATGAGCTAATCTAATGAGCTTAATTCCATCGTAGTGCAAACCACTGGGAACTTCAAAATGTGCCCACAGGTATTGTCACTGTGACCACAAAGCTGATTTTCTATTTACCGTCGTGCAGGAGATTTTTGCAACTTGATGCCATCACCAAACAGATTGGTGCTCTCTGATATCAAACGCAAAGGAATAACAACCAAGTTTCCTTTCAATTGAGTTCATGTGATTTCATTTAGAGGAAATGTAGGACATATTTTGTCAAAAAGGATATTCTATATACAACAGAGAAAATCTACTGACAAAATGACCTATAATCCATTTCATGACGACATGGAATGAAAAAAGAGAGTAAGCCAGCGCTTTTTGATAACTGTCTGCACACTTCCATTACATATTTGATTGATTGGACATAATGTGGTTAAAGTAATCTGAGGAACACAACTTTAATCCAATGTGCGTCCAATAGTCAATTAATTCTGATTACTCAACACGTTAGTCTTTCTCTCAATACTTTTTGACTTCATGTGGGATCAACTCAAAATTGAGTCGTTGTTGGTTGTATTTCAGGAACATGTCACCCAACACAATTGTGTGGCTCATTGATGTGTTTGTTTTTGTTTATTAAAACAACAATGGAGATCTATGGCACAGGTTAATGACATCAGGCTTTAGATACATACAGTACTTGTTAGTAGGATCGATTCACTGGTGGTTTCAGTTTTTTCACGAGGTTTGTTATCAATGAAAAGCTGCAGAATATCACCAGACGTATATCAAACACGTCTGTTCATATCACACTATAAATAGTTGTAAAAGTTCTATAAGTGAAAATAACCACAAGTTATTCAATTAATACTGCATTACATTACAAAGTATTACACTGCATTTTTTTGTGTAACGATTCCAAACACGTTGTAGATGATCTGTGATGAATTCATTTTGAATTGGTCTGACAGTGTTCATCTGTCCTCTGTTACAGATATTACTACAAAAGAGAAATCCTAGAGCGAGTAGACGGACGCAGACTGGTTTACAAGTTTGGAATGAATGCAAGAGGATGGAGGGAGTCAGACATGTGACAATTTCATTAATTTATGTTTCTTTGATGTTGTATGTTTTATTGTAGTTTTCACTGAGCGTGTTTTGAGAAAAATATATTTCAACTGTTTACACTGTGTTGATAATCGTATGTTTGCCTTGACTTTTTTTTTCATCCCTTTCTTGTGACACTGCACTGAGATGTTCTTTAACTGTGCCTTTTTAAAATACTTATTGTATCAGCATGACAGCAGTCACTCCTCACACACGTGTGTTTACATAACATAAAACGTTGAGAATCCTGTTTGTCTTATTTTCAGCTACTACGAAGTCCCAAAGCAGCAACGTGTTCAAAGCATTCAAAAACACATGTGGCAATCAGATGTATGTTTTGACACTGATACTGTGAAGTGTCCTTTGGGAAGTGAAGTGTCCTTTGGGACGCTTCACTGCTGAAAAACAACAACTTAAACAATAAAAAAAAAGAATGCATAAACAAGTGATAAATATTTACATAAACAGAACAGAATGGTTGGTCACATTTGGTTTATTTTATATTTTGCATCTATTGAGCTTTAACGAAAGTGTGTAAATATTTGTTGATGATCGATAAAAATAAAGCTCCTCGTTGTTTTTATTCTATGAATGTCATTTTTCAGGATTGCATGTGTACATGTTGGGTGTCATTGTTTACGCCAAGAACAGGAAAATTCCTGTGACTTTTAATTGTTATGGGTCAAAGAAATATTCTGATCCAAATATCAATTAGCAGTTTGAGTTCAACATACGGCCCAATTTGCAGCTATTCTTGCCTGTGACTTGGATCCACAGCTGTTAGCCTTGTTCCCACTGAATCTGTTACAAGCTTTGCTGTGAAAAGCCGCCATGCACTCAGAGATAGTGCAGGTCAGTCCTGTTTCATCGTTACGGTGTGAAATGCAACACTGTTAATTGGTGGCTATAGCGCGTGCCACAGCTTCCACGCTGGTTCCTGCAGATAAAATGACTGGACCTCGATGGCCAACAAGATAAAAGCAGCGGCAATATAACACTCCATTCTTTGGTCTGTGTTCACAAGCAAATTTGGTCTAATCTTCGCTCTGATTCATCTGGCTTTTGTAACCCTTCTTTACATAGCGTTGCACCGATTGACGCCATGTTCGGTTGTTATCTTTCCTGACAGCTTCAAAGTTTGCCCACTGCACCATCGCCGCATCCCCTTTCTGCTCTCACACACATCGGTGTCACTAACCGACACTGTCATGATGCGATCTGGAAGAAACTCAACCATATGTCACTAAGAAGTAATCTTCTAGTGTCAGGCCTGATTCAATTTCTGAATGATTGACATCAGGAAACCAGCTCTGATTAGAGGAGCTTGCTGTAATTTTGTTTTCTATTGACGAGTGGATGAAATAAGGAAAATTGCGGACGGGGGGATGATACAATCAGTGACTGCTCCTGATTGGATTGAGATAATGGCTATTGATTGCCATATTGTTATACAACTGTACATGAAGCATGCAAGCAATGCAATCCAAACTGAAGTGCATACTCATCATATTCCATTGTTTAGATTCTGTGTTGTTGCATAAAATCACACTTGGTGGTTCCTCTGGAGTAGCACTTATCATGACCCATGTTATACACTTTTAATTTGAAATGCAGACAAAGTAGCTGTGTTTCAATGATTCACTGAAAGAAAAGTAAAGTAAAATATGAGTTGCATACGTTTCAAAACCTCAAATGAAGACAGGAAATAAGAGTTTGACAGCTATGTAGCAAAGTGCAGCTGTTAGGCAGCCACACATGGATGAGGTAAAGCAGTACGAACAAGTATAATTTACCCATTACCTCAAATGCTTCATTGTATTTGTCTACCATACAACCAGGATTTAGTCCATTGTACATGACACAAAGAGGTGAGCAACTAATCATCAGCGGCACAGACAGACGACGTCTGAAAGGTTGCCTCAGTTTCACTTTTGAATAATGTGGATTCTGCCGTGAGCTGTGATATGGAGACATGTTTGATGTGACTGGGTGAAGATAAGTATACAGTTAGGCAAATTGTCTGGACTAATCTAACCCCATGCAGCCCAAAGAGACAGGAGCTTGATTTTCCTAACAGACCGCTGCCCTGTGAATGCAAACCCAGGCTTTACATGTTGGCCACTGACATCTGACTCAAATGACACATCAGCTTTTGTGTGTGATTCACTGAGGCCTATGACTCCAATAGTTCTTGAGAATCAACTGTACGTGGGAGAGCATAAGATTTGGCAAAGCACCATTAAACCAGTGTAACAAGTATTTACAACGCTTGGTTGTTGGGCACTCGTGCCAGACACTGATGGCATGGAAACATGCACCCAAACCGGTTGTAATTGATCTGGGGAGGAACAAAAACACACTCATGCAGCTGTGAAGAGATATTTAATCCATGTGACTCACTTTAGCGACGGCTGGTTTTGTTACACATTAACTATTATGATAAGAATAGTGCAGACAACTGTCTAGAAAATGCATGTACAGGTAAAAGTCTATTTGCCTACAGCTCTGTGTGTCACACTAGGCTGCACAGACGGAATAATGGCTGCCTTTGTTTGGCCAAAAACAATATGCAATATCAGCCCACAAGTGCCTTTATCTCGTATTGTCAGAAAATTATTTTCAGATTTGAATGAGCCACACAAGGGTTATTTCATTATTTAAATGGAGTGCATTAATTCAATCAGATAGATGCTGGAGGAAGAACAGGAAAGTGATGAAAGATAGGCTGAACATGGGCATGAAGACAGCCAGCTGGGATTTTGTGCCAGTGTCTCATGCCTCTCAGTTGGGCTATTGTGTTCTCTCAGCAGATACACAGCGCCAGCTTATCAGGCCCCCTTATCATTTTCTCTTCACACTCAAATGGACCTGTGAGGCATTCAGCCCAATCTGTGAGTTGGACGGATTAGAACTGAGTCACTGATGCAGCTTTACTTTTTTTGGGGGGGGTACTGTGTTCACCGGCCACTTAGAGATAAAACACTGCTTTGTAAAATGAACAAAAGTTCAAATCAAACTACTCATTTTGCATTCATATGAAACAAAAACCAGCACTGAAGTCACTGTGCTCACATAAACAATTGATAATTGTGTGAAGAAGTGGAATTTTCAGTATGTTGTGATGTGACAGAAACATGAGGAAGTATGCATGACAATGCAAAGATGTCTTTTTATGAAGCCAATTTCCTGCTGTGACGTTGGAATTTCCATTGACCAATAACTCACATGACAATTTCCTTGTTTGCGCTCCCCGTCACAGAAACAGTCATAAAACATATGCCTCTTTTATAAACAAATGTTCACAACACGTGGTTATGTTGTATGGCAAAATATATTTGTGCAAATAGTTTTTATTTTCTCACGATTAATCCACGTTTGATTAGGAAAACATTTAAATTTAAAACATGAAATGTATTTGTAATTTAAAAAATGCGATAAAAATAAACGTTATATCGCATCACAATAATATCACATCTTGACCTGAATCTTAATTTCGTTCCAGCGAAGACACAACAACATATTA
The DNA here is from genome assembly GCA_032191485.1 of Leptoclinus maculatus. Classification (NCBI taxonomy): domain Eukaryota; kingdom Metazoa; phylum Chordata; class Actinopteri; order Perciformes; family Stichaeidae; genus Leptoclinus; species Leptoclinus maculatus. The sequence continues at coordinate 10,369,392 of JAVDOI010000007.1, forward strand.
GGTTAAGTTGAATGGTCTCTCTCTCTCTCCCTCTCCCTCCTTCAACATATCAATATTCAACAATATCAATAGTGCACACTAAATAAGTTCAATAAATAAACTAAAAAAACATCAAGCAGTGATAAATGGGGCTATAGTGTAAAGGAGCTGTATTCAATATTCTGAACATTAATGTAGCATCAAACAAATATTTGCTATGTAAAGATTTGGTGGAGTAATGTCTCAGAGCAGAGAATGAAGTCACTCTTTCTCTGTGTGTATCGTTATCCGAGCTTCTCCTTGCATTGTTGACATAGCAGGGCCGGCCGTGCGTGGTTTTAGTGCATGTGAGCGTGCCCCAATGGTTTGCCGGATTGCCATCAACATGTTGAAAGCAAAGGATCAGAGCCCTTGAGATGCAATAGAAATGCTAATAGTATATTGTGTTTTAATCTAAATTTTAACTACGAGCATTAGCACCTTTTTCCACATAAAATGTTCTGAAATTATTTTTTATTTACACGTTTCTAACCATGTATAAAAACATTGCCTGTATAAAAGAGTTTCTAACTTCCTCTTTGTACAGTAGCCCTTCATATTCCTCCCAGCAGAGGGCAGTAGATCCGTGAGTGTGGGGGTTTCGACCAGAACAACAGAACAGTGTAAAGGACCTCGGAGGACCCATAAGAGTTCCTATTTTTTAGCCTGCTCATTTTTCTGTAAATTAATCATTAATATATTTTCTGTGCAAAGTAAATAGGTTTCAAATCATGGGATATTAAAAAAAAGGTTTCTGGAGCTAATGATTCTCACAATTTTATTATATTTTTTAAATTATGCAATCGCTTACCTCTCCTCTTATTTACCGTCAGGCATTTGTATGGACACGTCTCACCGACTGAGGACGACAACATGGCGGCCTCCTTGCGTCTCGGTCGTCAGGGGATTTTATTTGGCCTTAGATTATCGAGTACTTTTGACAGATGTTTATTGGCCACGCACCCATGTCAGGAGAATGTCAGACACTTCTTTCGGTCACCGTGGATCCTCGGTGAGTTGTCATTGTGCTGTTGTCAGCTTCTCTGCTGGCAGCCGCTGACATTTGCTGTTATCGTTTTCTACCTCAATCAGTCGTTTAACATTAACGTTCATTTTGGTAACTGTGTTGTTGTTTTTCCTCACACTATAACTAATAACATTGTTTTTGAATGGGCAGACTGGCATGTCGCATTCCTGCCGGAGTAATGAGGGTTTTATTTGACCTCAGATTACGGGAACTATAAACGGGCCCATAAATTATGGGAAATGTACATTGCAGGGAATGCATAAGGACTCATTTTGGTCAAGTGAATGCGCATAACAGTGTTATAAACAGTGTTATGTGCCGGGAGGGTCTCCATTCATGTCAACTGTCAGTCTGGTGGTCCAAAATGGTTTCATCCCACCGGCGGTTACTCTCTCGTGCAAGAGTGGGCTCAGTTCCTTTGTTGCACAGTTAAATACAGTTTATTTAGAAAATATATGAGCAATGACATAAACTCAAAGGTCCTTTTTAATTTGAGTCGTCTCAGTATGAAATCACAGGTGTTACTAACAACACTAACGATGGCTCCGTGTGCAAGTGATCAGTAATAACAGTAAGCCATCATGTAGAAGACCAGCACCATCAATCCACATCAGCTAAATAAACGTCAGCCATTATTACTTGTGTTATTTACACGTGGTGCATGATGTAGGTAGGTCTCCCCCTGTTAGTTTTATTTTGGTGATGACAGCCCTAAATAGGTAAGTGTCCACAATCAGGTTTGGGAAGTAAAAGCTTCAGCTCAGCACTTAATTATCAGTGTTCATACCTCCATAAATAATGTTGTATGTAACACCATTTAGCAGTTTATGACTTGTTAGAGAGGACCGGCCACTTAGAGATAAAACACTGCTTTGTAAAATGAACAAAAGTTCAAATCAAACTACTCATTTTGCATTCATATGAAACAAAAAACAGCACTGAAGTCACTGTGCTCACATAAACAATTGATAATTGTGTGAAGAAGTGGAATTTTCAGTATGTTGTGATGTGACAGAAACATGAGGAAGTATGCATGACCATGCAAAGATGTCTTCTTATGAAGCCAATTTCCTGCTGTGACTTTGGACTTTCATTAATGAAAGGAACAACTTAGTGCGTGGCATGTAGCCAGTACTCATCACTAGTAATAATAGGCACAGGGAAAGAATTCAGGTCAGAAATAATTGGTTGTTGGAAGAAACTAGAGGATAATGTCAGGGAGGTGTTGACAACAAAGCGCTATGCTTTTTTTCCCTTTAAAATGTGTCGTTTATTTATGACTTTTGGACAGATGATGTGCTGCCCATCATTTCAGTAGATTTTTACTGCAGACAGTTTGACAGCAGGCAAAACCCTGTAACTGTGCATGCTTGCTTACTCACAAACTGTGCGAGTAAGCAAGCATGCACAGTCACAGGGCTAGTGAACTGGCCAATGTGAAGTGATGGCTGCCATCATTATAATTATTAAGTGCACCTGTGCTGTTAAATGTCAAATGTCTGCTGGGGAAATGATCTGTCACCTTGTGAGAGCAGTACACTTCTGTGACAATATATCTCGCACACACACACACACACACACACACACACACAGGAGTGATTGATGCTAAGTATGAAACGTGTGAATTTACATTTTTTCTGCTGTTTCATATGAATTAATATTAATATTAATAAGAAAGGAGTCCGGCAGTTCGTTTGTTATACACACACACACACATAAATAAAATAAACAGGCCGATAGATCTTTTTACAGTTACTGGTATTCTTACATTTCAGATTCTGATTGTAAATATTGAAGCTAACAACATATTACTATTGTAAAATACCAGCCTTCCTTATACACACATGCAAATGTTGTGACATCGTCAATTATCCAGCAGATGGCAGCAGAACGCAACTTTAAATGTAATGGAAACATGAAGGGCAGCACATCCGACATGGCCACTAAAATGCCTAATTTGAGACGAACACGTCTTTATCATTGCTGCTGACAAGCTTAACATTAATGCCAGCTTCAATTCCAGATTTTTTTGATTTTTATTTCTTTAGTGGAATTTACGTTATTTGATTTTAAGTTGCTTGACTACATGTGTTATAGTCGGATACATATAATCGTGTGGGGGGGGGGGGAACTGCTGAGTTGAGAGGACCACGTTTCAGGCGACTTTGTGTCTTCATGTAGGCTATTAAATTGGATTGATGTACAATTTGAAGAACTTCAAAGATCCTTTTCTCTGCCTCCTCTGTTTCTCTTATTCATTGTCTCTTCACCACATTCTCTCTCTATACATCATGAATGTCAGCGTTATGTGAGCAGTTCACTGATCATAGACTTGTACACTCAACGAGAGGATGTTCCTTTTGAGTTGAGCAGTGTCTGAGCGATATGCCTGACTGTTCTTTTATACGGCCGTGGACTAGCTGTAGTAAAGCAGTGATGCCTCGGGCATCCTGGAGAGCCGGTGTCCACCACAGCGCTGTGAGCCGCTAGTTGAACCCTGGCTTCTGAGTGACAGGGGGGTCTTTCATGGTCGCTCAAAGGCCTGCAAGAGTACAAGTGCCTCTGCAGCCTCTGGTGCAGTGTCAGCGAGGATCACAATTACATAAGTGACCCGCCAGCGTTCTTCTGTCACAGTGGCACCGTCTCTTCCTGTTTGTCCCATATTGAAAACCCCGAGGCCTCAACCAAACATCACTACTTCTAGCCATATGTCACTTGATTTATTTTGACATTCACATAGATTGTGCTGGAAGGCAAGCTGTGAATATGATTTTTATGGAAATATTTCTGCTGTAGTTTTGCTGCCTGATGACCCCCCCTGGTGTAAATTGCAATATTCTCTTTCTATCCTGTAGGTGTCAGCCCAGTCAAAGTGCAAATGCCTGCACTCTCACCCACCATGGAGGAGGGAAGCATAGTTAAATGGCTGAAGAAGGAAGGTAAAAGAAACAAAAGACGTCTCCCAGCTCTCATCACCACATGTTTCTGTTTGACTTTCTCTAAAAAAATGCTAAATCCACTGTTCAGCAGGTTTGTAGATTTAGCAGTTTAGTTTACATTTACTGTCATTTTCACAGTAACACCCTCTGCATCTGTGCTCATGAGATTAAAACAAGCTCAGTATGTCTTTTCCCCACAATGATAGACCAACTGTAGCGCTAATAGTTTGCTCAATGACATCACATTGCTCTGTAAGGCAGAGGACTGAGCACCGGAAGCACCTCAGGGCCTCCGGTGGCTAATTGGCTCAAGGAAACACGGCAGTCACTATTCATCGCTGCTTAGCAACTCAGCCACACTATCATTTATCAGGAGGCAGCATCCTGAATTCTGATTGGCTGCTCTGCTGTGTTGCCATGTGCTTCTGTGACTTGGGGGGTGAGACATGTACATGTGTGTGTGTGTGTGTGTGTGTGTGTAAGTGACAAAGGGACAGATATATTGTCAGTAACAAAAAAAAACGCACCCGGAAAGCTCCTTTCCTACTCCTTACAATCCATTATACGGTTTTAAGAGAGCCGAGAAAAAGATTTAGTTGATGTGATTACTTTTTCTGCTATGGCCTCTTGTTTAAAGAGGTGTTTTTGTAGTGTAGAACACCTATTTTACAGCTCTTGCGTCACATTCACAACATTGTTGAAATCATGTAATTATTCAGCCACGACATTAAAAATCTTTTAGAAAACACTACGCTATGTTTTTTTGTACACCAACACAACAAACTGACAACACCACACGATCCCCTCCCCAGCTCCCTCTCACGTGTCCATAATAAGCCACATGACATAATGAGGTAAAGAAAAACCTTTTATTTCTCTGTGGGGTCCTAATGATAATGTTGTCACAGACTTATAATGACAATCTGAGCCTGTCGGTGGCAAAAAAAAAGCAATTTTAGTGGACTTAAATTGACTGTGTAGCTGACAAATAAAATGACAATGCAGCCCTTTCAGCGGGTGCATTGTTCTCACTCAATACTGGACCAATTTAAAAAATACCACAAATACAAACGTATAAAATAATAACAGCTCGCTGGAAGGGTAAAGCTGTTTTTCCACAAAGTTGCCCATTGTGAGTGTTCATCAAAACAATTTCAGCATCTTATATTTGCAAGTAATGTATGTAGCCCTGGCCTGCATAGCTATGTATTCTTAATAATGTATTCTTCATAATGTATTCATAAAGAGCAGAGGCCTGTTTAATATTGAATGTTGTACATCACACCTAACCCCCGGGGTCATACAGTGTTAAAGCCTTAAACAGAGCCGACAAACGCTCTCTTTTAAATTTGGGTCTTAATTCAAGGTTTTACAAGACCTTTTTTTTTAATAGTGCTGTCCTTGATTTTTCTATCCTCTACTACATGCCCATAAGCCAACCTCCTGAGAGTTGTTTCTTTTTCTGCCTGACCTTCATCTCCTCTACCTCACCTCCTCCTCACTTCTCAACACATGGACATATGTCACAAAGACGATTCAATCGCACCTCTCCTCCGGCTCTTGACTCTCTACATGAAGAGTGATGTTTCTGGGGGGGCAACAATACAACCAAAACACGCCTCATCTTCAACATTGATGTCTTGATTTCTAACAAGCATTTCCTGTGCGACTGCGCTGTACAACAGACAACAGTAGTTTTTTTTCCTTTTTGTCCAAGGAGACAATAAGGTCCATTTGTCTGTGTATTATTCCATCGGAAGCCCCATTTTGAGTTGTTCCACGAAACAGGCGTTTGGACAAAATGTAAAGGATTGAACCAATGCCTCCTAATTGCCATCCTCTTTCATTGTTAAGCAGATGCTAATATATTCCGACTCTCTCATGGGGTGAACCAGAGGGAATCTCCTGGAATTCTAAGGATAGGCAAAGATCTTGCCTTCTTTCAGACACGCTGTGTTTCCGTATCTCATATTCTTTCCCATGAAACATTGATTAGGACCTTCATTTGATATGCTGGCCAAAGCCAGAGCAGATATTTTCTCGCATAACTCCTCTTTGTCCCGTCAATGGAATTCTTTCATTTTTAGGGCAACACATTTGTTCTCCATGTGCGCAAAGTGTAGAAAGAGTAGTTGTTTTGATCATGATTCATGCATTTGTAATCATAACTAAAATGAGTCATTTGCACTTTAACTAAGGTCAGAAACCCTTTCACAACGACGAGATTGGTTTGGGAATTAGCTGCTTGAAATGCCAAATGAATGTTTGTTTTTTTGTTTGATATCGGAGTTCTTGGATGTGTTTTCTTTACTTTTCCAGGTGAGCCAGTGGCAGCCGGTGATGCCCTCTGTGAGATTGAGACCGACAAGGCTGTTGTTACCATGGAGGCTAATGATGATGGTGTCATGGCAAAGATATTGGTGAGTGAGCGAAAACACACACACACACACACCTCTCCAGGAGATAATGAGATACAGGAACACAGTTCTACTAATCTACAAAAGAGATGGGCGGAGGGAATGTTAAAGTGCTGTGTATTTAAATGACAAGAGTGTTCTTCAGTTTTCTTTTATTGCACCTTCAAACTCTGTGAAGTCAACCGTTTGCAGCGGTTATGTCTGTTTTTGAAATGAATTTGTATTCACACGGACTAAAATCCTGTTAACAGTCGTGTGAATGTTTCAGGGTTCCCTCATTGCCAATGCTAATTGGCTACGCTTGTTAAATCTCCTCTTCCTATACAGTGACAGCAAAGCTTTGACAAGGCGTCTTTAGTGACAAATATTTCACTCCCCCCCCCCCCCCCCCCATTGTGCTGTTTGTCTGTGGAATTTTTGATGGACTGCCAAAGACGGAGAGATCAGTTTTCTTTCATCAGTCCTCCACCAGATGGTCGTCCCCCAGCACAGGAAGATGTTTCATCTTCTTCTGCTGTTTGACTGATCTGTGAGACATCTGCATACAGTATGGGATGTGAGAAGAAGGGGGAGGATTTCCTCACAGTTTAAACAAGATTCAAGTTCTCTTTTTTTTTTTAGCTTCCCTTTTTTTTATAAACACCCGTATGACGGAAGTGTTGCTGTGTTCGTTCCCGTGCAAGAAGCACAAACACTTCCTCCATGTCACAGAGAGTGCCTTAACTGATAACACAACATGTTCCCCGAGTGGAGCAGGGTCTAATTAGCTGATGTGTCCGTCTGTTTGTGAAACCTGAACTAATGCAGAGCCGGGTCTGCACCATCACCAATACAAAATGCTTTCTTACATGTGCAACATAGAGACGGCTAAATTAAACAATTAATTATCGGAGGGATGAGTGTCAATTATATAATGTATTTGATTGTATCTCCCCCCCCTGCTTTTCACTTCACTTGCTTCCATGCGTTCACATTGCCTTATACTCCGTCCTTGTTTTTGCCACTGTGGGGATGAGGTAGTTTCCATAGCAACCACCCAAGAATTGGGGGTAGGGGCTTTTTGAGCTGAAGCTGGCAGAGAAAGATGGTCTGCATTAGATAAGCCCCCTAGCTATCTCTCTCCCCCTCCCTATAAGAGAGAGAGAGTGTGTGTGTGTATAGTTAATAATAAAAACAGGACTTAGTGGCAATATTTCAGAGATTTGTGCACCCTTAGAAGGCACGGGCAATGTGGCGTCCACTCTGTCTGGGTCAGAGAGTATTGGGTCTTAAAAGTCTCTAATTGGAGCTCGCCAAGCACCCAGCCGGGTTTCTAATTTAGAGGCTACAATAATTACCTGCCCGTGGCCAAATGCCCGGACATGACATGCTGCAGTAGACGTGGGACTTCCAGCGCTCCACAGGGGTTATTTATGGGGGTCAAGTACTGCTATGGCCCTCTACCAATTTCCACCCGTGGCTCTTGGGGGTGAGAGAACAGGGGATATATTCTGCTCATATCGGGGATGTGGATGTTGGGAGGGGGTAGGAGCACAGATTACTGTATCTCATCATACTCTTGCTGTGTTGCTCTACCCTGACCCAGGGGCTTCAATCTGAGAATCAGCCCTTGGGTACAATCAATCACAGTCCGTGGAAAGTGACACACGTGTGTCTGCAGATTCATACTGAAGATGCCATTGGCTTTTCTTTTGTTCAGATGTTTCTAAAGATGAATGCCACTGAGCTTCAGATGGAGAAAACTGATCTAGAAATGTATTGATAGGTACATCGGAAGATAGTTGAGTGCGGATGAATTTGCGATTGATATAATGAGTCACAGGGCAGAAAGGACTGATGGATAAATTGATGAAGATATCCAACACATTCTGCAGGATATTCCCATTCATCATTTTCTTCCCCCACCTCTCTTCATCTCCACACACTGTCGTATGAGGGATAGATTTAATCACCAACAGTAGCAGCTATAGTGTCCTCTAAATCAATTAGTATCAATCACTTTCTACCCATGCAGCATGCAAAAAAATGGATGAAAAGTCTTTGTCTGATCTACAATTTCAAAATGAGAGTAAATAACAAGTAGACTGTTGGCACAAATGCTAAATACATTCACTTTACAGTTCATATTTTCCTTCAAGAGAGGCCAGCAGGGCATTGGGGAAAGAGGTTGGGACTAAGGTGATACATCGAGACAACAGAGTGGAGAGCAATATAAAATGTGGAATAGATAAAGGGAAATGCCCTGTGATAACAGCTCCTTGACAGTTCAAACCTGAAAGTTGTGGTTATATTGTTGGAAAGCTAAACAAACGTGATGCTCAGAAGGAATGAGTTTACTCATGCGTTGCAGCTTGAATTTCTGTGAGATTACATTGAACCAGCAGCCTGGCATTGCTACAATGAAGGGTGTCGCTGTAATCCTCTTTGTGTGATATCTGTCACACTCTATTGATCAGAGGCAGACTTCGTCTCACTGCCTAAACAAGATCTCTCTCTCTTTTTCTGTTCATCATTTTTAGGCTAAATACATCTTCCTTTTGACAAATAAACACACTCAAACACTATGCAATCAGGGTTTGATCTGTAGCCCTGTTTGTATTACTGTACACTGTTTGACCACGATCCTAATGCCCACTGTAACAACCGACTAACAAACCTGGAATAATCACTCTTTCTGGCATCTACACCACAGGCTTTACAGCTACATCAGCCAACATTCTTAATTGAAATTAAAATGAATGTTTATACTTGTCCAGGCCAAGCTTATTGTAACTAAGCTGTTCATACCCTCAGGGGGCTCGTATGGCTCGCTGTATGATAACAGTTTTGCGATAAGTAGGTTAAACCTCATAAATGGTGCAGTCTGACTTTGTTATGTCATTAGCCGAGCTGATGGGCTCTGGAGAGGTCCCTTAAGAGCCCTATTTGAGATCCGTTAGACTTTTCACAGTGTGTTCATAGGCTGAGTCGAGCCCCATGGCTGTTCTACATAGTATAGGGCCACTTTTGTTAAGCATGAGAGGAAGGATGGCTGTGAGGACGGGGGCCGAGCGGGTAGACCAGAGAGACACAGCTGTAAAATGACATAACTTAACTGAAGCACTAACAGAAGAAAGCCGAGTAGCACAAACCGACGCTCTTAACTGAGACAAAGGGGAAACGTATAGAGTGATTGATTAGGCAATTCAGACACACTGAGACATAACCGTCTAAACAAACTACAACAAACACAAAAAATGTCTGCATAGCGCTACCTAATAACTAAGCAAAGATAATGAAACGATAATATCAAAAACACTGTTTGCTCAAAGAAATAATAACGAAAATCTAAGTAGAAAACATTCCCCGGGATGCAGGAGGAGCGTTCCAGTTTACAATCAGCACTCTTTGAAACAGGTGTGATGCAGCTGGAAAATTGCTCATAAAACTGTACGTTATATGTCAGTTATTTATCAGTTTGTATGCGTGTGTTGTAAGTGTTGTGCTAAACAGAGGAAACGAGTTACCATCATTTCCTGTGGTTCAGGGGCGTGGGCATCACCGGATACAACATGAAGATCAGAAATCACACATTACCCAGGGGTCAAGGGTCACCCATCCTGTACATGTACATATTATTTTAGTTGGGTTAGGGTTATTGTACAGAATGCACAATGTACTTTTTGCGCAAATGTTTTACAATGTGACATGATCATAATCTGACTATACTTAATATTAACATACTGGTAATATTATTATTCAAATCTGACATGATCACCGCAGAAGCTCTTTGAGCATAAAGTAAAACTAGCTTTGCAACACACAGCATCATAATCCTTCCCACAGGTTTCAGGGCGTGCTATAACCATTTGATGGCAGTGTTGAGCCCCACACCACTACAGTGTACTAAGCATTTACTAATGCAACTAACGTGTGTGTGTGTGTGTGTGTGTGTGTGTGTGTGTGTGTGTGTGTGTGTGTGTGTGTGTGTGTGTGTGTGTGTGTGTGTGTGTGTGTGTGTGTGTGTGTGTGTGTGTGTGTGTGTGTGTGTGTGTGTGTGTGTGTGTGTGTGTGTGTGTGTGTGTGTGTGTGTGTGTGTGTGTGTGTGTGTGTGTGTGTGTGTGTGTGTGTGTGTGTGTGTGTGTGTGTGTGTGTGTGTGTGTGTGTGTGTACGTTTTGAAGTGGTGTGCCTTATAATGAAACCACTGATGCAGCTTGTGATTAAAATGTGGCTTATGCTGTATGTTGGTACAAAACTTCCACTGTTGTGAGAAATGCAATTGCCTTATATAGGCACATTTGTTGCACTTCCTGGGACCGGTTTTGTTATATTGCTCTACTACACATTCTGTCAGTAAAGCGAACTGTAAAGCTGTTTGGTTTTCAACCTGATATGCCTTAAAAAAACTGCCTTACAAATTCCATTTCCCTGCTTTCCGATAGGTATAAGTCCAATAAGACCGTCTAAATGTAGACTGCTCTAGAGGAGGGTAGGGTAAATATTTGACAACATTTCCCTCGGGGTCAACCACCCCAAATAAATTCTGGGAGGGTGGAGCTAAAGATAATGTCCGCTGCAAAACAGCATTAAATGAAATATAGTGCACCATTGCATTAGGCTGTTATGTTATTGGTACGTTCTCCCCTTCTGTTACACACCGATATATTGATGTCGTAACAACATATCACAGTGTTGCTTGTGTCGTGATACCACGGCTATCGTGGAAAGTATATTGCTTCTCTAGCATCTCTACCAAGTGGAAAAATCCCTCTGGGCCTGAGGAGAGAGAGATCTCTGTGGAAATTTACAGGAGTCCGTATTTCCCTAAGAGGCCTTTACGCGAACACTCACCCATCACCGCCCACAGCAAGTCTGTGTTAATCACACATCAGACCTGTTGTTTAAGGTTCATACTTTATCTTAAAGTAGTCTCATGTTATGAGCGTTCCACTTTACTGCAAAGTCCAATGGGGCAAGAAAGCATGATTCTCAGATGCCTTTCAAAATGTAGTATTATTATGTCATAAATGAACGAGGTAAATGTTAACTCTTAGTACCCAAAGACATCGGTGCTTTGCATTGCAGTGACAACGTCCTGCCTCAACCTGCAGATTTACACTGAACTAACCAGAGTAAGCATCTCTTTCTACCAGTGAGCGCAGGTGTTCATATATTCTGCTGTTCTTTCCAGTCAGGTGGATCTGATTATTAGAGTGCTGCTTTTGGTTGTGCAGTCCTGCTACAGAGAGGGGGGGGGGGGGGTTTGGGTGGAGCATGTTGATAACTTGATTTACTAATTGCGCTTCAATTTGCACCAATATATTGTGAAATCGCACCTTTTCATTTGGTCAATTGTTAGAAATTTGCAGGTGATTGTGTTTTTGCTGATCAGTGGTGGAGTTTGTGTATTACAACAGCAGGGTCTATTTTGTGGTGTTCCTCCGTTCTCTCTTCCTCCTTCTCTCATGATATCGAGCTACACCTTCAAGAGGCAGCTCACTAAGTGGATACCTTTTGAAAAGAGATGAAGTGTAGCAGCCCAACCCTGTCTATTGTGCCTGGCCTTTCATTTAAACTGATCAATATTGACGGAGGAACAACACCTTGCACAGCTTGGAAAGAGTAGCATGAGGCTTGCAGTGGATTACTCTGCAACAAGACGGTGAATCAATAGGTGACAGCATGAAAACACATCCATTGCACTCCAAGAACCTATTCCACCACAGCTGGGTTTTGTATGATAAATAGAAATGTATTCTAGTAAACTCTGTACTTATGAAGTGACTGAAGCAGTGTTGCTAATGTCCCCCCCCCCTGACTGTATAAGTATGTCTCTCACACTCTTTATAGATAGAGGAGGGAAGTCGCAATGTGCGCCTGGGCACTCTTATTGCCCTCATGGTGGAGGAAGGCCAGGACTGGAAGCAAGTTGATATCCCCCCTCCGGAAGCTGCAGCTCCACCTGCTGCAGATGCAGCCGCCGCCCCAGTTGCACCCCCTGCTGCTCCCTCTCCAGCCCCTCCCCCAAAACCAGCCACGTCAGGACCGTAAGTGTCGCCACAGGCTGTTTGTCACTGAGTTGTACGATGGGACAGCAAAGCCAAGAAAATACGTAGATAACAAGGATGAAGATACATGCAGGATGAACAGTAAACCATGCCGTGCTAATTTCACGTCTTACCCTTGTTACCACCATCTAACACGCTGAATAAGATGATCTTTTTCTGTTCATATTCCAAAATGTGTGAGATCCTACCCCTGTTTACACAATAAATACTCTTGTGGAAAGCAAAAGAGCTGCCCCCGAACAAACAGGCCCTATTTGTGATAGCGTGATTATCAGGCGATAGATACAGGAATGGGCTCTATTAGGCAGTCAAGTCAGCTAGATGGTATCTGAAATAAGCAAGAGGTCCTTTTTAAAATGTGTTCTGAGCACTCGGTCAGTGATATCCTAAAGCTAGACTGAAACGCTTCAAATAACCTTTTTGCTTTTTTTTATCTACTCTTTTCTTTAAGACTTAAGAAATAAAGATAGAAAGCAAAAGTACAAAGTTCAAAACTGTATCGTAAATACGCTCTCTTCCTCGTCCAGGTTACGTCTGAGTCCAGCAGCGAGACATATCCTGGACACCCATGGTATAGACCCCAAATTGGCCACACCAACTGGACCAAGAGGACTCATCACCAAGGAGTGAGTATGGATGAATGGGTTTGCTTCATTTGTTGGCACAGGTAGTGATTTGTCAGCGGTAGGGGATCGTTTAGCAGTGTAATCTGAGGTCTGAGGGCACAGATTGGAAAGGGTCCCCTTGTGGCCAACGTAGCACCGACGTATCTCTGAGGAAGAGAGATGTCAGTCAGAGCAAGGCAGGTTATAGCAACAGTGTAGGCAGTGTGAATGACAATGGAAACGTGGGATAGACTAGATAAGTGAAAAGAAACACGTGACGAAGGGGGGGGTCAAGATTCCAGCTACTTTAATCCTGTTATGTGGCGAATCCACACCAGAGAAAGCTGTGAACACACACACACACAGCTCTCATGGTTACCTGCTGTCAATAGGGACCTGATTGAATACTCTCGTTACCCACACAACACCCTGCTGGGGAATCTCATTAAGCAAACTTCGGTCGCCATAGCAACTCAGTCTCCAGGACCCACTGGTGACCATAGAAACGCAGACCATATGTCTTCAGAGAGTAAAAGATGCATGAAGCTTCATAAACCAAACACGGTAAAGAAGGACAGCGCAAAGACATTCAGCCAAGCCTTTTCTCCTCACGCATACATTTTTAGAAATATAGCAAAAAACATGATATTTTAAACTATAAATACCAATTAGAAGTGTTTTTACCACCAAATATTTGGGACATGTTAAGTAGCCAGTTGATTTTCTGTGATTGAGCCATTTCCTTTTCGACAATGTCTTTTGGATATTTACATATGTTCCAATTTGATGTCCCAGAATAGCTGAGCCTAAAGACTAGCTTCTATGTTGTGGGACTGAACAGTCCTGTTCTTGTTGGAAATCAAATCTCCTCGGTGAGAATAGTTTCACATAGGCTTAGCTCCTTCAAGAGACGGCAGAATAGACCCGATTTCCCTCCTTTGTCCTTTGGCAGATCAGATAAGACTGAAACCAGGGAATGGTACCCCTCCCGTTCCACCCTCTGCTCTAGTGAGGCCCCTCTATAGTGGGCATGAATAGCAATAGGTCACGCAACCCAGTGATGAGATCATAGCACGTTACATAATCCACAGCAAGGTTTAAATACAGATTGGGGTTCAAAGAAACACATTGCTATTACCACCTTTTCTCCCCTTATCTTTCATCATTGTCATGAATAGAGATGTTATCCAAGAGGCGAGCACAGTGATGGGTAAAGGTTTCAGTGATTTTTAATGCACCGTAGGTCGCATCGCTACAGAATGACTGTACGACTGTACCCTGTGTAAATGCAGGCAAAACGCTGCCGTTTATGTAGAAAATGTGTGTAAAGAACCTCCTGATTTCACGTATTAAGCATGAAGTATTACATTAGTTAAAGCAAGATGCACATTTTGAAACGTCAACAAGGAAGCCCGTTAACTTTAAGCCGCCAGCCTCTTGTAGCCGTGCAACAAGCAGCTGTTTTGGATGTGTGCGTTAGTTTAAAAATAACCAAGTCGAGCATAAATGTAGATATTCAGTAATAACGTATCAAATTGATGGCTTCTTTCTTTGCAACATATCTAGATAAAATATCTCTCTTTATTTCACTATGTGCTTCCTGCGTAAAGGTTTAATACTTTAAATGGCCACACATGAATGGGGGCTGTTTGTCCTTGACCAACACGGGTATTCATTAACAAAGACAGGTTGTCTTGATCGCTGACTCTGACATGTACAGCACCAGAGCTGAAGTTAAAACATAATCAGAACACACAAAAACAGCTACATACAGTATGTTACAGGTAAAACACAATGTAAGAGTATTAGCCTGTTGCTGTTTAAAAGAGGTACTGCTTTCTAGTGGCATGTCAGAGTCAGCCACATGTGTCATATTGTGTTGCTATATTTTGTAATGTCTTGCATTGATTCAAAAGCACATCTTGCTGCCAACTTCCTCAAGCGATGATTTGATGTGTTGTAGATGTTCTTACTGTGTATGTGTGCTGTTTCTCCAGTGCTTTTACAAAAATCTAAATCTTCTCTTAATGTTATTAAAAAAAATAAAGCACAGTCCATTTCAGCCATAATGGGTTGTTTAAATTTCCTAAATTTCTATTTAAGATTGTTCATATGTTGTATTTTTAACGTGATTGGAAAAAGGCAGACCACACACCAGTCCAGTGGAGCAGATCCCATGACTACACCACCCTTTTCCCCATCTTAGCCTGTCCTAGGGGGCAGTAGAAGACAAAGTTGATTCATGCGTGTTGGTGCTTTTGTGTGTGTGTGTGTGTGTGTGTGTGTGTGTGTGTGTGTGCGCTGCCTCGTTACCTTTTTAATATTCTACTCACACTCCCAGTCTCTCAGAGGCTCTTTTGCCTTGGCTGTCAGTAGGGGTGTGAAAGCTACATGCCAACCAGCTACACAAACGGTATCTATAGCGTCATGGTGTCCACTATAGGCTCCTGTTGATTTGACTCCTTCTCATTAAAGTATATGGTGGCATATACTGTATATGGCATATCAGCATTTTTTTAAACTTGTAATGTTGGACAATCTCCTTTTGTATCAGATGTTTTTGTTAATTTGCTTTCTCTTTTTACAAGCATTCAAAGTGTAAGTCACATATAACCTCTATGCTAGGCTTTTAGTTTTTTATGTGGGGGGGCTGTAATCATTAATGCAATCAATGTGGTTCTCTCAGGTTAGCTGGGGGATTTCCAAGTTGCTTCAGGTCCCTCCACAAACAAATACTCCTATCAGTGAAAGAGAGGGAGGAGTTAGTGTGCTAGAGGAAATAAAGAGATACAGCTCACAGAGGGACATAGCTGTGGGGCCCAGACTGTTCCTGGCTACATGTTGAGGTCAGAGGCAAGCTGGTCCAGACAAAAGACTGGATGTGTGTGGGAAGGAGGACCCCAGTGCACTGAACTGGAACCAGACAGCTTCAAGCTTGCGCACCTGATACCGGCCCCTCCCACCTAAGGCCAAAATGAATGGGTGAAAAAAAATCCAGGGCAGATCTTTCAGTACATTTTGATTCCCTCCTTTTCTCTTTCTCTGTCTATCAAATCAAACTGTCACTTCCTCTACTACATGTATTAAACGGCTGTAAATGGGCATATTAGAAATACACTGTATGTGGACAATGTTGCAGTAGAAGATGTTGCACCGGTCAAATGTTCACTGACCAACGTGATATAATTGATTTAATTCCAATTCCATTTTTTTTCTTCTAAGCTTAAGGTAAAAATAATAATTTAAGATAGCTTCTGGATAATCTTTAAGTGGGGAATTCACCCTCATCTGAGATGTAAAATGTGTCTTTTAATGCAGCATAAGACGTCTGTACCAATACATTAATTAGTCTGTGCTATGTTATTGTCGTCCCTCGGAAAAAAGATGCTTTTTGAAAAAGTAGGGACGTCCATGGCTCATCATGCCAGTGTCGAGGATAATGAAGGTTTTGAATAACCGTGTCCCTTGCTGCTCCTGACACCCGATCCTGCCTAGCCTTATCCTGGTGGGGTTTGTTTGTGACTAGCAAATTATTCTCATGACGCCCGTCCACTGGAGAATAACCCAAAGTTACTCCTCTCTACAAGCCTGACACAAAAACAAACCAGATAAAACTAGCGTGCTACTTATAAGCTTGGTGAGTGGGAGCATATGGGTGAATAATGTATTATTGTACTGCCATAAACTATGCCAGTGTTTTTTTGCTGTTTCATTTAAAAAGGTCAATGCGAAGTAAAAAAAATAAATGACAGCAAGAAATGTGTTTTGATTTAGTTTTCCACAGTAGAAATGAAGCCATCAATAATACATTGCAGAAAGGAAGAAAACAGGATGACAAGGAAAAGTTTGCCAAAGGCTTGAAATGGCATCGCTCATGTGTTTAACGGGGGCGTACTGGGTGGGAATCAGTGCACTTCAACAAAGATGGACCCAAATAAGATTGACACAAAAGCATCATTGCAGTGTGCAAAAATAATTTGGAAAAGGCTGGGAAGGATGTGTTAATATATGTGTGTAACATACGTCCAATAAGTTTAGTGTTGAAGTCTATGTTGACTGAGTGGTTTAGGTGTAATAACAACATGTTAACCCTTCATTTCAACCCTCACCACTTCACAGCACAAAATGATTGTATACATTTCTTTGTATAAAAATATACATGTGTTTTGTTTTTGCTTCAACAGAGATGCATTGAATCTCTTGAAGACATTTCCTGTCCCCAAAGCAACCCCAGCCATGGCTGTCCCGAGTCCTGTCCCGAGTCCTGTCCCGGCCCTGGCAGCCCCCCCTCTGCCCGCAGGCAGCAGACCCAACATACCTCCTCTCTCCATACCAGGGAAACCAGGAGCACCGGTGAGCACTCCTCACAATATCTCTCTCTCTCTCTCACCCACCCCTAACCAGCCATTCAATTGTCGGAACAAGCTTGTCAATATAATCTTCACATTGTTAATCCCATTCATCCATTTGAGTGATTGATGGCAGCTGAGATATGTCTGACAATCACTCTTGTCCCCTTTCATTCCCCATCGTCTCTCTCTCAAAATGCCCTTATCGCCCTGTTCAATTATTCCCTCCGCTTGTCCTCTTCAGGGCACTTTCACAGAGATCCCAGCCTCAAATATTCGCCGTGTGATTGCTCAAAGACTGACGCAATCGAAGACCACCATCCCCCATGCGTATGCCTCTGTTGACTGTGACATGGCTGCCGTCATGCACCTCCGCAAAGACTTGGCCAAAGGTATGTTTGTACACGTGAGCAATGTTCTGTACATGCACATGGTTGTGTCATGCCCCTTCAGTGAATGTCTGACAGCAGTATTTGGAAGGAAACGTTTCCATGAAGATGTGGATTTCAGGGTTTTCACATGACTGCTCACTTGACAAAGAGGACAGTCTTTTGCATTGAACGAATCTCTGGTGCATGTCGTCTCAGGTGGGTCATGCACCTCTGGTTCATACCAATATCTCCCCCCCCCCCCCACTAAGAATAACCCGGTATGGTGTGGGAGGGTGAGAGTTCACATGTTGTATGGGTTATGTAGAGGATATAAATAGGGCATAAATGTCTGAATCTTTGAAACATTCATATTTGACATTGATCAGATCCGCTCTTTCTTCACACAGCGTATCACAATTTAAGGCTGATAAGACACAACCACAGTTAGTCGTACACGTACACGTAGCTCTAATCTACAATTTCTTACATTTGACTCACAGAGTGGCTGCCTCTGTTAGCTTAAAATGGCCCACACCAGTTCATGATGCAAGTGATATCAGCAGCAACTTCAGAGACAGAATTTGGTAAGAAAGGAAGCTGTTTTCATTTATATAAACATCGAACAAAAGGTTCGGAGATTTGTGTTTGGTAGATTATTTATCTGTTGTAACAATGCTTCCTGGCAATAAATCTTATACCGTTGGAAAGCCTGTTTAGTTCCCTTTTCAACGGTGCCCCATTTGTAAGGAACATGCATTTGTGGGATGAGCAGCACAGCTGAGCATGTGGGTTGTGCCCATGAAAAATGTGCCAAATCTTCTCTGCCAATGCCAAACAGCTTATTCTGCTGTTGCTATTGACTCTTGTTTGATGGATTGGATAATTGAAGTCTATCAGTAACAAGGAAGAAACAAGACATATTGGCAATTTTACAATGTATTCATTGAACAAGCAGTCAGGAGCCTCAGTAGCGAGTGGAAGAAGCATACACAGCCACAACCGCCTGGCTCCTCCTCCTCATGCTGGTCACCAGCCTGCTCACACTGCTGTGGGATGGCATTCCAATCCTCAAGCAGGATTTGTCGCAAGTCAGCCAACGTGGTTGTGTTGGTCACTCTAGCATGAACAGCACGCCCAAGCTGATCCCACAAGTGTTCAATGGGGTTGAGGTCAGGACTGTTGGCACAGAATGGAATGGCCTGCCAACAGTCCTGACCTCAACCCACTTGTGGGATCAGCTGTTCATGCTAGAATGTGACTGTTTGTTAAATGAATAAATTGTAAAATTGCCAATATGTCTTGTTTCTTCCTTGTTACTGATAGACTTCAATCATCCAATCCATCAAACAAGAGTCAATAGCAACAGCAGAATAAGCTGTTTTGGCACATTTTTCATGGGCACAACCCACATACTCAGCTGTGCTGCTCATCCCACAAATGCATGTTCCTTACAAATGGGGCACCGTTGAAAAGGGAACTAAACAGGCTTTCCAACGGTATAAGATGTATTGCCAAGAAGCATTGTTACAACAGAGAAATAATCTACCAAACACAAATCTCCGAACTTTTTGTTGGATGTTGAGTTGTTCTTTGTGCTTAAAGGAGTAAAGTCCTCTTCCAGAATAATCATTTCTCTTGGATTCAAAGTGTTTCCAGTTGATTCTTTAGTGTGTTTGGTGCATCCTGTGTTATATAATGGCGGCATTCAAGATGAAGAAGAAAAGCATTAAAAGACTGTAAAATATGTGTGAAATGTAATGTGGTGGAAAAGAGCTTGGTCCATCCATACAGTGTGAACAAGGTAGGTAGTGTATGGATGAGTTGAGAGCTTCAGCATTTGGAGAATAAACACAATAGTAGCAGGAACTAGTAGTAGTATATTCACCATGTTTTGGCTACTTCCTCAGCCTCACAGACTTCCCTAGCAACTCACTGAGCTAACCGCAGCTTCTTGTGCAACATCCATCAGGATGCACGTGTTTAACGTGAAGGGAGGTTTACACCCTAACCAGAGAAAGGAAACCTTGTGCATGTGTCTTCAACAGTGACTCTTCCGCATTTTGCTACATTCAACCAAGAACATATGTATCCACAATTGCCTAAAATGTATTCTATGCTTACTTTGGGGGCATTTTCTGTGTTGTCTTGTTAATTTCCTATTTTTTTTTTAAACATTTTGTTCAACACACTATCACGCAATTTGCTTTATTTAGCTTAACTCTGCCTAGCTGTCAAACAGACGGTAAACCTCTCCGGGTCCTGTCTCTGTGGTGGAGGAAACGGGTCGGCCATTCCAGAGCTATTAGCTAGGTTGTGTGTGTACTTAGGGATTCTCTCCGCGGCTGTTTGTGCCGACTCTCATTGTTCAGGAGCAGAGCGATTTCACGGTTTGCTCGTTAATCATCCCGCTCACGGCATTCATAACCGTCTGGTTCTGCACTAATGGACACTAGTACAAGTTGGCAGCGATGCCGGGGCCAAGCCCGCCTGGCCCTGCTGGTGTCCCCACACGGAGAGAGGGGAGCAGAGCAAATGCCAGTGACTGAGTCGTATAGAGTGATTGTTTCTGATCGGCTGGAGTGAAGGTCACGACACAGGAGATGTTTCTTCCCCCTGAGAAAATGTGTAGTAACACTCTTTTTGCCATATGCGAGAGAACAGTGTCGCAATGTGCAGGTCCTGTACAAAATACATGACGTTATGTCTCTATGTTGCTTGAATCAGGCTCACAAACGGTTTCTTCTTTGTCTTTTCAGAACAAATCAAAGTGTCCGTTAATGATTTCATTATCAAAGCAGCTGCTGTTACACTTAAAGTAAGTATTGTTAACCTGTTTATCTTTATTTAGTAATCTCCTAACTGTGTATATTTACAATGCACAAGGTTATTTCACTTTTATGCCTACAAGTATCTGGTCTTTTATGTCTTTTTGGCGCTTAACACAGGATGGACACACACGATGATCTAAAGTTCATGCTTCAATTAATTTCCAAGGCTACATCATATTATTTCTGTAGCAAGGTACCTTTGTTGTCCTCGTTGGCCGTTTGGGGTGTTTTGTGTCACAGTAAATGTGAGGAGTGTGAAACACAATTGTGTACATTTTCCAGGTAATGTTCGTATGAAATGCTGAAGCACCACATGGCGCTCTCATAGTCTGGACTATATGTCCCACATGTCACAATAGCTCTTTGGATTGGCATCTGCACTAAACTTAGACACGCGACTCACTTGCATAACAGTGTAACATCAGACAGTTGCCCAAAGCAACTGCACTTTCCCCCCCCAGAGTTGACCTTAGTACACCAGGAAGGGGCACCTGAGGCCAAGCGTTTATTTTTTCATCAACTGGTGTGCACTGGGATGTGTTTCTGTGTTCATACCACAGTGATTCAACATAGATGTTTTGTTATTGAGGCTCCACCGCAGCAGATTATTTAAGATCAAGATTATTCAGACATAATATTATTATTATTCAGATTTGCTGGCCTGATAAGAAGTCTATACATTCACCGCCAAATTGATTAATGGTGTTCTTGGATTTACTGTAATATAGTGTTTTTTATTGATTCATATATGCATGCTACCAGTCATATTATAGAACATTACATATTTGGTATTGTGTCGGGACTGATCTCCTGTTATTGTACCATGAACTGTATAGGAGCACTCTAGCACAGTGTAACGGAGGCAGGAAGGCCTTTTCTTTCTATTTGTCTCGTTATTATCTGTGCTGACCTCTGACTATCTATCTTAGGAGATGCCAGAAGTGAACGTGACCTGGTCTGGCGACGGACCCCGTGCACTTCATTCAGTCCACATTTCAATCGCAGTGGCGACCGACAAAGGCCTCATTACCCCCATCATCAAGGATGCAGCAGACAAAGGAGTCCAGGAGATCTCAGCTAATGCTAAGGTGAAAAATACATTATACACCGTTGTGTTATCATATGTTGTGAGGTACCCTGGTGCGAGAAATACCTCCCACAGCTCTCTTGCAAGAGTTTTTGTTTTCCTCATACTTCCTTTGCAAGCGGTAGATTATAAATTCAAGCTGCGGGGACATTCAGTGTATCACTTCAGGTGAATACATGGAGTTTTGCTGTTGATATGTCTGTGGAAATAGATAAGGGAGTTGGGACTTGACTGCAGCCCAATTGTATGGGTAAACAAACTCTGTAGGCATCTGTAGAGTTGTGCTCGCCTTCTGGCTAGAACTTTATTGCACACATAGTTATCTTTATATATATATATACTGTATATATAATATATATATATATATATATATATAATACATATATATATATATATATATATATCCATCAGATCATGGAGTTAGAATCTCAGATCAGCTGGAAAGATCCGTAGATAACTGATTAGATTTGTGATAGTTTGATGTTTGGGTTGTTGGACTGCAGGTCTCAGCTGTCACTGGACACAGATGGAGTACAAAGCAACAATGGTCATCTCTTCCTCCTGCTCACAGTCAGCAGCTGGGGACAGGCATTTATTCACAAACACATAAATGTGCTCTCAAAATCTGATAATCGTGTACAGACACGCACTCGTTGAATCGTCTCACTCTCTTCCTCATTAAAGACACACACACACACACACACACACAGATAAAATAGATGAATTTCTCAAGATGAGGGTAGTAAACATGATGTCTCTGGCCAGCAGAGACCAGGTGTAATATTCCTAAATGTTCAGGGCTGGTATGTCTCAGTGAAGATATGATGTCTGATTCAACAGCTGTTGGCAACAAAACATGGAAGACTTAGGATTGTTTCCATAAAACAGTGTTGTCAAACTGAAAACTGCTTCTCTACCTGACACATTAATAGCAGTTGCAGCGACAGAAGTAGTATCAGTATGTGTTAGTATTTGTAGTAGTGACGATACCAATGAGCCATGATTGCAGTTCTTTAACTGACATTGTTTATTCTCCAACGAATAAAGAAATAATGTTTAATATTACCCAATGCATAAACTGTCAGTTACTGTTTACACTTTTGTTGTTTCTCAACAGTCCAGTGGCAAATTATGCGAATCAAGTTATTGTATGAAAATATGTTGCTAAAAACATTCTCCATACATTTTGTCTCGTGAGTCTTGGTGTAATTTTTGAGTTTTTAATCAGGCTGTCCAATTGTCTTTGAGATGCCAAAATGCATGTGTGAATTGGATTGCAGGTGTAATTTTGAAGCTTGGACAGTAGAAATGATTCTTTGTGACATTAGTTTGTCCCAATGACGAGTCCCAGAGGAACAGACGGCGTGCTGCTTTTTTTGTTACGTATGTTGTTGTCTTTATTAAACAATTTTGATGACTTCAAGTCAAATAATGTCTTTTAGCGATCAAATCTGGGAGAACGTTACATCGATATAGTGCAAAATACACATAAAAGAGCTGCCATACAGCATGGGCAGTAACACGGCGGACATTTCCGTCCACTTAAGCCTTCAAAATGAGCTTTGCCACCCACTGCTATTCAGTTTAGTTCTGCTGCTGCCTTGAGTTAATTTGCCGGTCCTTATTGCTCTCAAATTAAAATCAACATGTGGTTTGAATGAAGCATGGAGAGCTCGCTACTGGCTATTGATGTGATGCAGTGGAACATCAGCCTGTTTTTGCACTAAGAGCTCTTATCTCAAATGTTCCCACCATATGCCGCTGTGTCTTGCGATCCTGTGAGTCATTGTCGACTTTCTGTGTTGGTTGTGTCCCCGCATTAACCTTTAAGTAAATTTCCATTTGAATAAAGACATAGTGGCCGTCCAGCAGTCTCAACAGAGAGAGAGAGAGAGCTTTGGAAAAAGAGAAGTTCAACGGTAGCCTTGTTATTTCTGCGAGGTCTTTAGTATACGGTGGTCTGTATTCTAAACCGATTCAAGAGCTCATACTTGATCGGTGGTAAAATTGTGTATGTTTAGAGAATCACAGGTCTGCTTCCTAGTGAAAGTGAAGCCAGTGGATCACACGCATGTACACATTCCTACACCGGAGACGATACCGTCAACATACTTTGTTCTTCATTGACGGATACGCTGTGTTTTGTCACTCTCCTTCCAGGCTGCTCGTAGCTGTACCTACAAAAAAAAAAGGAATGCACCGCAATTCATGTATAACCCACATAACCAATTTGTATGTGATCCACATAATCGTGAGCCAGGACAGATAACGTAGTATAAAGAGCGTCAAAGTCCCCGTAGGGAGGAGGTTGGGGTTGACGGGTTGGTCTAAAAAGGTCGCTTTTTTGTGTCCCGTGAGAAACCCAGAAATCATCGTTGACTTATTTGTCACATAGCTGTCTCCACGTCTGTTGTCATTTTAACCCAAACTACAATCTTTTTTTCTCAACATAAGTTTTACACAAGTGTTTTTGTTGCCTACACTTAGCAGGGGCTTGCACAGGCGCACTGATCTCTTGTGTTGCTGAACACTCGTAAGATGAGGATACGTTCCTTCATTCATGCTCTGATAGAACTAAACTTCCCAGAATCTGTCTGCAATGTGTTTGGTTTCCTCGTCAGATGTCTCATCTTCCCGTCTGGGTATTGTCATTTCCCTTTCTTCATTTTAGCAATGCACAGTCTGATAGTTTCCATTTATCTCAGTGCCAGCTATTGGACATTTAATAATTTTTCTTGAACTTGATATTTCAAAACTGAGCCCCGTGGCCTTTTCACCAAAAGATCTTCATGCTACAAAACTGTGACTTGAAAGGCTTGCAACACTTGAGGAGAATTGCTGTGATAAGAAGTTTGTCTGTAGTGGCTAGTTTACGAGGCTTGGTCTACAACAGAACATGGCATTCATTTGTGTTTATTGGTGTCTAGCTTTACTCTGAAAATATGTCCATTTGGTCTTCATAACTTTTAACTATGATAGTGGCAGGGCTCAGGAGATGGCATCGTCTGTTGCTTGGTTGGCTCACCGCTTTGATCCGGAGCAATTATCTGATCGATTGCCATGAAATACTGTACAGATATTCATGGTCTCCAGAGGATGAATTCTAATGAAGTTGGTGCTCCCCCTGACTTTTCCTGTAGCGCCACCTGCAGTTCAACGTTTTCACTTATCTTATGAAATATCTCAACATGTACTTGATGGGCAGGCACAACATATTGCACAGATATTCATGGCGTCGAGAGGATGAACCCCTCTGACGTTGGTGATCCCCCTGATTTGTCCTCGAGCATCGAACCAATACTGTGTTTGTCTTTATTCACATGGACAAATCGGGAGCCCTGGTGATATCGAATGATTTGGACACAAGCTTTGTCTTCTATGTGCTTTTCTTTATCACTGTATGTATCTTGCATTTCTTTTCTTCTCTGACACTAAGCTTAAGTGTGTAATGTTTCAACAGGCGCTGGCCCAGAAGGCTCGAGACGGGAAACTTCTACCAGAGGAGTACCAGGGAGGCTCATTCAGGTAAACCTAAGACACACATCATCTCTCGGGTAAAGAAGAGGAATATGAAAGGTCCTAAACACTATAAAACTTAATATTATTTTCCAGTCTTTCCACTTTCAATTTTTAGTACAACTCTGTCAATTTTTCTCAATTCAATAAGCAGACGTTTTATATGTAGGAACAGAGGCCCTTTTATCGCTAATACTTAATTCTATCTCACAATTCCCTTTGTAGCTCAGCGGTAAGATATAGCCTTCATAAATTTCCCCAATTATGACTTGGATCTAGTTTCACAGATATATTATGCATATTCTACATTTCATGCGGAACTGAATGTGCTCTTGGGCGACAAGTACCATCAGTTACTACTATGGCCATCAATTGCAGGGAATTGAAAGGGAGTTTTTTTTTTTTTTTTTTACTCATTAGACTTAATTGTGTCATTTAGACATAAATGGGGTTTCTGTGTCAGACAGGAGCGATGAATTCCTATGGCGATGCAGCCCTCTTTGTCCTCCTGAGGATATATGTGTACATCCTTCCTCTATTCGTTCTTCCATCCCCATGAGCTACACTTCTCATTAAGGCAAACAGCAAACTGCCCTCGGGTCAGTCTTGCTCACCATACACAACATTTAGGGAGAGACTTGGAGGCCGGTGCTGATGTTCACAGCCAATTATATTTATTTACTTAATTCACCCTCTCATTTTTCATTCATTCACGCTTAAAGATAATATTCTTTCTTGCATCAAGAAGCTGGTTTTAGAGTGACCGTTATGGCTACTCAGTTGATTTTTATGGATTTCCTCCCGCGCTAAGCTTGACTAACGATGTAATATGTGTACCGTCTCTTCTTTCGTCCCGTCCATTCCCCCCCCCCCCCCCCTCCCTTCTCCTTTTCTCTCATTGGCAGTATATCTAACCTGGGGATGTTCGGTATCAGTGGCTTCAGCGCCGTAATCAACCCTCCTCAGTCTTGTATCCTGGCCATCGGGACCTCCAGGTCCGAGCTGCGACTGTGCGAGGATGACCAGACCCTGTGCACCCAGCAGCTGATGACCGTTACACTGTCCAGTGACGGCCGACTAGTGGACGACGAATTAGCCTCACGGTTTCTAGATAAATTCCGCAGCAACCTAGAACAACCGCGACGCATGGCCCTTGCCTGAAAAAACTAAGCGAGATGGCTGTATGAAAGGGACTGGACGGACAAAGCAAGAAAACACCTGCATGACGAAGCCTGTCACAAGCAGAGAGCTCTTAAAAAGTGGATTCCTGTTTGTGCTTTGATTAAGGCTTACAAAAGTAGGCTTGTGCATAGTATAAACTTGTTTTTGTGGCTTGCTTCTGACGGATAATCACCAGGCTTTGTGATGGAGCTGTTAAACTGGGCTTCTGCTAGAGAGTAAGAGGACTGTAGCAGTGGTGCCAAATACAAGACGATGTATAGCGGGGGTGCATCCCACATAATGTAATAGGGGTGGTTGTTCTATCACACCAGTGTAGTGTGTATATATATGAAGTGATTATTCCACTTTAAGTTCTATTTTTCCCTCCCAGTGCATCTAGTCTGTGTCACTATTAATACATGTGCAAGTGGTGCTGTAAAAAAAAAGGTATTTCTCACTGAACATCAGGGTAAAGCCCGTAAACCATTTCCTGTTACAACTTAATTACCTGTTCATGTGAATACATTTTAACTTATTTAAACGCATCCTTGAAAATGAATCTCCTAAATCCATGTGTATACAAAATAAATAAAATCATTTTGATTTTGGTTTCCGTAGATGCCAATAAAATAATTTTTTCAACCTTGAAATGTCAGTGAGCCTCATTAAAACATGTTTCTCCCCACCCTCATGCACACAGCTACCAGGGAAACGTGTGTGTGTGTGTGTGTGTGTATATAATTAGAATCTAAAGAGATTACACAATTATTTCATAGAAGCCAATTAGGATAATTTGCTAGGCTTAGTATACAGGTCAGTCTCTGCTGGCAGATGTTTATCTTTGCTGTAAGCGTGGGCAGAACAGCTGTTTACATATGTAACAGCACCAGTTGGGCAGAGCTTATCCTAGATGTGTGTGTGTGTGTAATCAGGGTTTGGTATTATTTATTTTAGAGATGGAAGGCAGAACCTGCCGAAATAGAGAAAGTTGTGGTATCAGACTTTCTGATGTCTCCAGTTTAAATTAGAATTTCACACGACACAGCTTCAGGAGCGCCCGTATTCTCGTTACAATGACAATATGGGTGCAGTTAAGCAGTTTGACAAGGCAAAAAAAAACTTCTGAATTAATGTATTTTCTTTATGAACTGCTGATTTATAAGATGGGTTTTCAACGTTTTAATTCAGAATATTAATGACCTAAGTTGAGCTGTGGATTATTCTGGTAGCAATGAAAGAAAAGAGGTACAGGAACTGCATTAATATTTAATGACGGCCAGGACTAGTGAAAATTGCCGTCTGATAGTAACTCCAATAAATCATTTTCCCTACAATTCTTTACATACATAACCACAATGACCGTAGAGCGAGGACATTTTTGTTCTGTGGTTCTGTGGAATCAGGTAGACGTAGGGACAAATACAGTCATGTTACAAAGGGATGGGGGAAGGTACACTAAAATAAAAAGGAAGGAGAGGACAAAAATAATGCTTTTCAACATTTAAGCTTGAGTCATAATCACCATACAACAATGTGAAGAAGAGTCAATATTGTGCATATGCAGGTTTTTTCTTTCTTATTTGTGATTTGATAAACATGAAATGTCACTGTAAAACTTACTTTTTCTCAATCATAACCATTTTTTTTCTAACAAGTGCTCTTTGAATCTTTGCAAATCTTTCAGTTTTATCACAGACCAGTCATCTGACATCATCTCCGCTCAGCCAGACTAACCCCTTTCTTCCAGTTATCTCCTCCTTATTGAATATAAATGTGTTATTACTTGGTGAGCCGTGCTCATAATCCAATCGCTGTAGTGTGCACAACTTCACCAGCTGCTGGGAAGAGATAAAGTAACTTCACGGATCAACCTGGGATCAGGTCGAAAAGCAGAAATTGAAACAGCTGCTTAAGAAGGCAAAACCAATGTGTAAGCTGCCATCAAAGCACATACAAAAACACATGGTAAACTGGCAGGAAGTGAACACAAATGTGGGGAAGTTTTTTTTTATTTTTTTATAACACTCTTGCATGAGCGGGCCGTCTGTTACCCCAGCAACAAGCTAACAGGAAAACAGTGATACATTACTGGAAGCTAGCTGATAACCACGTGTGATTTTTCTGTAGATCAGTTGTCTCATGGTCTTGTGCTACCATACCGACTAGTACAATGAGAGGATTGGGTTGGAACAAAGCCTCCTTGTGTCATTGGTATGTAATATCCTTCAGGCCTAATATTTGGGATGAAGTAGACTATTCTTGCTGTTGCTGCAATATCCTTTTTTTTTTCTGTTCTGCTATATCGTATTTTGCTATCGCCTTGACAATTGCTGGGACTGTTTAGCGAAACAGTTGGACAATACTCTTCCATTAGCAGCACAGCAAATGCAGCAAAACAGATTCTGACATTTCCTTGGCTTACCTATCACTGTCTGACATTTACACCTCTGACTGCTGCCGGCCAATCTTGTTCTGTGTAACAGCTGGATAAGAGAGCCACTGAGCAGAAGGAATCAGATTTGTTCCCGCCGAGGTTTTGATTAACTGTGCGCGGGGTCTTGAAGATAGTGCGGGGGCTCGCGCTGGCGCGTAGGTCAGATTCATGGTCACGCAGCATGGTGCGGAGAGATGGAGGCAGTTGCTATGGAGACCAAAGTGGGCGCGTGCGCACTTCTGTGGTGCTGATATTTGGATGTCCTTCAGATACATCGTCTCACAAAGGTGTTGGTTCCATGTTTCAAGGGTTACGACTATACATTCAATGAGGGGTTGGAAGCACCAAAAAAAAACAACACAGGCTGGGGTTGTGTGGTGCAGTCACCCAGTCGGCACCCCACCCTTTCCCTAAGCCTCCACCCATCCCCTTCCAGTCCTCATGGGCAGTATCAAAGTTTGGAACCATTAATGTATTAACAGTCCTACAGCTTTCAATGAAATCTAACAAATGTTGAAGGACTTTCTCTATAAGGTAGAGATGAATAATTTCCTTTGACGGTTGTATCATCTAATAATTAACTATTTTAGTCTAATTTGCCTCTCGTGAGTCCCTCCCTGTCTCTATTTTAGTCTCACTCACACACACACACACAGAGAGAGAGAGAGACACATATTTCCCTGTGTGAACAGGCTTTGTGAATGATCACCAGGGTTGGTGAGAGGCTTGCTCTCATCCACATTATCTCACGCTCAAGTTTGTTCAACCATTGTTGACAGGATTTCCTCTGGTCTCCCCGTTTTCCCGTACTACCAGCACTTCTCTATTCAGTCGTCTTTTAACTGGGATACAAACTTCGCTCGCAAAGCCTGCTGTAAAAGTACCACCTCGTACTTCCACTTCCTTCTTCTGTCTGAGTTCTACCACATTTAGACCTGTATGTCATTTCTTAGTAATGCCTCTTTTTTCCGACTTAAGGCATCCTGTTTCCGTGGTATGAAAGATAGCACATGCAAATTAACCAGAAACTGATTGGTATCCACAAACATTTCACCTGTAAAGACTACTGTGGTGTATCGTCCTCGTGCTGACTGAGAGTCCAACCCAGATGGGGGATGACACAAGACATTCCAGATGGCCATACAACACTCTGTGACACTCACTGTCCAAACACGCCGGCTCGGCTGTCCCAGCACCCAAACACAAGCAAGGCCCTTGCTTTGTTGTTGTTGCGCAAAGCCCGGCCTTTTGAAGCAGTCCAGTCATGCCCCTGTGATGCCTGGATAGCTCATTCAGCCTGTGACACAGCAGGGTGTGGCAGAGCTCATCTATTGGCCAAAGGTACACAACCAGGACACACTCCTGACGACCTCCCTCACCTCCCCAGAGACCCCTAGATTAGGGGGCAATAGACTTCTGAATGCCTTTCAGTAGTTACAGGAAGTTGTCAGAAACATCTGTCTAATGAATACCAAGAGATCACATGTTCTTCCCTAGATGGATCAGATTAAGATTGAAATATAACTGCGCACCATGTAGTTCTCATCATTACCCCACATCTGTGCAAACGCTCATATTCACTGGATGTTTAGACAGTGAATGATTAATTTCATCTCGCTGCTCTGTACGTATATGGACATCTTGCCTTCTCTTCTTGTCGCAAGTGACTGCGCTGGTTGGAGGGGAAAATACACGTTACCTAACAGGAATGCTGAGGAGGTGCCATTAGTTGGCCTTTACCACAAGGATTCCCAACCACAAGGACGTCTGGTGAGAGCGTGTGTGTCCTCACTGACTAACTATCGTGGACTTTTATTTTTCTTTGCTGGATGTGTATTGGCTGACTCAGCAGTCAGATCATTGATTTAGGCTTCAGTCATGCCCAGTATACAGCTGTTCACCTCCTCCTGTGTTTTTCTTTTTTGTGCTGCTGTGACATCATACAGCAAAGATAACCAGATAATAACCCTGGAAACTTGGTTTACTGGTTGGTTTTATTCATTTTGGCATTTGTACTTCTTTCAAAGCCACTTCCCACTTAAATGAGACATATGATTAGTCACTCGGTCACCTTCATGTTCACACAAACCCTTAAACATGTTGAGTTCAAGTTTATTTTACCTCTATAGACTGACAGTGATTGAGAGTTTTATGCATTCCTACGTGCTCAAGTGTTGACCGTAATACTTTTTCTTATTTATTCAGTCTACCTTACACAGTGTGTATGTTCAGCTTTCTGAAAAGAGATTGATCAACCACAAGCAAATGTTACACATTCACCCAACTATTCATTGAAGGAGTAAACCGTCTTTGCAGATTGTCTCAATGTTGTTTCTCCAGAGAGAGAAACTAGGACAGACATTGTCCTGAGAGGGAAACGATGTCAAGCTGGGTAATCATTTGTCTTAACAGTCTCTGTTTCTGTCTCTGTCTTGTATGCTCTATTTTTCATTATCCCATCTGTCTAGATTTCATATTACAGAAAACATATTTGTCAATCCAGGCAAGGCAAACTTTATTTATGTAGCACACACACAGAAAATTCAATGTAGTTTACGTTTAAAAAAAAAAAAAAAAAGCAAATACAACCTTAGATGGGGTTTCTTATATGATGTAAACATGTTTGTTTCTTTGCTTTTATTGCTTCAGATGAACTATTAACAAGTTTCACTATGGCAACAGCTAAAACAGGAAGTGCCTTGTAGCTGTGGCGTAGGAAGTGTGAATCTTTCTGATACTCTGCTCTCATGTTGACTTTGACTCTTTGGTGGAATCATGGGTGGGTGTGAAGTCAGTCATCAGAAAAGACAATCATGTCTGAATCTGTTTGAAATCATAGCCAACAGTCAGTGTCAAATTAGTGATTTTTTACAAAGAGCATGTATCTCTTCCATTGCTTGCCACTTGTGAAACAACTTGACTTTTGCTCTCATCAGTGGTTTGTTCCCAAACCGTAAGTGAGTAAAGGCTAAAGGACGTTGAGGGGCTACTCCTTATCTATTGGTAGTACATTGTTCTCAATGTCTCGTCTTCAGAATTGTTCCGCATTTAATTCCATTTGTTCCTTATGAGTCTCAATCGCTAGTTTCAAGTCTTTTTCAATACAGCATGATTTTCATTTAGTAAATGATGATGACAATTAAGCAGGGTATGCTTTAGGGCGTGGCTACCTTGTGATTGAAAGGTCTTAACAAGGGTGTTATCCGGTCTGGGAGTTGTCCTTGTTTTTGTCTTACAACTTGAACTCTTTCACAGTGTGTTTTCACTTCATGAAAGTTAATTGTAACCTTTTTGGGCACCCTAAACATTTCTTATTCAGCGTGTGGTTGCACATAGCATCACCCTCGTGTGTCATTTCTGGTTTCAAAAAGCCAAGATGGCAACTTCCAAAAGATTTGCATCATTAAACGCAGATGGTGAACATATGGTAAACACACACCTGCTTAAGATCAACATGTTAGTTTAGCTCAAAGCACTATTGTGCCTAAGTGCAGCCTTACATAGGTAGCATGCTGTAGACTCTTAATCTTGTTTATTTAAACTTTTTGTGTTTCATAGCTGAAGTTTGTAAAAGGTTCATATCAGTGGTGGGCCGTCAGGGCCTGCAAAGCCTTCTCTGCTGGCCTAAACAGAATCACAAAGTTATAGCTATTTTATAATTTAATAATTTTTCTTCAATACACTACATGTATTATAATTTATAAAAATATTTTTCCCATTATCTTATTTTCTCATTGCACAGCTACTGTCTTCCTCTGTTGCTCTGCTTCCAGTGCAGCTTGTTTTAAGTAGAGCTTTTATCCAATCAGATTTCACCTCTGTGTCTCTAGGTAAGAAGAGAGGCCCGAGGCCTGCAGACTCACAAGTGAATCCATGTGCAGTTTAAGTGAATGGGGACGATATTGTTGATTGTCATAGTGTTCAACCAATCAGATCTTTAGTTTGACATGTTGGGTGTATTCTTTGACATGTCAGAGCCTGCTAGCTGGCCTACAAGTACGTGATTGGTCAGTGCTAGCGTGACATGTTGGGCGGTGACAATCCCAATATCTGCTGCCTCTGTCTAGCGGACATTTTCAGCCCTCAAACACATTAAAACCTATTCAGGAAATACAACTGGGGAGGCTCGACTGTCTTCACTAGCGTCCATGAATCGAGAAGGACTTCTTACTGGAACTAAAGCGGATAGATGTACTGAACAACCGTGAGATTAAACTCTTTATTAACAAAGAAAGAAGGATGGACTTTGTCTTTAAGTGAACAACAGCTCTGGTAAGTTAACTGCATCTGCAGTAGCTTTAATATGCTTGTTTATATATTATTATTTGTCCAACTTGTTTTTATGAAGATGGATTTTTGTTTTTATATGTGATAGGAACTATTGTTACGTCCAATGTTGCTCTGGGGACATATTTAGCGGTGCCAGTGTTGCCAACTTGGCGACTTTCTCGCTAAATCTGGCGACTTTCTAAACCCTCATGGCGACTTTTTTTGTCAAAAGCTACTAGCGACAAATCTAGCGACTTTTTCTGGTGTTATTGGAGACTTTTCTGGTGTTTTGACTCGATAACGTTAAAGCACTACCGTTCTACAGTTACTGCCGTGAACGAGCAGCGGGTGCTGCCGTGAGCCCCTCTGCCACCCAAAAGCACACACAGGCGGGTACTCTCACAGAAGCCTCGCACAGCAGTCAGAGCAGAGAGGAGACGCAGTCTCGCCGTATTCTCTGAAGTTAGTGTATCTATAGGTGTTTGCTTCATTTTTACACAAAACAAATAATAACCGTAGCTGTGTTTCAGCTGCAGGACAGCAGTGAAGGCCCAGGTATGAAATGCACGGCCCGCCACTGGTTCATGCATATGTAGGCCTATTTTAAAGTATCTGCCATCTTTGTTCATTGGATTTTTAGTTTTTTTACCCATTACCCCAAACAGCCCTATTTGTCCGATCCTCATATAGGCTCAATGAGCTGGAAATTCTGTGATTTAAGTGCCATAAGTTGCTGAGTGTAATAATAACTGTGTTCGCCTTATTGAAGGCCAGGTCGCTGTTTATATAAGGGCTGTCCCCATGACGACCACATTACTGGCCATGCTGAGCCAAAATAAATTATTTATGGTGGATGTTAAGGAAGTCAGGAAATTACAGACGAGCAAACACATTCTTATCACAGTTGTTTATTTGAGATATTGCAAGATATGTTGTCGTTGGGGAGACCTTAGACGACTCCAGCCCTCACCTGAAATTAATTGTTAATACCGAGTTTTAAAGTGAAGGGAAGATGGAAGTGGAAAAGGAAGGAAGCTGAGATATTGCAGATAACATCAAGCATGGGGGCTCCTCAGCTAAAAGTGTAACTGGAACAGATTCCCACAACCATCATTTTTTGTCATTCCTAGTGGTTTAAAAAAAGTAGCTCATAACTGGTGCGTGCTTTTGCTTCTTAAAAACGTTTTCTCTGATGAATTTATGTATGTTAGCCAAGCAGTGCAGTGAGATCAATGGAGGTAAAAGCAGATGTTAGACAGAGAAATGTGTGCAACATTTCAGAGGTTTCTATCAATTTTTTGGTTCTATAAAAACTTGGAGGATGAGGTGTGTCTCTGTGAAATGGATGTGACCTCTTTCAATTGGTGTCACAGGATCACACTGACACATACAGCAGAAAAAAGAAAGACAGAGAGCGCAAGGGAGCAGAGACAAGAAAATCGGATGAATTGAAAATGGAGTGAGAACTGAACAAAAGACCAGATGGGCTCTCAGAAACTGTTGCTGTCAGGGACATGAAAAGAGGAAGAGGGGGAGAGAGCGGGACATTGGGAGGGAGGGAGGGAGGGAGGGAGGGAGAGGAGGATAAGCAGCCAGAGAGAGGGAGAGATTACCTTCTTCTTAACCATTAATAAATGTAGAGACAGGAAGAGGGGAGAGAATGAGCAAGCGAGGCTGAGGCAGGGCGGGAGGGGAGGTGGGGCAAGTGTGGAAGAGGCAGAAGGGTGTGTGCTCACATGAACCACTCTTGCCCTTCTGCGTGTGTGCCACTAGTCAGAGTGTCTTTCGGTCAAAGAACAGAAAAGTTGGGGCAAAGTCTGAGTCAGCTCCAGCAGCTACTAGACACTCACAGCAACTCCCTCCACAGTGACAGGTTTCTTCTCTCTCTCTCTTTTTTGACTGCTCTCTCTCTCTCTCTCTCACTCATTCACTCTCTCTCTCTCTCTCTCTCTCTCTCTCTCTCTCTCTCTCTTTCACACACAAAAACACACACCACAACCACCACCCTTCACTCCTGGCAGAGGGAAGACAGGACCACAGGAGAACTGTTACACACCTTTACTACCAGCTACTCACCCAGCCATCGACAGACGCTTTGCCCAGGATGTGGACGCTTGTCTTGGGGGTCACCTTTGGATTATTGGCCTCCTCCTGGTCGGAACAACTTCAAGGTGAGGGGACTGTGCCTTCGCCCAGGGGATGGCTCTTTGTTTAGGGATATATTTATTTATATATATTTTCTTTTGACCTTATTTTGTCTAAATTGTGCCTGGCTTGACTGGCTGGCAACAGTCCTTTGTCTTCAGATTTTTAGGACCAGACTGTATTTGTGTTGTTTCCCTTCTTGAGCCTTGTTGAGAATGATGAGTGAACGTTCATGTAAAGAGAAGACAGTGAAAGAAAGAGGCTGTGCTCTGTTGCTGCTGCTGCTTATAGAACGGTTGAGTGGATGCCGGCAAGAGAGCGTGTGCTACACCAGCGCAGACAAGCTTACGTCTGGCAGTCTGAGACTCCTGACAGACACAAAGGAGACAGGCGCTCTTGCTCACTCTCTGTCTCACACACATTCACAGGCTGGGAAGTGAACCTTATTCATCAGGGTTTTGGATGATCAGTGTACCTTTTACAAGCAGTCATTTTAAAGTAGAAGCAGAAATGGAGGGTTGTTTTTTTGTCCTTCTCTGATGTGCTGATACAGCTGGAGTCTGTGCTGCCACGCTTAATGCTTTATTCTCTGACACAAAGGATGTTCAGCAATCGCTTTTCCCTCTCTAAGTCTCCCTCGTTTCTCTTTGTCTCTCACTCATGTGCTCTCTGTGTAAGGTTTTGATTGGATTTGTTGCTCGGAGCAATATATCTCTGGAGGCGAAATTGGTAGTGCATCTAACAGGTCTGGGTTCGTCTGGCTTGTTCCCTGAGGAGGTGGTGGTGGAGTTGTTCACAAAGACTCCCTGTGGCACTGCGCTAAAGAACAATCAGCATCAAGCTATACATTTGACCAGTATTTAAAGGCAAATAAGAGACTGCCTAAACAGCTTGTATGTGTACTGTATGCGGGAAGAGGAAAGGGGATGGGGCCACTTCCAGCCCCCCTCCTTCCAGAGGAGTAGTGAGCTTTTGTGTGTGTGTACTTGTGTATGTATCTCTATGTTTGAGTGTTGAGAGTAATTGGTGTCCTGCGGCAGTTAGATCCCATCCTGGTGCAGACGTTGTCTTTGAACCTTAAACCTGTAGCTTTTGCTTGAACCACATCATTAAGAGCAGCACTCATGTAGGCCTGCTTATGGCTGGCCAGATGAGATTTGTGGAGAGTTATTTACGATACTGTCTATATGCTCACCAATAGCATCTATGAGCATGTATGATTCAACGGAAATTCTGTGGGAAAAAAATGTATTTGACTCTAGACTGTTTTTCCCAATAGTTGAATGAATACTTGAAATTCATACATAACTGTATGACCTCTGCAAGGAGTGTAATAACAACACAATTTAGGATGGTTCAAATGTATTACTGACTCCAATAAGACAGTTGATCGAGAGACTATTATCTCACTGGGGAAAAAAAGGCCAAAACAAACAATAAATACAAGTTATTTTTGCTTGTAATAAAAAAGGAAATTTGCCAATGGAACAAGTACACATTTTCTTTGCAACATTTCTTGAAATAAGATTAAGCCTTTCAAGATAAAAAGAGTTCTTTAAATTACCAAAGGTCATTTGGAGCTAAATTGCGCTAGTACTATGAAGTGCTGATCAGTAATACCCACAGTAAGTATGTCTTCACTTAACAAGATATTCGATATGCATTGCCTAAAAACTAGTCCATACATCTCACTTGTTAGGTGATAGTGTCTCATATTAAGTGTTTTGAGATATGATATCCCATTACACAAATATATGTGTATATGGGATATATATATATTATATATATATATATTTGCACTGCTGCGATGAACATGATAATTGTCAATTTCTTGGCTCAAACACCAAGAGATTCAACAGTGATGATCAGAATGACAAGATATGTAAAGCTTTCAACACAATCACAACTCTCAGTAACTTTATCTGATGAGTGAGCTTAGTGCTCTCGTATCTTTTGAGTTTATCGTAGTTCTGAGTCGTCCTCTATGCACTCGATTAGTCTCCCTCTCTTTCTCTCTCTAACACAAACACACACACACATAAACTTAGATGCATGCATTAAGGCCAACCTGACCGCTGGACTTCCTGCAAATGCGGCCGTATTTGCCTCCTTTGGCGTAACAACCCTTCCTGCATGCACCCGTGTCATGTTTCAAGGTGAGGGGTGGTCAGGGGGCCTGTGGACTGGGACTGGGCCCTGACAAAGAGGGCTTGTGCCTGTACAGGTCTGAGCACCATCTCCTGCCACCTGAGACTCTCAGGCACGTGTTTTCCTTCTCTACCAATGTACCCTCCTCTGCAAATAAACCACCCTGAAGCAGAATGGCCCTGCACCAATATCTTATATAACTCCTCTCCTCTTTTCATTTTCATTTCTTTACCCAGTGCCTTTGACACTGATTGAACTGGTCTTAAATGTTGCGGGGGTCCTCATATTCCAGGTTTCTTCCATCTCTTTGAGTGCTGTTAAACCTTCTAATTACTTTTTAAAACCTTTTAGTGAGTTTCATGCTCATATCCATACTTCCCCTGTATGCTCTCCCTCCTCATATAGCCCACACTAAAGTCTTTGTGTCCATGGGAAAACTGCTAAAAAATAGCAGGGATTTCCAAACTCACTATCATCAGGCAGAGTAGCAGATTATACTGATTTGATTTTAAGTACAAAAAGCATGTTGACACATAATAATGCGAACAAAAGCAGACAATGAAATTCTTCTGCAATGTCAGGAATGTTTTGAAATTAGTAATTTCCTATAAAAGCTTCTTTATCTCCAAACGTGAATGTTTAAAAAGCATGTTGGAGGTCTAACTTCTTATCACAGATCATCTATTTGGATTCATTGAAACCTTCTTTTTAATTTAGGGGAGACCTATATGTGCTACTAAGAAGCAAAAGAAAATAAGTGAACCTGCCTTCTCTAGTATTTCATAGGAAGCTGCTTTCAAAAGTGTATAGAATAGACGGAGGTGGAGGGAGACAGAAGGTGAGAAAGGATATGGCACCTTTGAAAGAAAGCGAGAGTCCTTCTTGTCACCTTCAGGTAATGTTGGTTATTTATTGGCACGTGTGTGTGTGTGTGTGTGTGTGTGTGTGTGTGTGTGTGTGCGCGCGTGTGTTTGTGTGTGTCCGCGTGTCTACACGTCCACAAACATATTTGCACCATGTCTCATGTTTCACCTGTCCCGTTGACCCGTTGGACTTTTGTTGTGACCAGTGGAGTGAAAAACATACCTGCTGACACAGCAACTTCATTCAAGTGTGATAATGCAGGACACTGGAGCATTGTGGGGGTGATGGTCCCTCTCTGAACTAGCTGATGAACTATGGCTAAAAGGATGTTACAGTAGTAGTGGGATGCAGGCTTTACAGTACACTGTTTGTTCTAGCCTGGGATTCGTGTACGGTGTTATGAGGAACTTCGGTGAGAACATTTTCAGTAAGGTGTGTCTGAGAAAGACAAGAAAAATGCAGATAAGGGGATAGCCACTGTTTGATATGTATTAATCTTGACATCAAGAAACTGAGCATACAGGCTCTCTTGCTGTGCTACATGCTGTGTCAGGGCTCTACAAAGGAAATGATCAGCCAACGTTCAAGTGTGTGTGTGTGTGTGTGTGTGTGTGTGTGTGTGTTTGTGTGTGTGTGCGTGCGCGCATCTGTGTTCTGCCTTTTGTGTTTGAGCATCTGCATGCAGGGGGTAATTTGTACTTTATTGCTGGCATGAAAAAGACAAACAGAGAGAAAGTGAAGCGAGAGTGGAGAGTCAGGCTTGTCTATTACTTCTCGAGCAGCTGGAGGTTTTGGCAAGATGTTGTATTAAAGCTCTCTTTCTCTCAGGTTCTGTACACTCAGACTTTGCAGTATCCTTGGTTTCAACTCTATTAGGTGACAATGGAGCCTTTGGAAGAGTCAGTGCCTTGGCATAGCTGGCTTCTCATAAAGACACCCATGACTGTTGCCTCTGCATACTAATGTTTGTGCCTGAGATTCATGTCAGCACCCCTTTTCAGCTCACTGATGGTAAGCTGTGCTCCCTTTGATCCCCCTGGGCAGGTTTGCAAGGCCAGGACTGTTGTCTTGTTTTTCGTCCCTTTTCTTCCAGGGACACTGTGCCATGTGGCAGCATGTGTTGAGGTACTTGTTGTGTGTGTAGGTATGTGTGTGAGCGTGCGTGTGTGTGTGTGTGTGTGTGTGTGTGTGTGTGTGTAGGGGAATGAAGTAAGGGAAAGAGAGAAGCAACTGAAAGAGCCACAAACAGCAAAGAGCTCAACTTCCTGCTGCTGCTAGTGCTCTGTTACTCATAACAGCCAGTGGAAAAAGGGAGGGAGCTTTAAACACGCCCACAATATAACATCATAATTTCGTAAAAAGCTTTACTTTAAAGTTCTTGCATTTATATCTATCTATCTATCTATCTATTTACAATGCATGAGTCAAATTGAGAATGCAGCCTGGAAAAATCTGTACAGTTGGTGGTTAAACAGTGCCCCTCCCTCTTCGCTGAGGCTATAGCTGAACAATTTCTCATTGTGGAGCATGTGATAACAATGTGAGCACTCTTGCTGTTCAAAGTCAAGCAATCAAATATGGCAACAACAACAGCAACGCAAACCCCCCGAGTTGATTTAATTTCTTTCTGAAGCAGTCTCAATGAAGCCTCACAAATGTAGCACACATAGCAGTACAATTACATTATGTTGTACAGGCATTTTAATTGGTCTAGAAGTTATGATATTGTGAGGGAGCAGGTTTTACAAGTTTTAAGAATTCTAAGATTCTTGAAAAGAGAAGAAACATTGCTATATTTTGATTCAGTGCCCCAGCATGATTTATTCTTCTAATTTGGGACCATTATTTTCAGTTTTCCGCTGAAACTGTGAGCGACAAAATCCAGATTAGAAAACATATGGCTCTGTATTTTTTGGTATAAATCTTGTGGAGTAATAACTAATTTCTTACACATTCTTGCTAAAAAATCTATTCCTGCTGGCTGTGTATTTGTGCTCCAAGTGACTTGTGAATCTTTAAGAAATTCAGTCAGTGGAAGTTGTTTACTGTAATTAGTTGGCATTGTAGTTGCTTTATTTGTTCAAATACTTTGAAGCAGGTGTGGATGCAGATTGTCCTGTTTGCCAGGCTTCACTGCATGAATCTCATGAGAAACATTGCTATTTATATATATATGTGTGTGTGGTATTTTCTTGTGCAAGTCTGGTGTTGTTGCTGGGTGACTTAGCGTGAGACATCTTTCACATCCTGTACATCCGTCACCATGGTAGCACATTTAAATAAGCACCAAACAGATAGATAGATATGCAGATATTGGTTTCTTCTCTGCATGAACTGTTAGGATTCCAATAATGACATCTGGTGTTTGTGGTAAAGGATCCTACTTTTGCTTTTGCTTATGCAAATTAGTCTCGCATTTTAACATTACAGGATACGATACCCACTGAATTCTTTTTTATTTTGAGAGTATTGACAATCTTGCGGCTTTTTAGTTCTCGCTATCTGATAAGCCTCAATATTAGTTTCCTGACATCTTATGCTATTGTACATAATGCTTTTTAAAATAGCTTTCAGTCGACTTCAACAGAAATTCTCGTGCACTAAACTGTTTTTTTCTGGGAGGGGGAGCCACGTAAACATCGCAAGGCAAAGTCACGGGTAAATATTCAGTGTAAGGTGTGTGTGTGTGTGTGTCCCATCTCGCGAGACTCTTCCCAGGTAGTGTCTCTCTCTCTCTTTCATTTTCAATGCAAATGATCACCTGCTCACATCAGAAAAATCCCCAGGTGTTGTGAAACTCTGAAATGTATTTCTTTGTAATGACCATATGGATATTTGAAAGTGATCTACATGTTTACACATACCCATGCCGCCTAGTTTGCGTTTTTGTTTTCATTTCACTGAGGGAAAGTCATTTCCCTGAGGTTTCTCCTTTAGTCAAGCAAACTTAAGCAAATAGGCTCAGCATCCCACGAGAGACAAACATTGCACCACTGTCAGTGCAACGTTTAATAGCATTTTGTTTGGGCTAAACCTTTTGAGAAAGAAGTCAGTTAGTGTGGTGGAGAGCATAGTGAAGTTTTGTCTTGTTATAGTATGATTGATAATTTATTTACAAGACATCTAGCATAGTGTATGTTTGTGTGCGTACCTTTGTCTAACCTTCCTTGTATTTAAGCGCTATGTGTACTCTGCTTTGCACACTTTGTTTTGAACAAAAATGACTTAGCAGGACCTGGTGGCTAAACACTGTAGATGAATATGCTGCCTGTCTCAAGACTCTTCTGTGCTTCTCTCCCAGAGAACTCATCTGAACAAGTCAGTCGTCTCATGACTCGACACTTCAATAATGACGCAAAAGACACTGCACATGTAGGCCATAGATCAAGATTTTACCATACATTTTAAGCATTCATGCGCACCATCACAGTGTCAGGATGCAATAACTGAATCTTCTGAATGGACAACATGGTAGTTGAATTGAGTGAA
Source organism: Leptoclinus maculatus (assembly GCA_032191485.1). Classification (NCBI taxonomy): domain Eukaryota; kingdom Metazoa; phylum Chordata; class Actinopteri; order Perciformes; family Stichaeidae; genus Leptoclinus; species Leptoclinus maculatus. Next base: position 10,411,107 of record JAVDOI010000007.1, read on the forward strand.
TGGCTGTGTTTTCTCTGTCAGGAAATCATGCGTGAATCAAAAAGCATCAGCCGATTGAATCATAGCTTCCAATCGGCCACGCACCAATCACAGCCCACTCTCACTTCAAGGAGGTTTATTTAAATATGGTCCCTCCTCACTGATTCATTCTACATCTACGCTGTTACAGACCGCACTGCTGGCGAAGCTTCGCCTCCTCCACCCTTTTCTAGTTCAGAGTTCATCTTTCATGGCAAATGGTTGAAATGTATTTTAAAAACGTACTTCGGCTCATTCCTGTAAACCCTTGGGGGGTTAATGCTCTGTGCTCCCCGTCTTAGCTTGGTAGCTGCTGGCTAATCCGGGGAGCATTCAAAGAGCGGAGCCAACATCGCCAAGTTTAACTGTATTTCCATTTGTTGCAATAAATGGTTAAAATCTATGACGAGAGTGTTCCTGACTGAACAATATCTCATGTCATCTCAAAGTATTGTATTCCCTTCGAGGCCATAGTCAGTCTGTGGTTCCTTGTAACTGGCTAGAAATTATTTGAACATAACATTTCAAGTGTTACAATAAAAAAGAACATGATAGACTCTGCGACACTGAACCTATATTTTTTCCTGCTCTTTCCCTACAGTGAATTCCCGCAGCTGCAGTTATGCCGGAGTATTTCTGGCTGAGGGAGCGAGCCGTCACTCCCTGAACTTTGACACGGCTCAAAAGGTGTGTGAGCAGCTGCAGAGCAACTTGGCGAGTCCAGAACAAGTCCAGGATGCCTATGATAAAAACATGGAAACGTGCAGGTGAAACCACAAGCCTTTGTTTAATAATTACCTTTATTGATTGCTGTGAGGAAGACTTTTTTATTTAATTTAATTTTGTTAATCATTGTAATGCTTGCTGAATAGAAAGTACAGTATTTAAGCTGTAAGACATGAAAGGAATACAGAATATTGATGATGTAACATTTATGGACCCCATTTTCTCAAGATCTTGCCATGAATGTAGCCCTCTCACATCTTTTAACATTTCAACTTTTGGATCGCCTTCAGTTCAATCACAGGGAATACTTTGCTCATAATCAGACATCTGTCACAGTTCAGCTCCACACCCTCCTCACTCTACTCACTCTACCTGTCAGCCACTCCCTCCTCATCAGTCTAACTCCCTTCACCTGTTCACTCACCTGCCTCTGATCACTAATCAAGCCACTCCCTCCTCATCAGTCTAACTCCTTTCACCTGTTCACTCACCTTCACCTGTTCACTTACTTTCACCTGTTCACTCACTTTCACCTGTTCACTCACCTTCACCTGTTCACTCACCTTCACCTGTTCACTCACTTTCACCTGTTCACTCACTTTCACCTGTTCACTCACCTTCACCTGTTCACTAATCAAGCCACTATAGACTCCTACCTCAAACAAGCATTGCCAGATTGTTCTTTGCTATTCTATGCCAGACTTTCCAGCGCTTTATCCCGGACTGATTTCCTGTTTATGCTTCCTGCTTCTGATCTGCCCGTCTCGCCTGACTCCCGGTAAACTCACCAGCCTTTTGTTCCTGACTTGGAATCATTCTGCCTGCTGTTTCGGCTCAGGCTTTTGATGTATCACTCTGTACCTGTTAAGTTTACAATAAAAGTTTACACAATCCGTTACATCATTATTAAAACCCACGGTTGCACTATAAATGCACTTGGTCTCCATTATTGCAATTCATCCAGATATTTAAAAGAAGAACAAGGTCTTCCAGTTTGACAATATGGATACACCGTGTTTGTCATGTGGTAGACATGCCGTCGACTTCCAATTAAAGAAACCACCATCTGCTCCCAAAGTTTTTCTCTACTCCTCTGAGCAATGTGAATTACCTTGGTTCTCATTATGATGTAATGTGTTTAGACCTGGTATTCTGTATCAACAAATGTCTCAAAATATGTTTTCTAATAACAATATTGTTGTGTCCATTCAGAAACGGCTGGATCAGCAATATGAGCATTGCCATACTCAGACACTCGCAACATGGAAACTGTGCAAATAACATGACAGGCTTCATTATTTATTCACGTGAAAAGCCTGAAGAACTCGTTGATGCCTTGTGCTATGATAATGAAGGTGACTATGTCCACAGGAAATAGTTACACTTTATCAGTGCAGTCCACAATTTAACTGATACTCAAATTTACAGTCTGTATTGCGTAGACCTGCTGTTATTTGCCTTTGATATCTTTGGTAAAGTCTACTTCCTGTTCCCCATGTACCAGCTGGGTCTGAGAAGAACTGTACGAAAGCATTTTCAGAAAAGGAAAACTTACCTTCAGATGCACCAGGTTAGTACAATATACCCATTCACACTCAACTTACTGTAATACTTAGAGTGCCCATTTGTCACCATTTATCAAAAGTTTAAGCACTGATATACGGTAAAGTGAAAGCAAAAATGATAGATTGAAGGCATTGTAACTTGTTTATCATTAGACCAACTGAAATAATGTACAGGATGACAACATCTAAAAACAGGAAAATTATATCATATTTGGCATCTGCCATGGAACTGACTAGAAACAAATTTAGAAATTCTAACTTCTATTGCAGAAAGCACAAACCCTCCGCACTTGAACAACTTCAAGCAAAGAAAACCAAAAAAAACCCTCTTAAACAACATCTCGGTCTAGTTACCAAGTTATCGCGTCATTTTAGTCAACACCATCATCCTTTCAGCTTCAAGCAATGTTACTTGAGGTGGGATTTACAGTCAACCTAAATCGGCTCTGGCTAAGCAAGAAGACAGCTGGGTGAGGTTACTTATTATGAACCATACATTAAGACGTTTACATGGCCTCATTGCAGGTTTTGAAGTTGTGTATTGTCCTACAGAGAAATATCGGAATTACAGATAGTGATTTGTGAATGCATAATAAAAAAAGTGTCCTGATATGTTAAATGCATAGTATACATGGATGTGACAATATTTATGGTAATACAGTGCACTGAAATAAACACTGTCAACAATGTAACAATGGCCTTGGAAGACTCCAACCGAGCCCTGTCAGTTTACATGACTTTTAAGAAGCATGACAAAATCAGAACTATAATTTTTTATGTTTAAAAAAATAGATCTTGGGGTAAAGCGCAGCAAGCAAAGACGATACTAAGTGTGTGCTGTAGATTTAAATAGCACCTGCAGCATGCAATTTCTTTAATGGCTCTCTCCGATTGTATGGTCTGATGAGAATTTGTTCAATTATTTGGCTTCACCTATAATACATATGCTATAACACTGTATAGGGGTTATCTGAGTATAAGACAGTGATAAACTCAACTCAGGACGCACTTTCGTATGCATGTGGTTTGCATTGTAATACATTATTATTATAAAATGACTGTGGCATTATAACATTCATTGAAAAGTAAAAACAAGTTTAAATCCTACAAGAGAACGTTATCAGGCTTTACAACACTGTAAAGTAATATCCAGATAGACACCGCCATATTGCTAAGAAATGGTTAATGTTGTTCTAACATAAGTAATGTATGATTAAAACTTTACATGACCCTGTTTATTCTCCAATCAGCTGAACCCTCACCACCTTCGGCCCCAACATCAGCAGAGGGCCAGGAAGAGACCTCTCCAAAAACCCGATCTGAGGATGCTTCTGGTAGTGAGGGTGGTGACCCGACGGTAGCCGCTGGGGAAGATGCTCTCGGGGATGTGATCAAAATTACCCCGTCAGCCGCCACTACTATCAAAGAACTGAGTCTAGACGAACCAGATGCTGCCACGGAGGGCCCTGCAGTGAAAGAAAACCCCTTTGGAGGGAGTGAGAACACCAGTGTGGGGTCCACTTTCACCCCAAGAGAGTTTGACCAGCCCACTGGATCTGGGGAGGAGGATGCCTCTACAATGGCCCCTGTTGGAGAACCAGAGAAAACACAACCTCCTATTGACCATGAGCAACATAATGAGAAAATAGAGCCTGATGGAGAGGATGCCAAAACAGAGCGTAAGAAAAAACACAAGCAAAACCAACACATAACGTCTACAAATCTAAGCTTGAGTTGGGCTCAACAAAGTATTGGGTGAATACAACACCTGAAAATGTAATGTGTTCTTGTGTAATAGCCATGCAAAAAAAGTTCCTGGTGCTTGTAATTAGTAGTTTTAGTGGAGACTCTGAGAATTAGTGCTGATTTAACTCTCTACTGTTTCCGACCTCTGTAAATTCAAAATTGTTATCATAGAAAATGCAGATTCTTGAGTTTAATTCTATTTATAATACACGGAAACATTTCTAAAGAACAGCACTTCCTGGTATCAGATGTAACAGGTTTTGGGTGGACTGGGGTAACTTTAGGAACACATGACGCCCCCTTGTGTTAGGTTGAGCTGTGGAGTGGATTCATGACAAAGGCCTCAGTGATTCTGCTTCTATATGTCCCTAGGATGACAGCGTATTTAACCAACGCATCAAATGCTTAAAAGTATTTAATAATGGCATTCATTTATATATAAATGCATATATGTATCAAATTAGTTGGATTTTCAGACAAATATCAGGAATAGAAATAACGGTTTTATCCAGATCATTTAAAGGAAAAACAACTTGATATACAACAAATACATTTCAATATTCCATCTAGTTTTGTGTGTTTAGGTTCTTCTGAGTTAAATGTGTCAGTCAATGAGCTATATGTGAGATGATTTTAACGTTTACCTTTTGTTTCATTGGACATGCAGCTCCACAACAACAACCTAATGGCAAAGAACCGGTCCTGGGTCCTGCTGAGTCTGATCACCCGGAGAGCAGTTCATCGAGTGAGCAGCCACATTACTTTACATACATTTCTATCACCCTGAAGTCCATAGTGATGGAGTCAAATAAGATCATGTTGGGAAAAGTGCACTCATATTTGAATCCAATCTTTATTTCTTACTGACTCGGCTTTAATATTGTTGACTCATGGCTTGTTATTTCTCCTTCCAGACTGGCTGGTTATCATTGTAGTGATTGTAGCCGTTGCTGCTATTCTTCTTGTGTGCGCAGTTGTTGCCAAGAGAAAGAGGTATGATTTTGATTGCTATTCTTTTTTTTTTTTTTTGATCTTGCACTAATAGAGCTGTCATCTAATGTGTTTTGGACAGACACCCTGTTTGCCTTTCTGTGCACAGTAGTCAATAGTCACTTTTCAAATTATCACATTATTTGCTGCAGACTGGGGAATGGCAAAAAATTGAAAACAATCAATAATATATAATAAATAAGTGTGTCTCAATGTACTCTTCCAGCTGGTGCGGTAAACAGCAGACCCTGATGATCACGTCGAAAGACGGTGGCGAGGGAAACGGGGCTGCAGCATCAGCATCCAGCTCCCACGCCCAGGAGAGAGAGCAGGAAATGGTGACCCTCATGAACAAGGAGAAGATCCAGGAGAACGGCAACACAGAGGAGTTCACCGTCATCGCACTAGAGGAGTCGCCAGATAAAGAACAGCTGGCGTGAGAGAAGAGTGTAGAGGCAGGCAGAAAAGAGTAAGTGAGGATAGGCAGGGTTAGAGTGAGGAGATTGTTGGGAGATTGGACGGGTTGGGGCTCCAAACACTGGGGGGGGGGGGGGGGGGGGTGGAGTAAGGGTATATATATGTGTGTGTTATTTAGAAAGATTGTGTAACTGAGGTACAATATTGTACTGGGTCTGCAGGGTCTTTCAAACCAACATGTGCATCATTTTGTTTGTCTGGTATGCCAGGTTAGCTAGGACTGAATGGCAGTCAAAGAGCATCATGCATGGTGGGGAATCATGCATTGATGCAGCAGGGTGTGTGAATGTGTTTCGTGTCAGTTCTTTGTGTTTGTGAGTTGTATGCTTTGTTGATGATGGGGCTGGATAGACGTGGGTTTTAAAGGGAGGGGTGTTGAGGGTCTAACTTGGGAATAACATTAATGGCAAATTATTCTCTTTTTTTTTTCTATAGCTGGTGGATCCCAAATTGTAAATTGTAGGGGCCTTTCATTCTAAATGAGAAATGATAAGTCAATGATGACAACCGTTATATTTGAGATACTGCGGATTGAAAAAAAATCATAATTTCGAGCAAAACAACCTTTGATGTTTTACATGTTTCATCTCTTTTTCTTTTTTTTTTTCTTTTTTTTTTGCTTATTGTTGTAACTTTGTGTATATTTCAGACATTGCCTGTGGACTGGAGTTTTTTTCCATTTTCAAGACAATTGGGGATGTCACTACCTTAACGTATGCAGCTTTGATTCCCTTTTTCTTGCTCTCTGTATATAACGTATATGTTTTGGAAATGCCTTAGCAATAGCTGCCAGTGCTTTTTGTTGTTTGGTAGAAAGGGGCTTTGTATCCCCTTTAAATAAAAGACGTTTTTTAGGGTTATTTAATTAGAAGACAGTATCTCCGAAGTACACATTTGTGACTGAATTTTGCAATAGTCAGAGTGGAGTGGATATTGTATGAATCAACTTGATGTATAGCATCTAAAACTGTGCAATTGATGCACCACTGAAGTCAGTTATTATGGTATACATTTATATTGGGTTGGGAATAACGATGAATTCCTGAATGTTATTGGTAGCATAATAAAAAAACATGTATACATGCTATATACACAGTGTGTACATTGATTAAGGAAAAAGAAAGAATAGGATAAATTCATCATATTTTGAGTGCAAAATGTATTCTCATTTATGTCAAGTGAGTGACAGCGGCCTAGCTTTAGATAAACTACATGGCACCTATGATAATGGGGAAGGTATTAGCTGTTAACACATAGCAATGTAAAGGTTTCTTCATAAGAATGGGGCTGTGACAATGTTGTCCACATGCTCCAGAGGGGGAGGGGTGTGATGAATGAAGCTCGTGTGCTTGCCCAAGCCCCAATGTGCCCGTCTTTTTACATTACACACGTGTAAACAAAATGCTGCCGTTTTTTACTGACCTTCTCATTGGTGAAATGTATCATACATTGTGTCATATCAATATTGTTCCCTGTGTGACAGCTAATTCTTTCTGGTTCAGTATGAAAATGCAGAATTACATACAGCGATTGCAAACAGATTTTTGTTTTGTTTCTGACTTCTTCGGTTTTTTTTCCTGCTTTTGCTCTCATGATTCCTTTTGAGGAGAAGTAGCAAATGTACTAGTGTAGGCAGGTTTTATGACAAATTAACAAAAGATGTTGCTGAAAAGATTTGTAATGTCATGGATGAAAATAAATGTGCATAGAAAGAGATGTGCAGGAATGCGGTGTGTTCACTCACTAATTATTCTGTATGTGTGAAAACAAAAGGGAGCAAGTGAATGACATGACAGTGGGATGCGAGTATTTACATTTCCCCACATAAGAAGTATGGTTTCCATGGCACCAGGGTCGTGTTGTGAGAATATGTTAATTCAGGAAACAAAGATTTAGATGAAGACGACCATTTTGAAAGATAAAGATGCCATTTTTCCATCCAAGTGTTAAACAGAGTCAAACAAGTCATATGAGTTTTTTATGTCTTATTGATGGCATATTATATCATAGGGCTGGGTATCGGTACTCAATGCCTCTAAAGTATTGTCCGAATAACCCAGTACCAAGTAGTATCAAAACTTCTCTCGTCAAACGACACTTGCTATCCATCCATTTTGTTCCTCGATCTAAAAAAAAAAGACTACTGTAATAATCATCCATGGAAAGATGATAAAAACTGAAATGTGGTAAACAATATGATAAACGTGAAGAAGACGACCAGGTCCAAAGAAACCAGAGGAAGCCGAACCAACTGCCACAGAGCAAAAGCTGGAGGAATGCCATCCGACAGACTATCATCCAACAAGATGCAGAGATGCAGAGATACAGAGATGCCCACAGAGGAACAGCTGCCACTTCGTACAGCTTTACCTCGGAACCGTCCAGTGAAACAATACAATTTCCAGATGTAGCTGAGTTTGATGTTGCTAGGCAAAATACATTTAATTAAGCCAGGTAATAAAATAATCTCAGATACAAATATCTTAGAACTAAAGATATACATTTAATTTAAATTAAAACTAATATAAAGGCGCGTCACAATATTCCCTGGTGCATCTAAAACTCTCAACTGCTGAAACGTGCAAAATTCTTTTTAGATAAATTGAATCCAAAAAACGTCAATGGATGGATTTAATTGATAGACACCAATCAATGATATGAGTCCCTGATTTTACCTGGTCACATGTAATATTTTTGATTTATTATGTGGTCCATTGTTATTCATTGTACTCTTCTTCATATTCTTTGTTAATTTCATTAATTTAGTTTATTTTATCGTTTATTCATTTATTTTTTAAGTAGTTTAGTTATGTAGTTAGTCCAATCAATATTTAATTAATAAAGAACTTTACAAAGTGGTATAGCATGTCAAAAAAGTCATAGTATTGTGTTTTGAAAGAAGCCATTAGAAAAAGTCATAAAAGTCATCGTATAGTATGTCAAAAACATTTATTGAAAGTCATAGTACAGTATTTCCAAAAAAAGTCATAGCATAGTATTTTTGGGAAAAGTGATAAAAAAAACTCTTAGTAAAGTATAAAGAAGTCTAAAAGAGTCATGGTATAATGTGCAATAAACAATATCTTCAAAAAGCCATTAAAATGAAAATGATGAATATTTTATTGTATAGTATGTCATTAACCATAGTGTAGTATCGTCATGAAAAGGTAATAGTATACAGAGGTCTTCAACAGGGGGTCCGCGACCCCTAGTGGGTCCGCGGAGGTACTGCAGGGGGTCCGCGAAATTTTTGGTTGATTAGACAATATTTTTTTATTTTTTATTATTAAATTTTTTTTCCAAACATGAATCTTTCCATTATTTTACTAGTTCAGTATTGTATGCAAGATAACAGGTATGCTTATGCATGGTAGTGGCACTAATAGGCCATCACTCATTTTAGTTTCCAGATTTATGTTTAAAATGAAAACATCAATTTGAATAGCGTGTATGCATGATTATCATGCAATTGACAGACAATGTTGATATTGGCATTGGTATCAGCTGACAAGGTATGTTTATAAATGGCAGTGGCACGGCCACCCTACTCACTGTACCTTGCACATGTTTAAAATAAAAACATGAATGTATGAACCTGTGTATTATTTGAATAGCTTAGTATTGAATGCACAATAAAGAGGTATGTTTATACATGGCACTAGGCCCAGTTTAATATAAAACACAATTTTATACAATATACATAGTTGGGGGTCCCTGCTCCATCTCTCTATCAGTTTGGGGGTCCTTGGCCTGAAAAACGTTGAAGACCCCTGGTATAGTATATAATGAAAGGGTCATTGTATAGCATGTCAAAAATAGTAAGACTGTCATGAAAATAAAAAAAATGATTTCATATACATAGTATAGTTTGCCATAACAATGTTATAACAAATGTCATGAAAAAGTCGAAGTATAGTAAAGTCCTGACAGTCACCTGATGTTAGAGTCTATTAAATATCTTTCTTAACCGAAATCTCATTAAATAAAAAATGAAATATTTTTCTTTGTTGAGTTGTTCCTGTCATGTCATGATGTAACACTCCGTTTGTGATCCAGTGTCTATTTATTGTTAGTCATACAAATTCAATTTAATGTCTGTGTTTGTGCAGCTTCTTGTCACGGTTAGGCTGTGCCTCCTGCGTCTCTGTGTGTCTCTCTGTGTGTGTGTGTGTGTGTGTGTGTGTGTGTGTGTGTGTGTGTGTGTGTGTGTGTGTGTGTAGGTGTGTGTGTGTGTGTGTGTGTGTATGTATTTGTGCTTTGGGCGTGGTTCCGCCCTGGTCTCCTCCTGGCTCCCTCCTGATTACATTAATTCACCGATCACCTGCCCAGTCAACCCAGCTGCTTTCCATCCACTCATCACCCAACAGTATATCTACCCCGGTTCCACATCCACTCTTCGCCAGATCATTGTACAACCTCAGTGGTATTTTTGTTCTCTCTCTCTGCCACTCTGTTTAGATACTATTTCAGAGTTTATCCATGTGTTTTCCCTTGTTCTCACCTTGTCTTCCTGTGCCTACAGTTTGGATCACCCTCCCGGTTCCTCAGTCTGCCTACCCTGCCTTGTCCTGCCTGCTTTTCACCCTCGGATTCCCCGCTGCTCCGTGACAATTTTCCCTTTGTGTCTACCTTGAATTAAACCCTTTTGTTTTCACTCAGTATTCCCTGGTTATGTCTGCTTTTGGATCCATCACCACACCCCGTGACACTGTTGTAGGATTTCTTTAATTATGTAATTATGTAATTGTGAAGTAAAGTTACTTTCTAAAGCTTCTCCAAAGTTTTGTAGCTATAAGTTCTTTCCCCAAGCAAATTGCACATTTAGCAACAAGAGACGGAGAAAGATTTATTCTTAATATATGGGCCAAGATGCAGTCAAAACAGATGAGTTTTCAGTCTGTGACGGAAGATGTGTCCTTAGTATGGACAAGAAGAATGTGCAGAAGAATAAGTAATGCATAAATGTTGTGCTGATATTTAGGTTTTGTGTGTATGAGTTGAGTGGAAGTGTTATAACCAAGTAGCTCAGGTAGTTCGGCGACTGCTCGGAAAACTTAAGGTTATGGTTTGATCCTGATGCCGTGGCTTCACGTACATGTGTGCATACTACTACAACGATGACTTCCACAACATCAAATGCAACATCAAATTCAACAACTACTACGATAACAACTACTACAACAGGAGTTCTCAAAGGTTTGATGACTGAGAGCCCGTTTATGATCGAGGACAGAACACACAAAGTGTACTATATTCTGACATTCTTTTTATGGCATAATAGAGCCAAAAACTATTTTCTGACTTTTTTAATAGCATACTATATTATTATATACTTTTTTAATAACATACTATATTCTGACTTGTTTGACATTTTTATAGCATAACATTCTGTAATATATTTATGACATTTTTATGGCTATATAACTTTTCTCATGATATTCCTGACGAAATTGTTATGGAATACTAAACTATGCAACTTTTACAGCAAATGATAGTTATATACACTATGATTTTTTTATGCTTTTTTCGACACACTATGATTTAAATTTTTACAGATGAGATAAACTTACTTTTTTGACATACTAAACTGACTTTTGTACATACAGTACAATGAAGTTTTGACATACTATACAATGACTTTTTATGACTTGATTTTGATATAATACACTGACCTTTTTACATGCTACATTAAGACATTTTTATTTATTTACTTATCATACTATACTATATTTTATGGCATTTTTCATGACAAACTATACAGTACAATGACATTTTCTGATGATCTTTTATGTACATACTTAACTATGTCATTTCTTTCCGACTTTTTTTATGGTATACTATGCTACGACACATGGCATTTTTTCTTGGCATATTATACCATGACATTTCTTAGGACACTTTTTAAGGCTTATTATACTATTGTTTTTTTAGGGATTAACTTTATGATGACGTTGCTATCTCAGATGGTGATAGAAACCTTATGGATCTGTGCATCAGGTGGTTTGTGGTATGAATGACAGCATATTTAACATTTTCAGCTCGTGTTTTTCTTTGGCATCATTCAAATTTTCAATAATTACAAATTTCTGGAGATGGTTAATAATAGCCAATAAGAAGATGATTGTTAATTTCAATCTATTTAGCCCTACTTTAGTAATCTAAATTATTATAGCTTATATTTGCCTGTGTTTCAATATGACACATTAATGCTTTTCATTTCATAATGTTTTTAGAATATTACATCAGTAAAAGCTACATGGGCTTGACTGTGAGTGTCGTTTTAACACCAACTGAATGACAGAAACAGACATGAAAATTGTATATCTGTGTGTGTGTGTGTGTGTGTGACAGTTATGTGACATGATGTAAAAACAATAATCACACAACCAAAATACCAATATTTAGTTATGAATCAACATTTATTAGTTATATTTGTATATGTACACCAAAGGTACAACACTTATTGATATGTAGAAACAGTTTTTTATGTATACCATAGACCAAGGAAATCATTTTTTTGTCTTTTTTTGTCTCAGTAGTGTAACTCCGCCACACATACGCTCTGCCTTTACATCAAAATTACAACAGCTTTACAAAGAGGAAAGGCCTAGAAAAGTAAGATCAGGAAAGCAAGTTGTTGGCAGGAGTATGACAGGTTTTCAGCTCTGTTTAGGAGTTTCTTCAAAAAGACACATTTCAGTAGAAAAGGACAAGCTTGAAGATATACTAGCTCTTTGTTTGAAATACTGTATCAACCAAATCCCATTTCATCGGTACTATTTAACTCAGCTCCAGTTCCAGGTGTTTGTTAGTGCATATAGTTTCTGTGTAGAAAGCAAAAAAAAAAAAGGCAAGTGGAGTAAAGGCAGTTTACCAAGTGGGATTTCTATAAACCTCCATAATGTTGATGGCATAATGTTTGTGAAGATGGGGCGTTTAGACAAGGTACGATCTAGATATATATCCATGTCTTGCAGCTTTAAATGCACATGCACCAGGTAAACAAAGATGTCTGAGACTAAAGCCAGTTTTCTTCATTCAAAAGACAAAACGGTTCAGATGAGTCACCTGAGGAATGTTGCTCTATACTGTAACAGGCATCTGAATGCATCACATGTTGTTTGTCCTTTCACTGAAATCAACAACTAGGCTGTGTGTTTTTTTTTATCACAGTATCCTACATACAGGGCAAATTTGACCTTTTCCTTTATTTGTCTCTCTTTTCAGCAACCTTTATTACAGTAATTCCCACCAAAATATATCTCATGTTGGCCCCCTTTTTTCAAACCAAAAACTTCCCCTCGCTCTCTTTCTGTCCCTTTCTTTCTCACTCTGTTTCTTTCTCAAACAGCATTTGCTTCAGGATCACTGTAATTTCCAGAAAAGTCTGCTTCGCCACTGAACAGAACAATTATATATTTATTTATGTACAATGAAAATGAACGCACACTGCTTATATCTTCATGAACAAACATTCAAACTCTTACATTAGATTGAAAAAAAAGATATTTATATATTGGTGTGTGACAGGTAAGTAAAACATCTAGTTAACAACTATTAGAGAACAGAAAAACAAGCAATTTATTACACGATTTCCTCTCTACATTTTGTCTAATCTAATTTTACTCAGGACATAGATGATATATATTTTTTTTAAAGGATTACATTAAAATGTCACAGCAATGAAACTATGTTCCTATATACCATTTCAACGCCCCCCCCCCCCCCAAAAGAAAACAAAAGGAACAAAACAAACAAACAAAAAACATCTGTTACCTACAATATATACACAAAGTGCAAGGAGGCACTTCAAAATATCATGCTTTTAAGATAGTGGTGCAAAAAATAATTATCATTTTTATTTTATTCATGCTTCTAAAACCGTGAGTTTGAACATAATAGTGGTCCAACACTCAACCCCCATCGATGATACTATTGTCTGTATTGTCTCCTTACTGGAGAGATTTTTTTTTCTTTTCCTGAAGATCACAAGATTGAAAGATGAGACTCAGACTCAGGCCTGATAGGGTGTCAGTGCTTACAATTAGAAATGTAGTGACCTTCCAGGTTTAAGAGTGTTTGCATGTGTGTTTATATGTGTGCATTTAAAAACAAAGGTGAATGTGTGTGTGTGTGTGTGTGTGTGTGTGTGTGTGTGTGTGTGTGTATGTGTGTCTGTTTGTGCATACTTGTTTTTGTGTGTATGGCGTGCGTAAGTCTGTGCAGTGTGTACGGCAGAACACCTTTGTTGTATCAAAGCACACTTGTTAGCCGAGCTTCAAAAAAAGCAAAGTTGAAAGACATCTTCTGAGAGTGTGTTTCAAGAACTAAAGGACATAGTGCTGTGCTAAGTGTTTTGTTACGTTTCTTTTAGTGTTACTCCTATTGGCATTCGTTGTTGGGATTTGTTTGAAGCGAACATCTTCAAGGCAAGGTTGTCATTAAGCACAAATGAAAAGAAACAAGACAGGAGAGAAGGACATAATACTGATAAAGAAATCAAATCCACAGCCACATCACAGAAATCTCACCTCTCACTCACGCAGGCTAAAAAAAGATTAACAGCCAGTAGTCCAGCTTTGTTTTTTTGTGTTTGCAAGTCTTTTTTAAGCCATTTGGTCTATGAGAGGAATATATTACCTGATAGTTGGCAACATTCTGGCATAATGCATGTGAAGTGTCCATTGTCCTAAAAACATCTTCAAACCCATATGGACACACAGCTGCAGCATCGAGGGTTTGTAGAAACAGTCTTGAGCTCTGGTGGCTAAAATATATTGTTGTTTACCTTTTTTTAGCACTGTCTAAACAAAGAAGCTGGCAAGCCTCCCGGAAAGTGTTATATCAGTCTCTGTTTGTGCAAGCCATGAAGCCATCTGTCAGCCAAACCTTGCACTACTTCTTCCTTTGTTTCTTTTTTATGTTCCGGTGGTTCACCTTGTGTTCTCTGTCAGTAATAACCGTGTCTGTGCTTTTCAGAGAGTACGCAGGTTGAGGATCATTCAATCGCTGGAATGTTGTCTGAAATACGCGTGTGTGCTTCCTGTATGTGCTAGGAAACGCTCCTTCCCAGCATATTATCATGTAATGAAATGACTGTCTTTCACAAAGACATTTGCAGTAAATTGTCGCCATTTTTAAGGTCAATGCTTGGAAAAGTTGTGCCGCTAAGAGGCCATTTTTTTGAAGCTCTACAATGAGAAAGTAAACAGTTGAGTTTTTTTGTTTTCTCTGTAAAAGAGTAAACATACAAGCCTGAGTATCTTCCGCTGTCCTTTATTGTGTTTTTAAAATCTAAAATTGAAACTTGGAATACAATCAGTGTTGACATAAGACGATAATGTGCATGACTTTGACTATGCCACTGACTGAAAACGATCCTCATTGGCTTCATTTGTGCTCTATCATTCTGTTTGTGCTGTTTATTATCTCTTTCTGTGCTACAAATTATTCAGATATGTCAATTATATATTATTTGTTTGTTTTTACAACAATCCCTTTGGCGCCTAATCTTCTTTTAATTTCATTGGCATCACAAAGATTTTTTTTTTGGGGGCGGGATAAGAAAGTGATAATCATATTTAGGGCAGTGATTTTCTTAGCTTTGAGGCCTCAACAGGAACTGTGGTAATATCAACTGCTTTGCCAGCCAGTTATTAATGGACATAGATGTTAGAAAACGGAATAATGTGTTGTGAGTGACGTCAGGGAGGCAGTTCAAAGGCCTCTGTAAGTTGATTGATTTTCTGCCTGTTTGGTCCCTATACTTAACTTGGTCATGTTCTTAACTCCAGCTCTCTCTCTCTCTCTATCACACACACACACACACACACACACACACACACACACACACACACACACACACACACACACACACACACACACACACACACACACACACACACACACACACACACACACACAACCAGATTCATATCTCACTCAACAGGTTAGAGGAGGACAAATAAGTCCCTTTCCTTTACAGCAGAAAAAAAAGGAAACCAAAAGGGGGATACAAAAAAATGGCGTCCATGGTATGATTTGTGCTTTATAATTCCTGTGACTGTGCTTTGTAGGTTATGAGGCTCAGTGTGGTTATCCTGTTCTTAACTGTTCTCCCTGCCTCCTACCCTTTCATCAGTTTGCTGGACCTCAGGGATAGCGGGAAATATTGGGCAAATGCAGTCAGATGCATGTTTATTAAAGTCTCTGACAGTTTGAGAATCAAAAGTGATGTTTTTAGATGAGAGACTGAGCTGATGAGGAAAATCAGTGGCCTTATGCAAACATTACGTTGGTTGTCATGATTAATGCTCTAACTTCTTCTCTCGTCTTAATAGCGTCTCACATGAATGTAGAACCAGGATATATTGCTAGGTATAGCTTATCTAACTTTGTTTTCTCTTCCTTTCCTCCCCAAGCCTTGAAGTATGTTGTGCAAGTATCTGCTATACGGTCATAATTGTGCTCTAACAGGTAAAGTATACCTCTGATATAATTTCACGTGAATTAAGTGAATTAGTATTATAAATCAGTCAGATAGACAGTTACAAAAACTTGTAAAGGGACTAATAAAAAAAGAAAACTACATAAAAAAACAATTAGTAGTTCTGTTCGTGTGACTCTTTTTTCATTCACTCTTTTTTTATCACCAAATAGGAAAGCTTGTGGAGCCCAGGAGCAGGGGATCTCTGTGCTGCCATTATTCATGTTTCCATGGTCCCTCCTCAACAAGCGTGCACTCCGCAGCAGAGCCGTTAGTGGCTGAGGTTACCTGTAAGCAGTTAGCAGGGAGAAAGACACAGACAAAAAAAAACACAGTTCATTTGTAATACAACTTTGGATCTGCATTACTGATTCAGTGCGCCCACTTAAGTTTCAGCCAAGCAATCTAATTGGTCAATCAGGCTTAAAAAAGCTCATAAAGCATGGTTGACCATTGTTTATTGCTTGCTATGCCATCAAAAAAAGCAAATTTACCAATCAATGCTGCTATGTCCTAGTTTTTTAAGTGTCATATGTCGAGGTTATCATTTGAGATAACACACACGACTGTACATATTGTATAACTGTAAAGCCAGAATACCATTTAGGACATTAGTTTCTGTAATTTTGGGTGCTGTAGCTATGGTACTTTGGCATTAAAACACTGCCTCTTAGGTATCATAGCTATTTTGCAATATACAAAAACTATGGAAGAATACTAGAAATCCTGTACTACCACTGATGATCATGCTTATAGTAGCCCCAAGAGTGGAGCTTTGTTATGGAACTGGGAACAGATCACATATTTATGACCAAAAACTCAACAGGCAATGAAAAAATAAAATAAAATACGATGAACAAATGCAAAATAGAGAGATCACTTTGAAAACAAGGTACAAAAAACGACATGATTAATGCGTTGTTAGGTTTTAGCTATTTTGCAAGCACCCTACAGGGGCTTGCATCTTTGAAAAGAGGGTTAGAAATGTGAGTCGTACTATTTACATGCAAAACAGACCAGAAAACAGAAATATATGCCAACGTGGTTACTTGAAATAGCAAGCCATTGTGTCACATGTATATGTAAATGTATTTTCATCAATAGAGACTCAAATAGGAGGATATCCCTTTTTACTATGGACAGATCACTTGTGTCACAGGTTGCCAGCGTTGCTAGGCAACACCTTTCATCCTTTAATAAATGAATAGGCTCATCAGTGGACCTTTTCCACCGTGTGTGTGCGTGTGTGTGTGTGTGTGTGTACAAGGGAACAAGCACTCTGAACTCCCATATATTATTCTAAAAGCCTGGAACACATTCAAAGACGGGATTCAAAGTGCATTATGTTCCACATTACGGGAACTGCTTTCACAGCTTTTTATTTCACAACGAAGTTCTCACAATGGACAGAAATAGCTGGTGTCAAAATGTAAAAACCCAACTGGGAATGACTCACTGACAGTGTGGTTGAAGTGTATATATAGGGAATATATGAACTACTAATGAGCTGTAACACTTACACCTTTGGAAATAAGCTTGTTTAACAATTAAAATACCCTACATTTTAAGATAACGCGCGCGGAATGAACCACATTAGACATTAAGCTGAACAAAAGGAAAATGAGAACTAAAATGATCACAGTGTGAACTTTTGATAGAGGGCTGCTAAATAATTCCTCAGGGTCATGATGTGGACTATCTGCATCTGCCTTTTGAGTTAGAGCCAATCCCCAACAGGTTACAGCCATCTGATAAGGCTAAGTACAGAGCGGGAGCTGATGTATTTGATAATTTTCATCCACTGGACTCCAAACATTTTAAAGTTTGTGTAATGTTGAAAACGTTTTGGCTTGAGCACTTTAAATGTTTGTATGTTCATTTAACACAACAGCTGCTATTCAAGAAAAATGAAATACATGCGTCCACATGCATCTGTTGTTCTCGTGCGACACTTCTGTCTTAAAAGAACAGTGGGTGTATTAAGAGTATTATGTACAGAGATGCAATGGACAAAACAGAGTCAAACAAACATGCAGAGGGTGAGCATGCAACAACAGAAAGGGTTAAATACAAGTCTCTATGTCTGGAAGCATTAATTGTACCTTGCATTCATCTACTACGACAGAATTGTTAGCAGTGGCACTAGAGGTTGCGGTAGCGGTAGAGGTTAAGACGCACTGGTTGGAATTGTTTTCGTGGTGGTTCTTCATGTCATCGTAATAAGACTGGGTCTTCGACATCATTTCAATGTCATCGGATTTGGCCGTGTGCGCGTCCAGCTCGTCAAGCTCAGCCTTGGACAAGTGGTACACGATGCCTGCACCGTAGGAGTCACCCACCACGTTCACCGAGGTCCTGAATCGATCGCTGAGGACAGAGAAAGCAGTATAAAAATATGTTTTTCTACACTTTATCAAATGAGGAATATACAGTACTAGCAGGGATTCCCAGATGCCTGAAAAAACAAAACCTTATGTAGAAGCAAAGGGAAGAATCAATATGTAACCACAAAATATGTTTTTGTCTTGTCAAACTCACAGCAGCCAGTCAACAGCCACCAGCAGACTGATGTCTTGGGTTGGCAGGCCTACAGCCGTCAGGATCAAGAGCATAGTCACCAGGCCGGCACTTGGAATACTGGCAGCTCCAACACTGGCCAGGGTGGCTGTCAGACTGGATGAAATCACAGCAAAGCAGCAGTCAGTCACAATTTCCAAACCCATCACACCAAACCACAATCTCCGCAACCGACCCCGCACCTTGCCACAACTCCTCAAAAACCAACAAACGTGAACACAGCTACACTTGAAGACATTCATTCTCGATGGTACTTGTATATAAGAGCAGCAGCTGAAGAGCACCAGAGTAGGTCCTCCATCACACATGATGAGAGAGATGGGACGTTTAATTCAAGAGTTTCATGGATTATTATGCCATATAAATGCCAAGCTGAAGGTCGTCCATCCTTTAACTCACTCTATTACCAGAAGAGCATTTGGACATTTCTTTTACAGATTGGTGTGTGTCTTCCTGCGTAGCATGAGACACGGTACTGGCACATGCCATCACTTCCTTCTCGTGGTTTATTTTCTAAACTGTAAATGTCTTCTCTAAGGTTGCTGCTTTGAGCCACAGAGGCTGTTCTGTTCCCTGTTAAACGCCCCTACACTGCTGCTGTGTTTTTCCTCATTTATTAAGAGCGAAATGTGTTTGGTAAACTGTATCCTCAGAGCTCCATTTAAACCCTCTTTAAATAATGGGCTATGAAAAGCTAATTTAAGTCCATTTATTTCCATTCGGGGATTGTTGAAATATAATGGAAGATTTCCTCATTTTGCAACATTGATGCTGACATTTAAAACATAGGCTTATACAGTGCAAATTACATCAACTGATAAAATATGATGTTTCAAGCTCAAGGATAAACAAATCATAAGTGTCTCCTGACCTGACAGTGATAATCTGACCAGGGTCAAGGTAGATGCCGTTCATTTGGGCAATGAAGATGGCTGCAACCGCCTCATACAGAGCAGTTCCATCCATGTTGATGGTGGCACCGACTGGGAGGACAAAACGAGTGACTCTCTTGTCAATACCTAAGTTCTCCTCCAGACAACGGAAGGTGACAGGCAGTGTACCAGCACTGGAGGGGAAAAAGCAGATGAAGGTAGGTTATGCTTTGTATCAACTGTAGAAATATCAATAAACAACTATCCATTCATTCTGATGCTAACCTGGAGGCAGTGCCCAGGGCAGTGATCCAGGCCTGGAAGATTCCCAGGAAGAAGGTGAAGGGGTTTTTCCTGACAATAACAAAGTAGATGCTGGGAAGGAAGATTGCTCCGTGGATTATGAGGCCAACAATCACAGTCACCATGTACATGCCCAGCTGCCTGCCCACCACCTCCAGGTCCTTGATGGAGATGATCTTACCACAGATAAGACAGGCAATACCAAAGGGAGAGTACCTGACAAAAAGAAAAGCGTTAGTTATTACTTTAAATACAGACGACAAAATATTTGTCAGGACACCATTTTTTTCTGTTTCACATAGCTATAATCTTATAAAATGTAATGACTTGAGAAATAACTTGGCATTAACTGTTATTTCTGGCTCAAAATAACTTCAAAATGAGTCAATGAGATTCTTAAGTGATACTAACCACATGATACAGAGGACAAGTTTCATCACAATCTCATTGAGGATGTTGAAGAATTCAATCATGAGTCTGGCCCTCTCGCCCATCTTGCCCATGCAGATGCCAAATGCAATAAAGAAACCAATCATACCTGTGACAGAAAATCATAAATGTATCAAACTTTAAATACCAGTGAGGACGGATGAGATGATTACCACATGAGAGGATTATTATTAGAAGATGAGAAGTTTTCCATTAACGGCCAAACAAATTTGGTTTGTCCAGATATTTGCTACTGCGAAATTCTGTAAATGTAAAACTGTGAATATTGTTTTGATTTTTAGCGAAGCTAGCAGCATGGCCCTATGGGTAACATTCGGTCGGTTGGTCAGTTCACCATTTTGGCCCAGACTGAAAATTCTCAACAACTATTAGATGAATTTCCAATGACATTTGGTAGAGATACTCATTGTGCCCCAAGAAGGAATCCTAATGACTTTGGTCCCATAAGGTTCACACATGTGGTTTTGAGTGAAATGTCTCAACAGCTATTGGATGTATTGCCATGACATTTGAAAATAAATCAATGTGTTGTATACATTGCCAAATATCTGCAAAACTATTTACATGCTGATCGGCATTAGCTTATGTTTAGCGCTAATTTGCAAATGTTAGCAAGCTAACATGCTAAACAAAGATGGTGAACATGCAAAAATATTCTACCTGCTAAACTTCAGCATGTTAGCATTGTCATTCTTGACATGTTAGCATGCTGATATTAGTGTTAAGCTCAAAGCACAGAGTGCCTAAATACAGCCTCACAGAGGCATCGCTGTTGACTCTTGTTTGTTTTGTTTAGTAGTAATAGTACACATACTGTAAGCGTTTTTACATACCCAGAACATTCATGCCACTTTTGAACTGAAGGGTTTTTTTGACGAGGAACTGAGGCTCCTTGGTCATGTTAGCCACCAGGCCTTCTACAGACGTTGCATTGACATCCTCCGTAATAAACACCTCTGTCTTCGTCGTGACGGTTTGGATCTGAGTTAAAGGAGGAAAAGATTGATAAGTTTGATAAACAATGCTGGAATCAGATATGTGATATATGACACAAGGCCACTCAACTTTTAATAATCATGTTCTGCTTCTTCTATGGTGTGTCCTTACAATCCAAGGTGCATTTTGATTCCCCTGTTAATAATCCCCCAGCTATAGACAGTCTATGGACACTCTTTGTGTATACCTATTTCCAGACATACAAACTTGTAAGTCTCTCTAACTTGATTTTGGGCGACAAATGATACTCCATAATAAGTGATGCCAATCATCCAGGACACAACAGTGACTTTCATATATCATAGACTGTCTAAACATCTAGCACCTGCACTGACTGTCAAACTTCAGCATTAAATCGTGTCATCGTCAATTACCTGTTGGAAACAAGCCTGCACCAAGTTCTCTGGGAACAGGTTCCTGATCAGATCGAAGAAGGCATCCAAACTGGACACTTCATCGTTTTTCTCGCCTTCGCCCAGATTCTCCTTCAGTTTGGGGTTGCCAGGGTGGATGACTAACACCAGGATGACTCCCAGCACAGCAGCAATAATAGTTGTGCTCATGTAGTAGACCATAGCTCTGGTTCCCAGGCGACCGCTGGATTTGGCATCCAAACCAGCCAGACCTGCATCCAAAACAAGCAAGATTGTGTTTACTTGGTAGTTACTTTAAATTATTGAATGGAAAGCCTGGATGCAAAGACTATTATGGCCTTGCATGATAGTATTTGATCATGTGTATGATGGATGGCATGATGTGTTACAATTACTGTCAATTATGATTTCAGAATCAGGATCACAGTCATAACATGTTTTTTTTTGTATTACAGCAGTGGAATGTGTAGATGAAAATTAAGTCTAAAATATCCAATATTATTGTATTAATATATGTATTTGTCATAAGAGATCAGTCCCACTGAACCTGTGATTAAACTGGAGATGATGAGTGGCAGGATCAACATCTTCAGCATCCTCATCAGGATGTCTCCGGGAAAAGAAATCACCATGACAATATCCGGGTGGATCGGGGAGGCGACACGAAGCATCATCCCTGATACAGCTCCCAAGATCACACCTGAAGTGCAAGGAAGAGTGTGAGTGAGTGAAACTGCAAGAGTGTATAACGGCAAAATAGAAGAGAATCGAAAATGAAGTCAGATATTGACAAGTCAGACAGAATAAAATACAGATACTCCATTTTAATAATAAAAAAAAAGTAATTTCTCATGGGTGTATTATGTGTCAATGGGAAAAGCTTAGATATAATCTATGAAATAGCAAATGAGCTATGATTATCTCCATAAAGAAGCCTTAATAACTAAATTCAGTTGTTAGGGGCTGTACAACAGGCTGTCTGCTACATGCTTAAAGAGGACAGTGGGTTGAGAAGATACAATTGAAAACCTGCTGAGAGAGAGTAAAGCTCATGGAGGATTAAGATCTGATCTTTGTGAAGCAGGAGGGAGGAGGCAGCATGTCAGATTCCCCGGTGAAGCATCTATAATCTCAGCAAACCCCAAATGTTTTCGAAGATTTTTTTCGCTTTCTGGCAGGGCAAGTAAAAGAGACTAACACAAGGATTTATCAAAAGTGGGGAAAGGAAGTAGTTGAGCCGATTCCTCACTGGCATATTTCTGCCATCCAGTGGGTTCTTTGCTACCTAACCTGTCGACTGGCCTGCATTCTCTCTCTAGAGCATGAAAACTGTCATTGCAAACATCAGTCCCTCCCTAACAAAGCCACTGTTGATGCTTGACCTATGCTTCTTCCAACAAACAGTTATTTTCCTGCCACACAATGTTTCTGCCCCGGAAAGTAAAGATGACCTCTGTGTGCTCTAAGCCCCCCGTAGTCCGGCCTACCAGGCCCGGTAGTTGGCCTCTGTTTCTGTCCATCTCAGGCCACACACTCCAGCATGCCCCCGCGGGGCTGCACTTCCTCTACTGCCACACCACTGCCAAAGATCACACAGGCCCGAGACATTGTTTAATTAATAACCCACACTGGAATCAAAAGCCCTGCAGCTTTTTTTATTGTAAGCTGTCCTCTGTGCTTCAATCTATCCTCCAGTCTAGCAGCATCCTGTGGATTCTGCACACCCAAGGGTTTTGGATGGCACTTGATTTCCTGCCTTCTCTTTGGCTCATTTGCAAGTTCCCATTCAGGCTCTTATCTGCCAAGTGACAGATGATCAATGATCATGCTGGGTCACTTGCTTTGCGAGAGTCCTGCCAAGTGGGGTGAGATGTTCACATTACACATGCTCACATAAACACACATCCATGCAAGCAGGATACAGATAGACATGCACACACACAGCTAAATGAAATATAAGGTACACACATATATGCATTTATACAGTTTTAACAGGCACAGTGAGTCAATGCTATTATCACAATATGTTCATGCACCACCAGAGGCTGTTGTCTGGATGTCCAGTGCTGCAGAGAGCGTTTGATAGCAATAGGTGGCACGAAGCTGGGGAAGGTCAGGGCACCCAGTCATCTTACTGTCTGGGTACACTGAGCAAGCACAGATGGCATCTCCTCCTCATATTACGAGCAAGCTGCATAATCGAGCTCCGAGTTAACAGAACACTGATGCGCCGACGACGAGGTGACTTACCGAGGACGGTGAGTGTGAGCAGAAGGTTCTTGAACAGCTTGGAGCAGATTTTGGCACATTTGGACTGAGGCCTGGCCTCAATGGGCTCCAGGTGACTCTCGTGCATCCTCACCTCGACTTGTTTAGGCATACTGTTGGCACTGTGATAGAGACAAAGAACAAATAAAACTGTTATGAACAAAATGCATCAACCTGAACACCTTCAAAAACACACTATTGGCTAAACAGCATTATTAATCAGTATAAATCACGTGGTTATGTTCTGTCATGTGTGAGAGAAAAAACAAGACAATAAGTGGACTCTACAATAAAATACACCACCGCAATACAGTAAATCATTTTGGGTGTGCATGATGTCTCTGAAAATATATCTCTGATGTTGTTAAAAAGACAACACTGCATGTTAAGCATTCAAGTGTGTTGCCAATCTGTCACTCCAACACTGTCCATGATTGGTATCGCCTCCAACAGATGGAAGCTGACGACAAGCTGCTGCTTGCAAAATTGCATTCCTTAGGGGCAATACTTCAGACACAGAGCATCTGAAGTCAGTTCATTAAAAAGATTGATGTAAAGAAGTTCTGCTTTGTGATAAGTTAAAAATGGTTCTGGGCTTTTGTAAGACTTTGAAGGTACACTATGTTCCTTATGTACAAGTTTCAAACCCAGTTAAATGATGGGGACTTTAAAACTTAAAATAATGCATCATGTCATCATCATCGTCTGTTTTTTAATTAAATACTGTGGTTCAGTGTAGAAAACCAGAGACAAATACCCCCTAGTGAGTGTATCTAGACATCCATTTAAGACAGCGATGAAGAAGTGAAACAGATGCCCACTTGACAGTACAAAAGTTTGATGAATTTCAGAGAGGAGGAGCAAACATATCGCCTGTTAAGACGTATTCACTCACTTATACATTCACTGTCTCAGTTATGAATGTGTGACAGTACATTTAGAAGCACATAGGATCTCAAATACAATAGTAGGAAGAGGGGGGCTCAGTCACGCAGTGTAATTAGTTGAATGAAAAGTGATTTCTCATTACAGTGCAGCACAGTGCAGCTTCCTGCGGTCCCGGCGAGGTGTGAATGTGTTTGTTAGCAAGAAGAGAGCCAGCTGTGTGTGTCACATGCCAGTTAGGCAGGTGTTCAGTAACTCAGTAAGAGCTTTATTATTCATCGTCCCCTCAACAAGTCGCAGGAATAATATATCAAATTGTGTTACACGGTTTGACATCCTTTTTGTTGATGAGATAATAGAAATGTGTCTGTGTTCCTATTCATCTCCAATAAGCCCATGCAAATGTCTACTGTGATGAATTACAAAGAAAAGCAAAGAAGAAATATTGTGACTCTGACCTTTCACCTCACCCCTGGAGTTTGTGGCATAGAACTCACTAATGGAAGCCTCAATGGTGAAATTATTATTTTTTTTGTCCTCGTAAACTGCCCCCATGTCCACTAAGGAGTCAGAACACTTCATATATATATTAATTACGTGGCTGTCAAGTTGTTTTTTTAAGCTGAAATTTGATCAAAGGCAAGACATCGAGCTCAACTCAACAGGCATTTGGAAAACTTCCTCGCAACCAGAGGCTCTTTATGGTGTTATTGTTGTGCAAGAGTCACTAATAATTCCACACACACACACACACACACACACACACACACCTCCCTCAGCTTTGTGTATTGCAGCTTTGTAAGCTTGGCTATATGAAGACCACCTGGTCAGCTTCCAGGCACACAGATGGACCAGTCCTGTCTCCTCTTATTAATTTCAAAGTGAAGTGTGAAATACAGAAAATACATGCAAACAGCAGGCAAACAGTAGCCATCATTTTGTCATACTTCAGATGATAGCTGAATGAATTAGTAAAACCCCAGGAATAAAACCCAGAAAAAATGGCATTACCATGTAATCCCATTCCACAAGAGTGATGAGTGCTGTTAATTGAATTTTCCCCCCCGTTTCTCTCCCTTTCATTATTTTTAGCACTAAGATGGTGAGAAAGCAGACATTGGACGTCACAGAGGACGGATATTATTCTGTCATGGTCTTCTCATTAGCGCCTCTCTCATCAAGCGAAGGACAGATGAGAGAGTGGGCTTGTGTGGCCCAATGATAGATGAAAATGAAAATGTGCAGCAAAAGAATAATCGACTACAGCAGAGAAGTGTCATTTCACATCAGTAGGTGTTTTTCTTATGTGAAATAATTATTTTACTCGATGGGGAATACTCCTTGTGTACATCGTTTTTGCTTTGATTTATATGCCATGAGTTTAGAATGGATTCTCTCTGCCATGAAGATTAAATCAGAGATCTTAAACTGAGGGATTGTCAGCAGCCATTGAGTTACACTGGGATGCGGCTTTTAGAAACTGTGAATATAAAAATAAATTAAGAACATAGAAGTCTAATAGAACGTCATAGTTCAAAGGACATTCCCACACGCACACACAGACACATCCAAACAGTTTCTTCTTCTCAGTCTCTAATGGGATCATCTCATAAACCGGCTAATCTTGGCCGAGGGCTAAATCAGATTAATTGCATTACTGGACCGCTAAGCCATGAAGAATTAATGATGACCTTAACAAATCAACACCTGGTGTCAACCCAGGTGATATTTAATTAAAAATGTCTTTCAGTTGTCTTTTTTGTCTTTCAGTTACAAAAGAAAGGTTCCCGTATATAATTTACTTACTAAAATGATAGGAGCTTGTCATGTTTACCATTGACTTTTACAGAAAGTAAAATTGTTTGCATTGAATCAATAAGAAGACAATAAAGAGAGAAAGTAAAGATTAGATTGTGAAATCTAATTGTGAAGAACTGCAAATGAGATTGCGAGTACTTACTTAATTTCTGTTGGAGTTGAGGTAAGTGCTACATACATTGACCAGGATCAAATCTCCAGCCTTTGGAATTTAAGAGTGAATCAGCTCAAAAGGAATCGTTTGGTAGGATCACGACTGCTCCATTCAAAACAGTTCCCAGATGTCAGCAGGTAATGTCCCGGGCACAGCCTGTGGCTGAAAACACCAGCGCTCTGCTGACAGCTAGCAGCTCTCAGCTGTCCACAAGCTCTTCCAAAGCATCCAGAGAGGAGCGAGTCAACACAGCCCAGACGACAGACCCAGTCACAGCCACAGCAACCTGAATTGCCCCATCCTAAAGTCTGCAAACCCCCATCAGCCCCCACCCCTTGACTCCACCACCACCCACAACCAGCTACACACCAAGGGCACACACAGAGCATGCACACACATCCAACATACCTAGAAATAAATAATACAAAATACGAAGTGGAGGGAGGAGTCAATAGCTTAAGAGTCAAATCCCTCAGGGACCCTCCATTCCCTGGACACTGTAATCCCCCCCGGAGAGTATGCTCCCAGACTCATCCAGCTACATGGGATAGTGAGGGAAAGGCCAAACTGCTAGAGATGATCACGATGATGCCTGCTAATGGCACAATGCGGACAGTACAGTAGTGCTTTGTAAGTAGCCCTTTTGATGAGAGGGGAATAAACGACAAAGGAATGACTGATGGAAGGGTTAATGTCATAATGCTGCCGTTTGGGAGCTTTGAGGTCATCCTGATAGACAGCAGAAGGGAGTTAATGTTTGCTGCTCTTGCTACAACATATGTCACTCTTTAGATTTATGTAAATGGTTATGTCACAATCTTCCAAATACTTAGATTCAAATATATGATAGGTATATACATATACTTATTCAGTTATAATCTCTACAAACATCTTTAAAGATTCTGGCAGAATAAGATCCACACATTCAAGTCACACACACTCCAACATATAAATGTACGCATCCCCACTATTCAACAAAACTCCAAAGTGCTGAACTCCAAAGCACAAATGACCAACGTGATTCATGTGTAGATGGTGTCACGCTGATTTCCCTGCAGTCTCCCAGCAGCATGGGACTTCACATCGTATTGAGCAGTATCACATAATTCTAATTAGGGAAATGTGTTGGAAAGCTATTTCCTCTTTAAACAAATGACCAACTGCACAACAAAAGCCAGAGGAATCCCATCCCTGTCGGCATAGGTTGTGTCATGAGAAAATCACTCATCCTAAATCCCTTGACATGTCATACTCACTGAAAGGGCTCTCTCAGCGAAGAGAGAGAGAGTATTTTCGGGATGGAAGCGAGAGAGTAGTACAGAGAAGAAGGGGTTCCAAGGGGGAGTAAGAGGGACACTGGGGGAGAAGGGGGTACTGGGGTCACACCAGCACCTCTCAGCCAAAAGAGGGGCCTGTGAGGGGATGGCTGCCTGCTCTTGGCTGGTACCATGTGAAGCTCTCTGCTTCCTCTCTCTTCCTTCTGAGGGGCTTTGTTTCACACGCAAACAGTGGCAGTGGCCCCAACTCGCCCGGCCAAGCGCTGCATCCAAACTGGCAGGGGCTAGAAAAGAAGGGAGGGGGTTCAAATAGGAGGGGGTGTAAGGGTATAGCGAGGGGGGGAGGGCAGTGGGCATGTCCAGAATGCCAGTTCTTTCAGGCCACTGATGTCATGCCTGTGCCCACCGTGGGAGAGCAACGGAGGGACCAAGGCGCCCCTTTCTCTTTCCCCCCCCCCTCCACAGTCTCTTTTTCCAGGATGAATGAATCTTTCAGAAGCTGCAGCCCATTGTGTCCCATAATCGACAGCGATTATCCCAATTTTATGCTGCCTTCCCAGTGCGAGGAGGTTCCCTGAGTGCTGGCATCGAGGGCAGCTGGGATGCAGCAAGGACCACGAGGGGTTGTCCTAGCAACACTCTGCGGCTTAGAGAGAAGTGGGATGAAGGGGAAACGGGAAGCCAGCACACAAACACACCCAGCACACAAACTCATAGCCTGCCCACACACCATATAAAGATGGGCTTCAGCTTGAAAGATTCGCAAAACGGATAGAGACATTATATCTTTACCTCACCAAGAACATTTGATTTCATAGTTTTATTATATTATGCATTTGAATACATTTAGAAACTTCAGGACATTTCCAAAAAAGAGCTTCTCTGGTGTCCATCCCGCATAATTAATGAGCTTCCGTCAGCGGCTTTGCCATACAATGCCACTCTACCATCCACAACATGTGATTACATAATGATTAACAAGTTTGCATTAGTGACTAGTTGTGTGTTATACTCAGCTAATTCAGGTCAGAGGAAGATATAAAGAAGATATAAAAGTCTCTCGAGGGGCCTGATGCCCATTCTCATGACTGGAGCGTCACAATATACTGTGAGGTAAAGACAACTGGAGCTGGGCCAGGCCCCGGATATATCTGCCCCCCCCCCCTGGGCCTCACATCCACTTGCCATGCAGTGGGAAGAAATGGGCTCACACATACTGGCTGCCTAGGAGCTGTGAAAAAGCCCCCCCAAAATGAAGCTCTCAGCAAACACTTCAGGTTGTGCTGCGCATAGGAAGTGGGAGATAAATTCCAGCTTCTGAAGAAAGGGAAGCATTCAGTGATGGATAGTGATAGAGAGATGTGGGGACTGTGATGCAAATCTGGTTTATTCCATCAGGGAAAAAACGTTCTCATCGGGAAGCTGCCTTACAACTTTGTGTAGATTCAACCCCAAATATCAAACCACAATCAGCACCGGGCTTTCCCAGTATACATTTCTCAAACAACTGCCCAAATGAAATTGACCTACCAGTGTCTCAGTCAGTTCATCTCGAGGAGACACACGTTTAAAGATGGAACAAATTGTTCTTATATTACTGGTTGGGAGTTTCACATCTACCTCTGCTCAGCAAAAGAATCCTTTAAATGTGTATGTGTGTGTCCACAATGCGCACGTATTCGTGCACACAACCGGTTCTTAATCGACTTATCCAAAGGCACACACTTGGTCAAACCTTGGTGTTCCTAAATGAACTATTACAGGCAGTATCATTGAACCAGACCCTTTATCGCCCTGATTTGGTGACCCCATACAGGAGCAGATTTGAGTCAATTCCATGCTGTAACTCACTGTTTTCTGACTGAATGCTGAATGGCTAATGAATGAATACATAGCAAATGACTGTGATTATGAAGGACATTAATATTTAATGCCAAACAATGTGCTCATTTACAGTCAAATTCCAGCAGAATAAGTGAGTACATTTGTAATGTTTTACCTCGTACTAGTGTAGATCAGATTATATCAGTGTGCAGCTTAATTTCTCACAAATTGTTATAAACTGTTCCCTTAAATTCTACACGTTTAGGTTTTAGTTGCTGTTTTAAATACTTTATTCTGACTATGTACTGTCTTCTATTGACTTCATTATTTAGGTGATTGTGAAGGGTTACCTTGAATGTGTTTGGACATGACTGGTATTAAAGGGTGAACCCTTCCCTAGATATAGGGTAGCAGGGCAGGCATTCAGTGCCACGGTCAGTGACGCAGCTTGATGCCTCAGCTCAGGATGATCTGACCTGCCGAAGGAGCTGATCCTGAGAGATCATGAAGGCATGCGGCATTCCAGCACTGAAGCTACCAAATGTTCTCCTAAGTATCAGTGTTGTCAAATGATTAGCATGTAACACTTTTCTACAAACTGTAGACACAAAAAATGAAGTACATTGACCTCTGGGAGTAAATCTTCCTTATTAAGCCGATTTCTGGTGTCTGTGTGTCTTTCTATAATATTTCTACTGAAGAACACAAACCTCCTTTTTAGTTACTGTCCATCATGTGCTGCAATTAGCAAAATGCTTCTTACATTGTATGTTACCGCTGCAACTCACGTTTATATGCTTTCATCACTTCTTTGAAATTCTATTTTACAATCAGGGACCATCAGCATCCAGGCAACTCCTGATTGAACCATACTGTATGTGCCTGTCCCTCAGCATCCTCTAAGGTTTCCCTTTGTTTGGCACAACTCTTTGTGTCCATAATGAGGCAGTCATTAGAGAGAGCCTCTGGGAATCCTGAGGCTAGTGTTGTAGTATGCATAGGTCTCTCAGATGTGACCAGTCCCACTGTAATTATGTGCTAACAGCCTATTATGGGGAGTGGGTGCCATAGGGCTTGAATTGGATGATTCCCATTTATCTGGATAAAATCTGCAGAGAGCTTTGGTTTGATCCAATCCGGCCACAACCCACATAACGGCCGGATCTACAGTTGGGCACTCGATCCTAAACAAATACTCATCCCCAATGTCTCTCCCTCTCCTCCTTTAGGTCTCCTCTTTTCTCTCGTTTTTGTGTTGCATTCAAAGTGTGTAACCCTCAAACTCTCTGGCATTCATATTACATGACTCACTTTGTGTAACTCTCAGTCTTTCCTCCATCAGGTTCTCAGAGTTTTAACTGTCATGCCGTTTTCAGTGGTGTCCTTTAAAGGTGCAACCAAAAATATTTTGCTACTGCCCGCCCAGTATCCTCTATCCCAGCCCCCACCTTTTGCCTAAAGCTGCACAGATGAAAGGTCAGTGGAGAAAAGAAGATCATCCATAGTCATGTGAGATTTTTCCGCTGTACCTCCCCGCGACCTTCTCTATCCACTGAAGGGCTGCACACCTATTGCAGACATACTTGTTTCTTTTCTCCTATAGCTGCTCATGCGTTCATGCCGGCTGCATATGAAGCGACGCTATCATTAGCAGAGGCGCATCTGTTTAACAGAGCTGGCTATATAGCAGCACACAGCTTTTGATGGCTTTGGTCCGATCCCCACAGGAGCTCATTAAATCTGCCAGTGAGGCAGGACCACCCCACCCCCTACTACAACCACCGCTATGGTATACCCGCTACATTGCTGAAAGGGGAATGAGAGAGAGAGAGAGAGAGAGAGAGGCATATAGTAGACAGAGGGAAGAGTGGGAGGGGTGAAATGGCAAGAATGCCGAATACAGATAGATGTGTAACAATGTATGGGGGAAGGGTGAAGGAAAAAGGGGGGAGGGTGGAAAAGGAAAGGTGTGGCTGATAAAGGTATGGATAGAGACAAAAGAATGGAATGGTAAACAGATGGGAAAAAGAGGCGATGGTGAAAAGAAAGGGTCGCACGGAGGTCAGATTAAAACAATCAATCGAAGCGGAGAATGAGATGGAGCTTGTCTCTACATATACAGTAGCCTATATAAACGGCTTCTGTGTTATCAGGTTATCTGTGGATACATGAAGAGCTGACATCTGTGTCGGGCAGCTGGCCCTGTGAAATGGGATTAGTGCACAAATCACGTTTCATACATCACTAGACATCACCTGCCACCCTCTCAAATTTAGATATACGTGAGCGATACATGCACTTAACCCTCAATGTCTAGCCCGTCTCTCTCGCTCACATTTGTGTCAGTACAAAACATTTAAATGCAAGCTTGTGCGCACGCACACACACACACACACACACACACACACACACACACACACACACACACACACACACACACACACACACACACACACACACTGTCTGTGGTCATGAATCTCAGTTGGTTCAGTCCCGTGGTATTCAAGGCGGGGTGAGTGGGTTACAGTCTCTCTCAGGATTTGCCAATGAGAGGGCTAAGGAGGATGGATGTTCTCTCACTAATTAAACACTGCAGTCTGTAGGGACTGAGCCCAGCCTGCAGTAGTGGCCATGCCCCGCTCTCCTCACACCACCCCGCAGTGATGGCAGAAAGGGCATTCCTGCACACACACACATACACACAGCTCATTACATCAACCAGCTAAGCCGCACGACCACACACACACACACACACACACACACACACACACACACACACACATAAAGCTATCATGTTATATATAATTCATATTTGCAGATAACTTTAACTATCACGGTAAAAGTGTTCTTTACCATGTCTACAGTTCACCTTAGACAAAAGTACGAAAAGTATAGTAACTGTATATTGTAGATCTTGCAGCCATAAACTGCACTGGCTGCTCTACAAACAGGCATTCCTAGACATATGCTACAACTCATTTTATACAGAATTGCTTGGTTTGAATTATTCGTGTGCTTTTGTATTATGTGCCATATGGTATCTTCTGGCTGGATCAAGTCATGCTTATGACTTTAAACAGAAGTTGAAGAGTGTGTGCTGTAGACATGGCCTGTGGTAATGTTATCCTATGCACATTTCTATAATGTCTCTGTGTGCATTGTGTTTTTTTCTAATTGCAACACTCCTTGTCTGTGTATCTGCACAGTAACAAACATCACATCAAGGATGACCAGAATACAATGGGGAAGCATATCAGGAAAGCAGCGAAGTGTGACAGAGCTGACAGTCTCTTTCATTCCACAGTTTGCATTTCCTCCCTCATTACACTCCCTCTTTCACCGTCTTTCCCTACCGTTCTCTCTGTTTTGCCTTCTCCTGGTCTTTCACACATGCACACAACATGTCACTGCTATCACAAACACACTGTATCAACTGAAAGAGTGCCTTCATCTGCTATGCCTGTCTGACAGACAACACATTTTCTGGAGCCGTGCTCTTCTTTCTAGGCACAGAAGCACATGGGATCCAAACAAAACCTGTGGAGTATGAAAAACCTGGTGTGAGTCAACTGTTTTAGTGCAGCAAACGTCATTTTAATCAGAACATCCAGTGATGCCTGACATTATATAAAATAATGTTTTGAAGATAAAGACTGGAAGGGATCTAAAAAAAAGCAAAACTTCAGCCTGTGATGGAAGCTTAAGTATGATTACAGGCCTCTAACACTGCAAGCCTGCTTTCCTTTCAGGACCACTTCACTGACACTGTTCTTTCAGAACCACATGTACATATGCACATGAAGCAGGAGTTATTTTCTCATATCCCTTAAATGCTGTGAAAATAAAAGCTAATCGTTGCCTGTCACCGAACTGTTGTTTCACGCGAAAAGCCGCAGGGGGACCCCTGCTGCTCCTCACTTCATTGTTGTTCTTCCCATGTCACTATTCATGCATACTTTGTCAAACTATGTAAATATTGCTTCAGTCACACGCAGCACTGGAATGCCATTGAGAGCGAAAGCACTCGCTTAGGCTTTTAGGCTTTTTTCCACTAATTATGAAAGCCTGCCTATAGTCACAGTCAATCATTATCAGAACCTCTAGGCAAAAGCATTTTCAACACAGTTCCACTGGTTGATCCCAGTCACAGCCAAATCCCCAGAGCACATTCATCTTAGCCCACTCAGAAGATGGTAAACCCCCCTTCAGTCGAGATGTAAGGCATACGGTAATTCCCAAAAATCCTGGTTTGCTGTAATCCTCTGCTACTAAAAGACGAGACAGGATTCCCAGGGATGTCAGGATCCATCTGGATACAAAAGGATGCTGTGCAGTGTGCAGTAAGAGGGCATGTAAAACTGAATTTGATACACTACATACATCTAAATTAATTGAACTTGACATTAGACTTTTATATTTATGATGTTTTCTCTTTTTCAGATGAAAAGTTAATTCACAAACTTGGCTTACATCACTGTAAAGAAACCATTGCAGATAACTTTTATTATGCTGATAGGTAGGTAGGTAGATAGGTAGGTAGGTAGATAGATAGATAGATAGATAGATAGATAGATAGATAGATAGATAGATAGATAGATAGATAGATAGATAGATAGATAGATAGATAGATAGATAGATAGATAGATAGATAGATAGATAGATAGATAGATAGATAGATAGATAGATAGATAGATAGATAGATAGATAGATAGAGCTCCTACTTAACCAGTGCATGTTGTGAGCCAAAACCCTCTAACAAAACCCTCTCTGTGCTCATCAGCCATTGAGGCAAGCCGCTCTTGGAACACGCCACCCCTACTAGAATAATGGGCCACTTTACAGGCCTCCAAGTTAGTTCACAGAATTTAGAGCTGGGAAACAGCTAGCACAGGGTTCATTGGGAGGAGGGGTAATTTAATTGTTTCCTTCGTTTTTGTTTTTGTAACCCCCCCCCCACACACCCCTCCTCTCTCTCCTCTTTTAGTTCTGAAAAGGGGGCTGACAAACATGCAATGAAGGGGATTGTTTTGTTGTTCCGCGGGACAAGTGGGCGAGGTAAACAAAACCAGACTGTAGGGTCTATCATCTGGGCTCGGCGGGATGGGATAGGCTGAGCAGTGGGGAGCAACACACATACAGAGGGAGGATTGGTCGGGGTTCTGTGGAGTAAGAGGGGTGAGGGCTGTTTTGGGGGTAGGGGAGGGTAGAAGTGGTGAGGGTAAAGGGTCCTGGGGGAGAGAGAGCAGAAGGGGTTTACTCCGGAAGAAATGGGAGGTGGACATGAGTGCTGAGTTTACTCCTCCGAGTGTGGGCATTGTATTTGGTGCTGAAGTTCTCATGCATGTCCCGTTTTTGGCTCCCTAAAATGTCGGAAAGTGATGGAGCTCTCCACGATTAAGCGGACAAGTGGCAGCTCTGCTCTGCGCTCCCACAGCTCAGGCTATTTACATACTCAAGAGGAACATTAATGCCGGCCTATCCCCCAAAGCTGAACAAAGAAGCACACAAACCTTCCTCAGAGGCCTATTACGCACTTAATTGAGGATTTGTGGAATAGTAAAAAGGGGCAAAGGAAGAGGAAGGTGGGTGAGACGGGGAGGGGTAGTGGGTGAAGTGGGCAATGACACTGGTTTTACTTTTTTTTTCTGTGTCCCTGGTCAGATCAGACCTCGGCTAACGGCAGGAGGAACAAATGGGTAAATGATATCTAGCTACATCTTTGTCACCATATGGAAACTCTAAGCATCGTCAAATCCTTTTTTTCTCTATTCATCCCTTTGCTCTTTATTCCCCATTCGTCGATCCTCCCATTATCCTCATTATGAAACATAAAAGCTTTACTCTAGAAAGAAAGGATATGAAGAGAAAAGCAGCTTGAGCAACTACAATATATTCTTTTAAAAAGCTCAAAAGAAGTTAAATATAAACAATCAATATGAATATATTTCTAAGTATATTTGAAATGCTTTTTTGATTCTGTAAGGTCACATGGTCCAGTATTTGAAACTGTCAATCATATATCTCTCCTAAAATTCAAGTAAAAATGAACTATTTCACTGCTTTTTTTGTCTTTTAGAGATATTATGTGTTGAGGCATGAAGAGAGCAATGGCACAAACCAAAGGTAGCTCCATCTGATAACCAGTGTGAATCTGTCAGACTGCATCTTGTGACAATTGTTCAGATGAAGTCCTCTATTTGTTTTGAACGAATCTCTTAATGTGCTTTAATTATGAATCTTTTGTTGCAGCACAATGGGCTGATTGTTCTCAATGGCATGGTCTTTGGTGCCAAGAAAAAAAAAACGAGACCCCCCCCCCCCTGTTAGGCCCCTCTTCCCTTTACCAATCACCCTCAAAGCAATTTCGTGACTCCCCCTGCTGACCTGAATTCCGATGTAGCAGGTGCCAATGGGATGTGGGTGGCTTTTTTTTTCGGGAAGGAGGAGGACGGTGGCAGTGCTGAAGGGTTGGGTGGGAGGAGGCCTTCACTGTAGCACAGTAAACACTGACTCAATCCCCTCTGGGGCCCCTCACCCAGTATGTAAATGTTAATGTCTTAATGTGATATTAATTCTGTGGAGTCCTTTTGAAGAAAAGGATATAAAACTACCGATTTAATCATTTAATAGAGAAATCAAGAAATAGGGCCTATTAACCAGATTAAGTTGTGAGAGGAACTTGTTTGTGTCTTGACTGTGTTTTTAAAGGATGTGTTGGCCAAACCCTCTTGTCTTAGTTATGGTGAAAATGTGTTCAACTTGTGGACTTCGTATGCCAATAGGACAGGTGTGGGCTACTCTGACCATGACCTTTGACTTGTGTCCACCAGATGAGAGCAAACAAAAAAAATCCCACGTTTGTACTGGCTACACAGCCTTTGCATCTCAAAATGTTTTATATAATAATACACAGTACTATAAGGTTAAAATTGTTATAATAAAACTTAATTAAATTCTAATAATACAATACATATAAAGCAATCTGATTGTTTGCTAAGCACATCCATGATAAATTACAAGAGAAAACTATATATATATTTGGGTTTTGGTTCATTGTTTTCTTGACTTTCTTTCTTATTCAATATATTTTGTGTATTTTAACATGTAATTGTGTATTTTTTTTACGTAAGTATATTAGCTCTTGAATTGTATACCGCTAACAATTTAAGGTTTCTTTTCTTTTCATTATTATCTCTGTTGTTTATAGTCATGTCTATTCTTCACTATGAGCTCACCAAGGCAAGTTCCTGACAACATTTGTTGTTGTAATGAAACTAAATGAAACTAAATCTCCATCTGTATTCACCACTTTTTTTGCCACATGACAAACACACATGGTTCCACTGTTTGAGGTTATGATTCATCCCTTACGCATCAACACAGATTATATGGTCAGTTTAATGATCGCTACTGTCTCATAGCGAAACTGAAGAAATGCCTTGACCATGGCTAGCGGAGAGATCTATCGTTTTGCCGCCCAGCAGCAGACCCGCTAGTGAATGCCTCTGTTTCTGTTCCTGTGCAGTCATACAGAAGCGAAGGGAGCCAGGCTCTTTGTTTGGTCAACCCATGGGAAAGGCCTCACTCTGTTGTGCTCTCTGAGAACCGAAACACTGATTCTATAGGCAAGACTAAAAGAGAAAAAGAGCATGAATCCCACATATTAGGAATATTCACATCACCTCAGGAGTAAGTGATGAGGAGGAGATGAATCGCAATTCAAGACCTGAAAAGCAATGAGCGGGCAAAGGAATACGGGGGAAAATCAAGTGCAGAGACAAATAAAATTGGATGATATTAAGGCAATTAGGAAGGAATGAAATGAAAGAAACGGCTAAGGGAAGAGAAAGAGAAGTATTGAGAATGTGAGAAAATGAGAGAGACAGAGATAGACGAGCATCAGAGTGAAAAGAGGAGCTGGATGGTACTTTGGCAGCTTCTGCGTGTTCCCAGGAGGATTACTCAAGCACTGGATGCCACAGACTGCCAGCAAGACCAAAGAGAAGCTCCATGAATGGAGACCCACAACCACACACATACACATCTCTGAGGAAGTCTGAACTGTGGTGTCTATTTCACCTGTTTCCTCTCCTCCCTCTTTCTTTTCCCAGTTCTACTGTCCTTTTTACTTCCTTTTTCCTTTCTTTCCTATACTTTTCCCAGCTTGTTCCCTCCCTCCCTTTTCTCACTCTCTAACTTTCTCACTCTTTCTGCAGCCTCTCGAAGCAGCAGCGAGAGGAGAGTTGTAACGTGCCAGCCACAGACAGGTAACATATGCTCCGTCTTCAGGCAGCTTGTGTGGCCCTTTTAACGTCCTCATTCATGAACAGAGCTGAGACGGAGACCCCCCCCCCCCCCAACATTGTACCCTGCTCGGTCTCTCCATTCTTTGGCCATTTATCTCAACCAAAGAAAAAGTTCTATATTTTACTGTCTGTCCTCCCTGTCTCTTTTTGTCACTCCCACACATTAAAGCCACTCTCCCACTCTATTTAGCACTTCTGGCAGTGTAAAATCTCAGTTTATCTGGCAGAAACCGAAGCGTTTCCACATTGTTCTTGAGTTTTATTGCTTTTCCCAGGCGCTAAACGGAACTGAAGAACATTATGGAGCAGTGTACAAAATATGAAGGCAGCAAGGAAAATAGGCCAGCACTATCTGCTGCCTGCTTGCTTTCTAAATTGTCAGGCGGCACATATAAAAATATAGCTAATGAAAACATGACCATATCATCACATTCTACCCACTGCATGTGAACATATAGGATTCAATTCATCTTTCAGCTTACTCTGCAGTGTCAATGCAATTTTTATTTCTTCAGTTCATGCTTACTGGGGAGGGCTCATTTGCCATCTGGTCGGCCGCTCCCAGTGATCGATGAGTATTACAAACAAATCCATCCAGAGGATTCGCCTCTTATCAATTCTCAAGCACAGCCAACTACTCCATCCACAAAACTGTCAGGATTGACTGGTAAAATTTGATTTCCACAGTAAAGCAGAGTCAATGAATTTATTTTTTTGATCGGTGTGGTGCTACTTTCCTTTCCTTTCTATGTTATTTAACCCTGGCTCGAATATCTCCACAACTACCCTCCCCCTACCTGTATATGTACCTATAGAACAGACTATATTTAACACAAACACACATGTCCGTGCAAATATCTACTCTGCCCTGAGTACCCCGGGCGCTGTCTAGCCTAATTAAAGCAGCGTCTTCACAGATGGCTATCATGACAGATTCTGAGAAATAGGATTTTGACTCGTTTCACTTGGGAACTCAGCAACGCTGCAGGGTTTTGTGTTGGAGTGGGAGTACCTCTCTATGTTGTATTGTGCTGGTATAAGTGCATGATTACTCGGATGCATTTATGCTCAGATTGGTTAACACATTCATGACTGCATGGTGGACTTTCAATTAATAACTTTTGAAAAAAACTTTAGCATTAACAGTAACATGAATTGTTACTATAACAAACACAGCTAAATATTGACGTCACACAAATAACATAGATTTGATTTTTCTCCACAATTTAAGAGGTGTTTCCTTAATAAGAGACATTAAACATTAAAACTGATTATATCTAAAATAGGAATAGTAATTGTTCTTCTGATTAATGCAATCCATTCAAAAGACGATGACATGAAACAAAAAGAAGAATATTAATATTGTGTTTGCTAGAACAGCATACGGAAAGACATAAACACCCAGGAAATAATTTGTTTTCTATAATAATGGAGCACTCTCTGAATAAATTCCCTTACACTAATGATATTCTTCTCCGTAAGCAAATGCTAAATATCTGCATAATGGTCCAAGCAGACTTACATTGATGGTTGTTATGGCTACATTAACAGCATGTAACCCTCTCACATGATAAACGCATATGCTTATTAAAAAAAGGGGGGAAAAATCCACCCCCCACAGATTCAGGACATGCATTTATGTACTAAATGACTCACCCTTACAGCATGTGAGCTAGCCTTGAATGTCTGTTGTGCTCATTCATGTAAGGCAGCAAATGCCACAGTACAGTAGTTTAGAGAGCAGCCTCTGGGAAAAAGGACAAAACGCATTAGCTGCATGGACACGTTCCTTTACTGATTCTCCCAGCAATTACACTGAAGGCCGAGGCCTCTTCAGATCGCAGCCCTGCCACACAACGCCCAAGGTAGGCCACAGGCAGTCCTCTCACCAGGAACCGCCAGTGGAAAATACCATGTCCATTTAAAAATCAAACGTATTATCTTATTATCTAAAATTATCTCGAGTCAACATGCAGTGACAGATTCGTATCCACACCCTAGGCGTTTTTAAGAGACAAGCCAAGAGTAATGCTGAAGACGATCAACTGAAGGTGCAAAAGACAGTTGGTTTCCATGGTGACATTGCTGATGTGCGTGCGTGCGTGTGTGCGTGCCAGTGCGAAATATAGTGCTCGCGTTTTAATATGAAAGAGGGAAAGGGCTGCAACGATTGGCTCAAGAGGTGGGTGGCAATGGTAAGCTAATAAGCGTTTCTATTTTTTTCCTTCAAGGAGCGTTTCCTCCCTCTGGACAAAAATCAAACCCTTGATATAATGAATATAAATATATAAATATAAATGAATATTAAAAAAATATAGGCAACAACATTTTGGAGGAAAGACATAAACTACTGCAAATCACAATGCAGACGGTTTTCTTTCAAGCAAGTTTAGAAGAAAAAAAACATGGATCTACATTTAACTACTTAGTAGTGCATCATTGAGAGCAAACCTTAACAAATGTATTACAGCAAAGACACTCTCTGAACTGAGGCTATAACTTTTTGACTGATTTACCATAAAATCACTACATGCAGAGGCATAGTTGTGTCATAGCCAAGTCGCGCCGTGGTCTATGAAGTAAATGCTTCTACAGTAAAGTCAACCGACCCGGGTAATTCGGTTCAAAGCAACTTCCTTTTTCTTCTGAAACAACAGGAAAACGTTTCCCGTTTGGCTGGAGCAAGGCCGGGGGGGGGGGGGGCAGGGAAGAGATTTAGGGGCTTGTCATGAGATTTAGGGGCTTGTCATAGAGGTTTTATTTACAGCACTGATACCAACGTGTTGCCCACGGCTGCTGTCAAACGTACAGAGACGTATTTTGATTGTTGCCTGGGATGTAACAGCAGGGAATAATGGCTAATTTAGATCATGTATCTGCAGCAAATTAATCCCACTTTTTATTTCATGCATGCACGTTTGAGGCAGTGATCTGTGAGACCAGAAGAAAGGTGTGAGTGAATGCAGCGCGAGCTTATTGTTGACGGTCAGCGTTCCGGGACTTTTCACTGCAGGTTGTCACATCTATGGCTTAATCTATGAGCATAATATGGAATATTGCACAAGGGGGGGAACAAAACAAAAAGGTTATAAAAAGGGGGGGGGGGTCTGCAAACTGGTGTTTTACTGTATTCTTAAATGGTTTACCTACAAACTTGAATCGTTTCTCGTTTAAAGCAATTATTTAAATTATCAATCAATTCAAAAACCCGTGACTTGTTATGATAAACAACAATTAAAGCTACAAATAAAGACCAGGGCATGCCATGCATCTGCTCCTCATCACCTCCAACACCGCGCGTTTATTGATCATGTTTGCAAGCTAAAATAAAAACAAAACAGCATCTTACCTTTGTTGAAAATCACGGTGAAAAAAGTTTTTGGTCTTGTCCCCTTGCAGGGTCTTCGTATCCGCTTCAGAGGGGGATCAGCCACAGCGAGCTGCAGAACGCACAGCGGTCCAGGACAGGAGCGCTTCTCAGACCAAACGGAGGGGTTTTCTGTTCGTTAAATCCGAGGAGCTCCGCAGCTCAACAATCCCACTGAATGAGCTCTGCCTCACCTCACTCTTCGGTGTTTTACTCCCCCTACCCGCCTCCGCCCGTTTCGCCCCCCTTTGTCTCTTCAGCATGGGAATGCCGGATCCCGTTGGTTGATGATGGAGGCCAATAACGTACCCATCTCACTTGTGTCTCTCTCTCTCTCTCTCTCTGTCAACCGCTCTCTCACACATACACACCCTGATTTCCACACACTGTCAAAGTGGATGCAAAACCTGTTCACATCAAACATAAAACATGTTCACACAATCTGCTATAGGCTACATTATATACAGGTCTAATTTATATGATTGCAGTTCAACAGAAAGGAATCCCAGTTTAAACTGAAGTACACATTTCTTTCCCTGTGAACTGAAAAAAAGCACGATGTATATGATCAATGCAAGTCAAAACCATAGGGGAGAGTGGCTTGGGAACATTGTTGGCTCATGCCTCGCTAATGACTCAGTGACAGAATGTGGCTCACATCGGTCTTCTGTGGCCTGTTTGCATGGAATCAAGCGTGAGGTTGAGCACCAAGAACAGGACAACGATAAATAATTAAGAGAATACAGAAAACTTTGGAAACAGAAAAAAAAATACAAAGGCATTGGCCATTTGTTCAAATGCTTGAAATGTCTGATGTTTACATAAGTTTACCTGATAAGGCTCTCGGATGGTGTGAAAAAATGACAATGGTAGTCTTTTAGGCAGAATTAAGGGGTGAGTTTCAGCTGAAGTGCTTTTCAAAAAGCTCCTCAAAGCATTTCACCCAATACCTCCCCGACATTGGAATTAGGTCAGGCTAACGTAAACACATTTCCGGCATGTCTGTACAGGTACAAATATTTCTGCCTTAAGGTTTAACGACGATAATTAACACAACTTGGTTGGAGCACCTATTGGACAGAGCTGAACGAATGCAGTGTAGGAAGGGACAGGATGAGAAAGAAGCTTAACTATTACAGAGCAATTCCCCTGAGAGGAAAAAAATCTGCCTGAAATGTCTTGCAGGTGTTTTACCATCACTGTAGTATTTTATTAGAACCTTGACATTGTATTATATTTGTATACAACAAGTTCAGCTATTTCCAGAACTCCCCAATTTGTTACATCAACTTTAATTACTTTGAAAATATGTTAATGAATCATAATGAGCTAATTGTGCCTGATTACATTATCAACACAAAGTCATTTCTAAAATGTTTATAACTTATAGGAAGGCTCCCGGGTTATTGATCATCCAGATTCAGGCATTACAAAAGTAATCTGCTTCCTGGGTTTACGTTCATGATGTTGGGTAAAAGTTGCAGTCACAGAAAAATGATCCTTCACCTCCCTATGAGATTTCACAGTCTTCAAAGGTGATAGGATATCTTCAGTACGGGGTCAAAGAAAACTGGATTTGTTGTTTTGCACCTTGTCTACACTGGCTGTACCTTAAGAGTAGCATGTCAACAGCACAAAAGCAACAGCTTGTTAGTTGGTACTTTTGTAACCCATGTGTAACAAATTCATGTCAGGATCATTCTCCTTCTCCGTGATTATGTTAGGCATAATACCTAATACCTCGCTGCATCGAAACCTTATTCTGATTATTTCTTGGTTTTTAAAATACATAGAATCACTTTTCAAAGACATGAGCAAAATCACAATTTTTCTTGGACCCAAAAGCAGAACAAGAACAGCGGCTGGCAACAGTTCAATTAATGTATATGTATATGTACAGTATATGTATGGGGCAGGCAGTGGGAGGCGAGTGGTGAGTCAGGCAGGCTGGGATCACAAGATGTGTAATAATCCTGAAGCAGAGGCACTGGGTTGGACTACAGTTTACACAAACACAAGAGCTCTTAGTTTGGCCGTAGTGTTAGCAACACATTGGTGAACTGCAGGATCTTGATGAGTGGATGGATTGCAGGTGTGCAGGTTGATTGGCAGCATGAGTGAAATGTAGAGTTACTCAGACAGACAGAGAGAGGGAAAAAAAACAACAAGAAATAAAGAAATGAAAACAGCCG
This sequence comes from Leptoclinus maculatus, assembly GCA_032191485.1. Lineage (NCBI taxonomy): Eukaryota > Metazoa > Chordata > Actinopteri > Perciformes > Stichaeidae > Leptoclinus > Leptoclinus maculatus. The sequence goes on from JAVDOI010000007.1 coordinate 10,454,778, forward strand.
TAACACAAGGAGAGAGGCCAGGACAGCCAGAACCGAAAGAGATTAACTCAACTATGTTAAGGTTGATGTCCTCAAAAGACATACACATTGACTGTTGGTAGGAGAAAGGATACAAATGTTTGTCTCCAGTATCAACGTAAAACACTTTATGCTCCACCATCCATCACGACCTCCTAATCTGTTTTGCGGCACCATATACAACATACTACCTACACCTTTGCAGCTGAATGTCCTCCCTTATCTATAAGAAAGGACAGTAATAGGAAAGTGTAATTCTCATCATCCACTTCTTGTACCTGTTGGCCGTAGTTCCAGTGTGATCTTACTGTCATCCTTTAAAACCATTATCTTGTCAAGTAATCACTATGTGCTAAATCTGCCAGATAATTAAAATATAGAAATTTGACTGCACAATCAGAAATGACTATAGATATTATACATCGGAGGAATCTTGCTGCAGGCAATGAGCATTCTTCACTGCGCATATGTGCTTTGTCTTTGATGACAGACATGCTTTGCAATAGGAGGGTGATTTATGAGATTGATTGATAAGAGAAGGCAAAAGACAGTTAAACAATATATTTGTCTGCATTTTTCCTGACTCTAAATCAACCCATCTCAGGTACATTTTTCCGATTGCAGCACTCCGCTGTTTCAGCACTGGAGGACCAAATGTAAGCCAGCACCATTCTGAAAAGGCTGCCAGATTTGCCTAATTTTCTGGGTAGCTTATGGTGCATGAGAATCAGCAGGGAGTAGCATGTTACTTCTGCTTTTCCATGGCACGTTGACCAGTTCACTTTTTCTTCATGTCATTTTGCAGATTACTGAGGGTTAAACTCAGCCTTTCACAGGATGTGACCTCCCAACAACACCAGGAGCTACAAATAAAAACAGGACAACAAAATCATCACCCCAAATCAGTTGGTCTAGGTGTTGAGTGACATTCATGGGATTAAAGAATTCAGGCCCATGTGCACTTCTGTGTGTCAATATATATCATAGATTACATACTAAAGAACCTTTATATGCATTGGGATGAATAGAGGGAGAGCAGCTGAGGAGGGATCCCTCTCCCAGGATTGACAGAAGTGCAATAGATGTCATGTGTACAGAATGAACAACATTATCAAATGAAACAACATGAGACATTTTACACATAATGCAAGCAGTCATAGCAGTAGTAGCAGAAATAATATAAGAGTAATAATAGCAGCAGCAGTGGATAGAATGATAATGATAATAAAAGAAGTAATAGTATCATTATGTTTTTAATGGTATGCATTTTAATAAGTTGTTTAGGGAAGAAACTATGATACACAGCTACCATTTGCACCTGTGCCTGTATAAAAGGGAACATTAATCTTTAAGGGCTTGAGCCAGAGTTGATGGCCTCTCAGGAGCAATCAGGAAACCTACAAGTGTTACGAGGATGTTCGAGGGTAATAAAGCAGGCGAGTCTTCAGAATTACCCCGGTGGGGTTTCCTTGGGGGAGGAGGTTAATGCAAGTATTGAACTGTGTGCTAAGCCTTGCATATTTGAAAGATTGCATTCAGTGCTGGTGAATGGTACATATGTTTAGAAGAACATCTAAAACAAGAGAATGTTATTGCCGCGGCCCCCCTAACAAAGGAACCCCGCCTGCCCTCACATTACATATACTGCATATTTCCTGCTGTCTCTTTCATTCATTCCCTCTCTATCTCGCTATCTCTGTATTCCTATTTTTTCCTGTTCGCTCCCTTTCTCTCTCACACACTGTTTCTCAGCTCAGCAGCAGCTGTAGGAGTCAAACAATCACAGCTGTAATAAATCATATTGCTACTTCTTGCTGTGCAATTCAGTCACAGGCCTGCATATGGATGAAAACACATCAATACTGCAAAATTGCTTTGTGTGTTGAAACACGTGTGTGTTGTATATTTATTCAGGGCTGTGAAGTATATAAATTGCTATCTTCCATTTTATATAGTCAAGCCATATCTGGGAGGTAATGGCTGCATAATATGCTCTGTTTAGGTTCATGTATTTATTAGAGGGCTGAAGGGGCTGAAATAAGAATGGTATTGGGGAACCAGAATGAGCTGCCATAGGCATGATGGGTAGAAAATGGGGTTGGGATAACATCTAAGGGCAGTAAACACATTACTGCCTAAATAATAAGGCTATCGTTCATATCATTTTCTTCTCTTAACAAATCCCACCAAAGGATCAAAGTATGATATTCCTCTGTGACATAGGCCTCCATTAAAAACACATGAAATGAGCCACACTGTTGCACTGGGTGACAAGTTACCTCATTACAATGCATGGGGCACTGTAGCTTATTCTGAATCAATCCCAGATATGGATGCTAGTGTTGTAATGTGTGCAACAAAAGTGTATCAATCCGCACATGAAAATACTTTCTGATCCTGTAACATCAGTGCCCAATTCTGCCTTGAACATTTGTGACCAATTTTCAAAGACTTAAATCTTCAGTAGGAACATTGGCATTACACAATTATTTAAAACAAATATGGACAAGACTTGATGTAAATGTTTCAGGACATAACCCTAGCCGTACCACTAGAATACTAATAACAGAGCTGTGTGTGGATCTTTAGTGCCAAAATGTTTTAGTTCGAAGAGTTTTCTCACACAGAGAACAAAGCACAGAGGGCTCATCAGGCTAACTGGTAAACTGGTGTGAAAACCTAAACATTTTGTGTAAGTCTGGTGTGAAGTATTTTGCCCCTCCGCCTTTAACTATTGAGTTCTCATGGGAGCATTTTCCCATCATTATCCAGGTACTTTGCTCAGGGTTACATCTCCGTTCCCAGGACAGTCAGGACTTGGTTAAGTGTTGCCCATGTTTCTATGGATGATGCCCTGTGAGCTAACCAGGGCCTGTGAACAGACAGTCTCCCAGCCCAAGTGGACAGGACTCTCCTCATGGGACTATACTAAGCTGTTGTTCAACTTCAGTAAATGGGTGAAGGAAAGACAGAAAGTCTTTGATGGATGTTGTTCCTGAGTAGTGCAACAAAGGCACTGTATAGTTTTGCATGCCAATTGTGATCTTACATCGAGAACATTAAGTGTTATAAATGGCTGGATATTTTATATACTGTGTATATATACTGTATATATATATATATATATGGGAAGACAAAGAAAAAGGAGATCTTACAAAGTAATTAAAATGAGAACTTTACAGCATCAACAAATCATAAGTAAATTGGACATAGGCCTAAAATAAAAACAAATAAAACGTCAAGATGTATGGCTGTGACAGCACAGATAACCTCTAGTAAGAAAATCACACCTGGTAAATGTAGAGGCAAAATTGCTCTGACGACCTCAGTCTATGCTCAGGCCCTTAAGGTTTTAGAAAATCTATTATATACTGTGTTCTGAGCACAGTCCAAGTCCTGCAGTAAAGTAAGAACTGCATTTTATTAAATTGATGAGAACATTCATGAGAGTGAAATATTTCTACGGCAGGTGTTGTGCAATCCCTCTTTGGCATGTCTTTTGAAAAGTCTGACTAGCATGTTATAGACCAGCTGGTTGAGCTCATGTTTCTTATCAGTTCAGCATAGTGACGGAGGTTTGCAGTTTTTAAATCACTGACTGAAGGCTTTGGCTGGGGTTAAAGCACAGCCTCTCTTCACATGAACATACCTATGCATTCTGGGTGCTCAACATTGGGATACGGATGTGGGGAATATATGGCTGCAGTAAACAAAACTGTGGTGACTTTAAAAGCTTTTAACACAAACATGGTGGCTTTATTAAGAGTGATGGTTTTATAAATCAAAATACAAGGCCTAATTGGCCCTGGTGATTTTAACAATATCCACCAGTCGTAAAAGAAAGACCACTTAAGCACTTCATGGGCTGGCTCTTAACTTTATTTCAGATCTTTTTATTTATTGTAAGCCTCAGATGCTCAGCCTTCTGAAGGTCCCTCACCTTTGGAACTTCCTGTCTGAGGCTTGAAGACTCGAAAGTAGAAAAAAAGCCTCTTATATAAAAAGCTGTATTTAACATTCTGAACATTGATATAGCAGCAAGCAACAATTTGTAATGTAAAGATATAGTGGGGTGACTTTTACCTGGGCAGAGAATGAAGTCGCTCTTCCTCTGTGTGTGATGTTATCTGATCTTCTCCTGGCTTTGTTAACATAGCCGGGCTGGCCGCTCATGGTTTTGGTGCATGTTCGTGCATGTGAGCGTGCCTCACTGGTTCGCTCATGGCAGAGCGTCGTCCACCTTTAATATTGGCCTCAATTTCACTTTTACAGTTCCAGTAAACAGTTCCAGTTTGTTTTCGTGGATTTAATTCTATTTCATTTAATTGCCTGATTTCACCTGTGTCATTGTTATAGTTTGTGGTATTAAAATCTTTTAACCAAAGTTCCTAATGTGAGGCAGCTTGAAATTTCAATTTCAGTTATTTCATTATTTTGAAATCCCCCAATTCAGAACAAATCAACCAACAAACAGAGCCCAGCTCCTATATTGATGCTCCCGGAGATAAAGTAATACTTTTTATTGCCACCTTTTGGAAGTCGATATAAGCTGCAGCTCCTCTATCCATGCAGACTCACTTCTGAATAATGGAGGAGGGTCAGAATGGAAGTAATTGATTTAATTTGAACACAGAAAATGGAATTGATCTGTGAATAATGTGCTCCGTTTATGGCTGTGAAAATGGTGCTTCTCTGACCTAGATTCATTTGCCTCATAGCACAAGCCCACTGTGTGCTTCATAGAGCAAATATAAGGTGTTTATTTTCACATCATATTCATTTAATGATAGGAATCGGTAGAATATATTTGTTCATGCATACATACTGAGTTTTACACTACGATGAAAAAACAATCACACTGAGCAAGCCTTACCGCACCCACATTATATTTAATTAAAAACGTCATGATTTGTCTGTCTTTAGCTACAATATGTACATCTCTTGGGTCATATGAATTGGTAGAATAATTCAGTACATTACAACATATATACATACCAATGATTACAACACAAATTCAGACAGAGGCGTGAAATGGTTTTCTGGTCACTTTCAAGACTGAAACCTCATGCTGAGGGACCTGAACACTGACGTTTTCTGATGAGAGCTTGATGCCTAGCACATCTAATGTGTTAGCACCCCCTTCAGTTAGAGCACTGTGTTATCCAGTGTCGTCCAGTGCTTCTGCATTGAATAAGAAAATGCCCTAGTGCAAGAAAAAAATAAAAAACGGTTAGGGAGGATGAATAGACTGAAAAAAACAGACAAACATAAGGGAAAGAGGACTGTAAGATATGAAGTCGTTTACATATTTAAGAAGCATAGAGGGAACAAGGTGAGTCGGACAGTAGCATCTTTATTTCATATTGCTCTCTATCCAGTCTTTGAAGTTGGCTACATGTGTGTAGACTGTGTAGAGGTCAGGATCACACTCCCCATGGTCATAGCCAAAGCTCACCAGTCCCATTAGTCTCCACAGCCCTTTGCTTTCCCCCTGCACCTGCCTAAAGTTGAGAGAGAGCTTCTGGTTGTTGCTGGCTTGGTTCTCAGAGAGGGCGGGGAGGACAAGGATTCCCCCTGTGTCAGAGGGACATATGTTAGAGGGTTCATAGTCCGGCTTGTGGCTGGCACAGAGCATATTGTCTGTGACGCTGACTGGCACGCCATTGCGAGCATACTGGCGCTCACAGGGGACTATATCAGCAAGGTGAACAAGCCCAACCCTTGCCCTTTCATCAGGACCTAAACTTGAATCAGGCAGTGGAGACCAGCCTGTCACAAGCCCTTGCCCAGAGGTCACTTCTTCTCCCTGGCTGTCAGAGAGGCAGAGGGAAAGGACCTTCTCCCCGATCCTTGCTTTGTCCAGTAACTTGACCACAGCTATGTCAGAGTCGAGAATATGGGGATCGTAGTTTGGATGAACAACAATGGAGGCCACCTAAAGGAGAAAGACATGGACTTACTGTTCAAGTTTGGTTTTAGGGTCATTAAAAGACAAGATCTGACGCTTACCCTCAGGTGTTGAAGACCTTTGCTTTCCCTGTGGTCGTCACGGTACTGCTTCCCTACCACCACCTTGATCTTGGCAGCATCCAGAGGGTACACCTTCCCCAGCTCTGTCACACAGTGGGCTGCGACCACCACCCTCTTTTGGTTCACCAGAGCCCCACTGCACACCAGCTGCCAGTCAGTAGCCTGATTGTGGCTGCCAGTTCCTGCTTCAACGTCCCCCTTCAGGGACCCTGCCTGGCTATCTGCCTTGGTCACCTTGGTCCCAGCTCCGTTGGTGAAGCGGCGGTAGATGGCTGCCAGCCAAGGCCAGTGAGCCTCCGCCGGCCTCTCTGGGTCAAAGGTTGGATGCTTCCCACACACTGCCAAAGAGGAGGTGACAGGATGAGAGGACAGAGAGGGAAAGACCACAATCAAGAGAAGGGGCGGGAAAAGGAGTACAGGAAAAAATTAGACCCACACTGAGACAGTGTCAACACTTAGTGTCTTTGATTTGTCTTTCCCTTCTGAGGGCTTTTATTTTTCATGTACACATAAGCTTGCTGCCTTTAAGATTGTGTGCCAAAATGCAAAGCAGTGGAACAGAAAGAGAAATTGAAATACTTAAAAGCCAGACAATCTTGTGAAATGTGAGAGTTCCTAACTCTTGAACGTTTTTTTTAAATACAGGCTCTACATAATAGATGGATATCTGTTTTACTTACCCTTTACAATATGTTCATAAAATGCACTACGAGTCTAACTCCAGGGCTTGTTAACATGTGGTAGATGTGTGCAGACCAATTGTATTAAAGGTAAACACAGCTCACAGACCCAACACTTTTCCATTAAGGCAGGATGCCCATGAAGAGCAGCCAGTTTTGTGTTTGCTGCAAAAAGTGGCTGGCCCAATGTGTTTTCCCTCCGCTCTGAAGAATATTAACAGCTATTTTAAAGTGATTAGGTCTGGAGGCGCAAAGGTTCCAAGTTGACCACTCTGGGTGGATTAAGTCTCCTTAGCAACGTTTATATATTGATGGGAAGGGAAGGTGTGATTGGATCTACTCTGCAGCAAAGCTGTCCCATCTTCTCCATAATGTATTGTAGCGACCCTTGGTAAGGTCAGCTACGAGATCTTATTTGTGGTGTTTTATTAGCGGACAGTACACAGGCTACTGTGGGCCGTATATAGCCTACGCCAAAACAACAGTCAATACCGTTAAAACGTTCTCTAACAAGCTTAACCATCTGCTCCCGGTAACTCTCAACAGGCTAGCAGCACAAACAACAACATCCCCCCCTCACTCTCTCTGCCAATCCCAGGTACGCTCATGTGTGCCACCCACCACCATAGGGTGATTGACAGATTTTACAGCTTTGCAGGCATGACCTCAGTAAATGCAATAACCAACTTTATCGATAACACAATAACACTTATAACATAACTTAGTCCGTTACAGTATGCCTTCAGCCTTTTACATATGAAGTTGTTGTTGCTGATGATGATGATGAAGAAAGTGGAGACTGTTGTTCATGTATTTTGTCCATTTAATTACAACCTGGAAGACGCCTTGTTTACTCAGAGATGCGGATCTTTTCAAACTCTCATTGCATCTATCTCACAGCTCAGCTGTAAATGTCAACAATTGGCTTTTTCATTTTAGTAGCTGAGGAGAGTTACAGTGAGCAGGAAGGAGAGAACTACAGCTGACAGGGATGCCTAAGAGACGGGTGACATTGTATTGTTCGATACCAGCATTTAGAGGCAATAGTAATATTTTAAGAGAATTAAGATGTCTGACAGAGCGACTACATCATCATAGTGTATCCACATTTCATTGCTGATATGTGGGCATTAATCACCGTGTTACAATGTGTTTGTTTTGTGGGAGTGTGGCGTTTATTGCCGGTGGTCAGCCAACTAGTAGTTCTTTGCTGCCCTCACCTGGCGAACAGGACACATGACGCCCGCTCCACTTCCCAGTCTTCAAGCAAGTGCGGCGAGAACTGCCAGAGTGGTGGTAGAAAGGAGAGGCACACTCGTACTCTATGTGCGAGTAAAGCTGGTGGAAGCCCTGGGGCAACTGGGAAAGCACTGGAGGACCTCTAGTGGGGCCGTCAGACTGGAGCAGTCGGCCCAGCCCAGAAGAGTAGAGCTTGTGCACAGGTGTCTTTCTGCGTGGGGAGAAGAAGAGGCCAGGGGTGTGTAGACATACCCTTTAGGTTGTGTAAATCCTTTTGGATGCGAGTACAGACAAAAATGTATTGTATAACATTAGACTCATTGCTTTTAATTCTTCAGTCACTAAATAGCTTCATAATATACAGAACTTATGGACCTATGTTATATGACATAACGCATTGGTAAACATACCTGAATGGTGCCTGAAGTGGCAGAACTCTTTGTCTAACCAGCTCCGACACTTTGGGCTCCCGGCATGCTGCAAATACACACATATTTATGAACACACACGGATAGCACATAAAAATACACATACCAAGGTCCGCTGTGATGTGAATGGAGAGACTGGAACTGGAACAGTGACTGAACTGTGGGGATTTGTAGACTGACAGGAGTACCGTTGTCTTTATCGGTATCACTGTCTGATATAGGCTGAGGGTTTTAGAAGTTTGTAAGTGATGGTTATAATAAGGGTTAAAGGAAAAGTTTAATATTTTTGGAAATACACGTATCTGCCGTCGTGGCAAGAGTTAAATGAGAAGACCAGCCCTCATGTCTGTGCTTCAAACATGAGCCAGTTAGCTGAGCCTAGCATAAAGACTGAAAACGGGTAAAAAGCAAGTCTGGCTCTGTTCAAAGCTATAAAGAAATGCCTACAAACGCCTCTAAAGCTCACTACTTAACACTACTTTTGTTTAATCCGTACAAAAACAGAAGGGAAAAAACTAAAATATGTGCTTTGAGCCAGACTAGCTGTGTTGCCCTTTATGCTAAGCTACATAAAGGGCAAACCGGAGTGTTACCGGAGTGTAGGTAACAGACAGTCAAGACTGGTATCAATTTTCTCATCTAACTAAGAGAAAAAAAAAACTATTTCCAAAACTGTAGAACTTCATTGAAAAGAAGAAGAAAAATCCATCAACTGCTGCGTATCCTCCAACAGAATAACTTGCTTTGTCTTTTATTCTTCACTCTTTAATTCATGAGGAAAGTTGAGTCACAGACACTTTGACCACTTTATCTTTTGGCAAGAGCTGAAGAGCATCCAAAATTAATTACAACTAATTAACATAGCACTCCAAACTTTATGGATTATTGTACTGCACCATTTTTTTACCTATTAGCATTTCACGCTAGCATTTTATAACCCTTTACTATTGGCCTTTGGGCTACATCAACAAGTTTGATGGCCTGACATGAAGTGAGAAACTCATGACACCTCGTTAATTACTTACTCATTTTCTAACACAACACCGCACAGTCTGCTGTACTGAATGTTTGTCCTCGTCTGTACTACCTTTAGATGATAGGCTATACACCTTATTAGGAGGTGGTGTCTAGGCTACATGCCTACAGAAATGTCATCAGTAGAAAAACAGTGACCAAACAGATGACAGTACCTCTGACACATAGAGGTTGTTTGCCACTCCAGGTACCATTTGGCTGGCAGGTACGTCGGGCATTACCACTGATAGCATATGAGTGGTTACAGAAGAACTCCGCTGTTTCAGGCTCCAGTCCAGGCACCAGTTGGTAGTAGCCATGGTAGAGGCGAGAGAGAAGTGGGCAGCTTTTCCCTGCAGAGGGGGAGCAGACAGTAGGTGAGGGTGAAGACCAACATGGAGCGGATGATATTCACTTTTATTTATTTTTTTCAATGACTTTCTCACCGGTGAAGCTTTGGTTGACCTCTTTCTCTTTCTCTTTTTCTTTTTCTTTGTCCCCCCTCTCCCTCTCCAACTCCTCCTTTGTTTTCTCAGCCGAATCCTTCTCTCTCTTGTCCTCTTTAATTGTTGGGTTTTCCTTTGGTTTCCCATTTTCCTCACTTCCCGCCCTGTACATGGTGTACTGTGTGATGTTTACTCTCGTGGGAAGGATTTTACTCCCCGGCTCTGGAGAACTTATGGTATTATTTTCCTTCTGTGTATCTTTTGTATCATGTATAACGGTGTTGTTCTTTGTCATTTCCAATTCAAATATCTCCACTGTGTTGTCACCCTCAGCTATGATGACCGTTCTCATCTTGGTGTCATTCGGGCCCAATTTGTCCGAATCTCTTTTTCCATTCACCTGCTCCTCTTTTCTTTCCTTCTCTTCTTGTCCTTTGTCTTTTATCACAACTATTTCTGTGATATCTGTCTTTTCTGTCTCCAAGTTTGTGTCTGGGCTGCCTTCTTTTTTCTCAGGTGGCTTCCCAACCTCAGGTTCTTTCATTTCAACTGTATTCAGGCTGTTGTCTGGGCCTTCACTATCCACTTTATCTTTGCTGCCTCCAGTGGGTTTCTCTGACCCAGTATTTCTTTCCTCTAGCTCTCCTTCATTCCCACCCTCAGACACAGTTTTCTCTGGAACGGTACCCGTAGATTTATCTTCTCTGTCGACTGCTGTTGTATTGTGGTGCCCAGTGTTTATATCTCTCCCTCCAACGCTTTCTTTTTCACCAGTTGTGTTTTCTTGACCTTTCTCATTAGTTTCGCTGATATGTTTGTCACCATCTGTTTCGTTGCCTTTTTCAGTTTTTTTTGCCTCGTCTCTGTCCTTTTCTTCTTCAGTGAGAGTATTATTCACTGTGGATACAGAACATAAAGAAAGATTATTACTTCATTGTCAGTCAGCAGCTGATTTCAAATCTATTTTCTTTTTCTCAGCACTGACTCATTTTCTGATGACCTTATAAAAGACAGTGAAATGAGCTATATGTATTTCTAATCCCTGTTATTTAAGACACTTTGTCTGACCTTGGGTGCAAACAGGAGGAGTCCCACTCCAGGTGTTGTTAGGGAGGCAGGCTCTCTGGGAGCTCCCACTGAGTTCATGGGGCTGGTAGCACAGGTACTGTAGAGCAATGAGGACATCATTGGGTCCATAAACCAAGAAGTGATTCCCATGTGTTGGCTTGGGTGGTAGAGCACAGACTATTTCCACTGGCACTGGAGACAGGAAAGGAAAATCAGGCTTTTAGTGGCTGCAAATCGTCCAATTTTCCGCAATCTGCACCACCTCTAGGGCAGTATGCATGGCATTCAGATCAAGCATGTGACACACAAATGACTTTCCCAGATCTCACATTTGAATTATATGGCAAAATATGGTATAATCACGTCATTATCTTACCACACTCTGGGGCAGGCGCACTCCAGGTGCCATCACTCAGGCAGATGGCAGTGTGGAAACCCTGCAGCTCTAAGCCAGGGTCACAACGGAAAGTGATGCGTGCCCCCGAGTGATGAAACAAACCCTCTGTGGATCCATGGGTGGGCACTGGAGGCCTGCGGCATCCAACCACTGGGTGGAAATACAGGCATGCACATGTTGTCTTATTTTCCTGTTTTTTAACTAAAAGCCGGATCTTCCAAATTAGGACAAATAGGGGATTTAGGAAGCATCTTAAAATATCAGTTTATTTAGTCTCCCTCCTATAAAAGACCTCAAAAATAGACCTTCAGTGAGTTCATTGCCTTCAGGTGTTAAACAGGTAACTCACAAACCAAAATCTCAGCTTTCAGACCTGCTACCTTAGAGGCTCATTAATGAGTAATTTCACCCATCGTGGTAAAGTTCACAGCAAGACTTATACACAGGGCTTGTAAATGGGGAAGGAATAGATGCAACAAAATAGTTTTAGTCAAACTGTTTCGTTTTCCAGGGTTGTAAAAGTGGATTTTACGGAGTGAGGTAGTAGAGATTGTTAATGTGGTGATGGAATACTGGGTGTAACTCAGTTACTTTGGCATTTGGTGTTGTACATTTTCTTTGTGAATATAGTATAAATGTCTATCTTTAAGGCAAATGTACACACAAACGTTGTGGTACAGGACCGCGCCGCCCACAACTGAGTTCACAAAAACCCAAAGACACATGTCAACACCGAGGTGAAATGAACCCTCAAGAGGTTTTCTGTGTTGTTCATTTCAAGTTGGGTCCGATCCATGAAATGCTCTGTCCGTGGTTTGATAGCTCCAAACCAAGGAACCCTCCCTATCATGCGGTTTTGATGTATTTACCGACTCTGCCAACCAAAAGTTGAACAGTAAACTGTAGTTGACCTCTTTTGAATATGTTTTTTTCAAAACGTTGAAGCATTCTGGGGAGCTGTGGGCATCTTTGTATTGCGCATAAATTCTCCATCTTCCTTGTCAGATTGTGTCCACAGGCATAATAAGATGAGTCACTGGGCTTGAATGCTAACATACTACGCATAAAGACTCATATTGGAAGTAAATCATCATTCCTTTTGTTAATGCCTTGGAAATTATGTTGAACACTGCACTCCAAAACAGATCAGACTCAAGAATAGATTAAACTGTTCCAGAGAGAGAAAGGAAAATAAAAGATTTCCCATGCTGAGTTTCTACGATTATGTGTGAAGTGTTTTATCTGAGGCTATTAACAGTTGACAGTTTGATTATTGGCGACATAAAATACAGCTGATGTCAGGTTCATGCTTAAAATTCTCCATGTGACTCCAGGCAGAAATGTAGACTACATTTCCCCTACAAAATGTCAGACATTAACGTTATTCCAGCTCTCATCCATTCAAATCAACAGCTGAGGATTCCTCATGGGAACACAGATGAATGCACACTGTGTGGAATGAAACGCCTGCCCTTTTTTTTACGGGTGTCTCCTCCAATGGAAAAGCTGGCTCATGTTATGGAGGTAGAATTGTTTCACCATTCGTTTTATAGACTCGTATTTAGCCCTGAAAATGACACCACAAGAAATAAGTGAGTGGGGTTAGGGGGGTCTGTTTTTGTGGGATCTTAAGGGAGGTGTATTGGATGTAAAAACACAAGTTAGGGTCCAGACACCCATAAATAAATGACCTTGGAGGCCAACCACACCATGACTGAGCAGTACCCCACATAACAGAGTTGAGTAGCTCTGCTGGTATGTTGTAAATATTGACCGCACAGATTTAAGGTGGCATATAGTGCAGAAACCAAAATGTTTGCTGACCGTGCAAATAAAAACACAGTATTTTTTCTCTTCTCCTCATTCTTGGTTCGTCATGTATTTTGTTGGTGCATCTTCCCCTTCTTTCTGTCCACAGAAGCATGACTTCATGCATTAGTTGGTTCAATGCTGCAAACACATTTGTTCGATGGTCATTTTGGATTTGCAGCACCAAATGTTGAACTGCTGACTGACCAAAGCTATAACTTGGACTGCACAGACGGGGGGAAGGCAGCTGGCCTCAACCTAGTCCAAACCACAGACCTCTCCCTTGTGACAGTGAATCACCGCCTGCCTCTGAGCAGCAACAACAGCAAAAAAAAAAAAGGTTCTCCATAAGTTTAGTGTAACTATGTGTGTCTGATTTCAGATGAAAATTACAAAAGTGACTTTGAGATTTCGAAAGTGTCAATACAGTAAGACACATGTCTTCATTCCTTACTACTGTAGAAGCTTTAGTTATGTTACAAACTCACCATTTTCACACCTCTTGCCTGTGTAGCCAGCCAGACAGGCACAGTGGTAAGTGTAAGAACTCTCCAGCACACAAGTCCCATCATGTAGGCAAGGAGAAGAGCTGCAAGCTGTAAATAATGTGTGTGACATTAGGGTACAAGAAGAAATGTTGTATTTATTTGCAGTATGATGATGATAAAATATGTATGCCAAAAGGAATGGCTGCCCACATCAAGGGATTCATATCCAAAGCTGGTGCCATTTCCATATCTTCTTTACTTTCCATTTCTACACAGAATGCCTCCGTTTACTTCTACTGGATCTGGCTTAGCTGCTGGTAACTTATGAGTCTAAGCGTGTGAGAGACCTTGAGAATGAGGACATTTCTGGAAAGTAATGACATTTTGGTCAGCACAGGCTTTCTCAACGGGCCATTAGTAGGCTCAACACCCTGACGAAGGCTTTTGCCGAAACTTGTAGGTGTCAGTCACGCACTAATTAATTCACTGGACTGTGAGTTCCTTGGAAACTTCTTTCTTGTTTCCATTTGTTGTGGCCCATTCCCCGTTGTTCATTGAGCCTGACTTTATAAGTGACTTTATATTTATTGTCTATGAAGCAAGGACTGACTGTTCGGCGCTGTTATTGGATAAGGACTTGGTTTTGGGTGTAAGGTTCAAATGAACCTTTTGATTTGGGGTAGGAATGCATTACCTCACCAAGGGTCCTCAAAAGTATAGAAATAAATTAGTAGTGCATAAATATAAACAGCAGTAGCAGTATTTCTGTTATTGTTGTTAAATGACAGTGTTATTCGACCTACCTGATCTCTCCTGGAAAGTGGCAAAGAATCCATCAAAATTCTTGTAACCATCGGACACAAAGAGTATGTGCAGACTGTGACCGGAGCTGTGGACGGGGGCCGGTCTGTTGTTCCCACAGAATCGAGCAATAACACGCGAGTCAATGCTGTCACCGTCTCGGACCTCCACGAAGTCGTAACGACAAGATTGGTGAAACTCCAGACTCATCATCATGAACCTGTTTGAAAGAGGAGAAGTGTACAAAAACACACAAAGTGTCTTGCAAATGAACTTCATATTTCTAAAACAGTTTTTAAAGTACATTTTCTACATTAAATGTAACAAACTAAACTAGCCGTCATTGGATATTCTTTTTTTTTTTACTGTTTTTCAACCTTGACACAATTTATGAATAAGATGGTGACATGAAGCAAACTGACTGAATCTTTTGGTGTAAACGTTTCTGTTGTGTTTCTGCCATATGTGCTACCCTGGATAATGACCTGTGTTCCCTGGCATCGTGGAACCACGCTATAAAATCTTCAGCCAGCAAACAACTAATAAAAAGTCAATCATTGCTACCCAATACATTAAAGGGGATTTGCTCCACTATTGCGTAGCTTATAAATTAAGGGTGTGTGAAATAAGTCTCATTTTAAGGTACCACAGCAGTTAAAGATTTAAATTATTATTATTTCATGTAGAAAATATAAGTGGAAGTTAAGCTGTTCACAGCAGTAAATATTCAAGGAAAAGAGTAAACTGAGATCTTGACTAAAGACAGGTATAGGCAAGTAAAACCACATTATAACCATACACACACATACACATTATACTACACTAACTTGTACCAACATTATATGAGCTTAGATTAAATATTTGAGTTAAAGCACAATAATTATTGACACTTGGCAGCAACATCAAGAAACCCTAATCACATGCCTATCATTAGTTGTGGCTTTGGCAGGTTTTAGAGGCATCTTAGGAATTTCCCCCTTATATTTAACAGATTGTTTATCTTTTAGCACTAATTATGTGCCTATTTAACAGTTTTAAGTGCACATATAAATGCCACTACATTTATGTAATTGGCAATAATAAGGCTACTGCTGATACATACATACCAACAATACATTTCCAGTCTAATTTAGCACCTCGTTATTGCAGATCAGCAGATGTTAAATATCTATAAAATATATTCATGAATGCTGAACAAACATGTTGATTGCACATTTCCAAAACAAAGTAGTATGACTGGTGATTATTGGTATGAAAGTTCTAGGTATTGTGTGAATGTTTCCAAACGATCCTTTGTGTGCTTTAACACAGCCAGGACATCCAGAAGGAGCGGCTTTAGGGCCTGATTTAATGTGAATTGAAGTAAGTGCAATAGCTGTTAGGAGAAATTGACATAGACTTTTGATTCGTGAGCTGTTTGATTCAGTTGCAGTCAGAGTGTGAGAGGACTGCCAGCGGATTAGGAAAAACACAAAGGAGTGTCCTTTCTTCTTCTCTGTGATTTCAGATGTAATCTCCTTGGCCTAATATTGGAACAGACATGAATGACTGATGAACTTTATACAATACACTGGCATGCTCCCAAATCCTCTAATATTACCCTTTATCAGAGACCCTTGGGTCAGGGAAGCTTAGTCTAATAAGATATAAAGTAATGCTAAATGTTAGCCTGCAGCAGCATCATTCAGATGTGTTTCCTGTGATGTGAGTATACTGCAAGCCACGGTAGTTAAAGAAAGGAAAACCCTAATTCCCCAGTCTCTCATGAAACAAACATAGAACTTTCCATTAGTCTATCTCTGAGCACAGCAGCTCTGTTTCATTTAGGGGTTTTGTTTATGTCAGAAAGGACATAAGAATATGACATATAAATATTAGTCATCTCTATGTTGATGTTGGTAAGACATGTAATGCAAAACTTTATATATATAGTGGAAAAACCTACTCTAAATGTCTGATTACCGCACGCTCAGCCTGAATCTAACTGTATGGAGCTTTTGTTCTGCTAAAGCCCTGCCCAAAGGCTGGCCAGTAGAGTGCTGTAAGTGTAATGGAGAGAATGACAGACAGAGGAAGTTATCACAGGACTGAAAAGCAATAACTTTCCCTGAAAAAAAAAGCAGGTGTTGTGGTTTCCAAATGTTGCTGTAGACTTGCCATCCGTTCAGGACACACACTGAACTGAGTGGAAATTCAACTTAAGCAGGTCAGCCAATAATAACTATTACAGATGGCCAATGAAGATCCCTGAAAGTAATGCTTTAATGCCAAATGAAACTGAAACAAAAGTTTGCAATATTCTTCAGTTCCCCACAGGCACATACGTGTTTGTAACCTGTGGTGAATGTATCCACAAACTATTATTTCGTCACTTGATGGCTATGAAACCTTCCCCATGCTTTTGTAGGGATTCTTCCTTTGAACGTAGTTCCAATGAAAACTGTTGACAGCGAAGTGTTCAGATTATTCAGAATAATGTTGAATCTTTTAATGTAATTATTAGCCAAGGACCACCAATTGAACCTGTGGTTTTTTAATATTATCACTAACCTTCCCGATGTAACCCAACTGATGAGGTCTGATGACACAGGCAGGTAAATGAGGATCAGTGAACTATAACTAGAGCAGCTGAGGGGACATGGTCTCACCTGAGCTCTATGGTAAAGGGACGATCCACCTGGATGGTCCACTCACATCGAGCATTGTTGGGGTAGCTCTCGAGCACCAAGTGGCCCTGCCGTTTACGGATCGCACCCCCACACTCTGAAAAACACATGGGAAAGAATTCCATTTTGGAAAGTTGGTGTTCTTTAAATTTCAGCGACCGTGAATTACAGCTTAATTATTATTTTGAGGGGCTACATTCAGCTGCTTTGGTTACCATTCAAACCAAAAGCAATTACATTTGAGTTTCCAAACTGTAAAAGCAGCAGTGTAGTGCTCAGCAACATAAAGAAACACAAACACAATACGCACAGGGACAACAAGGCGTTCAGCAGCCTATCCAGGTTCTGCTTTTAATTAAATGTATGATTGTTGTTTCCTCAGGCAGAATATTTCCATATTGAAAAAGCTGCAGTCAGTGTCCAAATGTTACATATTAAATTGTTTTATGGTATTCCCGTTAGTTGACTCTGACTTGTCATTCAGCTCCTTGTGGAAAAACCTCCTGGGCATATGGCAGCCTTCCAAGCTGGCATAGTTGTCCCAGACGAGCATAAATCATCAGGGAAGGAAAGAATACATGCACATTGTATTCATTTCACGCATTAGAAAAAAAAGGTTTGATAGCAAAGCCCTATAGGATCTGCTAATTGGGAGAATGAAGATACTTACTCATGCAATCTCCACCAGACCAGCCAGGCCGACACTCGGCGCAGTATTTTCCAGTAATGAAGAAGTCGTCCCTGGGGCCCCATGTCCCATTGTTACATCGCTTACAGTTCTCAAATATACTGCAACCTGAAAGAAAGAGAGCCCGAAACAAAATCACAGTAGAGTAATTAAAGAGTCAGGCTGACGGGGCAAAATAAAAAGAATGCAAACAATTCAAATCAAGTCTTTTAAAAGGGCTGTTTTGGGAACATTTTCCCTACATGGCTTGAGCCATGTCACCAACCTTCATCAGACCGCTGCCATGTTTCCTTTTAATCAACTCTGTTTAAATCATTATGCTCATCTTTCACTACAAAAGAACTAAAGAGACTGCTTTTTTGAGTTTAAGAGTAAAATGGGATTTACAGGTTATTTTGATTTTGAACAGCTGTTTTTTTTTACATTCAAGCTGTGAAGAAAACGTGACTACAGGCGGTTGGCATGTAGAAAAAAAACATAAGGGATGCAAGAGTTTCGATGCAAGAGTTACAGCAACATGTGTGCAAACATCTCCAAGTGATCATATTCTCACGTACTGTATATGCACACCTGTATTTCTTACGATGCGCACATCTCTGAGTACAAAAACACACATTTTTGCCCCCATTTCATTCGTAAATCACAGTTCAAAGTATTCACTCCTGCACTCATTCAAGAGGAGTCTGACAGAAAGTCAAAAGAAGGAGCCAATGTGAAGTTGACCTGTAAACAAATGATATCCGTCACAAATATTTTCAGGCTTTCTGTCATACTGCTTGTAATGCTACTTTGCAAACAGCTGTGCCGTTGACCGACATCGCTTTGTCTTACACACTTTACACTGCAGATATTAGTTAAAGACTAGATCAGCAGATGTAGACTTTTCCAAGGAGGAGGCCAACTCTTTATTCTGTTGAAGGAAAACAAGTTTGCAACGTCTCACAAAATTGAAGCACTCATTCAAATATGAACATTTGCAAGGGTTTTACCTGGATGGATGATGCAGGGGTCGCACTCATTGATGGCGTTGCGACAGCAGGGCACTGCATAGCCCACCGGCGTCCCCTGTAGGGGGCATTTACAGCGGATCACATCATACTCGCAGCAGCCTCTACACATAACGTTCCACTCTGGGCCCGGGCAGTGGTTGTACAAATACCTGTAATCTGAAAACGACAATACGTCAGGGTCAGCAACTCAATCAAGCAAGCAGGGAACAAATGTTTATGTTAAGCATCATATGCATGTGCTGACAAAGAGAGGAAGATGAGTCGAACATGGAGAAAATATGACAAATGTAATGGTTGGCCTTGTGAGCAGACACGGGGGGTTATAGTCAGCAGAAGCCAGAGCAGCAGTGGAAGGATTCACGGTGAGTAACGGTGTTTGTGTGTGCTCTGCACTGGCTTTATGGTTATTTCCACTGCCATATGGTTGCAAGCTCATAGGGGTTGGCAAGTCTCTCAGTAGTTTACCTCCTCTGTATGTTCTCATACTGCATTACATCAGACAACATGCCACAATGGTAAAGTCACTGTCACAGAAATCAGAATCAAAATCAGTAATCAGAAAACTCTTTGCAAAGTTCTACCAAATAAATGGAATGTTTAATTGGACTGGAAACCAGTGAGTCAAGGACCTTTGAGTCTGAGTGGTTATGTAACGGTGGATTTAAAAGCTGAAACAGACAAGTGGAAATTCTCTTGTGGCAGATGTGGACAGAGTACTAACAGAAGCTGCACTTTAAACTTGGCAAAACGTTGGTGCAGCATTTTGAACGTACCGTCCTCTGAGCCCTGCAATCATAACTTCTCTGCCCTCAACCCTCCAACCATTTACTCTTCCCTGACACTCCCCCATCTAAAAACACAAAGGCACACTTGTACACACTTTTTATTTGTAATGCCGTAGCTGCACACTCAAGCTATTTGTTGTTTGTATGTTGTTTGTAGAACCAAGAATCTAAAACACAGACACACAAAAGCAAAAAACCAGAAACGATAAATCTCTCAGTGATAGTTTGCAGACGGTCAACTAGAGAGGAGAAGCATAGATGTCTTGGAATGCTGTGAGTCGTCTCCCTGCTGCCCTTCCACATTAATGATATCATAAATTGTATCTCAGTCCAACTGCACTCTGGCTCATTCTCCTCAGCTATTCCCCCGAGCAGACACAGTGAGGTTTGACAAACGCTATGACATTAATCAAACAGAGAGTAGCTTGTGCAACGCCACTAGTTCAACTTTATGGACAGAGTTTGTCCTTTATAAAGTCATTGGAGTCTTTAGCTATTTTAGGATTCCTGTCAGTTCCTGGCGTAGGTCATTTATGTTTTGATAACGGGGGCTCGGATAAGATTTGTAAAATAAGCTTAAAGCTCAAATGTTCAGCAAGCCAGTGACAACCTGGGGTCTCTTTTTGGGATGGCGTGCGATAGATCTCAGGACTATAATTCAATGTAACTCAAATGTTATCGGACCATGGTGCCCGAACGGGCCAGTCCATTATGCAATGACCATGCTGTCAAATGAACCGCAATGTTTTCTTGTGGTAAAAATGAATGTAAACTTACAACCCCTGAGCTTTGTTTCTTTTTAATCAAAGCTGACCTTCTTGCATTGTCTTGTTTATTTTAGCTCGGTTTGCTTCCATGAGGCACAAAAGGAGAAGCTCATAGTTTCTGTTGACATTTAGATTTTTGTGGATTTCTTTTGACCAAGTGCGAGAACCACAAACATCCATGGTATGGGCATGGCCTGCGTATTGAATGAAGTAAAAATATGACAGGGGCACACCAAGGAAAAACCTATCTTTACCAGAGCCCTACTTATTATTTTCGGCAACAGTTCAGTCAGAGATTCGGGTGTGTTCCGCCAGTAGCGACTCGAGCCACTAGCCTCAAGCAGAGATGAGGAGCGGGCTACAGAGGTCTGGTAAACTCACTTCTATTTAACTCTACCAGATTTGTTTATTTCTTTCTTTCATTTTCAGACTTGTAATCTTAATTTGCCTCGAGAGACATGCCTTGATGAATCTGAATTTATCAGATTTGGTGCAGCTCCCTCTGGAGCCACAAAAGGCTTCATACGATATTTTGTACACATATGAAGGAGTATTCCCCCTCCACCTAATTCAGTGGAGTTCCCCTTTTATCTGGCACAAAACAAAGCTACATGATTTTGAAAAAAAATGGAGTTGAAGCTGCTAATTGGTTTATTTCAGTAGCTTGACTTTGTTCAGTGGAGTCCAGGAGTCCATCCAAACTCTGGTCTGCTTTCATTCAATAAACTTCAATACAAATGCAGTTGCGAGCAACGACCTTTTCAACAACTATGACTGTTTTGTCTGATTGCAATATGACCCAAATTACATAAAACGGAGGTTGGGACTCAAAGAGAGAGAGTGGACTTAAGCCATTATCGACTGGCCAATTTCACTATTTAGTCTTTAAACCATTGCCTTTGCAGTAAACAACGGAGCTGTATGAAAACAGTGTTTAGAAGGTGTGACGCCTGCCACATGGGGATTGAGATTTGCTGACACCATCTCCTCTCCTTATGGGACAGCTTTGCTGCTTCCTTGCTGAGGTTTTGTGAAGAACGCTGGCTGGAGAGACTGTGAAAGCTGATTTATAGGACATGGACTTGAAAGGGTCAAACAAACTTTATGAGCTGGTCCGGTAATGTCATTACATGGACCACTGCTGAGTGTCTTGTCCTTAGATAGAGAAAAGACATCCTGTTAGCTGCCCTCTCTGTGCACTTATTTTGAAGATCCTGATTTAGCAGAATAGAACAGATCTTTATGTGTTAACTTGGGTCGGTTCTTCATCTTCTTTCTCACCTCAGACAGTGACATGAAATAGCATTCATGATAGGATCGGTTTCCAGATTTTTCGCAAGCGGTTTTCTTAATGCTCCTGAGGTAAATAAACACAGGCGGCAGTGTTTTTAGTGTTTATTCTCTGTGAATGGATTCAGTTTGTTGATCTCCATTTCTGTTATGTTTTTCTCTGAAGCATGACTCCGAGGTTTCCCCCCCAGTGCTGGACGCATGCTGGAATGCATCTACTTTTCCGAAAGCTATCCGCCGTGGCAATTTGGATTTATTCCCTTCAGCTATAAGCTTACTGCCTTGCAAAAAACGTGCAAGACTTCCAGGTCAACACCTGCAGGTAACAACAGACCGGACAGTAACAAGTTCATATGGTGTTTTTACAGCAAGGAAGGTCTGTACAGGTGTGGAGGTGCATGCGTACAGGAGTAAGCCTACAAGTGAGTGGGCAGTAGTACATGCATGAGCTGGCCTTCAGCGTTTGAGCTCTAAGCTTAACAAAAGCACTAAAATATTTTGAAATTGTTTTTGGACCAATGTATGTTTTTGTAAATGTGTGAAAAAAATGCAAATGACACTCCATTCATCATTATGTTCCCCAGACCTGTAACCTAAGACTGTTATTGTGCTGTGTGCCCCTGGCTAATGTGTATTTAATCACAAACTGGAAGTGTTGACAGTTGTCAGAAATGTACTGTAACAAGTAAGTAAATTCATCCCACTACAAAGGTTGCTTCCTTTGTTGTGCCTCATAGCTGTCTAGCACCCTTTTAATCCAACCTGTCAGATGTGTCTTCTGGTATATGTAATAGCAGCACACACATAATATATCATATTTTGTGTAAGAGGGAGGGCACTGGCACCAGGCCAAACACAGTTTAACAGAAAATCACAAAGGTTTTTTCCCCCCCTCAGCTCTGAAGCTATAAGCGTGCAGATTTTTGTGTGTCTTGTTTTGCTTTTCTGGTCTTATGCATCTGCTTATTTTCATTCCAGATGTTGAGCTCCTCAATATGTCAAGCAGGCAGAGAAATGAAAATAGCAATAACAGAGGCATCACAGCTCGCCTGGTGGAGACCTCTACTCCCACCCAATAAGAAGCTCGACAGACGCGGGTTTTTAGCCGGCATTGTGTCAGCCGCTCACCTTTGATTTGAATCCAGAGACTGACGTCATTATTACTGGGGCAGACTAGATGTGGTCACGGAAATTCACGCGAGTGGTGTGACCCTGCATCTGAATTTACTGCCTTGCTGGCCCACTAACCAGTGGAGAGCCAAAGCAAACTCCGACTTCTGCCAAGATCAAACTATAAAATGTTCACGTTATTGTTCTGTTTTACATATATATATAGATATATATTTTTTTTTTTACCTTAGAAATGTCACAGATAACTCGTACATAATTGTTCCACAACCCCTGGAAAACCATCACTATTGATAAACGGATTCACTTGAAATTGACTCATAAGCCCGCGTCAGCTCTGACACTGTGCCAGCATTTTCTGGAAGCAACTTCCTCTGTACTAAATAAAACCCAAGGTCAGTATTTTCTTCTTTTTTTTGCATCAGCATCAACTTTAGGCTCCAGTTTATATTTACAGCCAAGTGCTGCGCCCAGAGTTTCAAATAACTTTATAATTTTGTATAAACTGTTTTAAGAAATGCAGCTTGGCACAGTGTCTTCTGTGGCATTTAAACCAGTTGTTGTCTAGTTTGTCATATCCTTGCTCACTTCTCGTAAAACTTCTTCTCATCTAAGTCTCAGCAAGAAAAACGACAAGTCCTATTTTCAGAAAATGCGGAACTACTGCTTTTAAGTTCAGTTCACCCAAATTCCAAAAAACAACAACTTGTGGTATAAAGCAATAAAGACAGTGTCAG
Organism: Leptoclinus maculatus; assembly: GCA_032191485.1. Taxonomy (NCBI): domain Eukaryota; kingdom Metazoa; phylum Chordata; class Actinopteri; order Perciformes; family Stichaeidae; genus Leptoclinus; species Leptoclinus maculatus. The sequence continues at coordinate 10,478,267 of JAVDOI010000007.1, forward strand.
TTTTATTTGACCATGCTGCTTTGCATGAGCCTCACCACAACATTAAGTCATACTTGTTCCTTGGCATAATTAAGTGGGAACTCATGTCAGAAAAAGTTTCCTGTGAAGAAAATGACAGATTACAGTATATATCTACTGAATAAATAGTTTCCTCCTGACAAAATGGTGCTTATTTTATGCTGATGTTTCGTGGAAAAATAGTTGTTTTTACAGCAGCTGTGAGAGTTCGTGCTGCGCATGTATGTGCCAGTGTATAATTCCTTCTGCCTACTGCCCACAGCAGCTGTCTGGTATTTTGAGGTTGGACTGATTTTGCTATCGTAGAACGGGGGAAACTCCCAGGGGAGCTCTGTGGGCATTGCGTATCTGAATGTAGCCTGATCCCCAGCGCTGGTCCCAGTGGTCATCCTGGAGATTTCCTTTAAATAAACTTCCCTTCGCTAGGAAACCACAACCCCAATGAAATATCCTTTTTACTCTATCTACACGCACCAATATGGTAGTCTGAGATTTGCACTTTTCCTCTCGGCACTCAGCTCCTCAACTTGGAATGAACTCTTGAGTCTGATATGACGCTCTATTTTTCCAAATGCTCATTCAGAGGACATGTTTTTGATTCTTGTAACGATATTCTGTGCCAGGATTTCACTTTCTCCAACGGAATATGCTTTTTACATGTGCTAGCCTTGGCCTTTGTTTCTTACAACACACTACCCAGTAGCCCTGACAACTTCCCAGTGGACTTTAGCTAAACACTCAATAAGGAGAGTGGGTCATCTCAGGATTCAGGTGGGTGGAGCATCCTAAACAGGAAGCCTTACATAGATCAACAGTGCCTCCAAAACACGCACACACACACACACACACACACACACACACACACACACACACACACACACACAAACAAAAACAGACATGTCCACAGAGTCAGGATTTTTACGTAAACACATTTGCTCTACTTTAAGAAAAGGAAACTATTTTCGATTGCTCAACAGAAAAAAACATTCATCATCAGCTGATGATGCATGATTAGAGACTAGCCGTGCTGAGAGTGACTCAGCTGACAACAACAGAAGTGGGCAAATATCCCAGAGAGAACTCTCTTAGTCACCGCAGCTCACCGCAGCTGAGCTCGGCCCAGCCCGTTGCCACATTTACCACCGTTAGAAATTGAAGATTATTTTACTGCCCGGTAACTGTGGGGCGAGCAATCAACAGAGGGCAAAGGTTTAGTAAGGAGTCTTAGAGACGGTGTATGGTATACTCATTACCGCAGCCAGCGTGATTGACTTAAACATGACTCATGTCTTCCTGCAGCAGTTCAAGTGGTCACCCAGGGTAAACAGGCCGAGACAAATCTCAATCTCAGGGAGAGCACCCTTTAGCACTTAAAGAGAAGCTCTCACACAAAAGGGAACGCGTGCCAAGATCCAACACCCCTATTAGGACTCTAAGTGCCTCGCTTTACCTTAAGGAATGTGTTGCTACATCCTACTGGTGCTTCTTTTATTTAAGAGCAGAAAAAACAATCTGAATTTCATTTCACACAGAGCACAACTGCAATGAGGAAGATCACAAAGCCCCTTTTAATAGGACAGTAAACAAACCCTCACAGGAATGCCTCACTCTGTATTTCAGAAACATGAGTTGTTAAGTCAAAGATTGCACAAACATGTCAGTGCTGTTTTTCTTTGCAGCGTCTGTAAAATCACTGTCTCTCTGTGGGTCTTCTTTTACAAGCCTTGCTGAGTGCTGCTGTGCTCTTAATAAAGGACAGAAGGGAAGAGGGGATGGAGAGAGTTGCTGATGCCGGCTTTTTGAGAACAAAGAACATAAACCAAGAGGCCGTGCCAAACATAGAGACAGAGAGAGGGAGAGAAAGAGCGACAGTGAAGCGAAACTCTTTGCCAGTCTCTTACCGTAGGGCCAGGCTGTCCCTTGAGGTAAGGAGATGAAGAGCGAGATGAAGAGGAACCAGCCCTCCTTCCATGAGATAAAGGTGGAGGTCCCGGGGATTGTGTGGGTGCCCCTGTGGGTTTGCCCCAGCTGCAGTCCCCGTCCCGCAGACAGCATGCTGCAGTCTGGAACTCTGTTTACTTTCTGAACTCAGCTGACATCACCTTCTCTTGGCCCTTCAGTCCTTCCCTCCCCCTCCCTCTCTTTCTCTTTCTCTCCCCCTTCTTTCTCTCTCTCTCTCTCTCTCTCACTTCTCTTTGGCTTCAAGTTACAGCCCAGCCTCACGAGGAGTTCCACTTGCAGGTCTCCCAAAAACTCCCCTCGCTCCGCTCAGAGGACGACGTCACTGCTCTTGAATGAAAGCAGGCTCCAACGTTTTATGCTTAACTCATTATGGTGTCACACACACACACACACACACACACACACACACACACACACACACACACAACCAGTTTATGTTCTACACTGTGTGCCTGCCACACTGACAACACCAATGATGTGGTGATAGCATTTTTGTCTGCTTCAATGCTTATGTGTTCATGTCTAAAAAAATCTCGATGTCAGCGTTATTCAAGTTCACACTTTTCTAAGCTTGAAAACAGTTTGTAGTCTCAGAATGCAATGTGTGTTAAAAAATAATAATACATTTAATTTGTATACCACATTAAAAAGTACTCAAAGACACTTTACAAAAACAGAAACAATAGAAGTAATTACGCATTCAGTAGGTTATTATTGTAAGTTTAGAGGAATAGTATGTTATTTAAAAAAAATACTCTTATTTGCTGTCTTGCCAAGAGTCAGGTGAGCCAATTGATACCACTCTCTGTGTACACTGAAGCCATGAGACTGTTAGCTTAGCTTAGCTTAGCTTAGAGACTGGAAACAAGGGCAACCAGAGGTAACAAAATGTGCCTACCAGGACGAATCTCTATCTCTTTTGTTTAATCTGTACAAAAAAAACAAAGAGTAAAAACAACAGTTTGACATTTTACGTATAATTATGAAGCAGACTATTTCATGGTTAGGTCTAGGAATTTTGTTACTTTTGGATGGAGCCAGGCTAGCAGTTTCCCCCTGTTTTCACTCTTTATGCTAATTTAATCTAACAGGATCTGGCTCCAGCCACAGACGGGAGAGTGGTATCAATCCTCTCTTCCAACTCTGGGAAAGAAAGTCAATAAGCACATTTTCCAAAAATCCCTATTCCTGTGAAACAATGTACACAAATACGGTATTTTTCCCCGTCTATGTTGCATCTGTTGGTGGTGCACTACTAATGTTATCTTGCAAATTAAATGGTCGAAAGTTTTACGCATCAGTGCAATCCTGCTTTCAAACGTGAAGACTGTAACAACAGAAAGGTGTAAACATAGTTTCCCAAGATACTTTTTTACAACAGTTGTTATTTTGTATTATCTCCTGGGTGTGTTTTCTTTCAGCTGGATACAACACTGGAATTAATTCATTTGTTGGTTCTCTGCCTACTGGGACTCCAAGCTGCATGCAAGAGCTAGCAGGGAGTACAGATGAAACGACTCAGAGCCGGAGAATCAAATATCCAAAGCAGTTTCCTAAAACAGCAGGATATAGACATGAGCAGTGCTCCAGTCTGTGTGTGTGTGTGTGTGTGTGTGTGTGTGTGTGTGTGTGTGTGTGTGTGTGCATGTGTGTGTGTGTGTGTATGGTAGGGAAATTAAAAAACAGACTGAAATCAAGAAGGTTCATGAAGAGGATAGAGGAATTAAGACACAGAGGGAGAAAAGTGGCAGGAAAAAAAGTAAATCAAGGAAGAGAGAGGGAGAAAAGGAAATATTGTCAGCCTGCAGTCTGTGCTTTCTATTCCCCTTTCACCACCTCTCTACTGTTTGTCCAGATGCCTAATGGTTTATTATGTGAAACCCAAGGATCTCAGGTTAACGGGGACACTGGTTTCGTATTTTCAGAGACTACATCTGCAGTCAACTCTGTCAGCAGAATAGACTGTAAAGATATTTGTTGTATTACATACACAGAAAAAGTGTTCCATATATTTGTATTGTACATTTGCACACTGTTGCACTAGTTGTTGTAGATATATAGTAAATACAATTTTAGTAGTATACAGTAGTAACTGTGATAATATTAGATGGTATATTTGTTGTTGTTTTAGTGGGATATTTCCTGAAATGTATTAGTTCTCCAACATTCAGAGTCTGCAATGAGTTCGGGAGGTGAATACAACTTCCACGAAACATCACTGTCCTGTGAAACCATGTGTCTCCAAAATGTACATTTTTTCATGAGCGAGGATAGACACCTTTTTGGGAATTCCTTTTTTAAGAAGTAGAAAACTTTTCTCAACTCACAAAGGAATTCTTGCAGGGCTTTTAACACCAAACACACACAAAGAGCATCCAATGTGATTGACAGGAGTGTTGGAGTTTGATTTATCATAATAGCACCATCGATTATATCTATTTGTTTAAATATATCTAAATGTTTGAAACTCACATATATGACATCAGCATATTGAGAACTGGTGTACATATATTGTGGTCTGAATGGGTCAACATACAGTTTGCCTTGTAGAAAAATCTACAGAGAAGGCATAGCAGGTGCATGGTAAGGCTGGCTTTACTACTAAAGAGGCATAGCAGGTGTATGGTGAGGCTATCATGGAAAAGGCAAGTAAAGGCCGCTGGGGCTGTGAGAAGAACAGCTGTGATAAAGAATCGCGTTATGCTAGGCGGCATCAGGAAAAGGCTTTCAACTCCCACTAGAAAGATAAAGCTGACCCATGACACATTGGCACATGCAATACACACATTTGAAACCATATGAACATAACTCACACCCACATGACAGGAAAAGAGACACACCTGTGATTTCAAAGGAAAACAGAGGAAGAGCTTCAAAGATCATCAGAACGCCAATAGGTATTAAGCATAGAATAAGAATAGAGTTGGGGAACAGTAGTTTAGACTTCATCAACTGGCCCGGTCTGAACTTCTTTTCCACGACAGGAGTCAGAAGTTAAGGCAGTGCTACTGTTAGAAGCTGATGTGAATTATATGCATCTCTGAAGTCTCAGTCAAGCATTGCAGAAAAATCAAGATACTGATCAAGATACCACTATGTTATAAGAATAATATTATCATTGTTCACATTCTGTTGAAGTTCATAGGATCCTACTTAGCTGATTTGTAAGATCAAGTGCTGCTTAATATTTTGCGCTCTACCTCACGCAGACTTTATCTTCTTGCACATTTGGTCTGAAATCACAGTTACACATTCAGTTTTTCTGAAAAATTCAAAATGACCAAAATTGGGGACTTTGGTTTTCACTGAACATCGACAAAATAATGTCTGACAATGGATACCACATCACAAAACTCAATATTACACTGATGTGAAGTTCTATCATCTTGTGATTAGTATCTGATTTGGCCGCTTGACTCGATAGACTCATTTTGGTCACCTTGCTAGACAACAGAGCCTTGCTGATACCTTCATTCATCATTACTGTAATAGAGATATTTTCCTGAAGGGAAACATTTTCTCATGACCCACGGATCACGCTCGTCCTGGGCTGCATCATAGAAGCTTTTCAGTTGGCACCACAGGGACTGTGATTGGTCAAAGAGAATGGGCCTCCTGCCCTCAGTAAAAACCTCATTACCAAGTGCATGAAGGAAGTGGTGCAGCGGGGGCACAACAAATGACCTAGCAGCCATTACACTTAATGACATCCACCGTTGACTACACATTCATTACAGAAGGTTTTTCAGAGGATATTAATTAAGTCCAGCCCCAAAATGTGGTCTGATCAGTTCGTTATTAATAGCTTTAACTTGTTTGTGTTTGAGCTCCCAGAGTTCACACAGGGTCAGACCAGTGTCCGCCTATGGAGCCATGTGGTTTTAATATGAAGGAATCTAATCATCACATTCAACCCATTTCTATGGTTACACAGTGGACACACAGTAAACACCAGTGCCTTTTTTCCCCCCCGACAGTTGCTGTCTCCATTCGATGCGCTGGATGGAAACTAGGCCGTGTTGCTTCACAGGTAAGAGAGACGCCTGCAGCAGTTACTTAGCAAAGCCGGCGACAACTGTTCCCAGGAGCATAGTGCCATGACGAAGTGCGAGTTAGTAACTTAATAGTGCAGGACTGTGTCAAACTGGACGTCAAATATGCTCTCATTTATGTGCTGCATTCTGAAGAGAATGCTCCACTTGTGAAGAATGGCTTGTTTTACTGAACTCTTCTAAAGTTAACTACTCTGCCTAGCCAATGTGATTATGCATAATTATCTGTCCCTAAAGAGGAGCAGGGCTCTGTCTGCCATTTTGCCACAGGGGAAAACCAAGTCTGTATCCTTTATTACACACATGCAGTTAAAAGGGAGGAAAGAAAAGGAGGAGGTAAGAAAGACATATGGTGATAATGACATGATACACATAATTTGAAAGAGAAAATGAGACCAAATTATCTTGAATATACTGGAAGAAGAAGATATTAGAATATTTAAATGTGCTTTAGAATAGGTGCCTGAACTTACTGTCCCTGTTTACATGCACGATTACAATCCTCATTCTGACATTTCATATATGCCTATAGGTAAATTATGCTAGATTAAGTTAGATAAAGTCAAATATTACATTTCACATCACTGCCGCTAACCATCCGATTCCACATACTTAAAAGCGTTCTCGGTGCTTGAAACGCATATTCAAGTAATCTTGCCAGAAACGTCTAACATAGTTTTGGTTCACATGTACCCACTCTTTGATTTTAAGTCACGCTCCAAATAGTCCCTGCCTGGTTTGATTTACCGTAATCTTAAAGTCAGGTCAGGTAACTTTGTATGAAGCTCTAAATCGGTCCTCCAGAATCTCCACCCAGTAAAGCTATGCAGCTATAGCTGCCCTGGCTGGAAATGACAAAGACTTGGATTCCACATCCTATTGCACCCCGTTAATCCCACCGCAAAAGGTCCATCCGCAGGAGATTGCAACAGCAGGAAACAATATTAAACTAAAGATTATTATAGCACCCTCAAGGGGCGTCTATAGATAGGATGCTTCAGATACGTTACGCATATCTGAGCATATGCACATGCATGTGAGCTCCACATATGATATTCCAGCATGCAGCATAAAGTCTTCCATATGTTCTATACCTCCACGAACCCGCTATATAGTCACAGTTTGAGTATAATGTAAACCTTCTGACAACCTTTAATCTGGAACTTTGAAGTGAAATGTGGTTTTTTTTCTCTGAATCAGAACATAACTGATCCTTATAAGGAAAAAAAATACGTAATTGGAAATAATTAATTTTAATAGGGAACAACTTCATCCTCATTACCTCATATGCAAAATATCTGGATACCCTAACTTTCCATGCACATCCAAATGCAAAATTATAGCCAGTATTTGCAAATCTCAGCAAACATCATTACACACATATTTTTTCCTAAAAACTTGAACCCAGAGAACTTAGTTACTCAGTTTAAATCAATAACCAAAAACACAAGGGATATCCCTTTGAAAATAAATTGAGACTGAGATATGAGGGTCACCTTCTCTTCCAATACAATGACTAGCATTTGTCTCAGAATAGTCTCACGCCACCTTCCAAACGGCTCTCAAGATCATAAATCTTGTCTAGCCCTCCAAGTTTATAGGCAGACTGTAGTCTACAGCTGTAGGGTCTAAAACCAGAGTGTGATGAGCATAGCGATACACAATTCTGAAAATTAAATTGTTGAATGGGGAAGAACAACTGGAGCTGGTAGCAGTAGCACTGGAAGCTCCTTGAATAATTGCTGACCAAGCTCTCCACTTGGAAGATGGAAACCTCGCTGGGCTAATTGGAAACCTCAGAAGGACATGGAGGAAGACGAAGAGAGAGAGTATGATGAAAAGGGAGTCATGAGGTCTCTGACATGAGACACAGTTCCCTGCAGACCTGCCTCTGCTTGAGTTTATAAGGCAATTGCATTTCCTTCCCGTGACCCTCGTCATGTCATTGTTACTGAAGAATAGCCACGTCACAGACAATGAGCCAGACAACTGTCTCACACGGGAGAGTTTGTTATGGTGCATCATAGCAACTAGGTTTCTGTTTTGGGCATCCCCTTCCTGTCACCGTTATACCGTTGAGCACCGAGGCTGTGCCATTGTGGTGGAAATAGTTTGGTCATAGAGATATAGTGGAAGTAGAAGAAACAAAATGTTTGTCTGAGTGATGTCAGCGTGAGAGACCACTAAGGTACTTATTAAAAGCGGAAAAAACAGCCGCACAAAGCCCATAAACAGAAACCCAACATTTTACAGCACATCGCCGCGGCGCTCCAACTCTCCTACTCCTCTCTGACTTTGCTGCTTTGAGAGCATTTTCTCCTCTCTGAGCTCTCTCTGTGTTTTTGTTAGTCGATTCTATTGGTTATGGCCCCTGAGGAGTCTCCAGACAGGAGCCAGTGAGCTCGACATGTTCTCAGCGACAGATGTGGCATTTTGTGTGAGGATTGCAACACTTGACAGGAGATCGCGCAGTTGTACAGAAGAGGCTTAAACATGGAAAAACAAACAGGAGAGAGCATGCTCATTGTGCAGGAGGTGGACGTGGAGCTCCGCCCTCTCGATACCTGATCTGTTGTGTGTATTTATAGTCACATTCATTTTGGATTTAGTTTTATGGGAGGGATGGTTGCTCAGCAGCCATCATCATAATAACAGTGGATCCAAGGTGGCATCCTTTTCCTGCCGTGCCAGATATTAAGCCTGACCACGTAGCATGCCTTGGTGCAATTAAATGGGATATGACACAGGGGGAAAATAAGTCAAACATTGAGATCATGCGCACTATAAAAAATAATAATACAGAAGGCTGTATTGAATTATGTTATTATTGTGGCACTAAAGATGATGTGAGTCAATAAAACTAATACCCTGTTAATGTTTGCAAAATGTGTTTTTTTGTAACTGAGCTGACACGTCATGTAAATAAAATACCTCCATACAATTCCCTGAGATGAGCTCACGTCCTGCATAATATGGCCATGAGAAACTTAAATAAAATGGTGTAAGTCTAAAGTTACATGTTGGCTTTACAAGCTGGGTACATGTGGTCATGTTCAGATTATATTCATTAAAAGGTGATTATTAAAGATTGATATAAAAGTCCATATACTAGATTATGCAAATCCATCAATAAATTAAATTAGGATTGTACCAACTGGTGATTGGATCGTATTTTGAGGGATGATGGACAATAATCTTTTTCTACACTGATATTAAGGCAATTTTAATCTTACTATCAGAACTAAGGTGTACAACTAGTCTCTAGAATCTGCTCCCTACTGTTGCATTTAAAGATGTTTCTGGTGTCCCAACATAATCTTTGATGTCTCTTGGTGCTTAATTGATGTATCTGTTCCCTTCACACACAGCCAGACCTCAACTGATGGATTATTTTCTCTTTCAACGCCAGGAGCTCATCTTTAGCTCTGATGGTGACGTCTGCACCTGTGTGATCAGAGCTGACGTGTGCTCAGTCTCAGTCTCGCTTCTCCGTCGCAGTTGGGTCACATCGACTTGTTGTGCCACCAGAGAGGACTTGGTTTCTTTGCTCTCATGGGTTAGACAAATACTTTCCTCTTCAGCGTTTTTTTTCTGTCGGGACTGAGCTGCTGCGACATCAATCTGTAGATGCAAGTTCTTGTTGTTTTTCTTCAACGAGGTCTGCGGCGATCTGCTTCACCTTCATCTTCAGTTAGAGCAGCTGATGGTCTTTAGCTCTAACCTCTTGTTGAAGTATTTGCACCTGGATCTGGGAAGCGTTTTTTTGCTGTGTCTCTGTTGAAGCTCTGTTGAAGCTCAACGATATGGTTCTGGATTTCCTTGTTTTTCTGCTGAGTCTGCTTGGCATTTGCTTCTACTAGCTCTTCCAGCTTGCGTTCAGAGTGCGCTAAATTCCTCCTGAGCTGCTTCTTAACTTTATCACGGCTCTTGAGCTCAAATGAAAGAGTCTCCACCTCCAGCTGGACTTTTGCAGAGTTCGACAGCTCATTTCTCATTTGAATATCAAAAATGACGGTCTTCCTCTTTTGCAGAGACTTCTAAAGCAGCAGTTGTTGATTTTTCCTGAACAAGAGCTTTTTCCCATAGTAGCTGCATTATTTAAGGCTTCTTCAAGGCCCATCCTGATCATTTTTCTTTTCAAGGCCATTACAGTACTTACCTGAGTTTTTGGAAAGTTTAGTTAAAATTGCAACTTGTACTAATAAATAATATAATATAATCTATGGTCTGAAAGTGTGGTACTTTGTAACTTGATATGCAACAGCATGGCATACAAATCTTGGTTTGCTGTTATTCTGGACAGCTTTTAAATGGCTGGGGGCTGCTACGTGGGGATAGACACGCTCTCAATGTCAAGTGCCTTGAGTGTGGGAAAACGACAATGCGCATGCAATTTTTTTGTACTATATCCCCTTGAACTAAAAAGAGTCTAGTCTTCAGAGGAGGCTGCTCAAGAGTAGAAAAACTACACTCTGTCACAAAATGCACAACTATTTGCTAAACCTGTGTAGCTCTGCCATATATGAGGCACCATGAGTCCTGCATGTTGAGCAGAGGCTCATACAGAGGGGTCAAGTATAGATTTTATACCCACCTCATCAATAGGGAAGTATATATGCGCCCTCTTTTCCTGGATGGCTTCAACTGTTGCAGGGTTGACCAAAGGTTTCACCTGTTTAATGACAATAACACAATGTTGAATGTCTATTAGCTTTCTACTTTAGTGGATTTGTAGTTTCCGTCATATCAGCTCTTACCTTGGCAGCTATTTTTGCCGCTTTTTTTATTCGTTCATCCTGTGAACATGAAGGCAATAGCTACATATTGATCCATAAGTCAGGATGGTTTATACCTTATATATTTCATAGTATTTATATCCCGTCTAGGCTAAATTCATCACAAAGCTGTGAAATATGTGAAAGCGATGTTGATCTTCTGTGAGACAGCAAGTAAGACAATAAGATAAGGCGTGTAAATAATCTCAAGATATGTCCTCATATAGTTTTTGAGTGCGAATTCCTGATTTATGAATCTAAAAAGGCTGTAATATTATCAGATGTGAAGCTCTTACCATCTGGGTGACTAATATTGATAATAACTATGAACTTGTTTACAGAGCACATACCAATAGACTTGAGTTATACAATCTGTTTTACCAAAGATGTAAAGACTGTAGAAATAGTTGAATGTCTACTGGGTTTTCTGTGAACCATGACATCACTAGAAGATTCCATTCTCTACAGTAGTCAAATCCTCTACAGTGGCTAACTTGCTATACACATTTGAAGCTGTTTCACATTGTAAATAATGAACAGTCTTAGTATTACACACTGTATTTTAGAAATCATCTCAATTCAATGTACATGCGTGTACATGTCTACATACAATCTATGGAAACCAGTAACTACTGGAAACCTTAATGTAGTCCTATTCTGAAAGGGACATTCCTGCACGTACAAAAATACTACACAATATCATAATAATACCCTTGAATTATCGGTTCTTGCCTTGAGGGTTAGTTTGTTCTTAAATGTGATCTTTAAGAAAGGTCCTTAGAAAAGTCAGATTCATGAAGTTTTCTTAACAGTTTGAGGTAAATTGTTCGTACCTGTGTTCTTATGTTGATGGATCCCACAGTCCTCGTAAATTCAAGTCGTGTGCCAGTTGATCCTAATTAGCAGGTGGACGTCCTACGGTTGCCCATACTAGGGCATGAGACACTGGCCTTTTAATATATTGGATCTGCAATCAATGTGTGTATGACTGAGGCATATACTTTCTTTGTTTTTCGAAGTATTATATAACACATATTAGATCAAAAGAGTTGTGTTTAAGGGGCTAATGAATTAAGTTGACCAGCAAATAATAGCAATATATGTTACAATCTACAGTAAAATGTGCAAATAGACACAGCAACTGTCAGTTTATCTTGTTGTAGCCCATCATCTTTATTTTTCCTCCCTCCTCTCTGTCGTCTCAGCACTATGTCACTACTGCCCTTTATCTTTGATCAGACTACAGTTTGAGCAAAAAGAGCACAAACAGCGGACTACATAAAACAGCTCAAGTACAAAGTTCTTTAAGCCAAAGTTGCACAAGGGAGATGATATGCGCACAGCAGCCTCTTGTGGCCAAACATGGAGGTGCGCAGTGTTTGGGAATGTTGGCAACGGTCCTGACCGCAGGGCAAACCGCCTAGCAATGCATATGTCATGTACCAGTAAAGAGAAGGTTTAAAGCACCCAAGACCTCTTGGGTATATTAACAAATTGCTTGAGGTGGAGAAGGAAAGTCTGTGTACATGCAACAAATGTTGTTGTTGTTTTGGGCTGTGTAACACGGACATGTCAAACAGACCACTCTGTAAAATCTGTGTCAAGACATTTTGCATGGCAGTATTTTTGGATTCAGTGAAAACCAAACATTTTAGTTTAAAAAAAATATATATATTTTAAGTTAGATTCAACAGAATCAACAGCAGCCATTAAAATAGTGTCCCTGTTCTGAAATAGGCGCACACACTGTAGAATGTCTGGATTTGTAATATAAATGATGTTATGGAATCAGTGTGTGTGTGTGTGTGTGTGTGTGTGTGTGTGTGTGTGTGTGTGTGTGTGTGTGTGTGTGTGTGTGTGTGTGTGTGTGTGTGTGTGTGAGAGAGAGGGAGACAGACAGACAGACATAAAGAGAACAAGTGCGCAATTACGTAAAAACAAGACATCAGAAGATGTGATGAAAGTGGAAGTGGAAGCTTTACAATGTTAACAATTTCTGAAAAATTGTAATGCACTGCCACTATCAACATTATTGGCTCTGCGCTATCCATTTTTTTTGTGAAAGACAAAGTTAACTTCAAAAACCCTTTTGATCTTCTTCACAAATTCATGGCTCTCATTCCAAACCAGCCAGAGAAAAATGATGTTGAAAGGCCTGGAATAAATTAGTAGCATGTCAAAGAGAAGATAACTTATAAAGGAAAGGAAAAATAAGCTGATATTGATTCAAAATATGTTATTGCAAGATACTTCAGAGATTTGCCAGAAATAGCACCATGATCTCAAGTAAGCGATAAATCCTCCTGATAGCCGAGGGTGTGTTTCTGCCTCTGGTAAGTGAGCCCTTACAGAACGGTTACATCATGCATTGCTCATACTGATGTCTAACCTCTGACAACGTGGGAAGCTGAAGACGGAACATGCCGCAGTATGTAGCATCCAGTGTGACAGTTGAGAGACATTCGCCTTTAGATGCCTGTAGATATAGGCCTACTATCAGTGAGGCCAATATTCTTGAGAGAGTTAATGTGCAAAATTGCCAAATTCCTTATAAGCATGATCACTAAAGATGGGATGCATGTGCATGCAAATGTGACATTTGGTGTTAACTAGGAATTCAAAAGTAGGCTATATATTGTAAGTGAGTTTTTATGGAAGGAGGCATGTTGTTGTTGATCCTCTAGAGGGAGTCAGAGCCTACAAATCCATGAAATCTCTTTATCAAGGGAGGCATGAGATGCATCTAAAGTAGACTTTGAAGACTTATAAGCAGGCCTGATGTGAAACAGATGATATGTGTTTTTTTCCTCCTGCAGACACTTGTGCCGACCAAGGTGAAAAAGAAGATCCATGTGCTGCAGCACATCACTTTCTAGGATTTCACATGATGTACATCCAATCGTTCCCACTTCCATCTGTTATGGAACATATTGATTTGCCATTGCAAGCGGCAAAGTGGAATCAAGATTTCCACAGCGAGAAACTCCGTGGGAGAGCAATGTAAGTAGTATGCAGCAGTTTGGAACAGGGCACCGCAGCTAATCACTCTGATCTCATTTTCTTATTTATATTCCCACAGCCGGGTGACGGCTGGCTGTTTAGATCAATTCTCCACTCCTTTCTTTTATCAGCAACGAGCCACCGCCGCTACCCTCTACGTTAAATTATTCAATTGGGCCTGCTTTGTTGTTAATAGCAGTGATTATTCTTGCTTAAACGGCATAATGTATGCGCTGACAGCCAACAGTGATACAAACCTGTCCCGAGGGACACAAATCTATCAGTGGCGAGAGTCTATCTGCTACATTAGAGATTCCAGGCACCAGTGAAGCATAGGCAAGTAAAATACACAATATCAAGGCCGATGGGAAAGGCTCGTTCCGCAATGCCACGGACATAAATGATCAGCCTTTACTCTATAGCGGACTTCCAGTGAAAAGAAGCTGATGTCAAATGGCCAGAGTGTTGATTCTACATGATGGAAAAGCCTCTTATGTGCAGTGCATCTACTGATTTTAGGCTTAGACAGACACAACGTTGTTATTTATGCAGCACAGTTCAGAGAAATGAACAAATTCAAAAGATAAGAATAAAGGGATTATTCCTTATTTAGACACGCTGTGCCAAGAACACGAAAAGTTCTATAAACTAGACAAAAAGTTGCATTATTTTTCATATTTCTGGCTAACTCAAACAGTCTATATTGCATGCTGATTTGGAGTGCGAGACTGAGAGAGTTGAGTAAGGTTTTCCATGTTTTACTTGGAGAGGTTGCCTGGAGTTCTTTTCCATGTGGCTCGTTTGTTTACCCCCCCCCCCCCCCCCCAGGGTCCTGTCAACACTACCGGCCTCGTGTGTAGGAAGAGGTCAAAATGCCAAAGGGTCATTCTCGTGTCGGAGATTCCGTCCTTTTCCTTCTGTTAACCCTCCAGCACCATTATGACTACTGCCGAGGAGCTGGAAAAAGGAAGTGCAACAGGGAGAAAGAATTCTTGAAATACAATTTTGTCAGGTGCAAATAAATGTTTTAATTTAAAGCGTAATTGCCTGTTTTTAAACCAGTGTACTGTATATCTACCTATTAAAATGATATTTCAGTATCACTGCCTGAGCTGCAAAGCTGTGAGTTGCTCTCTACTGGCATGTTACTTTGTTTTTTTTTAACTAATGTCCAGCTTGCATCCAAGCAGCATTTGAGGCTTTGAGGCGTCAGATCCAAATGATAGCAGAAAGAAGATCACTGGCACTACAGTCTCTAGTCAACTGGCATATGTTTACAGTATGCCCCATATGGCAAATACATATTTAATACAGCACTGCACAGACCTGTTAATGTGAATGTAGACTGTGCATTTAGCCATTCAAAATACATACTTTAATCTTACCACTAGCTTTATACAGAGCAACATGCCCTCAAGTCAATTTTCGCCAAGTAGTTAAAAACACTGCACACGTTATCTGAGCATGGTGCAAAAGGGATGGCTTATCTGGAGATCCTGCTTAAATAAATCACGCTGATATGCACATCTCCATACATCTGTTCAAAAGAAAGAGACTGAATTCCCTCCACTGTCTGGTTAAGCTCCAGCCATATGCTGAAAAAGCTAAATGTTGTTCATTAGTGGTTTGCTTAAACTGGTTTGAAATGTGGAGAGGGCGGGGAGGAGCCGAGAAAGAAGATGTATGTGAACCGCAGCACTCCGCCCTCACACATACGGAACATTCATTCCGATGTGATATGATGAGAGCAAGCACTTCACGCTGCTCGCCTATTAAACTTGAAGCTGCTAAATGTTTTCGCTGAAACGTTAGGAGGATATTCAACCGCCATCTCTAATCTTAACTGACCGTGTGACACCCAACACAAGAGCTGGGGCAAAACCATATCACACGGTGCATTTCATCAGAAACAAATAAATATAAATAAAATTCACCAAAGGCTTTGAATGTCATGACTTTCCTAATAATGGATCAGATGCTCTTAAGCTCTCCCTTTAGCCAATTCAAAGGTGATCCTCGCCACAAAGCACTGAGCACGCTTGAGTCAATAAGCCAGTTAGCAAGGAAAGTAAAAAATAATTCAATTCTTGACTTATAGTGGATTTGGTGTGGCAGGTCAGGAGGTGTAATTCCGGAGATTGGACACATTCTTTAATCGACTGACTCGACAGTACATCTCCTTCCTCCCCTCCCTGATTTTGTCTTGTAAGAGGGTCTCCCTTGTGTAGCACTGAATATCAATCGTCCCCCCCCCCTCCCCTCTCAACTTCTGCTCCATGGAAGCCAGATGGAGATGGAGAGTACAGTGCTTCAATAAACTAAGCATCCTGCTTTTCTCTTTCATGGCTAAGAGAGAGCAATGCAGCATCCATTAACAATATCTCATTCATTAGCAAATAGAAACCGCCCCAGTCATTGCTGGGGAAAAAAAATTATGAAATTGAGCCTCCATATCAGGAAATTGGCAAAGGCAGGCTAATGAAACCACAGTGACCGTTGGAAAAAAAGGGCGTCAGTTAGGTGTCTGTGTGCCTTGCTCAGGTCTCAGCGGTGCATGCGGTGGATCTCTTATGGCAGCCACAGCTTCGGTCAGATTGTGCAGAGGCTGCTTATTTTTCTGCTGCCTGCCTCTGAGAAAGCCGGTGTCTGACTTAGACAAAAGCCGGCCCGTGAGGGTGATTGCAGTTGCTTTTAAAAACTGCATCATCCTAGAAACACTGTGGTTAGAGAATTACACTGCGTAATAAGGTCCGTTTTGTGCAATTTGTGCACTATTCCAAAGCATTACTTGAGATAAGTGCTGAGATAAGTGCTGACGAGATTGAGTTTCTGTCACCAGTAGTTAAAAGAAATCTCTTATCTGTCTCTGGAGTATATATTGTAATGGTACATCCTCAACTGCAATCTTACCGCAGGACAAACTGTAGCGTTCCAAGTAGGAAAAAAAGGAAATGCTGGGCTTCTTGAACAGATGACTACATCACAGTTCCTGGATTGAAGGCAGGTATCGACAGTTCAGTGTGCATACGTGCTCACCACCAGAATACTAATCGAGATCATTATACCTCCTTCTTATGATCCACGCTAAACATAGGAGCGCACACGTGTCCAAAGAACACTCACTCTTGCACCGATGTCTTCATCATGAGAGGCTGAATTCATCCCTATAGATCTCGCCTGCCCTCTCCCTGAATCCCTGAGGATGAGAAATTGTCAGGCCCTGTGAAATAATGGTAGCTTTCAACACTAATGGAAGCCCTGCACATTCATTATTCAGTCCAGGAAACAGAGTGCTGCAAAGTGTCAAGGGACCTATGAGTTATTGCTCAGCGTGAACGAACCTTACCGCGAGGGAAGTGACAGAAGCCCACTGAACTTTCTCCTCCTCTGCCCCCCCCATCCATTTATCTCTCCTTTGCGTCCCTCTGTCCATCTGCAGGGTTTTTGTCAGGCACCACACAGAGAACCCGAGATTGCATCACAGCTGTGTGGCGTGGTCAGAGACGACCGGTGATGGGTGTAGTGTGACGCTGCGGACAGAATGACAGACGGTCTGGCCTCTCTTGTGTCACTGCAGCGCTTGACCACGGACAGCCATGAGTGGTGGAGAAAGGTTTTCCCTGTGTTACGGCCCTCCTGGGACTGCTGGGGGATTTACGAGGAAAGCATGAAGGAGGAATGCGGGGGGGAAAGGGGGGGGGGGCGCTAGGTTCGCTGACCTGCAGATAACACATGGCAAGAAACAGATAGGTTTGATATGTGAACATGCCCGCACTTGTGCTTAGGGTAAAGGGACACCGAGAGCCAGTAAATACAGTCACTCCACACTCCTAAAAAGCAACACACATCAGACAGAATTCCAGCAATGCACTTAAGCCGTCTTCATTTCCTATGTCTAGACCTCGGAAGTCTTGACGTTAAAGTGAAAGTGAAGGGAAGCAGCCAGACCTATAGGCCTTTTCTTTTAAATCAGAGCCACAGAGAAAAGCAGAGAGATAACATGCCACAATGATGTACAGCACACATTCATGCAAACTTAAAACACTTGAAAGTATCCATACCCATCTATACTTATATAGCCTATTTAGTCAGCCTGTTTAGTATCCTTAACTATCTGCATTTATGGGACACTGTGTGCAATTTGCAAAGGCTAATTTGTTTTTAACAGCTCTTAAAAGCAGATGGAAAAACCCCACCTCCACAAGGACCCACTCTTTTGTCTACCATAGAGGAACACGCTTGGCCATGCACCACCACACAAACCATTTCTTGAGATTCTAGGACTTGAAAATGCTTCTCTATACTCGTGCGCCACCCGAGGACTTTTTGGTTCCTTCTGCACTGCTACTGCTGTCAATCTGCATTGCAGAATCAAACACAGGCAGGGAATTGAACAAATTATTCAGCTGATGGCAAAAAAAACTAAACAAAAAGAAACATCCATCTTTTGCAAAGCACAAGTGAGGGCTACACGAGCAATATGACCACAGAATCAACTCACCTGTCTGTCGGCCAGAAGTTGTTTCCCCGTCTATTCCTAACTGTTACTATATTAAAAGATAAAGGTTTTGTGAAGTTCGTTATATGTTTCCCTTCAGGCTTTGAATATCAGCATGAAGATAACGGAGCTTCGTGAAGCTCCAGGCGTATAAAGCATGCATTAGCAGACCTCTAATTTACAGAGTGTAATTGAGTATTCTCGTCTGCGGCCGTCTTTTAGACTCAGGCAATTTAGCATGCCGGCATGTTGCTTTAAAGATGACCCAATTAATTTGATTAGCAAACTACAAGATACAGAGTTCAACAACATGAGCCGAATGGTAAAGAGTTGGTGGGGATGCTAATGAGGAATAAGTAAATGAGGGAGATGTGTATAGAGGAGTTTGTGTGTTATATTTGGTTGAACAAAAGCCTTGGACAAGGATGAAACAAAGCAGTTGACTTTATTGAATAAGGATATGCTCAAATACTAAGCAGAGATGTATGTTTTCATGAATACAAAACACGAGTGTGAACTATTTAAAAACAAGGTATTTGTATCAAGTACATCATGAGTGAGCAAACTCCATTTGCTGCTGAAGATGCTGAGATATGGAGGAAAGCTGTGTAGAAAGCTCGTAAGTGAACCTTGTGTTGTGTTTTTTTCAGGCTAATTTTGAATAGAATTGGAGATAATACAGGAAATGAAGGAAATGTCTTTGTACCTGTAGGTCTAAATGATAAGGTGTTTAGAAATACACTTAAATGATTGTTATCTGCAAGCACAAAATGTGTCATGTTGTAGATTATTTAAAATGTTTCAGCCTTAAAAAAAACAATTTGTGGAATGGTACAGTCCAGTCACACATCTTTAGTGTTTAGTCTCCAGCACACTGGCTTTAAAAAAAACAATGTCGGTGAAATTAAAGTGCTTATAATAACATTTGAGGGTGTTAATGCTAAACTAAATACAGTAGGGCTAATCACATTTAATATTTGGTTGCATTGTTTTCCATTCAATGAGAGGTCAACAAATAATCAGCTATCTTTTCCTCGTGCTTGTTTCAGGAGGAGGTCAGGTGACTGGCTAGTCTGGAACATGGCATAATTAGGGCATAAATGGTTGCCTTGTCTGTATGTTTTGGATGATTGTCCTAAAACTGGAGATGTAAAAAGAACAATTATGTCCAACATTCTTCGCCCAATATGGATGTGAACACCCCGAAACAGTTATTTCGTATCCAATGTAATAGAGTAGCTACAGAGCCAGACCAAAATGAAAAGGTGCTGATTCTAAGTGCTTTCTGTGATCTACAATGACCGCAAGGTCCATGAATTAGAAATAGAAGAAAAAGGTGGGCGAATGTTTTGCACAAATTTGGGCAAACTGGGATCAGGCATTCATTCCTACCTGCTTTTGCCCCGCTGACATGACATTGCGTTGGTACACGGGCACGGAATGTAATTTGTTTAAAACAGTGACATTATTTCCAAAGTATTTCTGGCCTGGGTATCAATTATCATAATGGCTCACATCACATCTCACACACACACACACACACACACACACCGCGGTGCGGTACACTTGCTCCGCTCCTCTCTGAACCCCCCCTTCCCACGATCCGCCCACCACCTCGGGACTGGAGTCACATGTCTCGCCGCCCAGTGTCTCTCCGCGAGCCGACACCACCACAAATCAAACTCACCCAGCGCCCGGTGGAGAGAGAAAAGAGGATGAGAGACGGAGAGGTGCGCGCGATCAGAGAGCACCTACGACGCCAGTGGGTTATAATGGAGACCGTTCAATAGAAGCTTTCCGCGGTGGTGATCCGAAATGAGACGTTTCCCCCAGAGGAGGGATGTAACGAGGCATCTGAACAGGACGGCAGATGAGATTCACACAGTTTCGGAGACTCTCTTCTTCCGGTGATCTCAAACAGTCCGCCCTGTGAGCCGCTGGGGCTTGGGGGGTGTACGGGACAGGGGGCGCACGGCTAACCGCCGCTCCAGCTCAACGGTGGATTGAAGAACGTTTATTATTTCCGTCTTAATTCAACCTGCAGGAGCTCTGTGGGTCCCCGAGGGGGAAGAGTGGTCTTCACCATGAGGGCTTTTTCAGCAAACTTGTTCGCCCTCCTTTTCCTGTGCGCCCTTGCAAGTGTTTTCTACGTGTGGAGCGCACTGGAGAACCGTTTGGAGCGACACAAACGTGGGTTCCCAGTACCGGGCGGAGGCTCTTCCCACCACGGTCTCCCAGCGGACCTCTCCGCCAAAACTTTCCGGGCATTGCTCGCTGTCCCGGCGGCACAGAGACCGCACTTGGGGGGCAGACTTGAGGCTCCCAACCTCACTGATCAAACTGCCTCCGCAGGAAATCGAGATTACCATGTGAATGGGGATAACAAGAGGTCAGCGCTGCGGGAGGGCCCGGTCAAATTGGGCTCCCCGGTGGAGGATGGGATATTTTGGAGTGAACGTCTGGAGGGTCTCCTCCCCGCGGGCTTCACGGAGGAATATGCTCGGGCTTGGCGAGAGAGAGCCAGGACGCACCGAATAGTGAAGCTGGAGCCCGGATGCGGCAGGATATCGAATCAGCTCGCCACTTTTGCAGACGGGACGAAAGCGTGTGTGCGTTACGGGATAAACGCGGATCAGGTGCAAGGGGAAACTTTGACTTATTACCTCGCCAGTTTGCTGGGCATCACAAACCTGCCTCCTCTAATACTGTCCCAGCTGAACGGTGACGGTGAGCAATGGGCGGCTTTGAGGACGCGGATCGGTGGATTACAGTGGAGTGATCGAGCCGTGGTTTCTCTCACCGAGTGGGTCTCCAACCTGACCGGGGTGGTCACACCGGCGCCGCTCAGGCAGGAGAGCGGCGGTCTGCATCCCGTGCTCGCGGAGCTCTGGAGCAAGACGACGGTGGAGCTGCTGGAGCTGATGCAGTGGACCGACCTGATCATGTTCGACTACCTGACTGCGAACTTCGACAGACTCGTCAGCAATCTGTTCAGCCTGCAGTGGGACTCGCGCGTCATGGAGAGGGACACCAACAACCTCCTGAAAACACCCCGCGGTGACCTTGTGTTCATAGACAACGAGGCCGGGCTCGTGCACGGCTTTCGGGTGTTAAACATGTGGGAGAAGTATCACAATACGGTGCTGGGGTCCGTGTGCGTGTTCAGAAAAAGGACCGTGCAGCGCGTGGCGGAGCTGCACAGGCGCAGAGACACCAGGACAAGGCTTCTGGAGCTCTACAGAGACAGCGAGCCATTGTCTCTGGAACTGGGATTTCTCTCGGACGAGCACGCTGGCATTCTCCAGGACAGGATAGACAGATTACACAGACACATTTTGCATTGCAAAGGAAAGTACGGCCAGCTGTGAACACTCAGCGGGCACATGTGACGGATTTGTTGTTGGCACGGTCTAAACGGGCTCTGCAAACGCGATTGGCACACCTGCGCTAAACTGATGCGCATTCACTGTCTTGAATACCCAGTTGAACTACCTCTTGTGAATAGAATGCGATGTCTACTTTATAAATAAGTACATTTGACACATGTTTATAAGCTCCCTGTTGAGATGTCCACTGTATGCCTCACAGAGAGGAATTATTAAGGCTAGTCTCTCTCCTGTCTTACTTCACCCCACTAATGCTCACCGAATAGGATTAAATATAAAGAGTAGTATGTTGTGACCAGGGTATCATAACGCAGCCCGTCCATGTGTATTTGGATTCTTGCCTTGTGTTCAGCAATCCTAATGATAAACTCCTAAGCCTTAACATAAGTTGACTCTTGAATTCTGTATTTCTGTTGATATCTGGCTCGCTTTAAATAGAAAGTTGTTTGCACAATACTCTGTCGCAGCACCTGCACTCCTGTAATTGCGTTTGAATTGCATATACAGCCTTAAAGTCACAGGTGTACCATGCCACTTGTACATGTTGTAAGTACGTTGTAAATATTGTCTGCCGACCTGTTTTGGAAATGTGATGCTCCACTAATTTAACGTGCATTGTAACATTCCAAAAATCTCTTGTCCTTTTTGATAAATACACTGTAATTTAATTTAACTGCTGTCAAACTGTGTTTTGTTATGCAGTTTGTACTTAACTGCCTTATTAGAGTGCATCAAATATGTATCTGCTCTGCCTCTGTATAGTATAGGCTGCCTCTGTACTTGCCCATTACAGTGCTCTCATTGTGCTGTGGGCATATCTTGTGCTGGCACACTGTTCCCCAGGAGCCATTCTGTCAGCCACTCGCACGCTACAACAGGAATCTCTAATCCCCTATATAATCTCACCCAGAATGATAAAGTGAAGGAGACAACTGACATCATTTTGACGTCCTTTGAAAAGGACTATGTCAAAATGGAGTGATTTTCACAACCAGACCAGTCAGTCTAGAAATATGAAATGGTCATACGGCCAAGACTGGAAGGTTTATTGGTTCATTCTGTTCAGCTAAAAAAATAAGAAAACTCCCTTTGCGTGTGCATGTGCTGCTGAGAGACCAAGCCCACAATTAATGAGCGTTCAGGTCTCAGAGGAGAGCCTTGTTTACAGTTTTTCAAAGGTTGAATTTGTAAGGAGAAAAAAGTATATCATGCCTGGAGGCATTATTGTTTGTCTTATGCTGTATGCTTTCACTTCACATAACCACATCTTTCTTTAATTTGATCCTTTTTTGGAAGGCATCCTCTCCTTATTAGTTCCACTGTGGGCGCAGCTCTGTGTCTGATTTCTGGTTCTAGACTTCAGAGGGAAAAGCCAACGATCCAACTTTTGAAGGCCTAATTCTTTCCAGCCTCTCACTGATCTGCAGCTCATCTGGTTTCTTTTACAACTTTTTTTTAATGTATGGCCAGCTCCAGGGCACACCACTCTACTATTAGTACATCTCCATAGAGAAAGCTGAGTGCATCTTGTCCAAATAGTGCCGCGATTTGTACTCGCACCTCATTTCATGGCTTACAAGCGTGCGTGTCAGTATCAGTGAATTATGTTTCTCCTTGCTAGGTCACTGCGTAAGTGGCAGAGAAGCAGCGGAGGCTTAAGCAGGTGTAACCGGAGGCTTTTTCCAGGCCAACTGCCTCTCTGCAGCTCTAATAGGGACTTGGGGGATCAATATGTGTACTGGCTGTTGTATAGGGGGAAGCAGGTCATGTTAATGTGCTGGGTGTAGGGTTAGCATGTAAGCGTGTGTCGTTCAAAGGGGGACAGGGGTTGCAGCTGGGCTCTGAGCATGTCTGTTAATGCTAAACACTGCAAAGAGATTTACGACAGGCTGCAGACACCAGGGATTAGACACAAACGCTGAACTGAGGTCTGCAGGTCTAAGCCTAGACTCACGACCCAGCCTCCTTTTTCCTGCCTCTCACAATCACCCTCCCTATTAGTATTTCAGCCACATCTCGGTCTTCCTGCCACATCTGTCTTCACTGTTAACATCACTGTCAACTTCATTTGTTAGCTAAATGGAAGATGAAAGTTTAATTTCCCTAATGAGGTTTTTTTTGGGGGGGGGAGGGGTTATTTATTTGCAAAAGAAAGCCATTTTTTATCCAGGGACCATGCCAGCTGTAATCACACTAATGGTGGATATCAAAGAGGTTGTTGAATCCCCATTTTAACTGTTCACATATGTGCCTCCCTCCCTTTCTCCGCCTGGCTTATTTCAGGTCACCAAACAAACTCCTTCAACCCCCCCCCCCCCTTTTTATTCTTTCACCCAGAGGCAACAAAACCTTCATGCAAATAACTTGGTACTTGGCGCGTTATAACTTGACATAACGTGACATGGTCAAATGAGTGCATCTTGTCCTAGCTTGTGGCACCGCCACAGTAGGTTATTATTTAGTAGGCCTATATGGCAGTTAGTCATGCCTTTATACATGCCAGTGTTGTGTGGTTCCCTCCAGATGTGCTTGTTTTCTGTGTCAGTAAGCCGAATCACAGGCTCAGACAGTCATACCAGTCAGGGGCCCACAGCAGGCCCGGGCACAGACCCCAGGTACTCA
The DNA here is from genome assembly GCA_032191485.1 of Leptoclinus maculatus. Lineage (NCBI taxonomy): Eukaryota > Metazoa > Chordata > Actinopteri > Perciformes > Stichaeidae > Leptoclinus > Leptoclinus maculatus. The sequence continues at coordinate 10,502,580 of JAVDOI010000007.1, forward strand.
AGCCGATCTTTTTCTTTGTGCACATTGCAAACATTCCAGAGGAACTGAGGGAGGATCATCTCCATGGACACACAGACGCACACAGACACTTCTCAGACAGGCGAGTGGAAGGAGTCCCAGCTAAGTACATAAACCGTTGTTGAAGTTGGCTGAGATCCTATCTCTTTTTTTTTTCTTTTTTAAACCACCTATTCAAATAAAGTTATTCGCATTGATGCAACATTTTAAAGGCACAAAGAGACATTTAATCTCATTACTGTTGCTTTCCTGCTAAAAAATGAGACAAGAACCCCTTGTAAATCTGCTTGCTGTTTTTACACTTGTTTTGTAGGCATGTGTATAAATGAGTTATAACTTTGTAATTAGGGAGCTTTAGAGGTGCTGATAGGTGCATTTTGTTACATTCACTCAGAGCCAAGGTCTTTCCGTCCGTTCCCGCCCTTTATTCTAATGAGCTATCAAACTGCTGGCTGTTTATCAGAAAGATAACACGGAAAATAATTGACTAAATTAAGAATTTAAAAAAGTCATTATCACCCAGTGACAGCTGTTTACTACGCCAAACTAATTTGCATGATATAAAATATGAAGTGCTTTGGACCAAAAAGTAAAATTGGGTGTTTTGCCAGACACCAGGTGACTAACTGACTTAAACTGCCCCTTTCCCGGTGGGCCTGCCATGTGTGAATGGACGGACATTACTGGCATTCTTTTATGGCTGCAGAGCGCAGGGAACTTCCTGCGCATGACTGAATGATTTCATTATGAAACACGGCACATACTAGGGGGAGAGTCAGTTAGTCACGGCTGAGTGGATACGGGCCATAAAGGGTAAACTGGGGGACCAGGGCAACGACTGGAGGGGCTCTGGCTTCGGACACAGCCGGGCTTGTGGAGTGCCTGGAGAGCTGGCACAAAGCCTGGCTTTGTCCAAACCAGCGGTGAAAGCATAAGGCCAGGACCTTTGGGCATTCTTTCTTCAAGACAAAGTAGAAGGTAATGAGCAACAGAGGCAGGCAAAAAAAAATAAAAAAATGGCTACACATACCTCAGCTAATAAGAGGAGGAAAAACAAACACGTGTTAAGTGTAGTGACCTCCTCTGTTTTCATGTCGGCATGTGTATGTCCAAATTCATTTGAGCCGATGTTTGGATTGGCTAGTTTTCCCAGTTTGTGACTATCCACAGGTGTGAGGAATTGCGGTATGTAGTCCCATTTCATCACACGCTGCGACTTTTAACAAGTGTGTCTGCCTGGAAACATCACCAGGGACACTGTCAGGCTTTGTCAGTCTGCCATATGGATTCATTTTTAAAGTCCGCTGTGATAGCACACAAGAGTTTGATAAACGAGAGTGAATACAAAAAATGTGAAAAGCGACAGGAAAAAAGTTTAAAAAAGAGAAGGTGAAGAAATGGGTTATGTATAAGGGCGATGAGTATGTGTGTGACCATGTAAAACTCTATGGCAGATTTGTCCTTTCTCGAATAAGAGATTTCCCTAAACTCTGATGGCCACTGTCTTCAGCCAATTAACTTGTGTCCTTGGATGAGAAATAGTTTTTTGCAGGGCTCTATCGCAGTAACTCATACACAAGGGAGCAGACTCATCTGTCCAGCTGTTGTCCATTCTCTCAGGGCTGCACTTTATGGAAAAGATTACATCCAAATTTTCCATCACAAAGCCCCGTTATTTCCATAGCGCTATAGTTTATTTTCTCACTCTGTGATGACTACCAGTGACTCAGATCTTCGATGTAGTTCATGTTGACAGAAATATATCAGATAACGCAGACATATGACATCACTGTATTATATTCCTCGTCATCGTTCTATGCTATTATTATATTCGGAGCAATAATATAGCCTACAGTATGAATACAAACAGGCATAGAGATCTGAACATAATCCTTTAAACTGTTTTTGAAACATGTACTGATTAACCTCAATTTGGATTCCCTCTATTTTACTTTAATACGATTTGCTTCATGCCAGTCATGCCATGCATAAAAATAAATCCTGATTAATTTCACCACTTAATTCCATCCTATTTGTTATGCCTTGTCCCTCAAGCTATGTCAGAACGTAGCCTGCACAGTCATAATGTAAAACATTTGCATTTTATATCATAAAAAGAATAGGTCTACTGTCACATTTATAAATGATAACGGACTTCTTTTCCTACAGGATGGGCTAGATGAAAGACTTTACCATTGTCAGAAGTGAAAGTGGCAAAACGTAAAAGAGGTAGATTCAGCATGTGCCTTTTCCCACCATAGCATGTCTTAAAATTCAGTTGTGTTTATCAAATCGAAGTCTACCGAGGCATGACATTAGCTCCCTTGTAAAGGCCGTGCTGTGTTCAAATGTTTTGCCTTGCCTTCTCCTCCTTACTTCTACTGAAATGTCACGCAGCATTTTGATTGACATGCTTGATGGGTTTTTGATATATATTCCCCTGTTGATGCCTCGGTGCAGCCCGGGGACCTGTTTCAAGTACACGCCGTTTTTGCTCATTTGCATCTGGATTCATCTCTATGTAAATGTGAATTAGTATGCTTATGGAAATGTTTTATTCCATCTTTTGGTGGCAAAAAAAAAAAAAAGTGCATTAATGGGGAGATAATCTATCATTTTGTTGTTGAATTCTTCTTTCTCATGGCCACCTGCAACTAGCTAAGATTGTGGCTGTAATTGAGATATTTTTGTGCAAATGATGTGAGTGAAGGATATGAATCAGCTCCAATGCTGGACAAACGAGTTGATTGGTCCAAATGAGCTGGCAGGACATATGAATAATTAACAGGAATGAGGGGGTGAGTTTTCTAATTCTGAAAAGGTGTGTGCAAATGATGCAGCACTCAGCAAACCCCAACTCTTATATCTGACACATCTTATTATTTAGCTTCTAAATGTATTAAATCTTACTCCCACTGAACAGCATGAAAACATCTGCTCATTATAACCATACTTGTTGTCAGTGGAGTTTTGTTTTTTCCCCAGCGTGCTGTGACTGTGTCATAAGGGCTTTGTCCTCTCCGTGCCTGAAGTGCAAAGCGAATCGATACGCAGAAGGGCAAGAGGACGTGCGATACTTGATGACAAAATACCCACAAGCTGCTGAAACAGCACATTTCTTCCTGCTTACTGACCACTTGTTCTCTGAATGTTAGCGTTGGCTGGAAGCTGTGGCCTGTCAAACACCTGCGTGTGGTCACTGTAGTCCTTTTGAATTATAGCACCCATTGGCCTCGTTCCATAGTAATACTCTGTTTCACGGAAATTATTAAAGCTAATTGTGAGAAAATGTCGTGACAGTCAATCAGTAGGTCAACAGGAGTGTAACCAGAAGAGAAGGGCACTCAGGCATGCGGCAACGAAGACAGGCACAGGAGGCAGGCAGTCGCTTTGGGCTGCGTCCAGGTGCTGGCTTCTCTCTTTAGAGGTGGGAAAGGAGAAGAGCTCACTAGAGACAAACATTAAGGGGGAGGGTGGGGGGGGTTATGGCTGACTCTGCAGTATCACTGTCATTTGAACAAGATTGGATATGCCTTAGTGAAGGTGAGATGGGACTATAGGAGACAGCAGACAGAGGCAATACATTTTAAAAAATGGAACACAATTTTATACACATAAGTTAATGAACCTTCTTTGACTCCACTGCTATTGTACTTTAGAATATTATAAACTTAGGCTGGGGTACAAATGTTGCCTGCATTGTGAGCCAGGAAATCTCAGCTCTCACAGACATGATTATCCCTCCTGTCCTTGACAACAATATCATTTGATGGCATTTCTTCCATGGCTTTTTGTATCCTGTGCGTAAGTTTAACTTAAAATAAAGAGTTCTTCTATCTTTGAAAATAACTTTGGAGTTTTTCAGTCCTGCCTGTACAACATCTCAAACATCCTTTTCTACATTCAGTTATCTCAACGATGCTTGCTGCTTACATCGTCAAGAGAAATAGCCTAATTAAAGATTGTTTAATTTGAATGGTTAACAAGTTAAAAACAGAGCTGAAATACTGCACGTGAGAGTGAGAGCCCATTTTGTTGGTACAGCATGATGACTTGCATGCACATGCAAGACCACAGGCAACACATTACACATTCCTGGTGCCAGTTTCCCACATTTTCACTGATTGACAGTTTTATGGTAGTAAATGAGCAAATAAGTGCAGCAATGCACGACAACGAAGGCAGGGAAGAAGAAGACGGCAAGCACGCAAACAAGTAAGGATGTTCTCGACCAAAAAAATGATTCGTCTACGAATACTATACTCACTGATACTAATTCTCACTTTTGACGACTTATCAAACAGTTAATAGAATTAATAAAGTTTCTCCACAAAAATCAAACAAAAGCACCACTTCAAATCTTTTGTCTCCCAGATATGTGCTGATTAGATTCTTGGAAATAAATAATTTAGAATTAAAAAGCACAAAAAAAAAACGACTAATCGGCTATAAATCTTGGTCCACTATGACCAAAACATCAGATTAGTTGATTAGACGAGTAAGATGGGGCAGCCTTACGAACAAGCATGTAAACAAAACAAGATGAAAATAAAAAATGAATTTGCAAATGTTTTTTGAGGAGGGAAATGCACTCAGCACATTTGTTTGGCCTCACGATGTGCTTTGACGAGAAACAAAATGATTACAAGACAACTCCACAATGAAACTTTAAATTCTCCAATTTTAGCCATTGAGTCAAATAAAAATGAAGGTCATGCCATTCATGTTGGTGGGGAGTCGGCCAGGGGAGAAGGTGGAGGACTTGGATGCCTGTGTGCTTTGGGGGCAAATTGAAAACGCTGTATCCAATTCTCATTATACTTTTATGATCGGTGGAAATTACAGTCTTCATTATCCCCATCAACAGAATGTCTGGCAATGACGGGGGCTATGGGAATCTAAAATTAGCAGACACTAGACTGAGAAGAAAAAGTGGACAAAAAAACAATAAAAGGAACCATAAAAACATGCAGACGTGCTGTCTTCCTTGTCTTCCATAATATAATTTAATCATATGTTATTAAAAAGATGGCCTCTCCCAGAGACATTCTTTTTCCCTTCCCACCTGTAACCTGACTCATCTCAAATAACAAGTCTGAGACATCACGCCAGCAGCCACAACCATTGACGCGACTGCAGGGTGAGGCTGAGTGTCTAGCCCTTTGGGACACCCTTACAAGATTCAAACCAAAGGGGAAACAATGCAGGGTGTAGTGGTTGACTTCCTTCCACGTTGAGTGGCAATTCAAGCAGCAAACCTTTGTGTTTCAGCTCTATACTTTGCATAACACACATCCTTTGGCCTAAAATGTTGCATGTGGGAGGTTTCAATATCCTCTCAAAAAAGAAAAAGAGGCTTGTGGCTACTGTCTACTTGTCTTGATTTCATAGGGTACTCTCTCTTCTTTTTCTCGCTCTCACCCTTTCACTTAATTCCCTTTCACTCTTTCTCAATCTAATTTCTTCACATCTATTTGGCCCGTGCAAATATTGCCATTGTGAGATCCTGTGAGCATTGATCGATTGCGGTTGGGGGCTAATCATCTGGGCTAGATACAAAGACATCTTCCACAAAATCAATGCCACTAAAAGAGAAACTAAATCTTTTTAGGGTTCCACATTTCTTTGTAATAAAGCACTGTCTACCACGAGGGGAATATCTAGTGTCTTCTCTCATTTTGTCTATTTTCATTATTTCTTTTTTTTCAATGTCTTCGATTTCTGAACCAGCTCATTTTCTCTATATCATTTATCCTTTAAAATAAAAAAAAGGGATGGGGGTTTATTGGACTCCTGAGGGTTTGAAATATATCATTGAGATTAGCTACACTATATGAGTCCATTTTAATGGCAGAATTGATGGGCTCCCATCAGGAAATGAAAAGTATAGAGATTGGCTGTGAGACGCACTAAGACAGAAAACAGACGTCTCCGGCAAGGGCAAAGAGAGTGCAAACAAGTGATTTATTCATTTGTGTGTTGACTTTTATGTTCCTGACTGCTTTGCCTGTCATGTGTGGAGACAGCAGGGAGCAATAGTCATGTCAACTTAATGGCTTCATTCCAGACCCTTAATTACACGCAAACGGACACACACACACACACACACAATAGAAGGTTTCGATGATCAACCGACTTGTTGATCAACAATTTTGATAATGGATTAAACGTGTAAGTCTGTTTTCAAGTCATTGTCAATTGAATGGTCTTTGGGTTATGCACTCTTCATCAGTCAAAGCAAGCCATTTGAAAATGTCACCTTCGGCTACGGAAAGAATTGGCCTGTCGCTAAACCGCTCTCCCGAACCAGATTATCCAATCATAGTTTAGCAACTGTAACTTGGAACAGCAGATGTGGTAAACACTGGATTTCTCAACAAGTTGCAGCGATGTGCATGAGGCTGTTGTGAGAAAGATACTCAACATTTAATAAAGAGTTTAAAGCATAGTCGCTCAATGTGCGGACCACGGGCCTATAGCAGCATTTTATGCCATTTTATTGACTACTCGAAAAAAATATTTGAAAGATGAATCCTTGATGAAAACAAACAGTTGCAGGTCTACACTTAAAGTCCCAGTTGGGACACGCACACCTTCCTAGTCGTTTAAAGTTGCAGGTTGATTGATGCATGGTACTGATATTATTGGTTGAAATTGGTTGGTACTAGTTTACGTAAACTTGAATTATCTGTATTTTTTGCATATATTGTTAAATATTGTGTATCCAACCACTCAATCTGATTATATTGTATTTTTTGCTTTTTATTTATTATTTATTATACCTTTACTGTTTGACTATATTGTACTTGTTTTTATTTTTCGTTTTTGTTTTCTATGTCTCTTGTCCACTTCACTGCAAATGTCCCCGCTGTGGGACTAATAAAGGATTATCTTATTATATCTTATAAATGCACAGCATGACCGGGGATGTGATCTAAAACCTTAACACATCAGAGAGACTAAAACACATCCAAACAAACCTCTGCTTTGACGGACGGTGGCGGGCCATGTAGTGACTCCGCTATAGGACAGGCATGGACAGATGGGTGACTTTGAGCTTGCTCTGCAGGAACGACGGAGTCACGCCAGGCCACGACCCCAGTCACGTTCTGTTTTCATAACCCTCAGCCTTTTCAAAAACACCCCGCTCTCTGCCTTCCCCCGGGTTCTCAGCAATCTCTTTCTATCTGAAGCTGCCTCTGGACTGTAGATTACACGCTCATGTTCCCATCTGGTAAAAGAAACCCATAGGTGCGTGCATGCCGTCGGCAGGCTTGTATTCCACACTAATTCTGCGATTCAAAGGCATATTACACACACCTAAGACAGTTGACCGCCAGAACTAATCCATCAGCCTTCTTGGCTGTCAACATGTTGCCCTTCATAGGTATAAGGATGCCTGAACTACCCTCTCTGTTCCCTCCACCCTCCTTCTCCCTCTTTCACCCCTCCCAGGTGTTCCCATAACTCACCGGGCCTCAAAATCCAACGCGGGCATTCCTGAACTTCAGAGGCATATCGGCAGATGAGAGCCTGGATTTATGGCTTGCTGATAGACAGTGAGGAGGGGGGAGCGTAGCGGGGGAGGGAAGGTGGGTCCGCTTCAAAGAGAAGGAAGCGTTTGTTGTTGTTGCTCTCCTACGCTCACGGGTGCACACATATGCACAGCTCCCCCCCCCCCTCGGAACCTCTGGCAGCTGGAGTGCTCACTCACTGGTCACTCACACACACACACACACACACACACACACACACACACACACACACACACACACACACACACACACACACACACACACACACACATACAGTTATCTTATGCTTTAATTTTTCATAATATCAAAGGTGACCCTTCAAAGATTGCCTGCAAGCTTTCCTTTTTATTGCACCTGCATAAAATATTCCTCTTATTGCTTTAAATAAATGCCACCTCCTTCTGCGCTGTTAGAATGTGTTTGTGCAACTTTGCGTTGAAGGTCACAGAAAAATGTGCTTGTGTATGGGTGTTTTGTCATCTATCTATATTTGTGTGAGTGCGTTTGTATTCGTGTGTGTGTGTGAGCACACCTCTGTTTCCGGCCAGCTGGTTGCTATATTGCAGGGGCCCCCGCGGAGCGCGAGGTTGATGGATGTGTGGACTGGTGTCGTTTCTCTGAGCCGGGTGTGTAATGAACCCTGCTTTGCTTCTGTAACATTTGGGCTGATTGATTACAAACAAAGGCCATTCAACATGCAGGGGTGCTGCCTCTTAACAATGCAACGCAGCTCCACAGATGGGATTACACGTATATACGGCATGAGAGAAGACCACGGCGTGCCGCTTGTTAAACTGAAGCTGTGCCGTTATCAAGCTTTCCTTCTGCCAACGTGAGATGAGATGATTCAACTTTACACTGTAGTGCTAGTGGATTCACTTCACACTTTCACAGAAAAGTATAGAACTGTTTCTGTGGCTTTAAATGTCCAAAATGTCTCTTTTATATCCTGTTCTCATTCCCTCCACCCTCCTTTTTCTAATTTAACACTCACTAAGATTTTCCTCTTTGAGTTGCCCAACTCAGCTCATTGTTCAGGTGGAAAGCTGATGTAACTTGTGGCTCCTATTCCCAGTAACCAGGGCGATCCAAAAGGATCCTCCCGCTGCTTAATCAGACCGCTGTTTGTTCACTCTCCCTTTTCTCATGGTCTGGCCTGCCAACTAAAACCAGCCAGGCATTAATGAAAAGCCAAATCGGCATCTTTATCTTCTCTCACATGGGAGCTTCAGATGAATTTTAAAACAGAACTTTCAACACTTCTACAAACATACATACATATATATCCTGTTCCCATGTTGTCCCTGTATATGCCCTCACAGTGTTTTCCATCTCTAACCCTTGCGGAGGGGGGGGGGGGGGGGGGGCTCTCTAACCTGCCTCATTTCAGTCCTTGCAGAGCCACGAGAGCTGCAAAAGCCTGATGCTAGATGTGTGTGTGTGTGTGTGCGTTTTGAGTGTTGGCCCTGAAGTGACACAGTGAGGGTATAAATAGAGCAGGCCCACAGATCACTGTGCCAGACAGAATGTGGCATCTGCTGTGCTGGGAGTGCAATGTGTTTGAGAGCCTCTAAACTCCTCTCCATTCCTCTTCCCGGTCTCTCATCGTCCTACCTTCCCTGTTGTGCTGTCTGTTGATTCTCCCCCTTTATCATCTTTATCTTTCCTCCTCCTACGATTCCCTTTTTTATCTTTCTTGCTTCAGTCTCTCCCTCCTTCTGCCTCGTTTTCCTTCTGCCCTCCCCCCTCTCACATAGTGGCACACATCTGTGCCGCCATGTGTTGAGTGTTGAGGAGCAGTTCCCATTTTCAATTTAGGCTACAAGATCCTATTTCTAAACACACAGAGGGAACCGGAGTATGGGTGAAGAGATATTGAAACTATGGAAGTAGGGGGCAAAGGCAGATAGCCGACCATGCAGTGGTTAACATCAAAGCCGTGGTTTCATATTTACTATGGTTTACAAATTCCTCCGCTGCAATGCTACAAAATGTTCCATGTGAAAACAATTTAATCCCATGAGATTACGTGGCGTACGTGCAAGGCAATCTTGAGTGGGACGAGAAAATCTGGAAGCGCGGGAGAATAAAGCAAAGTCATTGTGACTCTCGGCAGGTTATTTCCCACCCAAAGCAGATTATCAATCCTACAGATTTAGCGATTTATTTCCCCGCTCTCGGTAAAGCCGTTACAAAGTGACGGTAACCCCTCTCTGTAACCTCGGTAACCTCCCTCTGCCCCCCTCTGAGTGACATAACGCAGCGCTTTGTAAAAATATTATACAGGAATGCGTATCCCAACAACATGACTCATTCATACTTTCCACCCACACTCCCTCTATACATACACACACCACATACAAATTCAATTAGGAATGATTGTCCTTCTAGCAACACTGTACTAACTGTTTTCATTCATCTACCACTTTTTTTTATTTATTTCCCAGAAGCACTTAATCTCATAATCTGCTTTTGCTGTGACTAGTGATGGATCCCCTCAAAGACAGGGGACACAAGCGCACGTACGCACGCACACACACACGCACACACAGAGTCCCAGTGTCAGCCAAATTAATAAGCAGCTTAGCTGTCATTAGATTTCCATTTTTAAAATGATTCATCCATTCTTTATGCTCCCCTCCCCTTCTTCTTTTCATCCTATATCCTTCTCCCCATCCGCCTCAACGCTCTGTGACAGGTAGTCTTCTGCGTTTGTTTGCTGACACAGCATCATGTCCACCCTCAGGCCGTCCAATAATTGTGTTAAGAGTTGATATCGGACATTGGCAGTTGGAGACTTGCAGCAGGGGGGGGGGTGTTAGAGGGAGGGGCTGTCCGACCGTCAGTCAGAGAACAGCGGCAGGACATCTTTTCATCCTTTTGTTTGCTCGCAGGCAGTGTTCTCGCCAGTGAAGACGAAATTCAATCTTTATCCTTTCACTCACTGTTTTTCTCTCCTCTCCACATCACCTCACCCTTTCGGCAAAACTATTGTCTGCTTCTATCGTTCCTCTAACCTGCTCTTCCCTTTTTCTCACTCTTTTTCTCTGCCTTCTTCTTTCTCACGAATCCATCAGTCACATCGGCAACACACACACACACACACACACACACAAAAGCCTCCCCTCCATTTTGTTGGCCTCGGGCGTAGTTGTGTGAACATTGTGTGAATGTCTTTCGTCTTTAAATCTGTAATTACCTCAGCTATTGTGCCAATGCAGTCCCCCCCCCCCCCCCGCCCCAACCTCCACTTTGTCAAGGAAAGGAGTATGGTTCATGTTGCCACCTTTTGTCTGACTGGTGCTGCGTTACCTTGAGATCAATGCTGCACTCTGATCGGACAAAACTGATGAAATGACTTAGAAGTTCGGCTTCAACATGAGAAGATAATGAATGAGTTGTGACTCGAAAAGGCTTTGCTTTTAAAGAGCGGTTGTCAGGTTTCTGTGAGAAATGTGTTTCTTATTTCTTATCCAAACAAACAAGGAGCGTGTGGAAACCCTTAAATCATCATCAGCACACTCAAAATTGCAAAAAAAAAAAAGCCTGATTGGTTTGGCAGCCAAATAGAGCATTTCTTGCCAAGTTGAAATAATTTTTCCACTTTTCAAAGGTGTCTCTGCCTATCTCTCTCTCTCACACACTCACCTCAGAGCGGTCTCTCTTTCAGTGTGTTGTAAGCCGAGTCCAAGACGCGAGATTCCGTGGATGGCATTCCGGGATTTGGAGGGCATTCGTCCTGAGAATTTTGCAGGGCCACATCAGTGCCAGGATGCCGTATGTCAGGGGGCACAGAAGAGCATTGTGACCCAGCGCCCACGGTTAGGGGCCTGCTGAGAGGAAAACACTGAACGTCATTGTTTTATAGCGCCAATGATCTGCTCTGTGTCCTCTGCTATGATGTCATGGCAGACATTGGTCCAGCTGTGGCCAAGCACGCATGTCTGTTGAACGAGGCCGTTGATCACAGCATTGTGTGAGTTTGAGTATTCCTACATGCGAGCTATATTTGATGTTAATTTCACTTTTCACGCTATATTTTCATGTACACAACCTATTCTTGTGTGTCCAAGTGTGACTCAGCGGCGAGTACGCGCTTGTTTGCGCATGATGAAGCACAGACGTGGCAGGAGAACGAGCATGGCACGAGTAAAGCCAAGTCGTAACAACTTTAGACAAACCACCCATTGTGTTTGACTCACTTTGTCTCCCTCGGTGAGGAGAATGACTCTATGTCAAACAGATCTTAACCAGATTAGGGCTGGACTACTGTACGCTACAGAAAACCTTTTATTAACTTCAGACATAAAAGTATTAGATTATCTATTTGAGAGAACATGTGACGGGTTAAGTTAATGATGTTGTTCCATGAACATTCAGTTACTAAACATGACAGCACAAAGTGTTCCACGTCTGCCATATGATAGTTGGTTCGGTATTTACGGGACTTGACATGCACAGTATACAGTAAAAGCAGTGTCACGTGCAATCAAGAAGTGCACCACATCCTTGGTGTCAAGCTTCACAATGTTTTGCATAGTCTGCCTGTTTACCCTATAAGCACCTGTGCTCTGTGCTATTTCGGTGACAGTTGGTGGAGGCCAAACAGTACGTCGTTATATGCACAGGAAACCTGACCAACCGTGATAACTATGAGACTTTCAAACAAAATTCCCTTCAAAAGAGACATTCCCTGACTGTGACAGTTTATTTGTGCAGCCGTATATATTCACATCTGGACCGTTGTACAGTATATTCACACTTGTGACTCCTCGACAAGAACGCTTTCCTGTTACATGCAGCAGCTCTGTACTCACAGCCCATTTCCAAAATATTTATTTTTGGCATAAATCCAACAGTAAATAAAAGGATGGCCACTTCCTAAGATAAAAGCAACAGCATATACACCGATTCCCTCTCCAAGCTTGCATATTTAATTCTCTTCCTCATCTTCAGCCAACAGACGTCTCCCACTGAAGACTGCAACGCAGAGTGGTCCAATCCCAAGAAGAATGATGCTAGAGGAAATTAAGAAATGAATACTCCCTAAAAACTACTACAAGAGGAAAAAAAACAATGTGTGCTCAGCAGATGTGACACCACATCTGGTAGTGGTGCAACTGATCATAAAACTCACGGTTCGGATCGGATCAGCACAAAAGAAAAAAAAGGAGCAAATATAAGTTTTAGAGTTCCCTGATCACGTTGTTTTTGCTGCTGAATTGCCGATCGTTGCTGATCCATAATCCATATTGTTGTTTGATCATAGCAGCCGGTCTACAAGGCTCCAGACTAGTAGTTTTTTATTTAGTAATTTGTAGTGTTTTTCATGAAAGGCACACAATTCAAATAATTAGGAATTAAAACATTGTATTTTCATTGATTAAAACAAATCTTGTGATTTGTAGTTTTAATGATGTATTATACGATGTATAATTGTAAACAGGTCTCTAATATTAATTTATTTTGTTATGAAACCATCTCCTTTAAACAACTGCATTTATTTAAGTTCCTCAAAGACACTACATTTTCAGAGATTACATGTGAACACATCATGATACAATTATAATTTACCTTCGCTCAATACTCATTTTCACCGAACAGAGCCTGAACGCATCATAATGTAACTATTTGTTCTCCTCCTGTCAATTTAAACACGGATTGGTTGTTTACAATGTAACGCTATCAGAAATGATTGGTGAACAGAAAGCATATTTGACTGAATATTGGCGGATAACGATCTTCAGTAAAACTTAATTTCACACAGTGGTTGTTAACGTTAAACTGTGTAATTAATCCGAGGTTCACATGCGTGCAGATCACTAACATCTGGAAACTAAATGTGATGCTGCTTGCTGGCTAGGACCTTTGTTACTAATTACTTTGTTTGAGCAAATAGAAATGGAGATAAGATGCACTTTTTGCATATTTTGTCATTTTAGGCATAATATGAGTGATTTAACAAGAATTGGATAAATTAGATTGTGAAAAAATTAAAGGCAATTTTTGCTTCTCATTATAAATCTAAACTTTTGATGCTTGGTATAAAGCAGACATTTTACTTTATTTTGACTGGAAATGTGTGGCGTGTGCAGCAACTTCTTTGCTAGATGCTAAAACGTCTTTGTTCATTCTCAGCCTTGCTTTAGAACATGATGCCTGATACAACTTCAACTGGATAAGACAAATAATAAAAACCACCCCCCAACTGTTGCTCAAGCTAAGCGATATGTTCAACAGGAATCCTAAAAAAGTAATCTGTCTATACTGCCTGAAATTCTCTCCCATGTGTAACCAATGAATGAAAGGACTACTGATGTATGATACATTTCAATTTGCTTCAGGGATACAAGCCTATAAGCTTAATTGCTTCCACACACTCATCTGTGCAGTGAGAATTCAAAGTCATCATATTAGCCGTGCTGGATGTTTGATTCTGAACAACGTCATTACCGTCTGTCCCCCGACACCCTGTTTCTGCAGCTCTGAGCTAAAAGTTGCCCGTGAACCCTGCAGGAAACCGCTGGTTGCACATCGCTGGCCCTACGACGAGTGGTGAAAGACAGTTACCGTGGTTACAGAGTGTGTGTAAGAGGCTGATAAGAGCATAGTGTTTGGATCAAACAGAGAGGTAGGCAGAGGAGGGGTACGGTTGAGGAATATATGCGAAGGCATAGAGGATGAGTCACTTGGTTCATGTGCTTTGCGTGTTCGGTCCCCTTCATGTCTGCCTGTCCATGTGACAACATGCTTCATTTATTTCGCCTTATAGCAGAGAGTTCCTCTTCACAGAGACTTGACAAATACTCAAGTGCACTGAAGAGACGCTGGCAATCAATATATATACTGTATAGAAGCGCAGTGACAAAGATCCATGTGAAATGTAGCTGATACGTTCATGTTGGCAAAATCATTTTCTCTGAGATTTCCATAGAAAATAATAGAAAAGAAAATATTACTCCTTATTGTTGTTTTTTTAGATCATCTAAGTGGAGCAAATCACTACAGGTGCATTTGTAGTCACATTTAAATTGTTTCCTTGGTTCAGCCACCACCTTTGTCTGACTTCTAATTCCGTCAATTTGCTTCTAATAATTCAGTCCGAGGTAGAACCTGGTCTTACAAAAAACAGACGTGATGCAGTACTCTCTGGGGATTATTGATTCATTTAAATGACATATTGATGGAAGAATGCAGGCCCAAAGCTGGAAATTGATTCTGTTTGTAGGGAGAAGACAGGCCATGAGGAGATTTTGTAACTCATAATAGCTTTCCAGAGGTCAAAAGAAGATTTAGAATAGTATGGTACCGTAATCTGTTACGGGCTATATTGCTCATGATGCCAGAATTTTGGTAAACACACCGCCTTTTTCATCCTCGTGAGGGACTTTTGACTCTAATACCCGAACTACAGAACAACAGGCTCATTTTTCTCAGCCTCAGCTCTCTCTCGCAAACTTGAGGATTTCTCTTTTCACGAGGGAGCACTCAAAATATGTATTTCTTCTACTTTATGGAGCTAACATATAATGGAAACATGTGATATGGGGCTGCAGTATAGCAATTTAAAAAAATGGATGACCTTAGTTCAGATAAATAATTACAGGTTTAGGTTAGGTGAAGGAAAGCAGAAATATGAACTACTGAAAATAAACCAGTGTGAATGTATGTATTCCGATAACCAACAGCTGTACTCTTCTGACATTTATTACAATGTCATTATGAGCATATTTGTCTGTCAGATTATTATATGCTTCATACTATAAATAAAGTCTAATTTGTGGTCCTATAATCGACCAAGGGAGTCGGAAATGCATGCTGGGATTAATTCCAGTATTATTACCTGATTAGAAATTAGCTGAGGTATAAAAGCAGGTACTTTCTACAAAACTGGGTCATATAGCAACAACAGATTTAATATTCGGTCTTGGCTTATTGATGAGAGGTATTTGAAAAGTAGTTCTGAAATTTAAGTACATTTGAAAAAAAAATACATTATTTTTATAAATTAACATTCTTGACACAGGCAATACCTTATATGAAAGAGGTTAACTTAAGACCTTGAAACTAAGAAGTATATAAATCTCTATCCTTGAGGGTAGACTTATTAATCTTAGAAATACCCAGATTGCATAGATTGCCACATAGAACATAGAACATAGAACACCACAGCAAGCTTTGTGCTTTGAATGCATAATTGTATTCTTGGGATCTTGATTTGACATCGTCTTAGATGACAAGTTAAGAGCTTCTCTGTACGTCTCTTTCTTCTTCCCTCACCTGTATCTCACTGCTCACTGCCTCTGATCAGTCCTGACAGCTGTCCTTCCCCAACCTTGCCCTACAAACACACACACACACACGCACACGCACAAAAGTCAAACATTGCTGAGCAAGTGCAGCACCATGGGACCTATCTCACATAGCAGGATTACAAATTTAGCTGGTGAACTGCATCTGAGTAACACCCAATGCACCTCTCTTTACTTCACCCCGTGTTCCAGATCTGCTTTGACGTGTTTAAAGGTTTTATTCAGCAACGATTACTTATCCTGCTGCATGAGACCGGTTTCAGGAATCCACTAACGACTGTGTAAAACAGCATATGGAGCATAGACTGTTTGAGTCTGTTTTATGTTGCATCCAAAGCAAATGAGTTGGTAGGGATAATAAAATATCAACACACAAGCGGGAGGGAGAGAAGTGCTCCTCTGACAGACCGTTGCTGTTGCAATGACAGACAATTTATCTTGAAAGCAACAACTGACCTCATCCCAATAAAACAATGTTAAAACAGAGGCATTAGGTAAGTGTTTTCTGTCTGCCAAAGCTTCCGCCTTTACTCTTGGCTGCCAGATGTTCTTTCTGGTGCCAACTTCCATGTGCAGTCTTTTCTGAGCTGCAGAGACACAATTTAAACAATATAGCTCCTATATTGTGTGTCCCGTTTTGTTTCACTATACACTCCCTGGGTAGAGAAAGAATAAATCAAAAGTTCCCATCAGTAGCCACATATCATATTTATATTTAGCGATTTTACTGATGAATTGCTAGTCGATGAGTCTTTAATTGTTTACAGTTTGATGCATTGCGCAAGATGCTGCTGTCTCTTAACTGTTCAGCTGAGTTTAATGCAGTGAAAGATTTATTTTGAAATAAGTCAGATGGCCATTTAACTTCACACTGACCATGTAGTGTGCTTTATTAGCATACAGTAATTTATGGTTGGATGTGATTTTGCTGTGATTTGTGTGGCAAAACAATTTGTGCTCTCAATTTCAGCTACCACTCCAATCAGAATCATATATTTGTTACGATTAAATGCAGTTTCAGTTTTAATAGTTACAAGATATGGCTTAAGCAAGTCTCACGCCGAGGAAAATTAGATTTTGCCAGTGAAATATGTTTTCATTGAGTCATCCTTTCTGTTTATAGACTTATACTAAAACCGTTCTGGTGGCAACCTTTCTATAAGAGCAATCCTTTTCAAAACAGCTCAAAAACTTTGGCAAAACCATCCATATCAAGTGGATGCTGGAGGCTCACGGTACTTGGAATGAATGTGGTTTTTGGGTTATTTATGGTGTGCCATTCAAATAGCAGTAACAGTAAACAATATATGCCAAATACGGCTTGTCTGAAGCCCAACTCAATAGCTTCTTTAGATCTCTCAACAGAGAACTGCTTGTTTTCTCTCATCTCTGTCTTTCTCTCCAGACCTCTAATCCTGCTCCATTGTCTCTCAGTGCTGGTTTATGGAGGGTAAGGACGTGTACAGAGTTGCAAAGCAGACATCATAATTAGAAACTCCCCATTAAACACCAGTGTTGAAATTCACAATTAGTTTACTCTTCCAGCTTAACATTTCTTGGAATATCCTGGTAAAATAATGGTTGAATAAATAAATAATAGATACAATATAAAAAAAATAAAATAAACCGGTTACGCAAAACAAAAAGCACTTCATGACTTAGCACACAACGTCAAGTCAAGCATGTAATCACATTACCGTACTCACAGCCTGTTCTTTCCACAAATTTTGGTGCAGATATTTACTATTACTATTTTTTCTATTCATTACTGTTTATAACTATTATTTTCATATTTCAAGTTTCCACTTTTATGTTATGTTATCATCAATGTATTTTGAATGTATTCAATAGAGAGAAAAAACTGAATGGTTTCCGATTAACTTTCACCATCTTTGTCAGGGAAAAGCAGATAAACTTGTCAAAACAAACAAAAAGAAAGAAAGAAATCTTAAAAATCAAGCTACTCGACTCCACACTGAACGGTAAATTATTGGCCGAGTAAGTTATGAGGGATATTGGAAATGTGTGCAGTGTTGTCAAACAACCTGACAAGGTTTTTAAAGTTTTATCTTTCTTATTTCTGATGCCAACAGCGGCTCAGCCATGACAAAAACTGTTCATGCCCCTTCCATCTGGCAGGAGGCTGAGGTGCATCAGGACCAAGACCTCACGACACATGAACAGCTTCTTCCCATCCGCAGTCGGGCTCATTAACAGAGCCCGGGTCCCCCACTGACTCTGTCATCCCCAGGACAGTTTCCTACCGGTCACTCCCCTGCACATCCCTTCTGGGTTCTTATTTAAATACACTCGACACTTTTACATTACACTTACATCCAGTGGTGGCTGGTGGAGAATTTTCTAGGTAGGGCCATCCAATCAATTTCAGCAAACATCCCAGAATGATTTAATGTAAAAAAAATGAATGTATCAAACACGCATTACTACTTTGCAGTTAAATATTTAACATTTATTCCAACACGAAAAAAAACAGTAAATAACACTTTGATAAACACGTCAGGATATCATATTTTAGTCACCCTCACAGGGAATTCAGTATAATATATATATATACAGTATAATATATATCATATAATAATAGTCAGTATATTATATATATATATACAGTATAATATATATCATATAATAATATTCAGTATAATATAAAACACACACATACATATATAGATATAAGCTATGATGAGTTTTCACTAATTTACCATCTCTATTAAATGTTGATGCCTCCATGACCAAGTTAAGCAGATGAGACTGAGGACAACTATGTAGAAGAAAAGATGTTCACTTTGCCTAATATGTAGCTTGACAGAGTTCTCCATGTGTGCCCTGGTGTTCTCATGTTTCCTTACCTCCTCATCCCTCACTCCCCTAACTGTCCATGCTGGATCTGTCCCCGTTGTTTTAAAAAGCTAAATAAGTTATTAGCATGACATCATCCAGCTAGCCAAACCTGTCTGGTGTACAGCTAGTAGAGAAGCTTCGCACGTACTGCTTCCCTTTCCCGCTAGTCTGCTGTCTGATTGTGAGGCAGACTGATTGTCAGGCTGATCTGGGATCAGCTCTTTGGCCTGCAGAATCTCCGCCAAAGTTCTGCTCACAAACGGGTCTTGGAGGAGTAGTGCTCGCGCTGGCGCTCACGCTCGCCTGTAGAGACTGCTCCTGATGAGAACGCGCAGCTTGAAGCTGAATCTATTTGAGGACGCTGATTGGCTAAATTGTATGTCACTCATTTATATATTTAATTAGCAATTGGCTAAACTGCTTCATAGACCCGCCTCTTTTGGGCCAAATTCGTTTGGCCCCCCTAGCTGCGCGTTCTGAGGCCAAATCCCAATGTCCCCCCTTACGGACTCATGGACTTTGAGGTGCGCTCCCGCGAAGTCCGTGAGGGTTTAGGGCTGTCCCACTGTCAAATCGTCAAGTGTTTGAGGGCTCTCTTGCAGACATTTTGAGCCCTTTATGAACCCTTTCCGTAAGTCAGCATGGTATGCTGATTTAGCCTAAGGGAATTACCCACAAATCATTGCAATGTGACGTTAAACACGGGGTTACCAGTGGATGCATGAAGACGTAAAAAAAAAGGTAAACAAAGAGGACGGCTCACGTGTGTTCAGCCTGGAGTAATACATTTACTCAGAAACATTAAGGGTTAAAGATGGAACAAAAAATAAACATGAAATCAGAGGATATTTATTCATTTATTCATCAAACATTTGATTTTGTCATTGAAGTTGTTTTGAAAAAACGAGTAAATAGATTATATGAAATGACCTCTCATCTTTTGAGGAAAGAGCCTGGAAGACATTCAAATCGGGGAGTACAAAGTATAAAATAAATACACACAATTATACATCATATTTTTTGTCGTTTTCATGGTAACATGATATGTTGCAGCAAAGTGCTGTCCCATTTGTATTTACACCATTTCGAGCCCTCACAGTCTCTCACACTCAACCACTTACCAGGTGACGTAAGTGGTCACCTGGTAAGTCCTTGAGGGTTCAGGGTTTGAGGGTTTAGGGGGGACATTGGGATTTGGCCTGAGACGTGTCATGCACACAGGCGGAGAGGACGAGCAGGAAAAGCATATATTTTGCGCAGATATCATATTTTACACATATTACTGGGTACATTCCATAGTTCAAAAACACAAATATTGACAATTTGTGTAATTTATTATTAATATAATTTTTTTTCTGTGGCTCAAGGTGGGGCCAGGCCGCATTGCCCTCTATTGGCCAGCCGCCACTGCTTACATCTCACTTGTTTATAGTCCTGTTATCTGTTCGTTTGTGCACTTTATTTTATATTTCACTTTATTTTATATTTTTCTGTAAATTTTCATATGTTTCTACTTTGCACTGTGTTGATTGTTGTTGATTGTTAAATGCACCTCCCGTCAAATTCCTTGTATGTTCAACAGACCAATAAACGGTTCTGATTCTGATGTAGCTATAACGTCAGTTTATAGATATAAACGAGATCAGGCAGAGACTCTTTTCCCACGTGGTTTCTGGTGAGTTTTGTATATTTCAACTTCTATAATTAACGTTAAGGATGACATCGTTAACATATAGTGACACAAGTAAAGCTGCACATTTATTGGGTGTCATTTGTTTCGTTATGTAGTCCAACAATTGTCCAATATTATATCACTTAAATTCAAATAGGTAATGTATGGAGCTCCTAAAGGTGATGATTTAAATCGTGTGCGCACAAGACAAGTTAGTCATCTTGTGGTAACAGGTTGTTAATTAGGTTAAAGTGTGTGCACAAGATAAAATGAACATCACCTTAAGTCCCTTAAGGGGCGCTGTAGTTTATTCGCTCATGACACAACGAGCGTATTAACTGTACGACTCGCTTCCTTCTACCTGCCTCCGGTGAGGACTTTCTGTGTGTAGTGCTTGTCAAGCGGGTTTTCTCTCTCCAAGCCTCTGTGTGTCTCTACCGTTCTCACACACGCAGGAGACTAACGTTACAAGCAGGAAGTAGAAAAAAAAAAGCAGACAACATAGCTCATGAAAACACGGAAGTAAACGCTGTCGGATCGAAGTTGGAGCCCCCTTTTTTCTGCTGTAAAGTGAAAGTAGATCAGTCGACAGCTCCGAAATGGAATTCAAGGCACAACGACTGTGCTAAGGAAGTTAGCCGTCAAGCTAATTCCTCCACTGGCTCAACATTATCTCAAAACAAGCTCGAGACAGAAAAAACAGAGGGAGGGGGGGGGGAGGAAGACACAGACAAGTAAGTACACTGCAAGCCCCACTGTGTGTGTGTGTGTGTGTGTGTGTGTGTGTGTGTGTGTGTGTGTGTGTGTGTGTGTGTGTGTGTGTGTGTGTGTGTGTGTGTGTGTGTGTGTGTGTGTGTGTGTGTGTGTGTGTGTGTGTGTGAGAGAGTGAGAGTGAGAGTGAGGAAGGCACTTTACGAAGTTGTGAGACAGAGAAATAGCAGAGAGCTGCACTACAGCACTTTTTTCTACCGGTTGTTTGTGTCAGCAGTGAGGAAAGAGTACACAGAGGTAGCTTAGGAGAGGAAGGCTCCAAGGAGAAATGGGGGGGGGGGTCTTTCTGTGTGTGTATACAAGGCAGTCACCATAGTCTCTCTTTTCTTTTTCAGCTTCACTCCTGTAGAGTGAGGCGAAAGGAGGGTGAGGGTGCATAAAGACAAAAAAACGAAATAAAGCATGTAAAGGTCAGAGCGTGATGACTTGCAGAGGGAGGTGAGATGAAAAAGAGCGGGGGGCGTTGGGGTCGTGCCAACAGTACAGCCGTACTCGGCACTTTCTGTTTGTGAGTCAGTAAACAAAAGTGAGTCTTGTTTGCACACACAAAGACAGTTCAGTGACTGCAGATGGGGTCTTCTTGTTTATTGTCCTTGCAAAATGATGTGTTTTTTCGTGTGTAGCTTGTGTTGCTCTGCATGCTGTTTCCTGTGGACTGTGCCTCCCTCTGTACATCATCTGTTGCGGGAGTATTATATCAGAGGGGATTAGTCCTGAGGATCTTGGACTTTCCCCTGTGCAAATATGAGAGCTGTTCACAGAAGGTCACAGCTATTAATAACCTGTCCTCTACTCTATGTGTCTCCTATAAGACTTATCCCTCGTATCCCCAGAATTACTTGCCAGCCACCATGGACCACAAAGGGGAACCCCAGGAAGAAGTTATGGGGCTGAAACACGAGGAGCTGCCGCAGATGGACGGATCATGTGACGCGTGCGAGCCTGACGAGGCCCTGCCGGCCACACAAGTGTGCCACACCTGCAGCTTTGCCTTCTGCACTGTCCATGCTGACAGACATGGCAGAAGCACACGTCACCCCATAACGCCTTACGACCACGAGGGGACACAAGCTAATGGACTTGGCGCCGACAGAGACTCCAGGGTCGGAGATGGAGCCGAGGACGAGGCTCTACTCGGATTGGCGATGGCTAATGGCGATGATGCTGGGGAAAGAGAGGGAGCCAAGAGTGGTCTGCACCAGGAGGCTGAGCCGGGTGATGGAGCCGAGGGCGCAGAAGCAGGGCATGGGAAGAGGGACACCGTGACAGTAGAGAGACTGCGCTGCAAGGAGCATGGACAGGAAGGCTCCCTCTACTGTAAACCAGATGAGAAGATCATCTGCGTGGTGTGTGCCGTGCAGGGTGAGCACCGTGAGCATGAGATAATCACCCTGCATGAGGCCTACGTGTGGCAGAAGGTGAGTCACACACACCCAGAACATGATGGGTTTATATATATATATATATATATATATATATATATATATATATATATATATAAAATACAACACTGTGTGATTTACTGTATGCTCTCTGCTGTGGTCAATCTCTTTAATGTTTAACAATCTATTCAGTGTCATTTATCTGGTTTACCTTTTGAAACTCAGTATTAAGTAGTAGTTCAACAGCTGTAGGCCCTGTAGTCTTTAAGTCAACTCACTAGGGCTCTGTGTGATATTTTAAACACAACAATCTCTCATGATCACCCACATGACCTCATTCATGTATTGATTTAATTGCGCAGCAACATAAATAATTCCTATGGAAATTCATGTCCATTTGGCTCGATGCCAATTCACCATTCCTGCATTTCCCAGATGGCTTTTTGGGAATAACTCCATCATCACTACGGGCTCAGTTATGCCGAGCATAGTGTTTGTGATGATTATAGAACCATTTAGAGTCGGATGCTATCAGCACACTGAGCACACTCGGACTATGTTATCGCACAGGAGGACCGATTAACGGGTTCGATAGTATCAGAAAGCAGGACTCAGTTTTGGATTCATATTCAAGGATTTTGTTTGTGAACACTAAAATAAACTGAATGCACAGGGCCGGTGCATTTAGCTCCAGTAGTAATGACCCACTTGGTGTGCTGACTGTAATTTTAAAGAGCACGAGTCTTGTCCTCTACCCTGTGGCTGAACATCTGAAAAATAAAAGTAGAACACCACACTTCACTGGCTTACTCGCACATCATTGCCGCATATGGATTGATGAGAGACAAAGGGGGTCACACACACACACACACACACACACAGCCTCAGGCCACATTATTTACCCTAAACCTACTCACGTTTTTATTCTGCTCAATGTGTCAGTGTATTCATGTGAAAGAACTCTTAATCTCCGGGCGTAGTGATATGATGTCCTGTTGCTGTACATTGCATTAAGCATCTAGCATGTCAAACCTGCTATGCATTGTAGCCTGTGATTGACTGGTGAGCTGTCAAGGATGTACCCTGCCTTCTCTTGTAAATATCTGAGATACTGAGATGTTCAATTACAAATATGGTAATATTTGTAAACTTGTCGTGTTTGTACGGAGGCTTGAGAACAAGTCAATTTGATGCTCTTCTAAACGAGTGACAATAATGAACTAATAACAGAGAATCTCTTTGTAGTTATGCGTTTTTGTGTTTTTTGTTGTGGCACTGTGTTTACTGTGCGTTTGTTTGCTCCACCTGAAGAGCAGGCAGGGTTATGACCTGCTGGGCTGCACGCAACAGATGTCTGAGAAGATCAAGACCAAGTGGACCAACCCCGAGGTGAGTGCAAACGCCTGCGCACATCACACTGAGGCGAATCCTCACGCGAGTTATCCAGTTTTAGAACCCCTCCCTCCCCTGAGGATTTGCACTCAACCGTTCTCATTTAGAAATGAGCTCTTATCAAATGAAATGAGATTTTATCTGCAGCAATAAAAGTACAGTTTCCCCAGTCAGTGACTTTCCTAACTACGAATTCCAATTTGGATCACTGCCAATCTGATTTGGAGATGTGATTATTAATTTAGTTTTGTCTCAACATAGCTAAAAGAGTATTTTTTTTTTTATCAAATAAGTTATGTCTAAAGCATCTGCTTATGGTTGAACCTGGTTTTAAGGCATGGGAAGCCATGAAAGAGCAAAAATAAAAAAGAGCCAATACTCATTTGTAATTCAGTGGGTCGAGCAGTAAACACTGCAGAGGTATAGAGACGGCAGCGGTGGAAACACAGCAGTCTAGAATGAGATAAAGAGGGATTAGAAGAAGGAGAGATTATGTCATAAAGGCATAGGTTAGTAAACATGAGAGCCAATTATTTCCATCTGTATATTTATAATGCTGCCCCATTCACCGATAACAGGCTTTGGGTTTCTGCAGCTACAGTTCTACTTGAAGTGTACAAGTGATGCCATCACTGTGAGATCACCGAGTCATGTCATTGTCAGGCTTCAGCTGTCACTTTTTTTTACGACTCAGCACTTCTGGGCCAGGTCAGAGGTTGTTTTTTTCAACTCCATTTACTCACAGTCATCTATAGAACGGAGAGGAATACAGAATACCCTGTAGCTGTTTTTATACCCTTGTTGGACTTGTGAAGTACAAAAATCCTCCTCTAGGACACTCTAGGAGTGAATGTAGTGTATTATACACTGTTTAAAATTGGTGTTTTATCAATCTGTATAAATAAATGACATGGACAAAATATTAAAGACACCCTTCACTACAATGTAGCCCAATACAACACAAATACCCATTCCACCCTCAGAAAGGTGTGAAACAAAGTCGAGCAATAATGTTCACTAGTAATAATGATCATAACCCTATTTCAACGTTGTTATTTAACCTTCACCATGTCGCCGTCTGAAAAGTAGGGTGCCTGGTGCATTTTGCACACGGGTCACCTTTCTCTCGATATCAACAACACAAAAAGCGGCAAAGCTGTATTTTCACGTCAAGTCAACCTTGAAAACCTTTGCTGTATTTCCATTACGGATGCCGTAGCGGGGGCATGTTCTGCCAGCGAGAATAAAACCTCACCGCAGACAGTTCATGCTGTGCAGCGAGAGACGTAAACAGTGGGCGACAGCATCGTGGTCTCGGCTACTCACCGTCGACAGTGGCTGCACCTGCAACGCCTGGTCCTCCTCATGCTCTGCTTATAAAACTGTGTCCGAACGCACCGGAGAGCAGTGGCACTCGGGAGCATTGCTCAGTACCTGCAGAGATGTCACCGAAGCACAGTGGATTAATGTAGAAGGTTAATTTGACTGGCCTGCAAGAGGCAACACTTTTTTTTTTTATGCTGGCAGCCGGCACCCAATCCAAGTTCATGTCTATTATCGTCCTTAAACTTCCTGGACATTTAGTCTTACCTGCTCACTCACTCACAGGCCGCTGTGTGAGAGAACATTATGTGGATTTGTCAGCGTGTCCTCTCTGACACACTCAAATGTCAACGTTTCTCATTATGCATGACAGACGGACATCATCAGAGTGACTGCTCCCGGTGAGGAAAGTCGTGTGTGAGTGAGAGAGACGGAGGCAAAAAAAAAAAAGAGAACGAGATGAGACGGAAGTTGGAGGAGGTTGAGTTGCGCGTTATCTATGTCGTGAGCACCATAAACCTTGCTCTTGTGCTAATGATATTATTTCACATTCCCATATGTTAATTGCCGCTCGCAAAATAGAAGTCCTAGCGCACCAAATCAACAGCTGAGAGTTGGACAGGAAACTGCGAGCGAGAAAACGCAACATAGGGAGAGAATGCATAGACTGGCACATGCGTGCGAATAACTTAACCAGCAAGCGCACAGCAGCCGACACGCACGAGAGTGTGTGTGTGTGTGTGTGTGTGTGTGTGTGTGTGTGTGTGTGTGTGTGTGTGTGTGTGTGTGTGTGTGTGTGTGTGTGTGTGTGTGTGTGTGTGTGTGTCCGGAGGGCACAATCACTCTCACAGCTGACCCTGCTCTCAAAGTTGAGTTCGTGCTTGTGCAGGAACCGAGGGAGGCGCTGGTCCTCGCCATCACACCCACACAACCTGCAGTCTGTCGCTGCTGCACAGATACAATGTGCATTGAACAGACAAGGTCGCATGTTATTGTATTGATAAGGAAATCTATTCATTCATAAACAAGACCGTTTAAGAATCCAGTTAAGGATGTCAAGACACTTGTGATGAGTTTAAGTCCACTCCTGCAGGCTGGAATGTTGCTATTACACAAATGTTGTTTTCATCTTCATTTGTTCATTTCAAACACTGACACATACAGTACATTACTAATATGACAGTACTGTAATGTAATAATACAATACAATAAATTTGCTACGTATGACAAGCATTGATGCAATAGGTATTAACGTCCTAAAGGACTTCCGAGAGGAAGAGGTGTGAGCTGCTGACTGTGCCGAGGTATTTAACCCTTAGCTGGTGTTTGCCTATTAAGACTAGCCTGCGTAATTATGTACTTTGCTGCAGGTGTGGCGGTTTTAATCTTTCCGAGCTCACGTCTCCGTTCTCCACAGGGAAATGGAATATATTGCGAAAAAACAGTGATGGGGCTGCATACATATTAACGTGGGGGGCCAGAGGCGTAACGTAACATGAGGGGCCTTATACTGCTGTCAGTCACTCGGCCCAAGTCGGCATGCGTTACTCATCGTCAAAGAGCCGGACAGGATTTGTGAAGCATGTTTGCGGCGTCAGTGCGGGACAGCGTGTTGTCAGCATGTTTATCTCGCTCTCTCGTTTTATTTGTACTCGCTCTCTGCGTGGGCAGGGTGTCGTCTATAGGACACACGCCGCCTGTAGAGCCGCTCTCTGCAGCTACAGAGAGAGAGAGGAGTCGGATGTCTGGAGGCGAGCGCGGCAACATCAGCCCAGTCACAAATGATATGTGTGCAGTAGCTACATCCATTTTCCCCCGCCTCACAAAATGTACAAGAGCAGCAGACGCATTAAAGCTGTCTTAGGGAGGCCGAGGCCGAGGAACAGACATGAAAAGACTTGTGTTAATTTCTACCTCAACCTTTTTGAGGCTGTCATTCCCCTTCTACCTCTACTCGCAGCATTTTAATTGAATTACTCCGAATCATTCCCCAGAAAGTTGCTTGGCTGACATTGCCTGACTCAAAACCAATAAAAAGGTGCTGGATATTGAAACTCTCTCATTATAAAAGCACCGGCCTGTGTCATTTTTCCCTCTCACTCTTTTAACTTCTCTTCCATCCCCACTTTCTATTGCTTTATATGACTTTTGAAGAGCTGATGTTTTTCAAATGAACTTGTATTGCTGTTCTGTGTTAGAGGTTTAATTGGAGAATCTGATTTCTGGAGGAGATAAAAGGGAGTGTGAGAGAGTAGTGTTCACTTGGAACAGGGCCACTATATATACTATACAAGGGCAGGGACAGTTCAAATCCATTTACTCCTAATGTTCTATTAATGCTTCTTAAGCCTCTTTTTAAAGAGCATCACACAAAACAGACCCCAGTAAAGCACCAGGACTGCCACTGTTTTCAAAGCAAGTTAACCGTTTGAACTCTAGTGCTCCCAAAATTCCCCTTAAGGAGCATCAAAGTCTCTCTATGGCAATTTCAAAGAACATATTCTGCGTCTGCATATTTCATTACTTCATTGAAGATGCTCAATTTTAGGGAAATCAGATGACATTATTTTGTCTGTTGAAACTTTGGGAATAAAAGATGAATTAAAAAGCCTTTGTATTGATGTGTCTGTGCAGTTGAAGAGGTTAACATTAAAAGCCCGATGCTACTTTGATATTTTTCCGTTTACTTTTGTTTTCCATTCTACGTGTCCTGATGTCTCACCAAAGTAATGCGCCGCTGGTTTTTTTCCCAACACTGCTATGTTTTCATTCCCAAGGGCTTTGGTTCTCTTTTTTTTTTTCATCAGCACTAATGACTAGCACAACCTTTTTTTTTTTTATTGCCAGTAACCGAGTACACTTGCGTGTGAAGTTAATTCTATTCGAGTGTCTCGCCTATTTGTACTCATGTATAGTGTTAGTGGAAAGCTTTCTGTTTCTGATGAACCATTTTCACTCGCAAGGAGTTGTTTTTTTTATTCTGAATTTCAACTTGCGACCCACCTTTCACATCCCCCCGCGTATTCTTCATAAAGTAATGAAATCAACCACGGTCGTTGATACGCATGACTGCAGATTACATTGTGAAGTCTGAACCGACATAGGCCTTTTTAGCATTTACGTGCAGCACCATAATTCCTGAATTTCTCGGTTTTCTAGTGATAATACAAGGCATGTTAGAAACATGACTGAGAATGAATTTGGCTTCCCTAATCTGCTCGGCTAACGTCGTACCTTTGCTTGGAAACGAAATGAGCTTTCTTAATCTGCTTCGCCTGATGTCGTACCTCTGCTCTCCCTCTCCCTCTCCCTCCCTCTCCTATCCCCCGTCCTTACTCCAACTCTTGCCCTTGTAAGCAGCGTGCCTGCCGTCTCTCCCGAGGCCTCATTTCATTGCCTCCGCTTGCAGCTATGCAAATGAAGATTAGCATGCATGAATGCTGCTTCCTTGCTAGCTGCACAAATTCTCAGAGAAACTCCGTCACTGAGGGAAAGGTCTGAGGGCCAGAGGGCTCCCCGCTCCAGATAAACAAAGAGCACTGATCCAGGATCACGCCTCCCATCTGCCACAGGGACTCGGTGGTGAGACAGGGGGCTCGTTGGAGCCTCTGGTCATAGCAAGATGTGATGATGGAATGTGTCCGTTTGATAAGATACTAAAGACGACACGTTTTATGTTACGAACCATTCTGTCCGCCCTATTCATGTTGAGCTTTGTTCTTGGCTAGCGTTGTTCTTTTGTGATTTATTCTAACTGCTTTCTCTCCATTCTCTGAAACCTGGTGTGACCACAAAAGAACAGAGTATGTAGATTTTATAAATGGATACATACATACTGAATGACTTGTATTTGTAGGTAAAATGATGTCATGTTATGTTAAAGGAAACTGGAGACAAATGTTTCCCCACTATTTCATTTTTGCAGCATAAGTAGAGAAGAGTCAGCGCTGTGAACTGACTCAAGTTTGTCAGTTACAATGCAATATATACCGCATTTAACTTTTTCAAACATTAGAAAACATGGTGTGTAACATAAGCTAACGTTAGCTAATTGTAGCCATGAGCTGCTGGTCAGGAATTCAACTTTTTATTTGAAAGAGTGTATCATTTTATACTTTGAAAGTTACTGTGTCTCGCTGTAAGTCATTGAGAGACTTGCCATTTAAAAGAAATAGCTCAAATTGAACTAATCGGTATTCACAAAGGTAGCTGAATGCTAAAGCTACGTCTGACACGGAAGTAACTAATGAAGCAATTACTGCTAGCTGCTGTTGAATTCATACTCTCGATATAATATAACTAATTTACAGGCACGTTACATTTGGCAAACTGATTATAAATGAAAATGCCTTGCAGATGTTAAAGCCTTTAAAAATGAATATTTGAAAGGACAATTCAGATTGGCAGGGACTTGAATATTGAATACGTTGATCCATCACGGTGTCCATGACACCTCAATCAGAACATGAGCAATAGCTTAAGCATTGAATCATTATCTCCCGACCAAATGAGGTAGTAAATGCCTTGTCATTTCTAAATGTGTTTTTTTAAGTGTTAACTGCGTACGTGTGAATTGATGAGTGTTCTGGAAGATTTAATCAGTCTATATTGTAATTAATTTGAGTCTATCATATAGTCTCAAATGAATGTGTTAAAGTAAAGAAATTCCGACATAGGATAGTTCATTCTCTCCAATCTTTCACATTCACAGACACGTTTCACTTTAGTATCTATACAAGGAATGGAACATTCGAAGGCAGTTGTTGTCTATTGTTCTTAATTCATCAGAGATATATTAGGGTATTGATTTTGGTAAAGCAAAAAAAATACAGAACTCTTGCTTTCCAATTAGATAACTAAGTCTCTCTGACACAGAGTGGACAAAGTGCACGTTTTTCTCTGCTCATACAAAGAAAGTAAATAAAAAATGTTAACTCTTGGTTTAATGGCCAATTTGGAGAATCTGATTGCTTGTGCAAAAATGGCATGTACATGATAAAACTGTGGGCCCCTAGGGGCCGTGGCTCTGCCAACCTCGGTAAAGACTGATGATTCCTTGCTTCGCTGGACAGAGGGAGGCTGAGGGGAAACAAGATAAAATAGATGGAAAGGAAGAGAGTGAAGTCCTGCTCAAGGGAAGATGAGAGACCGAGCAGCTGATGTTCATAGATTGAAGCGATTATAACATATTCAGGAGCAGAGATCATGACAAGAGGCTTCGGGGGTTGTTTTACCTCATGGCAGCATCTGTGTTGGAGGTGGAGCCATCTCAGTGGCAATGATTGTAGGAAGGCGAATTGTTTATTGAGGTGTTTTAACGTAATGAGTCATAGCTAAAGAGCGCTCCATCGGGGAACAGGGAAAAGGATTAGAAAGGGTATCTCAGTGAGCAATTTAAAAGCCAAACAGATGGCTTGCTGTGGTAGAAGGAGCCTCTGAGGCCTCTATCTACAGATGGGATGCTTGGAGTGTTCCTCGAGGGGATCTGCTTCATGCTATCAATTAGCTACTGCATGGCAAAGACCAGTGGACTTATTAAAGTAGTAATCAAATGTCAAAGTAAAAGATCAATCAATATGGATTTCTCTATTTTGCATCCTGGCTGTTCAATTCATAGCCATACAATTTGACTGTCGCCTCATCTCTATGTTTACTTGTTTTTGAGTTTATTGTCCGTCTCCGCTCCTCAGTTTTCTGAGCTCATCTCAAGATGTCATACCTACACTGAAGTAGTTCATTCAGGTTCATTTGAAAACGGCAGCCCAGGATCTCTTTCCGTCTTGGTTACTTGTGGATTTCCTCTCCTTAAATGTGCCCAGTTCATTCCTACCCTCACGCTCTCCATCTCCTGTACCTCGTCTCCATATCTTAGATGTCAACAGAGGAGCTGGAGGCCTATGTGAACAGTCAGTTTGATGAGCTCCGCAAACTGGTGCGTCTGGAGGAGAAGAGGACCCTTCATCTGGTAGACCTCAAAGAGGCGTTCCTGACGGCATCCGCTGCTGAGAAAATCGCCGAGATCTCCGTCCAAACCGAGCGGCTCCAGGAAGAGATGGCCAACATCACACACCAGCTGTGCCTGCTGGAACGGGCTGAGGCGTTGGGTCCTGCGATGGCAGCAGAGGCCCTCGGAGCGGGACCAGCTCACAGAGTGCCGGTGAGAAGGACCTTTCTATCTTATTATCCTTATTCTGCTTCTAAAACTGCTTTTGTACAATCGGCAGAGTGTATCTCACTCGCTGCACAGTTACAGTAAGTGTAGGTCAGCCTGCCGTGCTTTATATAGGGGGGTGTTTAATAAAGCTTGAATGCTTCGGCTGCTGCGAAACAAACCATTTCACCTTCATATCTTTAGACTGTCGCTTTACATAACTACAGTCTCCGACAGTACACAAGTCTGATGTAGTCAAAGGTGTCTGCCTTTGACAAATATGGCCCCCTGAATCTGAAAAGGTAGTCAATGGGGTTTTTCAGTCCAGTTACAATCTGTGTTTAAGGTTGGCTTCTAAAACAGCAAGTAACAGCAGTCTCATGCCCCGGGCTCCGACTACAGAAGTGTTGGGCCGATTTAATCCCAGTTCACCCCTCCCGCCAATTGGTAGAGAAATCCGGTCCAGGACCTTGGTAGGTATTGATGTTCGGCCCAAATTATCTGGTAATGTGAGGGTTTTACAGATCCAGTCCTAAATCTCCCGAACCGCTCGCAGGCCCATCGGGGCCGCCCTGATCATTTCGAAGTCAAAATCCTGGTGATAATGTCAGTACTTTGCGAGCGGGACCATAATCGCCAATGAGAGAGACAAGCCGGAGCAGATGACGGTAATTCCAAGCAACGGTAAACGTTCTAGTCCTTGAGGCTAACGTTAGCTAGCATACTACTTACTGTTGACAGATGTTAAAATCTCACCTCCAGTTCTCGCTGAAGAATAGACAATCCGTGTCTTCCGAGTCATTTTCTCACCCAGACTCGTTTAGCCTTCTGCTTTTGTTTTGTTCTCACTGCAAAGCATTTTTACAGGAAGTTGTAGCGCCACTTTACTCTCCGTTTACATCTCCTTCCCCATGAGATCACGTGAGAGAGATCACGTGAGGCGCTGTGTTGCTCCCTCTGGCACGATAATCTTAATATTATCCTGTAGTGTGTGATGCGCCATTATTTTCAAGTCTTGTACTTATGTGCATGTTTAAGACTAGAGAGAAGAAAGTCTGTGAAGATTCTCCTAACTCCTAACTCCTGTAGTCTAAACCCGGCCTGAGCCTGTTGTGTACAAAGTCTTTGTCTAGTCCTGAAAGCGGTTACCAAAATGAATACAAACCCGGTGCATTCGATCCGTAGGCCCGTATCTGATCAAAGCTGCATCACATGACGAGGTCTGCTGAGAGCACAAGCAAATGGGGTCAATGATTAATGATTAATTAACGCAAACTTTAAACACAGAGGTCCGGTGCCAAAGTTGTTACTAAGGTCAGCCTTGTAAAACAGGGATCTATTGCCTTGTCAATAAACAATTACAAACAGTTTGCCAGCCAGCAGAAAGCTGTTATGTTGCTGATCACGAGTATCCAACAGTGCACGCTGCACATAGTTATTATTTATAATTTCTATCATCGCATAGTCGGTGGCACCTCAGCCTGTCTGAATTTGCTTGTGATGTGCCCTACCTTACAAATGTTATTGCTGGTAATGACTCGGTGCCTTGCTCAAAGACACCTGAGCAGGGTGGTTTGCTTGCTTGCAGCCATGGAGGTTTGATCCCAGGCCTTCAACTTAAAGGATTATCTTTCTAATGACTGTGGCATCTGCTGCGTAGTCATTATGGAAAACATGGATACGGTAAACAGGTGCCACCATACACAGTTTTGTTCCAAATGAAAGGAGACACCGTCTGTATTTATCCAGGCGAGCATTATGTTCATGTGGAGAAATGCAGTTTTCCTTTCATACAGTCGGCTGTGTCGGTGTGATGCAGCTGGTTAGAGGAAACATAAATCCTGGGCCGTCGACTGATGCGGTATGAACGTTACAGTGTTTGTCCTTTTTGGCTACAGAACTTCACGGCTATATACACAGCAGCAGGGTACACTGTTTTTAAATACCTGGCCCTTAGTCAAAGAAAGGTTCTTGTGGAAATCATATATTTACACGCAGGTTAGCGCAGTCAGAAGTGCAAGCGGTGCCAACGCATTTCCATCACTTCAGATTCTGCAGCGCCTCGCTCTCCCATCTCTTGTTTGAACATTGAAGTGGTGGCTTTTACTGCGTCCACATCCCAAATTAGAACATCCCAGCGGTCCATTTGTCACTCTCTATACTTAAGTCACCGCGTTCAGGAAAAGGAGGCTTGAGTGTTCCCTGGCGATGCTCTACAGGACCAGGGAGGCTGCAGTAATGCTGCTGTGCAGATTGCTTTTACTAGCTGAGAAATGAATCCATGGGGGGGCCCGAGTTCATTAAGGCCCTAATTGAATGCTGATTGTTACCCTGTTTGTTCTTGTGTGTTAGTTATGGCTGGAGTGGGCAGTGCTATTTGGAAATGTATGGTGACGGGAGAGGTGTGAGCCGGTTTAGAGAGGGCGCTCATGCGGTACTTATCCAGCGAGGATGTATCTTTTCAATGCTCCGAGTGAATTGGGCTGAGTTGTATGCGTAGTCTGAGATGTGAAGTGAATGGATCTGGGGGTACCAGAACAGTCGTTGCGTTTAAGTCCCCCCTGAACTCACCGACACCTGCGGCCATTTTGTCCTCCGTAAAACATTTGTGATGTGCAGAGAGTCTCTTGTAACCAGAGAACAACTGGCTCAAACATTAATCCTCCTACTTGCTCCCTCACTCTATCACTGTTAGTCTGTCTCATGGTGGCAGTGTCTACAGATGGTACACTGAACTACAATCATTCACTTGCCTCTTTACTGCAGTTCTGCTGAACTTTGCAGGATGCTCCTTGGTCTATGACACTGGAGCTGAAACAATACAGTTTTCTACTAATAGTTGTTTTGATTAAATGAGTTCAAAACCTCAAATTGGAAGTTTTTGGAAGTGGTGCCTTCATTCCAACTTTTTTTCCGAGAGAAGAAAAGACCAGCAGCTTCTGAGCCAAGTCCGAAAAAGCAATTGCAGCTGCAAGCTCACCCACCGCAGCCGTGTAACAGCGAGCCTGTGGAGTGGGACAGCTATGATGTAAAATGTTGCTCACCTTCATAAACCACTTCCTTTAAAATTGCTCCCCAAAGAATAAACCACATAATTGATGCGAGTCTTCGGGCTTGAGGTCAAACAAACAAATTACTGCTGGTTCACTTTAATAATCTCTCATCTTTTAATGCAGGCGCAGGAACACACAGGTGTGGACACGCATACACACACACACACACACACACACACACACACACACACACACACACACACCAAAAAGAGGGTCAACGAGGATGAGAAAAGCATTCAGAAAATTACCCAATCAGTGGGAGCCAGAGGGAGAATATATTAAGCGACTTTGTCTTCATTATCAAAATACTCGGTCTCCAAGTCTTCATTACAAAGTGCCAGTAGGTACTCGTTTGTTTACTTGAGCATTCTCTGATGAATGTACGGTAATTTAAAAAACGTGTTTATGTCACCGGGCAGGAAATGGTCTTTCTGCCTGACTGGGACACAGTGCATACAAAAAACAAAGACAAGCGACCTCATCGGCCAGGCATTGGGAGTCAGCACCAAGAGACCCAATAAAAACAATAGTGATGTTTTATCAATAATTCATCATGTGGGCTGATTGGGAACCCCGAATGGCTTTAAAGGTGCGCCATATGAACTCCTCACACGTGATACTAATCTCATGATATACTGACCTTTTTCTACATGTTTGATATAATGAATGAATTCATTATTTATCATTAAAGTTATTTATTATAGATCATTGCGGTGTATAATAAAAACAGATTAAGGCTTATTACATATACCAATTATACCATAGTTTAATTATGAACAGCAGTTGGTTTTTAACAGATTTTTTTGTATGGGGACTTGGCAGCACACTTTTGAAATACAGCTAAGCTCCATTCGAACAGATCAAGGGCACATCATTCCATGAAGTAGATATTGTTTTTAAATTATGAAGGCAGCCGCTTCAGGTTGCTTATTTGCATGGCAGACGCACAAGTCTAGGTTGTTCTTACAATGGCTTTGAGGTTTGATGTGTGCATGTTAGAGACTGAACTGCCCCAGGCCATGTGAATAATGTAAAAAAGGTTTAATCTGGTATTATTATGTGACGGTATGATTTTTTTTTTTCTCCCCCATATTGCTGGAAAGGTAACTGCAGTAATAACAGTTGGAACAAAGCTTCATAGTCGTCAGTTTCTTTCTAACAGCATATTTCTTCCAATTTGGTGG
The DNA here is from genome assembly GCA_032191485.1 of Leptoclinus maculatus. Classification (NCBI taxonomy): domain Eukaryota; kingdom Metazoa; phylum Chordata; class Actinopteri; order Perciformes; family Stichaeidae; genus Leptoclinus; species Leptoclinus maculatus. The sequence continues at coordinate 10,538,232 of JAVDOI010000007.1, forward strand.
GCAGTGGCACTAAAACACTCTTAAATTGGACCAAATGGAAACAAAGCACACAGCTGGGACTGTAACGTCTTTCCATTTATATTGTTGTGATATACTGTAATACACTATAAGTCAATACAGTGTGCATTATTAATTCAATTAATTAATTAAGAAAAAAAACAAGGACTTGTGTTGCATGCAACCAAGTTGAAACCAGACAAATAGGAACAAAGTTTGTTCTGCTTTTATCGTTAAGAACTCCATCCGACTCCATCTGGTCACCAGGAACTTTAATACGTAAATATTTTCCCAAAGTGTAGCAGTTACTCCCTTAAGAGTAGTGTGAAGCTTTTGATTCATGATGTCTCATGTACAGTCCACTTTATTGCCTCTCCGCCTGAGGGTGATCGACTAAAATGTAACAACCAAAAGTTTTTTTTACCAGCAACATTATTATTTTTTAAAGCAGGGATGGGACTTTTATATGTCTTCCTCTCTCTGGGTGTCTTAAAACCTGCTACTGTTGGCAATCCACTCATGATAGGTCAGTTAACCAACCAAGCAAACACAGAGAGAGAGAGAGAGAGAGAGAGAGAGAGGGAGGCAGCCTTACAGCAACCGGTGAAGAGCTTCTCTGGTGAATGTCAGCTTCGCAGTCTGATTTCACAAATTAGCTTTTGGAGTCTGTTGAAGTGTTTGACAAGGTAAACCAAGAGGAATCCCACCGAGTTCCAATATTTTGAAAGTACCTTATTTGTCCAGATCTGAAGCTAATTAAATTTAAAGCCAAATCTCGAAGTCAGCGAGGCAGACAGCCAGCCAGTGCTCTGCAGCCCACCGCTCATCAGCTCTGCTCTCGTCCGCCGTGCTGCCAAGAAGCCACCGCGTTCACGACGCTGTAAATTACACCGTGTCAAAATCCCTTTCTGGCACAGCCATCTTAGCGTTGGTAGTCAAGGTCCAGAGCTACGGTACAGTCAGTCTTGTGCTCAAGGTCCTCTTCACAAAAAAATACACCAATTGAGATTATGAACGGCATTAATAAGTAGTTAGACTGTGTTGCATGACAGCAATCTCAACTGCAGTGCATGGACACTGGTGCAGTATGTTTGGCACACTGAACAAACCGGTGTTACTGGTAGGCCTGGTGGAATCATGCATTCACATCTTCTAGAGATTGACGGAATCGGAAATGTGATTTTTCATTTTTTGTTTGGCACACGAATAAACATGCAGGGCTGGTGTAAAGCGTCGCATCCTGGCAGTAAACTAAATCGCGTCCATCATTTTGACATGGAAACATCTTTTTAAGCTCCAATCACAATTAAACGGGCTCATTTGGTGCTTTGTTCCAGACGGCTCCTTTTTAAAAAGCTCATGAATATACATGAGCACAAGTGGTGGATGAAAGTGAAAATTAATTGGTCAGATTAACAGCCACACCAGATGCAGAACCTGGTTAATGTGAATTATGGTTTTTCTTTTTTATCTGTTTATTTTAATTATGTCAAATTATCCCTCTCTCTATCTGTCTCTCTCTCTGTCTCTCTCTCTCTCTCTTTTTCAGCGCGACATTGAAGCCAGGCCAAGGTAAGACTGCCAGTTTGATTCATTTTCACCCTTACGCACATATAAAACACACACCCTCCATGTCTTTTCCCGTCTTATAAGTGATTCATTAAAGCGACTCACGAAGCTCACATACAGACGCAGAGTCACCCAGGCACATCAAGCCTCCAAAGCTATCCGGTCACATGCGAGTCACGTCGGTGCCCCAGCAAGGCAATTAGCAGCTCTCATCTGTGTGTGTGTGTGTGTGTGTGTGTGTGTGTGTGTGTGTGTGTGCGCGCCTGCTGGAATCAGAAGAGGTGACAGTCTGCCCCCTCCGATAAGAGTGCTATGGACAGTGGCTGAGAGGTGGGAGCTGTGTGTGTGTGTGTGTGTATGTGTGTGTGTTTACAGTGTACACATACTGTATACAGTATGTGTACACTGTAATAAGACGAGCTGTTGTGTCGTTAGTCGGCTCAAGTCACTCCCTCTGATGCAGCACAGTATTTACATTCGTACTATGCAGAAGCTGATTACGTGTGCCTGCAGGTGCGTGGAAGTGAGGTTGAGGAACTGGACTGGACGGACGCAGCCGTATTATTTTTTTCATCCGCATTTACAGTTTGTTTGGGTCTTTTATTTTGCCTAGACTCCCGTCCTTAATCTTTATCTCTGTCTGTGTCAGACAATCTGAAATGGATAGTCCTCTCCCAGTCTCGCACTTATTGATCTGTTGACACTGAAAACCTCTCTGCCTCCTTCACCCGGTTACAGGAGCACTCCTAGCACCACCTGCCGCCTCTGCCTCTCCTCCCGACTGCCTCTCTGGGCTTTCATCTCAAAGTACTGATCCCTGCTACAGACACACACGCACCTTCAGCAAACGCCTGCACATCTGTCCTCGGAGAAAAGAACCGCGTTTTCTGACAGAATGAATTTGATAAGACAAGATAAGATGAAGGCTGAAAAAACAAATCTCTAATCCTAAAAAAAAAAATATATTTTTTATTTTTTATTTCACTTTTTTTTTACTGTTGATTCAGCGCTGCCTGCATGTGGGAAATGTACTGTGTTTCCACTCCGGACTATAATGGGCCTCGCTAATTAGAAGAAAGTCACGACCATGGCTGGTGCACAGTGCCAACATGTAAACTGTTATTGATCGGTCAGCCAGTATTATGACCCCGCTTTGGAGCAGATGGCAGCGAGCTTGGACCCAAGGGTGACATAGAGCCCCTGGTCAAGGTTAATCTATACATCTCTCCACACTCACTCTCTCACACACACACACACACACACACACACTGGCATCTACTCCCAAGGTGCCCCGTATTTTCCTAAAATGCAGTGGGTGCAGAATCTCTGTGGCGAGTGGAAGACGACACATTTTGTAGAGAAATAAATAGTTTTGGTGGTTAGAGAACAAATATATTTACAAATTCTGGACAGTTTCATGTGTGACTTTATTACAGTGGCTGAGCAATAGAGATTGGACATCTTAAGATTTGAAAGGGGCAGCAAACAGAGGTTGAAAAGGAAGGAAAAAAGACGGAGCAGAAGGACAGAAAATTGGCAGGATCAAGCTAGGAGTGGTTGTTTAGGGTTACATGCAATGCTATCCAGACAGCAAATTGATTATGAAGCAGAAACACTAATCCGGTGTCTGAGCCCCATATTGCTGCTGTAGACGGAGCATCCCCATAGGACAACAATCCCGCACCCACGCGCATCTTTCCCGGACTTCCTCGTCAATACCATCCCCCGCCTCTCCCCAAGCCCCTTAACATAGGTACTCCATGCCTGCCAAGATTTGTCCTCTGAATATAAATCTTGCTTTACTCCCCTCAGCCCAACCGTCTCACTGCTGCCTCTAATGTGATACATTGCAAATTCTGCTTGCCTTGCTCGGCTTAAACCCCCTCACCTCCCTTGCAATACCCTGTCCCTGACTTTCCCTTTTTATGCATGTTGTGTTGTCTTGTGTGCATGTTGTACAGTACGTCTATGTGTTGTTTTGCATGTGTGTATTTGCATTTGTTTGCATCCATGTGCCTACTTGTAAAATCAGAACAATATCATCTGGATCTGATCTAGCTGTTGCAGTCGTGTGTGTGTGTGTGTGTGCCATATTAAATCGTTTAGTGTGTCTGTTAGGTCAATTTAATTAGAGGAGTAATAATTATATTTCTCAAAGTCTACACTTACCTACTTGTCTTCCTGGAGGCACACAATTAATTTGCTTTCACATTTTTCCTTCTGAGCCCTCATTGATCACAGGGCGGTGGTACATCAGGAGTCACCATAATACTAATTAAAAGAGGAAAAGGAAGTCTTCACACACACACATGAAGGCTGGGGAGGAAGGGCTTATGTCTGGTCTGCACTTTTACGTTGTCTCCTGAGAAATCGTGCATAAGAGAGAAATAGAAGCAAAGACAGTGGGGACAAGTACTCTAAGGAAATCCGCTTTTTAGACTTATATTTACTGTGCCGTTGGGACTTCAGAATGTTCATTTTTTTGAATAGATACGTTGAAAGTATTTCTCTGTCTTTTAGCTTCTATGACTTCAGAGTTTTTAGCTCAGGAATTTCAGATGTTTAGCCACCAAGAAGGAGTCATTGGGACACTCCGCAAAGGAGTCTGGTGTTTTTCATCCTTTCCTGTAAAGTTCACAGGAGTAGCAACCAATTATGCTTCAGAGTCAGTTAATGTTCTCTGATTCACCAAGTCAGCAAATAAAGTTTTAGCAGTTCTTCTCTATTCACTTAATCAAGCCACCAACCGGGTTTGGCTGTCACTCAAAGTGGCAAAGTGATGATAATGATAAGAATTACTGTCCACTCCCTACGTTTTTTTTAAAGATATAACTGTCAACACAGAATGAACAATGATGCCATTTATGTGCTTGCCTGACAGATATATACATTGCATAAGGCCTCAGAAATGAATTATTCTCTTTCTCCTGTAGTTGGTATTAATTTTGGCACACACAAACATCTAATTGGTACTAGAGCTAATGTCTGTACTATTTGGTGCATTGTCTGTCGGTTTGATGCACTGCTCTCAAAAAGACAAGAAAATACCTTCACAGACATGACTTTGCAACAGTGTGGAGTTGTTTGGGTAGTTGCAAAATATGGCTAACGCTGCAGCCAAGGTGACTATCTAGGAATCAGCATTAATATGAAATTGCTCATTATCATGACCCTTCCAAATAGCACATGAAATAATCCACAGTTTGCTTGTTGTGCATGATATTTGTAATTGTAAAACACACACAAATGAATGCTTGCTCCAACACAACATGTTAGCATGTTGGAATATTAGCCTGGTGGACATAGCTAAGTTGGGGCATAGCATTATGACAAGATGCATTTTTCAACTATAGCTCTGAATGCTAGTTCAGTATCACAGAAACAGTCAAAACCTTAAACCCTGACCCCGATTGTGCCGGATGTTTTGGCTTTTTTCCTGCCACTTCTGGGAAATGTAAAAAACATTGTTATAAATGCAGATAACAGTCAACATTGGAAAAGTTAAACTCCAACTATAAAAGTGAAGTATTTCTGTAAGCACTATCATCTTGGCTAGTTTCTGTCAGCAGTTCAGACATGGTATGATTTCAAAGAAATGCATGAACACTCATCTACAATAGTAAATCCTTACTTGATGTGACTTTCTCCATCTGTTCCACAAGCTCTTCTTGCACCCGTTAGTACTCGCGTCTCGTCTTTACCTTTTAGGGAAGATTTATTAGGAAGTGCAGATTGTTTTATTGTTTGGTGGTTAGAAAGCTCTTTATGCCAGGCAATCCATGTTTTAACAAAAAAGGTTTATAATTATATAATGATAGTTTACATTTACAGGTAAATGGTACAGCTTTTTAAAAATACCTTCCAAAGAAGGAATTTAACAAAAAAAGAAGGTATTTAAATTGTATAAAGTGTCGTCGTATGCAGAGCAGGTAAAAGTACTGGATAAATACATGACACGGGAATGAAATAATGAGAGCGGAGCACATGTGGATTGTAAGGGGCACATCTGTGTGAGCGTATTTTGCACCCGGTTCCCTCTTGATTTTGTTTTCAAAATCTGCCTTTTTTTTTTTTTTTTTATCTGCATCGTGTTTATTTTATTTGCAGAGAGAAATTATTCAAACAGAAGAAATAAGAGCTACATGTCTGTGAAACCCCACGGCTCACTGTATAAACACATGTCACCCCGAAAGAAGAAAGAGAATATGATACGAGGGAACAGGGGAGAATGATTAAAAATCATCAAACATATCAAACGAAGGGAAACAAAAGGGCATAAATAACTGGGATGCAAGGAATGTCGGAGCTTTGTTTGACAGTCACTGTATCTGATCTCCGAAACAAAACCAAGAAACCGCAAAAACAACTCCGTAGCTTCAGCTGATGGCGTGTTTTGTTTCTGAGTTTAAATCCGCCTCATGATCAGCAAATCTATAAAAAAACATCTGAATTAAGAAAAGGTAAAGCTTCGCGGCATGTGGCAAGTTTGCTTAGGAAGAGTGATGGAGGTCTGCTAAAGCAAATAAATCACACAGTGTTATCACACTAAAATGGTAATGCCTGCTGGGAAGCATAGCACTTCTAATTACAATGCGAGGTCCCCCCCCCCCCCATTCATTGCTCCAATCAATCACTCTCGCTACTGTATCTCAGGAGCTTCACTCACTTTATCATGCATGCGTGGCCCAGAACACACACACACACGCACACACACACACACACACACACACACACACACACACACACACAGCTGGAAAGTGGGCAGACTCTGTCTCTTAATTTCCCTTTGTATTCTTTCCACTTTACAGATTATCTCTAACATGCACTCGCATATACTGTATATGGCCTACATTCATTTACATCTACACATGACTAACGCGCTCTACACTTTCTTCACTCTGTGATTCAGTTTTGAAGACCCTCGTTGACTTGACGTAATTCTATACATTGTATACTTAATCTCTATCGTATCCGTTTAGAAGTTTTCTCCAATCCCTCGTTGTTATCTGCGCTCATTGCATGCTGGCTTGACAGAGGAGAGCAATGGGACAATTTGCTCACTCTGTCTCCCTGAGTGAAAGCTGTAGACCACCCTCAATCATGGTGAACATTCACATGAACACACACACACAAGCTAAAGGAAAAGGGGCCCGCCGGGGGAGAGGCGAGGCGGCCACTTTGGGACACATCTCAACCGTCGGTCTGAGCTGCCTGCCCTTCGCTGGGTCAAATAGATGGGTTGAGTGACGCTGGGAGGTGTCAGGGGGAGCATGGCCGGAGGACACGGGACAGAGCCCGGAGATAAGGGAATGGAGGGAGAGAGCTGCGTTTTACATCGCCTCCTACAAAAGGAGCCACGACAGGCCCTCTCGCCTTCATCACATTCTATTTGTTTGGGTGTATGTTTGTGTGTGTGTCTCAACATGCCCTCATTTAATAATTTAAAAAGATTGCAGCTAGATGCATCTGCTGTATCTTTTTCCCCGTGTGTGTGTGTGTGTGTGTGTGTGTGTGTGTGTGTGTGTGTGTGTGTGTGTGTGTGTGTGTGTGTGTGTGTGTGTGTGTGTGTGTGTGTGTGTGTGTGTGTGTGTGTGTGTGTGTGTGTGTGTGTGTGTGTGTGTGTGTGTGTGTGTGTGTGTGTGTGTGTGTGTGTGTGTGTGTGTGTGTGTGTGTGTGTGTGTGTGTGTGTGTGTGTGTGTGTGTGTGTGTGTGTGTGTGTGTGTGTGTGTGTGTGTGTGTGTGTGTGTGAAACCCAGCTGTTTGTTATGACTGTACTAAAACTACTCTATTTATATATTCTCTCTCTGTCGCTCTCCCTCTCTCTGTGTGCCTGTATAGTCTTCTTCTCTCTCTCTCTTTCTCTTTCTCTTTCTCTCATGAGATCTGAGGTCCCTAATGAATGCAAAGCACACACAAACCAAACAGACATGCATTTAGATAAGAGACTATAAGCATGCATAATTCATGCTACATGCACAAGTTCCTCCAGTCTTTATTTTGTGTTTGTATTTGCGTGGGTTTGTCGTATATGTGTTTCATGGATACTGCCGGCACCAGCATGACACATCAAAGTATATGGAAATGGAGGGGAAGGGGTGTGTGTGCAGAGGTGTTCAAGGGAATAAATAAGGGAAATAAGTGTGTGTGTGTGTGTGTGTCACTTGTGATGACTAATGGCAGTTATTTGTTTCTACTCAAACTGTTCTGAAATACAAATGAGGTAATTCACACCGTAGCAACACCAATCTTTCTCATTTTTGCGTGTGAGAGGCAAAAGATTCCATCCAAACCTTCCAGTTCACTACGATGGTTCAAAGAGCATGTTGGGAAATGGAAGATGTCTAATTAAATATCCTGTTGAAGTGGCAAGTATGACTCGTGACGGTATAACCGCATGTCAAAATGCAAACGAGATTAGGACAGTTAGGGATGTATTTTTGCGGAACATGAAAGATATGAATGTATTTTCAAACAGAAGAGGCTTCTTTTGATTTTGGATACTTCAGGATTTTGAATTTCACCAGAGCTTGTAGTGGCACTACTACCGGCTTATTTGAGTTGTTCATGTCCTGCAGTGTCGGTCGGTGAGAGCCGGGGACACAGTGTATAGAGTGCTTCTCATTATTGATCTGTGTAGATGGATATGATGCACGTCCTGTGTTGTAATCCTAGAGAGCAAATAGTCGGCGGCAAGATTCTGTGATGCATCCGAGGCTGTAGTGAGGCAGAATGGGATTACTGCTGTGTTTGTGTGCTGATGCTTTGAGTCTGTTGTGCCTGTGATTAATGGATTGTTAATCCGTGTGTGTGTGTGTAAAATACATCTCTCGCCCACCTTTCCTTGCCTTCCCACCGCTGCTGCTGCTGCTGTTATGTGTGCAAAGTTGTGCTTCATTGTCAGCATAGCGACTCTATACCTTGAGAAAAGGAATGATCGTCTGATTCATTCTGCTGTCTTTGTAAAGCTGATAAGACGGATGGATTAAACAGTTTAACAAGGGGCACCATAGGACTCTTTAGATATTCATATTTGATGAACCTTGCCTTTTTAAAGTATGAAAAAAGGCAAGGTTTAACACAAAGCAATGGGTTGAGAGCCTTTTGTGGTCCATATTTTACATATCTGGCTGACTTTGCGCAAGTTAAAATAGAATCCGATTCGTATGTTGAAGGTAGTGATACATGACATTTTTAAGTTTGAAATGAAATGAAATTGAGTGCAGGTATGGTGTAACCAGGCTGAGATGAGATGAACATCGAGTGTAGCCCGTAGAGATGTATTTCAGCTCCACCGAGAAAGATGTGGGCTGACTGCTGAAGAGGAAACCAGCAGAACTACAGTAAGCTTTCCGGGTAGGTTGGTAATACAGAAGGCATGAAAAGCATGAAAAATGAAAGGCAGTGTGACAAATAATATTTCAGAAAGCTCCAGTGCACGAGACAGCAACAATAGGTTAGTCTCTGATGGTAAACTTCACAGGGCTTCCTGGTATGAGCGTTTTAAATCTTCCAGAGGTCTATATTTTGATATATCGGCTTCAACAAATACCCTTCCTGATAACCTCGTGCTATCTAATGTGTATGTGTTGAACACCCTACTGAGTCAGTAAGACTGGGAAATCACACTCTTGCATTAATTTACTGTCTCTGTGACTGTAAATTGAGGCGGAACATGTCAGGCTTATGTCACATCGTAAAATGTGTTGATGTGTTATTATCTACTTCATTATTTATGAGTACAGAGCCGTTTCTATGTACTGCACTCCTTTTCTCCCAGCCTGACTTGTTCATTCTTGTTTTTTTTTTTCCTGCACCTGCTCATTGAATTACCTACCCAGACTCCTCGAGCTGTCCCATCTAATAATCAGGTTGTCGTAGACGCCGCTGCGGTTTGAAGCAGTGAGAATTCGGTATCGGAAATAAATTAATGAATCCAAATGTGAGTGTGAGTGTGAGTGTGAGTGTGAGTGTGAGTGTGAGTGTGAGTGTGAGTGTGAGTGTGAGTGTGTGTGTGTGTGTGTGTGTGTGTGTCGGTCCAATTATTCGAAAAGAAGAAAGCGACAAAGACAAAAAGGGAAAGTGAGAGGAAAGTGATCGAGGAGAAGTGCAGTGATGAAGAGAGTTGGCAGATGGCAGCTTTCGGAGCGCTACATTGAAGGTGCAGATGTGGTGGTTTTCTCTTTTTTTTTTTTATCTCAATCACATGTCAAAGCACATCTGGCGAGGTACAGCTCTGCTGTAGCGGTAATGAAATGACCTTCTAGTTCCAATTCTGTGATTCACGAGCAGTATTTTTATAGCCACAGTCACAAGCCATTTTTGCTCTCAGACTGTAAAACGTGTTATATCTCGTATAATCATAGCAACACACAATTGTAAAATGAAAGAGATTTTAAATGCTTACATTTTGATTAGATATTAATTCAAAGTAAGTTCTTTTGACAACAACACTCGGAGTCTACAGATATGCTAGCGGCTCTGTGTGGCTGTACTGAGCTAAATGCTAGAATGCTAACATGCTCACAATGTCAATACATCTACATTTTATAGAGCATGTAAGCATGCTAACATTTGCTAATTACCACCAAACACAAAGTACAGTAGCGACTCATGTGGATGTCATTAGTTTTGCGTGGATTGTTTCATAAAACAAAGTATTGAAAAATTATTTTGACTGATGATCACTTGAGAGAAGTCATGACAATTAACTAGAAGTGGTTTATAAATGTCTGTATCTCATTAGACTCTATGCAATAGGTGTTCTAAACGTAAACACTCAAGACCCACTTTTTAACCACATGGTGGCACGAGTGGAAAAGTCGGGATCACCATAGTCAGGGTTCATCGACTGGAGACCATGAATGTCCGTACACAACAATTCAGCCAGTAGTTGGCGCCATATTTCAGTCGGGACCAAAGTGCTTGACAGACGGACCAACATTGCCATCTCTGGAGCCACACGTCTAGCGTGACGAAAAATAGTAGTATGACTACCACTAATGGTGTTTTTTATTTTCGGACTGTCATTGTTCTCATTTCAAAAATGGATGCAGTCTCAGGCAAGCTTTCATTGGGTACTTTGGAGAAGATTATACGATCTGAACATTTAGCAGCTGGATGGTAATGATCAGCAAACGTCAATGTTGTCAATCAGAATAACCACCTCGGGGAAACTGCCGATCAGCCAATTACTAATTGGTGAGATGGTCATGTTGCACGCTGTATGCAATGTGCGGGTGCTTGTGAGATTTTTTTTTGGCATTTGGGAATAACATTATTTGGCTCGGGTAAGGCTGATGACATACTGTAACAGGAAGGAGACGAGGCAATTAGGGCCCCCTCGTCTCCTGTCTTGTATCTTGTCAGGAAATTATTTACAAACAGGGAAAATAGGTTCTTTGGAAACTCTTTGCATATTCCCTCTCCCATTTCTGATCTCTCTCTCTTCTCTCTCTCTCACTCTATCTAATTCTATATGCTTTATTGGTATGAATGTTACAAGGACAACATTGCCAAAGCGTCAAATAATAATGACATTACAAAGAACAAGAACATGGTAGAATTCATAAAATCGCTCACACACACACACACACACACACACACACACACACACAGGCACTTCTGCTCTGTGTGTTATCCACAAGGCAGATTGTCATACTTGATATGTAGAAACTTTGCCTTCCACCCTATCATGCATGCAATGCTCACGCACAAGTAAAAGCACTCAGAAGATGTCACACTGTGTATAAACATTCATTATTCATTGTAGAAAAACACGAACACAACACACACACGTTCACACACACACACACACACACACACACACACACACTTGCACAGTTAGGGTAATTAGTGGAAAGATGGATAGAAGAAGTGAACTGTCTCTCCACATGGACAGGAAGATGCTTTTAATATACACATATCCCTTCCTCACACTGTCTCAACTACTATGTCCCCTTTAACCACACAAACACACACACATGCACAGTGTGTTAGCCTTCGGGCGGAATTTCCAGTTTGATTTCAGCCTGGTGGAGATGTAGGAGAATGATAGTGGCAGGCTAAACCAAGGGGCAATGAATCAGTGCCTTATCAAACCTCTGGCCCTAGGTATGAACTGTCAACACAGATACAGCACACACACACACACACACACACACACACACGCATACACACACACACACACACATACACACCATTGGCAAACATCACCCTTCCACAGTTTGAAACAGCAACAACGTCACATCACGTGTCTAAGGGCTCAGTGGGGCGGTTGTCGGGGCACTCTTCTCTCTCTACCAGTCCACAGTCTGTCCTTCTGCTCGGTTATTCTCCCAGTGAGGGGAAGGGGGAGTGAGCAAAGGCTGGCATGTATAATTCAGCAGCTTCACGACAAGCCCTGTCACCATGTAGATTTATAGTATTGGCGAGAGAGGAATGAGGAGATGGTTGGGATTTAACTACCTCGGGATCCTAATGGGAGATTTAGCATGCACTTTACAAAATCACCTTAATCCAGCGTTGTTCTGTGAAGGGAGGGATGTGAGCGCAAAAATTAATTGCTTTTTTCTGCACGTCTGAGTTTCTCTTTTGAACCAGACAATTGCTCACTGGTTGTTGCTTTTTATCATTATATAGCATTGCTTTTGATTTTTTGGGGGAATTTTGTCCACATATGGATAGACGTGTGCGTGTTTTAAATAGAAATGATTCGACCTATGATAACAGATAAAGTTGTTATTCCCAAGGTTGGGCATTAATGAAGAAATTAAATCCGATCGGGGCATGTCACCTTCAGGAGAAGGCAGACTTTTATGACTGATGCTTTACAGGATGCATTAGTGCGCATAAAAAGTTAGTCAGGTAGCACTGGGGAGCTGTCAAACCCCTGACTGTATTTCACTGTGTTACAATGCTGAGCTGCATCAAACTATGCTGCTTCTACAGAAACAAAACAACAACATTTCCCAGACTAATAAAGCCCAAACCAGCTTCAGTTTGTGCAGCGCCGCCTGTAAAGGCCGGTGCTTATACATTTGCATTGAAGCATAAAATTTGCATTTAAAGCTTTTCTGTAGAGATCATAACAGTTTTTTCGTTTGTCGAAAAGAGGAAGGTCGTTGTGCTGCATCTTAAAGGAAGTCCGTTATTCCACTGTGATTTTAACATTCTGCAGAGGGAAAAAAAGCGGGGAGGGATGGGTGAGGCGTACGGGACTTTTATCAGCCGAGATGAGAGTTGTGACAGTCTGGAGCCCAGGTTTTCTGGGCTGTCTGTCTCGGTGTCCTTCACACCGATGGGCCTGGCTGATGGGGCTTGGACGCAGGGTGGGGAACTTTTCATGTGACAGAAGGCTTTGCCTAATAGCCAGCCTGTTCTCCAACTCTGTCTCATAGACGCACTCTCATTTTCTCTCTTCTCCTCCTCGTCTCTGGCCATATGCGTCCCTGACATCTCTCCGTCTCTAATAGAGGAGGGTACAGACAAAGGAGGAGTCGGCTTCATTTGCCTCAAGTGTGGCATAAACAAGCTTTTCATTTTAAAATCTCTCCGGAGCAATCCCGATTCTGAGACAGCCGGTCTGGGCACCTGGGCAGTTCCCTGATTGAGGTGGCGCCGGCATTCTACTGTTCGAGAAGGGGGTAGTTTGAAAGAGGCAACAGGGGGGCAGCTTTGCCAGCCTGCCAAGTGTGTGGGCGCTGCCATGGACAGTCAGTCTTCATAATGGCTGTCTGGCCGTTGGACAGAGCCAGCTCAGTGGGCACACGACGGGATCAGAAGAACTCCCCTCGGTAACCCTGGCTCAATGGTGCCTCAGGAGACAACAAAGGGCAGAGGGGGGGGGGGCAAGGCATTATTGGCGTGGGCAAATGAAGGGAGGGATGGGAGGAAAAAGCAATTCAGAAGTGGAAACAGGGCATAATGAAGGCCAGAGAATGGACCATGAAAACAAAATTACACCCAAGCTGAAGTCACAAAAGAGGCAATAGGGAAAGAAATCTTAAGTAAAAGGCAGAATGGGGACAGCATAGGTGCTCACTATTCTTTAACTATAAGCTGATGCCGTGTGCTTTCCGAAGGACAGATAACGGTTTATCTCTCCGATGTGTTTTCCTCTCCCTTTCTCACTCTTGTGGGCTTGAGATTGAACTTTCAAAGGGATATTAGATACTAGAGAAATTAAAATGTTCAATTTAAGCCAAAGACATAGTCTGCATTTAAAGCTGGCATGTTTTTTTAAAAACATGCAGGGAAAGAAAGTTTCGCTCTGCTTGGCAAGTATGAGATATCCCCAGACCTGGGACCGGTATAATGAAGCAATATCAGCCTGGCTGTGTCTGAGATATGGGGGTTCAGTAGGCCTAATATTAGTAGTCTTAGATAACTGATCTGACAAACCAGGTTATCAGCTTTAATCAGAGAGGATTTTCTGATGCAGCATTTACACATTTAAGATGTGGGAATTAAATCCCTAATCACATGCAAGAGGAACAGATAAAGACTGGAATGTAATAGGAGATACGATTACTCTGCATGGGGAAATGGTCATTACATAAGAGTAAAGAAGAATTTAAAATCAGGAGGAGTTCTTTCTCAAACGCATTTGTGTGTTTGAGAAAGAACTCCATTATACGAAGTTGCTTGTGAGGCTGTAATGCTCTTTACACTCCAGAAAACAAATTTGTTGCTTGGGGGCAACATGCAGAGACGTCTTCGCTATTATTAGATTCTTACCAGTAAAATGACAAAAAAATTCAATTTTGGCCTGAAAGTGGCGCCAAAGGAAAGGCCACGTTGCTACCTATGCAAAGGGTTCATCCCCTGGCGAACATGAAAGTGTTTCGCAAGAGTTTATGCATGGCGGTATTTCACACTATTTTGGGCCTGAAGCTTGTGCAGAAGGAATTATCACTAATGTAAACCACTCATGAGGTGTTGCGTTATCTTGTGTAGGTGTGGAAATCACAACTTAGTCATGCTTTAATACTTGCATGGCATGTTGGCCACAATGACAATATAATTGCAAGACAATTGGCTACAGTTTATCCCAGTTTCTTTAAACGTAGAGGAAAGGTAGTGAGTTGTCATTCACTGTATTTACTTTTCATTTGCGTCTTACAGTATTGTACAGGAAGCTGAACTGAACCACTGAACACAGTCTCTCTTCATGTCACTTGTACTTTATGTCAGCGTCCTGTAAGAACGGTGACTCCATTGATATGTGTGACGTAGGTTACCCTGGCTAAATGTACAGTAGTGCTCTAACATCAGTGACTAGCATCTGGCCAGATGTGCAGCTTGTGATTCAGTGTTTAATAATGCTTCACTGATTTGTATGAATACATATATATATATATATATATATATATTTTGCTTAGGTACTCTGCGTTACACTGGAAAGGGTTGGCAGCCACTCAAGAAATAAGATTTTTTTTTTAAAATGTGCAAACATTTTCAAATTTTTTGTTTAGGTCCATTCCGGTTCTTAAACCATCGGTTAAGCTTTTAGCAGTGTTGTAGAACCGTTCTCGGCCTTTGGCAACCAGTATTTTGTCCGAGCTTTTAACGCACTTCAACCTATTACATCCGTCGTCTTTTCAAACTGCTCAGAGGGTAACCTTCACTTTGTATCGCCAGAGTAGGCAATGGTTGTAGATCACAGTGAGCCATTTACCCTGAAAACCTCTTGGGCTTCTTTAAGGGAATGGCTTTGACTGTGTTTTAAAGATGAATAGCTGCATATTTGTGAGCATGTCGAATGAATAATACCAGGAAATGAAACGGTATATCCTCGTGAAAAATGAAACCTCTTGTTAGCAGACCACATCCAACATGTCTGTCCTCTCGTTGTTATACAGTGGGGAAGCATTAAGGTGATTCCATTATCCCCTCCTTGCTCTCCTCTAAGGGATCTTCTTAACGTCATTCAAAGCCATTTAATTTGCAACCAAGAGTATAACGGCTCTGGAACTGGAAGGCACAGGGGTGTGCTATTCAAAGGATAATTGTTGATTGTCAGAATGCATCTCAGCGAGAGGGGGAGGTTTAAATGAAGCATGGTCCACACGCAGTCATAACGCGAGTGACGATGCATACCGTCATGTCCAGGTCAATTTTAATTCCACATTCATTCTAATGAGCATTTCCATTTCTGTGGGCTACATGAATGGGATTGCTGCAGTTCTCCTCAATTAATTCCTCAATCGCCCACTTTGGTCACAGACGTTGCTAAGTCTCTAAATGAGCCGATGTGAGATTGAGTCTTTACAGTGGTTTAATGCTCCTACTTGAATGGCTCTGCATTAATTCCTCTGTATGATTAACGGCAGGTACCGGCGTCAAGAGTCGGTAGGAACTACAGTATTCATCCGACTCCTCACACCTGCTGCAGCGCAGATGAACCTGTGTGATTGTTTGGATTGGCTGAACATCAGCACAGTATTTTATTCTGCTCCGCCGACCTTTCCGTCTCACTGTTCGCAGTCTGTGTGCAAGAGAACGCCTCCTCGGCACAAACGCACGCAACCATCTAGTGAGTCGCCCTGCACGCCATCCTCGGTCGGAAATGGCGTGCGGCCGCACTTTCCGATGCGCATTTAAAAAAATAATGGTCAATGTGCGAACACGAGTTTGAATGGGCTCTACTTGAGGCGATGCATCTGGTGGACGATAAAATGGATTTAGCGTTGCTTTTCCCCCCATTTTGCTCTGATGAATAAGCCGCTTTGCACTCGTATTAAACCTCCCCGAGCTCTCTGTCCCCTGTACCATGATGCATTGTCTGCTGCTGTGCCTTGTCTCTTCACTTCCTCCCTGAACTGATTAAGTCTTTGGAACAGCATGGAAACACCACAGGGTGTTGCATTGTTTTTCAGTGTGAAGACAATTCCACTGAACAGTATGAATAGACCAGTGACTCTGAAAGAGTTAGACGGTCACTGTTTGTTGCGATTATTCAGTCGGCTCAGAACGTGCACCGTGCGATGGGTAGGCTCTCTCTCTCTCTCTGTGGGTCAGGCCGCGTGTTTCACTCTCTTCCGCACAGCTTCAGGCATTCGGATGAAGTCAATAATTCAATTCATGTAAATGCAGGTGTAAATTCTACATTTGTGCAAATTTAAATAAAAATAACAAAAAAGACCTGCTTCATAACTGACGAGATGAAACCTAACACTTTCCCCCGGCTTCGGGTCAGGTTGTCATTTCAGATATTAAATTGGAACGGTATTTATTTTTCAGTGTATGCAGTTTGCTGTGGTCAGTGTGGATATAGATGGTTATATTTCCTGGAGAAAAAGAATCTCCTCCGCCCAATAAATCACCCTGTAAACAAAGCCAATACTGCTGCGGCTGTGGCTCAACAGGGGTTGGCTGCACAGATGCGGGCTATGAAGACATTTTACTGATTTATCATTCTAATGCCCCGGGAGCTTTGACACCCGTGTACATTCGAGTCCCACCTCATGGAGGAAGAACAGTGTTGTGGTTCTTTTCTTTGTCTCAAGGCAAATTGCTAACATTATGAATGCCTACATTGTTTGTGTGTGTGTGTGTATCTGGCTTGCACAGTATGTGGGAGTGTGTATTAATGCATCTGAGAGCATTAGACACGGCTATGATTTTTGCTTAGGGAGGAAAGTTCCCGAACAGCCTTCTGGTTGATAAATCTGAGCAAACTAAAAAAAAGTAAATACAAAAACAGTCCCCCCATGTTTTTTGGGTAGTGTCCTCCATCAAGCCTCCGACAGCATGTCACCTATTTGTGACCCCGACTGTCACATAATCCCTTTTGAAAGGCATATTTGCGCCTCTCGGTATGTCCCTGTGCATCAGTTAATCGTCCTGTCATACAATCCAAGCTGTGAACCATCCTTTCTGCCATCCACCTCCAGCACCTGCAGAGCTGGTACCACCTGTGCCCACGGAGCAGCACCTCGCCACGGCATCTCAATAGAGTCCTCACTCGCCCCAATAACTGCTGTCACACTCGCTGAAGGCTTTCTCCGTCTGCCACACAGAAACTCTTGTTACCAGAGGAAGATGGTGGATTATACAGAAGTTTTAGAATGGGAATAAACCAGCACTGCGCCTAAGATGAATTATTAAAGACAAAGAAATGGGAAAAGCAAGTCCTCACTAACAATTTACACAATAAACAAGCACGTTATAGAAGTGACTTGAAAACATTCTGCTCACCTCTCTAACCTGATTTCGTCAGGCGTGTTATTGTAAAGTATCAAAGCCTTGATGGCAGACCGTGGTTACTTTAAGTCTGCCGTCTGCTTTGTAAAAATCCGACGGTGCTCATCTAAAGATCACAGTGTGTGCAGCTCATATGTAGTCAAAAGGTCTGTGACCCAGCCGTGCTTTGAAAGTAATCACTTGCATTTTAAAATAGTCAATTCTTAAAAATAGCGGCTACAGTTGAGCGACAGAAGATTCAGGGCAACCTGCTTTTCTTTGTTTTGTTTCTTTTTTAGCAGTAAAAGACCCGAGCAGCTGCATTTTGAATGGGCTGCAGCGATGCTTGAGAACTGTTCCCCAGTAGAGAATAAAGAGCTACAAGCAGTCTAAACGGGACAAGATGCCAGTGTGAACGGCACTTGTTTTGTTAGCCAAGGACGCTTTTAATCTTTGTAATGGTACAAAAGATTTGATAAACATGAGTTATGAGGTAAGGAGCCAGGGTCAGTGCTGTCAAAAGCTACAATTAGAATGTCCTGAAGTATTGTCTTGTATAATACAATAATACAATGCTGTAAAACATTTAAAAATACATCTTTAGGGTAAATGAAAATGATAGAAGACTTATATATTCAGGTTATCTATACACTGTATATGTCCATGCATATAACAGTGAAAACAGTAGAGCACCACCAATGTAGAGTGGTAGAGTGGTCGCACACATCTAAAAACCATTGCTGGCAGGTGCTGGACCACAAGAAGACAGCAATGGAAATATAAGTAAAGGTACGCACGCTGTAACATCCACGTGTGACTAGCAAGCTAATGCTCTTTCTCAGACTTGGTGATTGGTCGTAGCGCCTGGAGGAATCACAATGCCTTTTTTTGTTGTATCGGTTGCTAAATTAGCCACATTTCTTATCATTTGAGGCAGAGTTTCAGCACCACTGAAACCCCAATTGAAATGTCTAAAATAGGCAATTTGTGATTAACTGTAAAAGGCTTCTCTTACTTGAAATAAAATGTGTTTTTTTTTTCTATAGAGGATTCAATTATCAGCAATGAACAGAAGCTCTTTTGTTTGGCTTTTTGTGCAAATATATTCACAAAGGAAATTGGTTTGTAATTTGATGCATTTTTTTTTTATACAATGTAATTTACAGAGTTGCAGTAGCTGGTGACAGCCCTACATTGTCTCCTTTTGTGAAGTAGCGACGCCTAATCTCAGGAGTTGAAAGTTGTTAAACTTGCAGCCGCATCTTAACAAGACGGTTGATGACTGTGTCCCTGGCAGCGCTCTCTTTGTATCAGAGCACCTTATGTGATCAACGCCCGACTAATCTGTGACAATGGCGCTTTAATAGAAAGTCCTGAAAAATGTATTATGCATTCTCGCTCCCCTCCCTTTGTTCTCTGATCTTTAGCATCCTGGAAGCTCTGATAAACTTCCTTTTCCTTGCTAAAAGCCTAACCCCGCCTCTCTCCGCGTCCCTGCTTTCTTCTCCTCGGTTTTCCCCATCTCATGTCCTCTCATTAGGATACATCCGTATCTCAAATCCTAGCTGGCAGGATCATCGCAGTGCAAAGTGTTGGGGAGATCACAGGGCTGCTCCTAATGAAAGGTGTGTGTGCATGGGCTATTTCTAAATTGCACTCCCCTCGACACAGATGAAAGAGCATACATCCATAGAGAGAGGAGGGGGAGTTGGCAGACAAGATGGCAGATGTAAACCTTTGCAGGACAATGGCCAGTTGGATCCAGCAGAGCATTAGCGCAGCAACGGGAAAGTACTCATAATAGCAGTATGTAGCAGTATTAGATAGCTGTTTTTTTTATCTTCACTTTCCTCTTCTCTCGTCATCAATGCTCTACGGCCCTTTTACTTTCTCTTTTACTCCGTTATTTTATCTATTTATTCCATATCGCAGTCGTGTCATAAAGTTGTTTTCATAGTGTTAAATCATCCTGCAGAAGTGACAGGATTTACTTTATTAAGTAGTGGCAGAGTGCACTGCTTCACTGAAGAGTAAAGGGACGAGTCCTCGTGGGCTCTATCAGTATCATTAAGTATCCTCTCTCATTAGACCAAACCTCATATAGGTCTCCAGGGCCTGAGAAATGTGCCGTCTTACGTGACCGAGTATGCTTTGATGGCATCGCCTCTGTTTGGAAATGTAAATGTCAATAGTTGCTTTCACCTGAGGATGAGTGCCACCAGCACTATGTACACGGCCTCATTCTCACTCGACGTCTTTGCTTAATCAAGAAGAACCTCACTCTCTTCGCAGAAACCCCCAGTTTGCTCTTCAGCTCTCTCCATTTTTTGTATACACACACACACACACACACCTCAAATCCATTCAGCATATCCAAGCTACTGCAGTATGGTTATTCATATGGCAATGAGGCCGGATCAATTTGGCAAGGCTGCCACGGCGTGATGGGAGTGTTTCCGGATGATGACTTAGGAGTCCTGCAGCTTCTCTGCCAAGAATTCAAACGTAATCAGGGGCAGGGACCCCTCCCTCCTCCCTCCTCCTCCCTCCTCCTATCTCCCAGAGAGCCGCACGGGTCGAGGCCAAAACGGGAATAGAGTGAGGGAGACAAAAGTCAAAGTCGAGGCAGCATCCTGCGCGCTCCCGCCCTCTGTTTTCCTCACAGGGAGCCAGAGGTTTTCTCCCATGAGTGATGGGCTCATTTTAGGGCTATTGGAGAAACTTTTTCCTGCTTCACTCTGAAAGGGGACATTAGTAAGATTAGCTTTGTTCTAGTCTCTCAGTCCTATCCTAAAATCTTATCTCTCTCTCTCACACACACACAGTCTTCCAAATGTACGCACGACAAGGCTGTTGTCCATCCATCAACCAGAAGGCGCAGCCAGGGTGTGCTACAGCATCTGAGCCCCACACCAAGGGGAGGAGGCAATGATCGGCCCTAATCAATAATACATCGACTGCATTAAAGCGTATGAATAAGTCATGGGCGGAAAGAACCCAGTCATCAGGGCGCACCCACCCACACACACACACACACACTGCAAAGTGATCTTATACTTAGGCCAGGGAAGATGAAGAGACAGAAAAAGAGAACAAAGCAAGGGCTTTAAGTTGTAGGGAATTTATCACCCACCCACTGACATTGTGTTGCATGTTGAAGCTCCACTCTCTTTCACCCCCAACAACTCCAATCGCTGCCTCTCTCTCTTTCTCTTTACCTTTCTCTCTCTCTCCTTCTCTTATGCTCCCTCTCTCTCTCTTACTCTCTCTCTCTCTCTCTCTCGTAATGGCCTTTTTTTCCTGCGGGTGGAATAAATAAGTTATTATATCCATGTGTCCTAAGGCTTAGCAAGGACCGTTTGAATATAAATAGTTCATCTGCCTCCATAGTAGAGGCCTCGCTTTGTGACATATAAATATATTTGTAATTACTTTTCTTTTTTTTTCTTTTTTTACAAAGAGCAGGGGGGCGACTGTTTTGGTTGACTGGAGATGCAACATGAAATTACCTTACACAAATAAGTCTGCCAACGTTTTGCCCCAAACGCCATGTCAGACAGGAGGGAGCTGTGAGAGAGAGCTCAATGCAGACTTGTATGTGTTGTGCTAACAATAACGTGTGAACAGCCTGGAGACAATCTGAATACTGGGTAAAACATTAGTGTGTTACAGAAAGTACAGAGTGGTAACTGTGGCAAGACTTTGAATGGGAGCAGCACTTTTGAATTATTAATGTCTCAGATGTATAGAGATGGTATAACTATACAGCAGTTTATCGTGTGTGTGTGTGTGTGTGTGTGTGTGTGTGTGTGTGTGTGTGTGTGTGTGTGTGTGTGTGTGTGTGTGTGTGTGTGTGTGTGTGTGTGTGTGTGTGTGTGTGTGTGTGTGTGTGTGTGTGTGTGTGTGTGTGTGTGTGTGTGTGTGTGTGTGTGTGTGTGTGTGTGTGTGTGTGTGTGTGTGTGTGTACACATCATTTCTTTTGGCAGTCAGTAAGTTGGCGCTTGATGCCAAAGTGTGTTTGTATGTGTGCGTTTGTTAAAACCTAAAAGCGTTGTCTATAGCTTCACCACAAGGCATTTTGGAGTCAATCCATCAAGTTTTGAAAGGCCAACAGTTCATCAAAATGTTTTTTTTACGACTGCTTATAGCTGCGCAGGCGTGTGCTAGCGTGCATTTATTCGTGGCTGCTCTTTGATGAGTGTGCCTTGTTGTGAGTTTGTGTTGTGACGCTGCGCTCCTCAAGGAGGTGCAGGAAGGGAACGGAAGCAGCTCTTTGTTTTTGCCAACAGAAGTATGTCAGACAGGAATACTCGGGGAGCAGCACATTTTGAAAGATATCGCAGCCTATTAACCCACGCGAAGATCTTTTTTTTTTTTTCTCAAATATTGTGCTGCACACAGCATGGGGGGAGAACACGGGGGAGAAACGGGACAGTGATGAAGCAAGTGAGTCGGAGAGGCAGAGATGGATGGATATGTGTGCTTGAGGGAGTGACAGGAGATAGAGACGGAAGAATATTACCGTCAATCGAGTTCATGTAGAGTGTATTAATGAACCAAAGGATTCTAAACAGAAATGTTTTATATCCTGAACAACACATCGACTGGTTCAGTCACATATTGCATTATAGACAGTAAGTTGACAGGCAGTCATTTAATGCCAATTGTTTATTATAAGGTTTGAAATACTTTTGACTAGTGACTGGTGAGTCTTTTCCATCCCGAGCTCTGTACACTGCACATTAAACTAACTTGCCGTCTCGTCTTCTTGCTACAGCTACAGTAAGTCGAGGCGTTAATGCTCGCTGTGTTGATGCAACAATTAAGTTTCACTTCCTGTGTTGTGGAGACATTTACGTGAGCGTTAATAGTGCTTGCTATGTAAATAACCTGTTGCTTTACTGGACATGAAGCGCAAAGCATCTGCTGATTAGCTGCTTAACTGACAGTGAACAAACGGATAACGATGCGCCTTTTTTTTTTTTTTGCATCCAAATGCAGTTTAATTTTTGTAACAACGATGTCAGTTCTGACATTGAACTTCCCAGTTGTAGCGATTCTAAACCAAGCTGCCATAGCAGCTCACTTTAACTTCTGCTCCAGTTTGTGCCCCTTTTTTTAAAACTGTACATCCGTATGACACCACAGATCAGAGCGGAATAATATTTGTTGATTCTTGCTGCGATAGATGACGGTGAATTTGCAAATATAAATGCAAACAAGCTGTCCAAGGTCACGGGGAAGTGATTGTTTTAAAAGAAACATTTGAGCGGTGAAATTAGATGACATCGCTCTAAAGGGAATTGAATTTCATTGACTTAAACAGCATCCCCATACGGTAAGTGTGTGTGTTTAGAAAAAAAACATGCTGACACAGTGTTTTTGAAAATGGATGTACCATAAACATATGGGGGGGGAAAAATCATAATAAGAAGGATGGAGGGAGGGTGGAATGAGAGAAGTTACAGAGGGGAGTTACACCTCGGGGAGGAGCAGAGCGCCATCACCCTTACGACATTGTCCAATTAGAGCATATGATTAGTGTAGACTGTCTGCAGTGAAATTGAATCTATCAGCCAGGCTCTGATTGCTACAGGTCCCTCCAATTTAGCTATCACTTTGTCTCTGTCACCGCAGAGCTGCTGATGTAAAACCGACATAATGGATGATTTCTACTTAAGGCGTAGCTTGATTGAAGATGATTACATTTCACAAAGGTTTATTATGTTTCCATAATGTGTGTGTGTGTTTGTGAAAGAGGGAAGAGTTGGAGGACTGTCAGTCAGCTAAAGCTCATCTAAACATTTCGATTTTGTCTTTAGTGGGAAAGGTTACAATCGGCATTCATTCCCAGGACAAATGACTCGACAGTAGTCGGTATGAGCAGGTTTTTTTGTCTTCTGCAGCTCTGAGTGGCAGTGATGGGAACATGACACCCAGGTGGACACGCTAATTATCACCCCTGACACGCGTCACACATTCTATGATTTATTAACATACTAAACATGCAGTTAATATACTCTCCTCAAAGCCATCAGACTCCAGTCAGGCAACAGTGATTTGACCTTCAAACTGGACAGAAACTCATCAAAACCTTCTTTGGTAGTCTTTCCTCAACAATCACCAGCTCTGATTTGAGTTTGAAGGAGAGTCTGAAGTCTTAGTGTTTTTTTTTTTTTTAACAAAACCACATAAACACACTTACTTTGGAGGGAAAAGAGTATAATTTGTCTTTGTCCTTTTTTTCAGGCTACCAGACCCGAGGGCAGACCCACGGGACTTTGAAGACAATGATTCTGGACCCTCCATGGGCCACGCCCCCTGATACCAGCAGACCAGACTCCCGCTACATTCACCCGTCCTTCAATGTCTACTTCAGCCAGCCGTCAGCCCGGTTGAGCTGTCAGGCTGGCCCTCTCTTTCTCTGTCAGCCGTCTCCTTTTCTACCCCCTTCCCCCCCCTCCCCTCGCCGTGCCTGCTGGCAGTGAGCTGACCTTGAAGAGGGTTGATGTGACAAATATGGATGGCCCCGTCTTTTCTGTGTCTGAACTTTTTTTTTTTTTTTTTAATTCCTCACTAGCTACTAACTTTCTTTGATTGAAGCACACAAGTTATGTGCAATCAATTACCATCAGCCTCAATTTCTCCCAGCCAAGTCGGATCCTTGGCTTACTGGTGAGCCTGGCTGACTCAGAGAGGAGCCTGGGTAGTCAGCCGAGCATCTGTTAAGCCCGACAGATGTCAGAAATGGGAAATTCTGTAGCGCGGTTCTCTTCACACTTCATTTATGCACAATATCATTTTGTTTCTGTCGTTTTTGACAAACATTCGGACAATCCTTGGGTATAAAAAGGGAGCTTTCGTCAGATGCCACCAATGCCTTACGTCATCGAGAGAATATTACAAAAGCTGTTTTTCGGTGTAGTGTTTTTTAATGTTGACAAAAAAAAGCCCTAAAAAAAACCAACCTAAGTGTCCTTCGCTTTTGTTTTATAATGTTGTACTTTCCATCATCCTGTTCCCTTCACCCCTCTGCCCTACCCGCTGATTCTTTATGCCTGTTGATTTGAGTGCACTTCCTTGTGTGCTTGTCAGATCTATTATCAGAAGCGGGGGGGGGGGGGACATTTTGACGCCTATCGACTGGCGAATGTTGCTGAGTCTTTGTTAGGTGAAAATCGAACTGTAATTTGACTGTGCAAAATAGCACTCCAGCAGTACCAGCTCTCTATGCACTGTAATGTAAAGGCTCATTACTCCACGGCCAATCTGCAGGGTATGACAGATTGCAATCCAGACGAGCGTATATACGCACTTTCTACCTTGACCCACTCAGCCGTGGCTTTCATTCATGATGTACCGCCGCAAAGTCTGTCCGTGTCAGCAGTTTGTTTTTAACGTGATTGATCCTGTTGCCTTTAATTCAAAATTGAAAGTGGTGTCACCCATCATATGTGGGACATGTTTGACAACAACATGACTTCACTGTGCTGTAGCGTTGCACTTAGAAGCACTGAGAGTTGTATACCCACCCAGGGGAAATGTCTGCGTGTCAACAGCCTATTGAAATGACTCCAAAGGGCTCAGTCTTTATTCTAGTGTAACAACTGACTGTCTGATATTTCCTCTGGTTTTTATTTGTCTATTTTTTTTTTGTCTTGAATCTATAAATAAACAGCCAGTTTCTTAGATTGGATGTTGAAGAGGACATTCATATTTTCACTTTAGGAACGATTCCCGTATTATTTGTCTCTTCGCAAAACCACTACAGACACCTGAATACCATCAGTCATCCAAGACACTGATATCAAAAAACCTCGCAGGCATGCGACGATGGATGGAGACAGGAGGAGAGATGAAGTGCTGTAAAGATGGGATTCGGGAAGGGGAGGACTTCTACTTCTCCTTCATCAAAATGCAAAACAGGAGCTCATCCAGACAGGACTGGGAATAGTAGGTTTGGAAACAAAGGGGGGGGGGTTGATGGAGCGGGAGAGCTCTTTGGGGTCTCTGCTTCTCCACAGAGGCATTTAAATGCAGACTGGTTTTATTCCTACGCAGCCAGAACCCACTTCCATCAACTCGCAGCCTCAATCAGAAAGCCTTCGTCTCGACGCTGCTCATTTTTTTCTTTCTCACTTTACGTCTCTTGCCTCCTCAGAGCAGCACTATGTGGCTCACTCTTTGCTTCACTCCTGCTGTCTACCAGAGCCGCTTCATCGAGCCAAGGATGCTTTTTTTTTTTTTCAGCATGTCTGATCTCTCCACATTGAGATATCGACTCTGAGAAACTCATTTAGCCGGTGGTCATTGCTATCTGGGTGGTAACGCATCTGGGTTTGCGTTCTCTGGTGAGTTTCCCTTTACAGAAATAATGGGGCTTAATGATTTACCGCATGAGGCATTGATCCTGGGCATTCACTAAGCCACTGCTGACTGACCAAGCACCAGAGCACTCAAACCCTTTTAGAGATTTTATTTTTTTTTTCTTGTGTGTGTTTTAGTGTTTCTGCGGCTAATTTGATTTAAGGAGGAGAAAAAGCCCCCCCCCCCCCCCCATCAAAGAGAGGCTGGTTTCAGAGAATAATCATTACGCCGTCATCTGCGTCACCTCCGACGTGGAGAGTCTGGCATGATCATAGAAATAATAAAATAACAAACCTGATGGGGGACAATGTGCCTGCTGTGCCTGCAATGGAGAAGAGAAGATCGTCTGATCTAATTTAGCCAGGGAGACCACAAAGTTCCCTTTTTTTTTCCACACCCAATTACACCTGCTCTTCCAGGTTCACTTCACTGAGCGTGTTCACACAGAGGCACAATAAACACAAGCACCAGCTGTAAGACCTACGCTTTCCTGGTGGGCAAAGACTATTTGTGTATTTGTATTGACATGAATTAATTGCTTCATGGGTTGTGAGATTGAATTAGCTACGTGACATGCTTGCTAGTGGTCATGCAGCTTTGATTGCTTTAATAGAGCCTATTTCTCTCTGCCATCATTTGTAAGGCAGTTGGTGTCTGTGGTTTCACAGTAATAGAGCAGCTCCACCAACCCACCATGACTTCTGTTTATTAGCATGCAAGGGCTGGAAGAGAAATATGAGATGTCTCATACATACAGACCACACATTGCCCTGAGATGTAAGTGTGTGTGTGTGCTGCATGTGTGTGCGTTTAAGTACTTGTGAGGATGTGCATTAGCCTGTAAAAAATGACCTCTTGTACCATTCAAGAGAATGTATTGCTTGTAAATGCACTTTATTATACATCTTTCCCCTTGGCCTCTTTACTCACACACACACAAACACAAAAGAAATAGGCATCAGTTAAGAGATGCTAGACCGGATTTTTACATGTTCCACTGTTTGCTTTGGGTTCAACCACTCACTGAAACAGGGATGACTATTACAATACATGACATCGCTCATGGTGTTGTGAAAGATCTTTGAGTTTAACATTTTCATTCCTTATGTGGGTTATGTGTTTATTATGCACTTTGGATACAAAATGGGAGGTAGAGAGCAACGAAAAAAGACACATTGAAAAATGACGCATGCATAAGATGCACATAACCCAAAGAAAATGACATCGCTCGATGCACGGAAGTGCTCTTTGCGTTTTTGTTCGCATTTTTAATCCCAACTCTAATTTACAGCTCAAGCTTTACTCCATTTCCATTAATGTGTTCCACAAAGGGCAGTAGCACCTCTGGAAAAAAAAACGCTAATGGGAAATAAATCAATCTCCTCAGTCGTCGAGTTTTGGCTCACATGAGATCCAGCCGGCGAGAAGGTGCCACAGATTGTGGACCATTCCAGACTGACTGACAGCAGGCATCTGTCAGAAGTGGCAGGTACAGACAGCCGTCTGGCAGCCCTAGCTTATGAACAATGACTGGGTGGAGACTAGATGGCCAAGGAATCCATCTCTCCGCTAGACAGCTCTCATCACTCTTACATCCCCGAGTCAGCGAAGACACCTTTCGGGCTTCTGTCTCTAATTTCTGTGCAATCGTTTCCCGTCTGAGCATCCTACTTGGACAAGTAAAAGAATTGTAGAGTAGGATAGGGAAAGAAGACTGAGGTGATACTGTAATCAAAAGAGCAGCAGTGCCAGGGTTTAGAATAATGATTAGAGTTTAAGGTGCAATGGGGAGACGTGCAACCGGTCGCATGCAAAGTGATAAAGATCACGATGGCGTGGATGCAGTGGAAAGGAGCCGGGATGCTCGGTTTCCTCCAGCCGATAATGGAACGTGCCTCTGAATAAAATGAACATCCCGCCTAGATAACACCTACGGCTGTTCCTTCTGGGAGCTGTAACACATTATACTCTCTCTGTCACAGCTGTGATGAATCATCCTCACCAAAAGGATGAATGTAGAATGTAAAGAAGTGGGAGGCAAAATATAGCCTTTGCAAGCTCGTTCTCCAGAAATCTCTGCCCAAAGGTACGTGGAAGAGAAAACAATATGTCTATATTGTAATATCAAAACAGGAATATTACATTTCTCTGTTGACACAAATATGTCTGCATGCGTACGACATCTAAAAAACGTTATATTTGAAATCCTCGAGATGAGTTTGACGTCCGCCTACACTAAACCTGTCATCTTGGCTGGCTCCACTCGTGTTTTCCCCCCCTCCGTCTCCTCCACGCTCCCCATCCTTGCTCATGCCTCTCATCATTCATGCTGTGTACACAGTCTGTCCCTTTTCTCGTTTGCCCAGTTCTCCTCCGGAGCTTGTTAATTGCGTTGGTGACACAGGTCTGCGTGTGAAGCAGCAGCAGTAATTGCTCTGGCCTGGTCCGAGGTGAGGAAGGGTGCAGCCGTCTGGCCTCCGGGTCTGCCCTAAGGCTACGAGATTAGATACACGCCTCCATGTTTGATGAGGTGGATAGCATTAGCAGTTTTATCAGGGACATTGTCTCGCATCAAACTTGTACTGCGCTCCTCATTGGGGTTTGCCAGATTATACTGCAGATACACTATAAATTCAGTATACATGCTTTTTTTTTTTTGCTCTATAGCTCACCAGTAGTTGGAAAAAAAGGTTTGTACAATATTGTGATGACCTTTTAGATTACAGCCGGGGCACCATGTTATCCATTCACTTTATTTATTTCTCTTCACTCTAGTACAGGGAGCTCAAATGCCATCACTTTGCATAATTTGTAGACTCACATACACAAGAGTGGACGACTTAAACACCTGCTGTTGTACAAATAGCTTTCCCTCAGTTAGACGCTCAGTGTTAGTGGCCCCCATTCATCAAGCTGTTCTACAAGAGACTGGAGAGGCTGCCATGAAATTATCCGAAATAAATCAAAGGCAGCGTTTGGAAGGGAAACCAGTGAAATCAGTTGACCATTCGTATATATATGACATTCAAAATGATGCAGGTTGATTCATTAAAAGGAATGCTTGACACACCTTGGTGAAATGGACCTAAGCAACAGTTGTGTCAGACGTTTTGGCACAACTTTACTGACTTGCAAGGTGAGTGGAGAAGGGAGGCAATCGTAAAGATGACCAATGAAGGCGCAGCGATTTCATCTGATTAAGGCAACAGGCCAAAACCGGGCAAGGTGGCTCAGTGGGGGTGGAGTTTTCCTCCCGTCCTAAAATACGTACATGTAACTATCTAATGTAACTAACATGTTCTTCACCGGGTTCACTTGACTAACATGCTGGCCTTAGAGCTTGACTTGGTTCCTCGAGGCTGCAACGCAGCTGCCCACTGTTGCTAAATGGGTCAAATGCAGAGGACACATTTCCTCACAGTGACTAATGAAGTATAACGTAGCAGGTGTTGCTTGAGTTTTTTATTTCAAGGTTGCACGAGTTGCTGCCAAAAGTAGAGGTTTTTTTTGGCAGTTTTAGAAGTGGGCCCAATGGATGTCATAGAAATAACTTCAGGAACGTTATGTAGGAAGATTGTGATGGAGTATCTTTCTCTACTTTCTTTTTCACATTCTACAGTACAATTGTACCACTCTGGTGTGAAACAGCCTATTGAAATGTACATTTACTTGTTCCGTCAATCAGGAGGAATCCACCAAACTCCTAGTATGGAACATGGGGAGCTCACTGCCAGGTACATATACTGTGTGCCTGCTTTTGGTAATGTGTGAGATCAAGCAGTCAGAAACATGGTATGCATTTGCTTGACTAAAGTCTATGGCCTTGTGTCCTTCCTTGTGTCCTCTAATGAAGTCACACTGCCACTTTAATTTATATGCTAAAAACAGAAAACTGACTTTAGTGAGCGTAAAGTAATTCACAGTTTAGACAGGGAATGTCAATATCGGAAAGAATTTGTACAGTGAACATGATTTTATCCATTTAGTTCTTCCCCGACATGTCCTTGTACTTCCCGCATAAACAGTGTTTTCTTCAGCAGACTCCCTGTGGTGACTGCTTAATCATGATGACAAGCATCTTAAAAATCGGATCCTAATTGGATGCAGTGATGATAAAAACATGCACTATCTTGTATTTCCAAAAAACATTCTCTCCCTCAGTGAGAGTTGTTCTAGATGTTGTTTGGCACTGATTAAAGAAAAAGATTTACAACATTAATTTCTTTAAAACTGTTGGACAACACAGAATGTGGCTCGTACCGACCCCTTTCCCTCCTAAACAGTGATGTTAAGATCCTGGCCAAAGCTCTTGCTCTACGCCTAGAAACCACAATGAGTGAAGTGATCTCTGTTGACCAAACCGGGTTCATTTTGGGGCGACACTCATTTACCAACGTCCGTCAGCTTTTAAATATTATTCACTCTTCTGCACCCAGTGAGGTACCAGAAGTGGTTATCTCGCTGGACGCAGAGAAAGCTTTTGACGGGGTTGAATGGGAATACTTATTTAGATGCTTAGAGAAATTCAAATTCGGTTATGGTGCTAACCTGATTTCATGGATTAAACTCCTATACAATTCACCGAAGGCCTCTGTAGTTACAAATGGTAGGCAATCACAATACTTCACATTGTCAAGAGCAACCCGTCAGGGTTGTCCAATCAGCCCACTGTCCACTGCCATAGAGCCCTTATCCATCACACTCAAGTCGTTAACATCAATAACTGGAATTTTTAGAGGAGAGGAAGAGTATAAATTATCTTTATATGCTGATGATTTATTATTATATATATCAGACCCTATTCTAAGTGTACCTCACATTATCCAAGCCTTGTTAAGATTTGGTAAATTTTAGTAAAAGTGAATGCTACCCTGTTAATAACTTGGCGCTTCAAATTCAGAATAATGTATTACCGTTCAAAATGTCGAGAAATGGCTTTAAATACTTGGGCATTAACATCACAAGAGATATGCAGAACCTTTATCAAGAGAACTTCTTTTCTCTACTTGAGAAAGTAAAACTAGATCTGAAGAAATGGAAAACAGTTAACTTATCCTTGGCAGGAAAAGTGAATTGCATCAAGATGAATGTGCTCCCCAAATTCCTTTACCTGTTTCATTGCCTTCCACTCTACCTTCCTAAATCTTTCTTCAAACGCATTGACAAAGCTTTCACTTCATTTATATGGAATGGTAAGAACCCTAGGATACGTATAGAACTTCTACAGACGCCTAAATTACAGGGAGGGCTAGCTCTTCCTAATCTTTGCTACTACTATTGGGCAACAAATGTTCCAAAAATTCTCTTTTGGCTACAAGCTCCAGATACAGACTGGTGTCACTACGAAGCTAGATCTTGCAGCTCAACATCTCTTACAGCCCTGGTCACTTCCAGTCTTCCAGTTTCTATCTCACATTTCACAAACAATCCAATTGTCATCAATACCCTCAAGATATGGTTTCAATTTAGACGGAACTTTGGTTTTAACTATCTTCTTAACATAAGCCCCATATGCAATAACCACCTCTTCCCCCCCAGCTAGAATAGATGCTACATTCTCTCTCTGGCAAAGAAAAGGCATCGTTCAATTTAAGGATATGTACATAAACTGTATATTTGCCAGCTTTGAAGATTTATCACACAAATTTAGCCTTCCTCGGTCCAGTTTATTTCGATATTTCCAAATCCGCCACCTCCTTAAGTGTCATGACACTAACTTTCCAAACATCTCTTCAGTGTCAGGCTTAGATGATATGCTAGAATTCCTATTCGACTCAAAAAGGCTAATTTCAAGAATGCATGACTGTATAACCTCTCTTAAAAACGTAACCCTGGCGAAGATAAGGGCGGACTGGGAGGGTGAGCTGGAAGGTGAGCTAGGGGGTGACATAGAAGAAGACATGTGGAACTGTGCTTTACAAAGAGTGAATGACAGTTCCTCTTGTGCAAAACTTAACATAATACAATTTAAAGTTCTGCATCGAGCTCATCTCTCAAAAGCAAGATTAGCTCAAATGTACCCTGATTCAGATGCTAGTTGTAACAGATGTCATAATAGCCCTGCCAACTTAACTCACATGTTTTGGTCATGCCCTGCTCTGGCATCTTACTGGTCTGTGATATTTAAAACACTATCTGAGGCTCTTAATATTGATCTCCAACCCAATGCAGCATCAGCTATATTTGGTGTCACAGACAGACA
This sequence comes from Leptoclinus maculatus, assembly GCA_032191485.1. Lineage (NCBI taxonomy): Eukaryota > Metazoa > Chordata > Actinopteri > Perciformes > Stichaeidae > Leptoclinus > Leptoclinus maculatus. The sequence continues at coordinate 10,570,549 of JAVDOI010000007.1, forward strand.
ACACTCTACAATAAGAAAAAGACATAAAAACATCATGGCGTTTACAACACTTCTTGCTCGTAGAAGAATATTGTTGCATTGGAAATCAACAAATCCACCTAAGTCTATGTGGTTTAGTGACCTGATGCAATTCATACAATTGGAGAAAATAAAATACTCACTTAGGGGGTCAAGGAACAAATTATTTTCCACCTGGGACCCGGTTCTGACATACTTGGGGAAACTCAAAACTATGCCTGATACCCCCTAACAGTATTTCTTGGTCTAGACCCTTAATCATGTGGCGCACAATAGACAACTGGTTTTATTTTAATTTTAATTTAACTCTCTTTCTGTTCGACAAGTAATAATTCGGGCACTCTGGTTTCTACCTACTGGCCAATCCTGTTGTCTTTTGATTTTTTTAGGCATACTGTGCTTGTATGATGTGTTGATTGTATATTTACTTTGTAGAGTGATGTAGGCGTGTCTACATACAGATGTACGGTGTATGTGTGTGCTTATGAACATATACATAATGACGTCAGGCACTACGAAATGAGGTGACCTTTTTTTCTTTTTTTTCTTTATTTACTTTTCTGTTCTTCTAGGTGGGTGTACCAGTGGGTGGGGTGGGTGGGACAGGTTTGTTGTTTGTCTGTATATGTTAACAAAAAAGCTAAAAAAAACCAATGGAAATACAAGTCAAAGTACATGTTTACTGCATTCTATGTCTGCCAATATTTCCAAATAAAAAAATATACAAAAAAAAAAAAAAAAACGGTTGGACCTCCTTCTCCGTCGTAGCCACGCTCTTAACGCCTCTCAGTTTCCTGTTTCCTGTCACCTCTTTGGTGCTGCTACACTTCTACTACACATATAGGACCAACAGTTGCAGGTATGTGCTAATGACCTCTGTTCAAGTGGAAACACTGAACGTACTTCAACACTTCCTCTGCATATAAATCTAGAGTTTGCTCCTGATGCTGCTTTCTAAGAGACTACAATCAATACCGTACAATGTTAGATTGAATGTCTGGATGGCTTGTACCGTAGCCCACAAACTCCCTGTCGACACTGGTTCACTCAATTGTTAAAAGTACAAGACACAAAGAGAAGAAATTAAAGTTTTAAAGTGGTTTTTTTTTGGCTTGCCATTTTTGATGGATTTCTCCTAAACTGGAACGGCAAATTGGCAGAGTAGATGTGTCAGTCTTGTTATGTTTGTGATTTTCAAGGCAGAGAATAAAGGTGTGGTCTCGAGGGGTGATATTTTTCTGCAGAAAAAGACGGTGGGCAGAGAGAAGCATCACAAGTAGTGTGTGAACTGGGGGTGCCGTTTGAAAGGCATACAAACGTAGAGAAATGAAAACTGTAAACAGGGCATGAGGCAGTTTCTTCACCTGGTTCACAATTCTATTGCAGATAGAGAAATGTTTTATGATGTGTAGATAGAGCTCCTAGCATAAATACAGGTGGTATAGCATTCAAGGGGCTTTAGAATCACTTTTATTCAATTTCCAGCGAGGCATCCACGTTTCTGTAGGTAGCCTAGGAGTCCGTATTCAATCATCCTTTAGCATTATTGATGCATCTTTAATTTGTGGTAGTGGAAATTGGACATGGGGCTTATAATAAAGGGCAGACAATGTGGAGATGGAGCAGAATGAAAAGTAATTCTGTTCTGCAGCAAACTGACACGTCAGGGCTACTGTGAAACAATGGTGGGGAAGTGAGCTTTGCCTTCAAGGCTAGGAGGAGGCTGTTGTTGAAATGGTATCATGAATAATACACAAGGTAGCACAAAGGGATTAAATGTGTTTGCATCTTTCACTCATGTCCACATACGCCACAGGAGCCCGAAATCCTGTCTTTCTTCGATTTCATTGTCTCTCCAAAACAGGCCAACATCCATTAGTGCTGGCAGGCAGGGGATTGAGATGAATGTGTTCCAATTTTAACCACCCTTCTGAGAGCCCCGCAGGGTCTCGCGGCATACAGGGTGACTGTGAAGTGAGAGCTGGAGCTGTCCCAAGGTAGCTTGGACTGTTTCAGAGTGGCCTTGCGATCTCTGTGGGTGGAATACCAAACACGCAGCCGTTGAATGTGCTCGTGCCATTTTCACATGAATATTTGCACCGGCAACTCTCTCTCTCTCTCCCGTCTGTTCTGTGCTTCCTCTCTCCTGTGCGCACACTATATATCACTTGAGAACACTGCACCTTCAAAGGTCGGCCTCTGAAAATGTATGTAATCCCGTCAAACGTGGCCACTCCATCTCCATTACCATGGCTGCGTGGCAGATAATGGGCAGAAAGATGGCACCGATGTGCATGCAAACACACTCACTGAGAGCCCTACTTTATAACTCAGAGGAGAAGAAATAACCAGTTTGTTTGTTTCTGAGAGCTGATATTTGTTTATTCGCACTGCTCTTGAGTCATATTTGCACTGAATCCTCATGAAAGCTTTGTGTATGATTTAGGGAGTAATGAGTGGATACAATAAGACTTTCTTCTCTCGCTCACATTTAACATCTTTCTGTTCCTTTTGAGGAGATGCGTTAAGCCTCTGAATCACCTCACCACACTGGAGGCCACAACTCGGTGAACAGAGTTTGAAATTGACCATGATATATGGGTGGCCATCAAGATAATGATGAAAAAATGGCTGATTAAACGAGCATCCAGTGTTAATGTTAATTGTTCTCATGATGAAAGGTCAGGCTCAGCGTGTGTCTGAGCCCAGGCGCCACCGGCAATAGTGTTCAACGAGACTTTCTCAATTAAATGATCCGCCGGGAGACAAAAGACGGAGGCCAGCGCTTTCTGCTCCCAACTGACAATTATAGAACATGCTGGGTCCTGAAGGCACTTTAGCAATAGAAGGCAGTTAGTCGCCCCATCAAATGTTATGGGCGATGGATCGCTCTCCACCTTCCTAAAAAGAGAAAAACACATCATCACAAACACACTGTTGCACACAAGCATGCACCAACACTCCCCCTTCTGTCTACATTCTGGATTTGGCCCTTCCCCTGCCGATACGCTGAGGTGCCCACCCCTCCTCCTCCTCTGAGGATTAGAAATGATCAAAGCTATGCTCATTCCACGCTCACATTTCCTCCCTCCAAATAGGAGGTGGGAAACTCCCATCGGCCCACACACACACACACACACACACACACACACACACACACCTCTGTACCAGCCAGCAGGGCAGGCTTCGGGCATGCTCGAGGGAACTGGGAGATACGCGACCCAATATTGCTTAGAAACTTTCTATTACCTGTGCATTCATTCCCATGACGTTGCAGTGTGTTTTGAGTCCATGTCCTGTGTGTGTGTGTGTCGATGGACTCATTTATAGGTGAATCACATTGCCTTCACACCTCGAAGGATGTCTATTGTTTAGCTGCTTCTGATGATTACCTCTTTTTGGCAGTGAGTCAGTACTGGCTGACGTGTGTGTGTGTGTGTGTGCACGTTTGTATAGACTGGTATCCCCCCATGTCACTGTGTGTCACAGCCCCATAGCTCCTCAGCCCTTGCCTCTAACAAGAGTTCGCCCAAGGCAAGGCAACATAACAAAAAACATTTATTAGCTTGTATGTGTGTGTGTGTCTATGTCTGCGCATTTCTGTCTATGTGCATGCCAAGAAATGAATAACAGTTGTGTTGCAACAAAGGGGTTGATATTTTAAAGATGAACACTTCCCATTGGGCTTTGCTGTCGGGGCCCAGCAGCAGTGGGCATTGAGCTGGTAATTATTCCACCCTGTGATCAAAGGCCCGATTCTCAGCAAGCTCCCCTGCCACCCTCCTGCCATTCCCCTTATTTTCCCTCCTCTCTCCTCGCCTGCTCCAATCAGAGCCCAGAGCAGCCAGGAGTGAGTTATAATCCAGTGGTGGTGTTGCTTAATATGCCTGAGTCTAGCAGATCGTACTGGTCCCGCCTGTCAAGTAAGCCCTTCGCTGTGCTGACCGCTCAGATACAAACGTCCTCCGTGCTCTAGCTGCACCCAGACCTAAACAATCTATTTCAGTCTAGAAACCTTTAGGCAGTGCTGCTACCTCCCCTGTGTTCAGTCTCTTGAACAGTTTTGAGCTCCACACATGATCCACTCTATCACGCCCTTGACAAAACCTCTCTTAATGCCCATAACTTTCAGTTTGGTTAAGATATTTCATGCTCCCTTTCCTCCTAACACCATTTTCACTCACCCATCTATATTCATGTACTTGACTGCTGAATCTTATGTATGAACCAATTATTTCTTCCCTGTTTGCTCCAACTTTCTTTTGTTCTCAATAGCTCCTATAGCTCCTTCTATTCTAATTCGCACTTCAATAGCTCAACCGTGTCACTCACTCACCGGCGCTATGCATATTTGTTCATCTTGTAAACATACTTCTGTAATGTTCTCAAAGTTGCTCCCAATGTCACCTTCCTGCAAAATCTGGGTTCTTTTATCCAACACACTTATGGCCCGGGGGCACCATGCAATCTGATGAAGAATGCAGAATAGGGCCATGGGGCATGTGAGCGGCCAACTTTAGCCCGTGAAAAAAAAAAAAAACACCTGCGACAGTTGGTGGTTCACTAAAACGAAGGCATCCTGCGGGTGTGAGCAGCGGACCAAGCCAGAATGATTGCTATGAAACAGGGCACGCCTGCTGGGAGCACTGGTGCCTCTTTTCATCCTGGCCTCACTCCATCACATGACCTTCTGGCCCCGATGCTCTCTCCTGTCCTTCGTTTTCCTCCCCTCTCTCTCTCGCTCACTCTCTGTGATATCCCCACTCCTACTATTCTTCAATATTTTATTAGATTGTGTCTGTTAAGTTGGTCACGTGTGCCCAGACTAGTGCACAATGGGGAGTGACTCGAAATGTAATCGGTTCAGTTCTTTTATTCTCTTTAATCTCATTTGACTGTAATGTTGCCTTTGATAACCAGAGTTACTGACTTTAATGTGATTGGCAGAGGAAAAATATATATAATTGAAGAGGTGGACATTATGCAGCGAGGAAGCACTCAATGTCTTTGGATGAATTGTACGGATGGAATGAATGAGAATAATTGTTTTACGTTCTCAGACAGTTTTCCTAATGCTTTGTTGAGTTTAATTCAATTCTGGAAAATGACTCTGTTGATGTTAAAAGAATGGGCCTCTCCTCCCTCAGGGGGGTATGCAGCACTACGTCATGCTACTTCCACCAATCACTACGGTTGGTGGTGTTGAACATCTGGTCCACCTCTTTGGTCCACACTGAGATATTTGGCCAAATCACATGGATTGACAATAAATTCAGTAAAGACATTCATGGCCCTCATGGGATGAATAGTGAAGACTTTGGTTATCCCCTGGCTTTTCCTTTAGTGCCACCTTGAGGTTAACAATCATGGTTTTGTGTGAATTGGCCCAACAGCTGTTGAATGGTCAGGTTGAATGGGATGTTGCACATATACTCAGGTTCGCCCATGACTTTGGTGCTCCCCTAACTTTTCATCTAGCGCCACCAGCAGGTCAACGGTTTTTCCTTATCCTATCTCTTTTTTTTTGTATCTCTATAAATTATCTTCACATCTACCGTGGTCCCACTTTTCATGTAGTGTCACCAGCAAGTTGACAGTTGTAGTTCAGAGTGAAATGGCTCCATAGTTAGCTGCAGGCATTTATGCTCCCCATACGATGCTATGTGACAACTTTGTGATCCCTTTGACTATTCCTTTAATGACATCATCAGGTCAGCGTTTCAATTCATCCAATACTATGGTTTATGACCTCATACCTGCAAAACTAATGACATTCTCACCAGCTGCATGATGCTCAGTGCACCTCTATGCCTAAACAGAGCCTCACAGGAGACAGTGTCATTCTGACGAACCGCCCCCGGTGTATCTGCGCTCTCTAATCAACCATCGTTTAAACAAAATTGGCAATAATTTCATCATATAGAGTGACACCTAAGATTGAACAAACAACAGATTAGCTTATATTTTGCCTATAAAGAGGGACACAATCTGAGGAATGAAACCTTGATGAGTGACAGCAGTACTAATTTTGTGTAAGTGAGAATAGATTGCCCATTGCTCAGCTGGACTTGACCTTGTTGGAGGCTGTTGTTTATTTAGAAATGCCACTGCTTGTTGTTTGGAGACGAGACGTGATAATGGACTACTGCTGCCTTGAGAGCCGGTTAGCCACAGAGAGTAAATCCGCCTCTTCCAGCTTTATTTGTGGGATCATTTGGATATTTATCCACCAGAAACAACTGCTGACTGGTATCCACTTAAATGACTGAGCATAGTTTTGTTTCCTGTGTATATTTTACTGTTAAATGTAAATCATTACATTTAATTGAAAACGTATTATTGCTCACACTGTGGTATAATGAGTGTCCATTATTACCTTTACTCTGTGGGTTTTAATACATTTTACCATTAACCTATAGCTATTTACATCTACTGAAATAGCCTAGGGGTTGATAGTCACATGCCGGCATTTTCCACTGCAATAATGTTATGCTAATGCTATATTTACCATACTTATTATCACCCTTGTATTTTACAATCTGCTGTGTAACCCATCCCAATCTGAACATAATTTTGTCTAGCTTAATTAAGAAAGTAATTGTTGATGCTGCAGGCGCTTCTCCCTCAAATTGTTATCGGCCACCGAAATCAATCCCAAATCAATATCTGTTCCTCGTTTGATTCTCTGCCTGGGCCTTATAGATTGACAGTCGCACACACACACACACACACACACACACACAAATTACCCTTTCTGTCTCCCTCTGATTCAATTATTGATGCCTATCTGATGTCCCCACAGCGCTGCCAGGCTGAACGTCAGCTTTGCTAGCTAATGTCAGTGGAACCAGGCATTGGTCACATAATTGAATGATTATTCAATTAATGCCTTTGAAGGAGCATGAAGGAGACTCTGGGTGAGCATGAGTGTGGGCAAAATTCTACAATTCTGCAAGAACGTATAACTATGTGTGTTTGTGCATGTGGTTCAATATGATTGGTCACATAAGCCGGTGTGTGTGTGTGTGTGTGTGTGTGTGTGTGTGTGTGTGTGTGTGTGTGTGTGTGTGTGTGTGTGTGTCGTGTAGGGAGAGGGGTGTTTTGCTCTGTATAGTCGCCACTAAAGACAACTCCTTACTGGACCAGCAGAAACGTTTGGTGAAATCATAAGCGCATTGTCCCTCGTTGTGTCTTCCCCTCTGTGTTTCCTCTCTCTACTGCTTTCTGACTCACACACTCACTCACAAACAGAGATGTCCTTCACGTTGGTACGCTGGTTATTAAATGTAAGATGAATGTCAAGAGACTCGCACCAGAGAATGAGCCAGTCCTCTAAAGGGCCTTGGCATATCGCAGTTACCTCGATGGCAGTCTGACATGAACAAGGACAAGGAAGCTCTCACGAGTTGTATTACTGCTCTCTCACCCACATTTTGCACTCGCTTTAGATTTAGCGATATATTAGCAGAGCTCTCGGTGACAGTGAACTCGGCAACCGTTGTTGGCAGAGTTACGGTATATTTACATTCAACCCTACAGCTTGCATTAAATGTTCCGTAAAATAAGGTTTTATTCAAATTCATTCCTCTTCTCGTTTGCTATCTCTTTCTATTACAATATCTCCCCTGATTTTTTTCTCACCTCTTTACACTCACACCTTCTTCGTCTCTCGCTTTCCTCATCCATCCCCTGATACTTTTTCTTTGCCGCCGGCTTCCTTACTCATTCTGCTTCCCTACCAGTCTGTAAGTGTTGTTTTCTCTCTCCGCACCCACACAAGCACACACTCACACAGACTCCCTTTTGTGCTGCTCCTGTTACACATTCCCTTACCTCTCGCTACATCTCCGGCTGAATCTCTCTCTTTCTCTCAATGCCACCACTCACCCACAGGCAAAGTCATCCCAGGTTGCGACGCTTCCCCCCCCCCCCCCCCCCCTCTTCGCCAATCAGATTGTCTCACTACCTCAGAGTCATTTTCCAAATTTCGCCACTAATTGGGTTCTCCTGCGATTAAGTCAATAACAACCTTCATATTAGAGTTTAATGTCCCCTAATGAGTCCATTTGTTGGCCAGCGGCTAATTAGGTCTGAGCTGTTTATAGATAGCCTAAACTAATTGATGGGCATTACTGAAACACTGCGTCAATGAGGAACATAGTTGAGCCCATTTCCGCTTTTGGCTTGCAGCCCCCCCCCCCCATAAAAACAGATTATACCGTTGTGGTTCATGGATCAGGCTGTATAATTTGTGAAACAGCTCAGCATTGGCATTAATGATAACTCCAGGGGAGCAAAATGAAATCCATTTAACATTGACTGACAAATCATCTTCCTCCTCAGCAAGCATTTAGTTTTATTAGTGTTGATTGTATACAGGATTTGTGCTGAGGAGACTTGCGTCTGCTTTCGTTAGCTCATTAAGATATTCATATCTGCCAACTGTAGCCACTTCAAGAGCGGTTACGCAGCGCACATGCATAGGCGTCTCACATCGTGGACTCGTAATAAAATGAAATACATAAGGCCCCACAGGCAAAAATGGAGGTATATGAGGACAACAGGCCCTTGCAGCAGCTATCAAGCTGGAATCTTTGACAAAGTTTTAACAGATTCCAGCGACATGCCAAGACCTTCCACTGGAGTTTGAGTCTGCACACAAAGTTTTGGCCTGATAAGGCAGTGTGTGAATGAATACAAAGTGAGCTGGAGGAGTCTGATATTGGGACTCATCCCAATCGCAGGCCCCCAGGTTAGCATGCTATCAAATGGGGGGTTTGTTTGAAGCAAGGTTGTCTGTCTGCACACAGCTGCAGTTCTGTGATAAAGAGGAGAGAGGTTTGATAGGTGAAGCCTCCTGTCGTTCCACCCCTCTCCCTGTCTCCCTCTAATTCAATTCAACTTAAACTGGTGTGAAAATACCAATATAAAGCATGACGATACATTCTTCTGTCCTTTCTGCCTTGTAGCTCTTTTGTATGCATGTATCAGTTGGCCAGTGCTCCATCTGGGTTGTTAAATATGTAATTCCTTACTGTGTGGAAGTTACTAGTACTGAGTTTATATAGGAGTGCAACTAGAGAAGATGCCTCTTTCTGTGCGTCTATCTCTCTCTTTCTGTGCCACCACCAAACACTCTTCCATGCTTTGATTTTCTACAAGTATTTGAGTCTTTTAACTTACATCAAGGCGAACCATCTGTTAAAAGAATGCTCCAAATAGTTTCCCCTTGTGCCACCTGTTGCATCCATATCTAGTTTTTTTTCAAAGTTTCAAAATATTTTCATTCCTATTAGAAAAACCTCAGCATCATAGGTCCGGTTGCTCATTTTGTTTGGTGTGGCACATTCTGGTGAACTGTAAATATTTCTGTCATATGTAAATATTTTCCCGTACAAGCCACAATGCAGGGGGATTGAATGGTGGTGGAGAAAATGTAAAAGTTAAATGACAGCGCTGTTTTACCCCACCCTCGTGTTGTCAAGATGGAATATAAGAAGTTATGGATTTACCTCCCATACATATAGAAACACAGAGATAAGGGGGCACTTTTAATCCTTCCATCATGGGTGTAATAAAGTGAACAGGATGTCTATCCAATTACCAAATTATGTTTGTTGTGCAGCCAAACAAAAAGATGGCCTGACAAGTTACAAGTCAGGCTTTCAAAAATCCCTACTAGCCTACTTTGTATTGAATTTTCAGTGTTTTCCAATTGTTACTTTGTCTCAGCATCATTTATCAAAAGGAGTCTTCAAATAAAAAATGATGGTAAGCTGTTGCCTTTAACCTTTCTTAACTGTTAGATGGCATCAATTTTTGTTATAGTTGACTGTTTGGCTGCCCCAAAGACTTTTTTCATGTTGTGGGATACAGTTTATTTCACAGCCTGCTTCAGTTTACTTGTAAATAACATGGCTAACATTATCCTGGCCCACTATTTGTGTTCGATTTTATCCAATAATTGTAGGTGAAGCATTTTGGAGCTGAAAGTAACTCCTATGACGTAAACTAAAAATACACAGCATCTGTCATCAATGTCCAATTGTTGGAATGAATAATAAAACGGTTGCTTAAAGAACCAAAGAGGAACACTCTGGATTGCAGGTGATGACTGAGGAGGATCTACAGGAAATCTCTGGAGGCTTAACTGAGAGCAACAATGTCCGGGCACCTGGCTGTGACTCCTCCTTTGGAATTGTATTGATTTATCATTTCATATGTTTGTGTGCTCGAGACCCAAAGTCACTCATGACAGAACAACAGACACATCGATCAAATGTGATACATTGCTACAAAGTATAATGTAAGACCACATAATATGATACTTATGTAGTGTCCCATAATCAGATAGGTTTGCATAATATTTCTTAAGCAAGTTTGTGTTACAGAGATCCTTTGTAAGCCTACTTAACTATTTATAGGTCTAGCAATTGAGGGGGGTGGTTTTCATTATAAGCATCCTCACAATGGGATTTACAATTAATCTAATATTAATATTTTAATGCTGTTATCTGCTGCCTCTTTGTGTTATCTTTCACTCTTTGTATTAGTCTTTTAGTTTTAGAAACAATAACCCCATGCAAAGTTCTATCAGTAATTCAGGACTAACTGAGTCCTTGCCCAGAGATGCTCATATCTTTATTCCATATCAAGGAAACCATATAACCATAACCAGCTTTGACCCTCATTTTGTAGGTGGAGGTTCTGTCCTCGCTATCTGTCACCCATTTTCATGTATCCCATGTTTCGCCCGTGTGTGCCGTCTCTGCTGAATATCTGCACGTGAGATAACAGAACTTTGCTGAGACCGGAGTAACGGTGCAATCAAACAACTCCTGGTTTTGCCAGTGGGGACCGTTAGCGGTCCCTCGCCCGCAGTTTGAGAACCACTGTCCCGGACTGGGCGACCTCTGCTCTCCGGCTCTCTGCCTCCGACTCCGCCTCTCGCAGCACCAACACACGAGCGACCGTCTCCCCAGCCTGCCTGCCTGCCTGCCTTCCGCCACCCCCCCCCCCACCCCAAGCCCCTTCCAGCTCCAGTCTGTGCGCCCTCCCACTCCCCGAACCGGACTACTTATGTCCCGACGCGAACCCACCACTCTCACGCTTAATGTACTCCTAGTTTTGCCGGAAGAAAAAATAAAAAGTTGAACTTGAGAAGTAGGCTACGATAGGCAGTAGCAGAGCTGTGTCGGATAAGTTTTTTTTTTCCTTCTTTGCCCCCAGTTTTCGGCCCCGCGGCGGGGCGGGACAGCAAGGGCAGACCGGGGGGGAAAAGGAGACCGTAGGATGTGGATCTGGTACCTTCTGCTTGGTTCTGGGTCAGGCTCAAGAACAGTTGGTAAGTTTTTTGAAAGCACACGGAAACTACGGTTGTTGTCACGGCGCCGACACGCTTCAGTACGCGGGTGGGTTAGAGGAAGGAGGGGGGGGGATGTAAAATCTTTTGAAGTGAGCTCTGTATGGTCGGCTAAAGCTACACTGTTTTGGATGTTGTTGTTTTTTTCATCGACGAGTTGCCTAAGCTAAAACTTAGTGGAGTAACTTCTATATAAAAAAAAGAAGTTATCCGACTTTTCATTTCCATCGACTGAACGTTTTTTTTTTTTTGGTCTGGAAATTGGGATTTGAAGCAGCCGGGGCAGCAGTTTTATATCGTTTCGTGCATGTCGAATGGATGCATGTCCGCTTCACTTGAGGGTAGTTTAGCTACAGACGCCCTCCATGCCATATCCATCAGCTGTATGTTTTACTGAGATGGGGTTATAGTCTCCTCCAGGTTAGGTTATGACCGAGAGGTTGTTGACAGGACACTGTTGACAAGTCAATCTGTTCTCCGGCCCCGCCATGGCAGCTGGGGCCCTAGTGGAGGACACTTGTACAGGAGAGGACAGCCACTTTGCATTAGTACTCCTTTTTAACTATATGCAGCTGTAGTTTTGGGCCGGTGTCCCAGTCAGTGACATATCTGGTCATTACAGTTTGCTAAAAAAAAAAACACATGCATTGTCCATTTCACCGATGGCCTGCAGTGGATAATCACAGGTAATGCGAAACACGTGCGTAATAATCAGTGATTCAGAGGTAAGCGGCCTCGGATGATGTGTGAACATCATGATAAGGAACATGAAACATATATAACATGTGTGAACTCTATGCTGCAAGTTCTGATATAATGACACCAATTTAACATGTATGTCCACTGTACAGTAACTCTTCGTATATGTAATCCATCTGCACCTTTAGGGCTTGTTTACCAATTAGATAGAATGGTTGGTTGATTAGACAATTTTTTTCTTTTTTTTCTCTAACATGAATCTGTCCATTATTTTAATAGTTCAGCATTGTATGCAAGATAACAGGTATGTTTATGCATGGCAGTGGCACTAATAGGCCATCACTCATTTTCGTTTCCACATTGATGTTTAAAATGAAAACGTCAATTTGAATAGCGTGTATGCATGATTATCATGCAATTGACAGACAATGTTGATATTGGCTTTGGTATCAGCTGACAAGGTATGTTTATAAATGGCAGTGGCACGGCCACCCTACTCACTGTACCTTGCACATGTTTAAAATAAAAACATGAATGTATGAACCTGTGTATTATTTGAATAGCTTAGCATTGAATGCACAATAAAGAGGTATGTTTATACATGGCACTAGGCCCAGTTTAATATAAAACACAATTTTATACAATATACATAGTCGGGGGTCCCTGCTCCATCTCTATCAGTTTGGGGGTCCTTGGCCTGAAAAACGTTGAAGACCCCTGCTTTAAGGTAACATGTTAAATGTACTTTTTTTTAATTATGTTCTCTTATGGGACCTTTTCTAAAGTGTAAACAAACCATTTTGAGATTGCACTTTTTTTTGGTCACATCTACAGTATAGTGAGCGGGCACTAATGTGTTAAACTGGTATTGCAGGTGCATTGAATGGGCATACCTACACAAGCTCTAAGATGCTCCAGGTACCATACAGGTCCTTTCTGGGAGATGTTTTGACATGGCACAGTAGCAAAGGCTCAGGAGTAAGCGATACAAATAATGATGGTTGGTGATTTACATTTAGCTGCTTTGGTTTCAGGGTTCTGACCCTGTGGATGTGCTGGCTCACTGTCACACGGCCGTGGCCTACTGGGACACTTTGATAGGTCATTAGTAACACCTGTTGCTGGTTCATGGCAAGCCTGTGCGCATGAATATGTTTGTGTCAGTGCAAGTGAAGTGTAAATATTAGGTGTGGAACAGAGATTTAGTGTTGGCTGCCAAACCCCGCCCTCGTTTTCTCTTTTGGAGCAAACGATGTACACATGATTGTTGTCCGACATTTTCCTGCAGTAGTTTCTTCAGTGTTGCTGATGTGTTTGTCAGCTTTGAATGAACATATTGTGCTCCAGCCTTTTATTAGCTCTTAGCTTTTATTAGCTCTTAGCTTGACCAGGTTAAAAATAATGTCAACAAGACTCTCTGTGTTTGTGTGTCCCTGTGCTTTATTGGTGCCCAGGCCAGTATGCACGTTATATATCATTGCTATTACCAGCCACTTTTGTCCTTTAATAGGACATTGCTATTGGTTAATATTCTATATATATATATATATATGTAAATATGTTGCAAATGTGAGTGCAGTTCATCCCCTGCACAGTGTCATGTGGAACCGAGGAGTCACAAACATCGTTATGCATGCTGTAAGCAATGAACTCACATTAACACTCAACAATGGAATCATTCATTTAATACATTTCCACAACAGCGTCCAAAATTACTGCAGTTGACAATTTGGATTATAAAACCACCTAATGGAATATGTGAGCCTTGCAGATCAGCGGGTTCAGTCTACCGATGACTATGTCTGTAATACTCAACAAGATGTAGATGTTATTTTGTAGCTTTACATACTTAATGAGCCATACAGTACACAGGATTGTGTATCAGCTGGCACAAGGCAATTTCAAGACTAAAAAGACATTCACAGTCTGTATTACATTTTAGACATTTGCCAGAAATATGTGGGTTAGATGCACAGCCTGAGAAAGTTCCTCAATGTTTAATCTTATCAAGTGTCACTCCTAGTTTGCCTTCTTTTTGAACTTCATATCCGTGTGCTTTTGGTTGATAAAATGGTTGTTGTAGTTCTTTTATTTGTTTTAGCTCAAAACAAATAAAAGAGTGCTCAAAACCTGTGTTCCAGTATACGTACAGCCTCTGTCCCATGGTAATAATGAGTTATTGAATCTAGTAAAGACCACTTTTTGTGGGCCCACTCTCTTTCAGAGGATGCTTACAGACTTTGTTTTGCGCTCTGCAGCCTTGCACTCGCACTCGCATTCAAAGCTGCAAGACATAAATCAGCGCTATTATGTAATATAAGATTTTGCCACATGACCCGCTGATAATGGAATGTTGCAATCCAGTAACAAACAAGGCAAATATATGGTATTGGGCTGTGCAGCCTGAAATTACATTTAAGATGTTCAGCTGGTCTGCCAGGCCATGCACGGGGGGGGGGGGGGGGGGGGTCTAACACAGAGGGCTCAACTATCCTTTAATGTAGAGGTATTTTACACATATGTGTGTTTATATATACTTAGACAGATTTTTAATATTCTTTAAAAATATATATTTAACTACTTACTCGCTGCAATCCCACAGTTTATAAGCACCGATATCATATATTACACAGGAGTTCAAAATGCATGTTCTTGTCTGTCACTCTGTACTTGTGAATACACATAGAGTGTCAATGGGACCACTTCCCTTTTGATACATGCACCAACACAATGCAGAAGTGCGTTTAAGCTTCTTTTCATGCGTTTAAGCATTTGGATTAACATCCTGCTGACATGTATTTTCTACCATTTATCTTGAATACGTAATCACACTGAGCTCTGGAAGCCCATGTCTTGCTTCTGTGAGGAGTTTTGGAAGAAACCTTGATGCTTTACATGTTGCTGTGATGCTCTCCAAGCAGAACAGCTCAGGCCTTAGTTCACCCGCTCGCCCACCACAACTGCAACAGCACTGTCAAAGCTACTATCTGAGTTTTCCAGAGTCTTGCATGCAAAGAGACCATACACACTGTCCTGACTCTAAATACGGCTCAGTTAGCCACCTGACATAGCCACTTGAGTATCTCCTCAATCAACACAAATGTGCGCTCTGTTGCCTGCTCTGTGTTACCAGGCCACACACACACACACACCGGCCAGGTGGTCGGATTTCTTTCATTCAGAACCAAAGACGGACTATTCGGCTCATTTCCCCCTTTGAACGGGGAGACAGAATCCCATTGTCTCCTGCTTGTTATGCTTTGTATTTCTGCACTGTTGCCGATTGGGCCCAATAAACCGCCGCGTCTATGCTTATCTTTGTCGTGTCTCTGGAACAGGGAAGAGAGAAAGAGATGTGTGTTTGCGCCGGCTGACATGGTTGATATGCTTCCAGCCACAGTCGCACAGAGAAGGCCGGGGATTAAGGAGGGCCAGCGTGGCTTTGGTTTCCCATAGCTGGTAAACGAAGCCACATGACTGGAGTCAAGTTTCAGAGTGTGATAAAACAGAGCGGCTTTAAAGCAAGGATCGGTAATCTTCTTCAAATTTCTTTTGTTATATTTGTCTCTGTGACTGTAAAAAGCCCGTCCAATCATTTCATTCGGGCAGAATGAATTACCAACCCTTAATTACTGTAAGCATACATTTGGTGGATTCTGTTTCATTATTTATCAGTCAAATGGAACAACACATTACGCAGTAAAGCATATTTGCACGGTGTAGGATGTTTCACCAGCAGGTGGAAGTCATATTGTGTTGTTCTCTGCGTGGGGTGTACGTAGGCTCTGTGTTCATTCTCTTTGAGCATCTGTGATCTATAAGTCATGAAGCTGAATGTTTCATGAACCCTGGGATATATACGTATGGATCGAAGGAGACAGAGAGACACAGAGAGGAGTCAAATTTACTGGAAAAATGTTTGGAGACAGCTCATTACATATTGATTTGGGATTGAGTTTAACTAATTTACCATGAAGCGATGCACAAACTCTGTTAATCCCTGATGGTTGCCTCACATCAAAACGTCCGTCTTGGAAGAATCTGCTTATTTACTGAAGAGAGTAAAGTCCACTTGTGAATATATGGCACGCTCGCTTTTCACCAAATATAGTGTTTGCTGAGTACGTTGTATGCTATCTCTGGTTATTCCCAGTGGAGATAACCGTGAGGACAGTTTGTGCTCGACATTGATGTGAACTGTCTACAGTGCCATCGCTAAAGGCAAGGGTACCTTCAGATGTGCTGACACGGTTGTTTTCAAGTGAAGCCCAAAGAGAGATTTTTTTAAGATTGCGGCAGTCTCTCAGTGTATCTTTACAACACTTGCAGTGCACATACCCATACCCACTCCACGAGAGGACAGGAGATTTACCGATCGCTGTCAAGTTTTACAGTAGACTGTAAGGCAGAAACATTGTAAACTTACTTCAGTTTTACTGGAGAAGAGATGGAACTTAAATGCTTTATTCTTTTTTGGGGGGGGGGAATTCCACCCCTCTGTCCCTCCTTATCAATTCAAACAGCTCCTCTCTCCTTAACTGATTCCATTGTTTTACAGTTTAGAATAATTGACAGTCACTCACTGTACATGTCAAGATAGTGACGCTGCAGCATCCCACCCGGGCAGAGTGAGAGGAAAAGTTACTGTCAATGAACTGTGAGTGAAAGAGAAGAGGAATTGCAATGCGGGAACCAATCACATGTGACATTGTTTGTATATTTTATCGAAATCAAGTCATTTTACTGATGAAATACGATAGATTCAGATGCAAGCGCTCCACTGATGACTTATCTGCCCACAACAAGTAAAGGTTTGTAGGATCATGTATCAGCAGCCTGACAGTCTGGCCACGTTTGGTTTGTCCTCACTATGTAATGTGCACCACCAACATCTTGTTTCAATACCAATTAAATAACAATCACAAGCTTTAGGTACTTTCAAATACTTTAAATTGGCTACTGAACTCAAGATGTGTCCCAACTCAGGAGCTGTATCCACAGAAAGGAAGTCCACGATGAACGTGATTGTTACACACCCATTCTGATGAGGATATTCTGCTACTAACATTCTTATTCTATCACTATGGAAGCTTTTATTTGTGTACTTTGAGGGCAGTTAGGCTTTTGGATATACACAGATTCAAGGCAATTTAACTTGTCTCCATGTTATAGCTGGAAGAAACCTGTCCCAGGTTGCTTTGCAGGTCAAAGTGCAAGACTCTCACAGCAGACTGTAATTACTTAGACTTTTTTTTACATGATTTATGTTGAACATTTGAAATTAAAAGTCTTGCAGAGTCTGAGCTGTCAGCTGTCTGAAGTTGACGATATACTGTATGATGATCTATGTCGTGGAATGCAGACTTTAGAGGATCTGAACTTTGCATGGGGGACTCAGTTAGAGATACGGATCATTTAGTTCGGAGCACATTTGCTCATTGTTATCCCGTCACCTTGGATTCCCCTCTTTTACCTTCCTCTACGGTGTCCTCTGAGAGGAGAGTGACCCGCTCTATGGCTGTCAGACACTGGCAGGCTGACAGCTGGCTCCCCCGCTGTCCCCCGTGATCCGCTGTCATTTGCTGTACTCTGTCTCACAGCCAGCGTGGACAATGACAGGCTATTTTGGGCTGAAATTCCAGCATCCTGCTGTCAAACCAAACAAATACCACCTTAAAGGTCAACAGACACCCACAGAGAAAACACAGATAACATTAGGGACACCTATCCTCTGTGTTTCTCTACCCCGGTGAAAATATAGGTGCGTGTGTGTGTGTGTGTGTGTGTGTGTGTGTGTGTGTGTGTGTGTGTGTGTGTGTGTGTGTGTGTGTGTGTGTGTGTGTGTGTGTGTGTGTGTGTGTGTGTGTGTGTGTGTGTGTGTGTGTGTGTGTGTGTGTGTGTGTGTGTGTGTGTGTGTGTGTGTGTGTGTGTGTGTGTGTGTGTTTTTCTATATTTGGTTCTTCATATGACTTTCATTTGATTTGAGGTACTGAGATGACTATGGCGCTGAAAATGGACTCAATATTTTCTACTCAACTCACTTGTCATTAGGTGAAGTCGGGGAAAATAAAAGATCTCTCGCTGTTTGGCTGTTTCCAGTCTGGATCAGCCACAGAGGAATGAGGATTGTAGACAGAAGACTGACAACAGCTTTCTGGATTTAATTATTTGGTTATTTTGTGTCTTAATATTTGATGTACTTTTTTCCAGTAATGTAGATATAAAATGCAACTTTCTCTTGATGTTCTGTTGCAAACTTGAACAACTCTCTCCAGTGTCCGGGAGCTGCGTGACATCTGGTTGTAAATTCCGGAGAACTGCAAAAAAGTTGAAATATTTAAACTTTGCACAGCAATGCTGTCGACCAATACCGCTGCCGGTAGTCTTTGCAGGCCTCACCTAATCTTACCGTGAACGTGATGTCTTGGTTTGCCACCGTCTGCCTGATTCCATGGGAATAGATTAAGGAAAACAAACGAGTAACAGTAGAATGTGTAATGTTTGGCGTTTGAAAAGAGATTGATGGATTTGTACTTCTTTGCTTGTCTATTTTCATTACTGCCTAATGTTTTATCATCTGCGTAGGAAAAATTGTACATACTAGCTGCCAAATGCCTGCGGTGATGATTATGCAGCAGTAACCTTTGGTGCAAACGTACCTTCAGCTTCGTGCATAGTTGTTTTGTGATTGTGATACAGTTCTGGCAGGTTCCTCATTCCAGTGAGCGGCCCAACTCCATCCGCCAGCTTTTGATGCTGTAATTGGGCGCAATTTTCCAAACATCAAAATCATCACATCTAATCATAAGTCAAATGGTTATTTTGACTAGACACACTTTTTTGATTGCAATCACACAGACATTTGTCTTTCCTCGTTTCTCTCTTTTGCGTGCCAAGCGTGATTATGTAAGCGTTCAGTGTCCTGTGTGATGAATATGCAAATTGTCTTCATAGCATTGTGGGTAAAATCTTTGCTGCTGATGCATTCATCTGCAGGATTAGATTAATCTTTAGGATCACAGAGACTCTTCTTTTCTCCTTCTATTACACAACACGGGGATTAGGGATTGCTCAACAGGTCAGGGGTAAACTCAAGAGTCCGAGGCTCACGAGTTAGAAATGCTGGCTCATGAAACGAGCAATTTGCTGAAGTGAAACTCCCGCGGAGTGTGAAATTTCAGTGATATGCAGAGTGCACGGAATTTTCTTTCCCCCCTCTGAATGTAATATAGCGGTGTGTGTTATTGACAGTAATTTGACAGATTCTTTGCATGCCATAGATGTGCCTTATTCCAGTGACCTCATTCTCAGAGCACACGGACATGGCCAGGCATGACGGAGCGATACTAGCAGGCCGATAAACCGTCAGTTACACTGACATCCAGCCCTGTCCACGGAGACAAAGGGACTGATGTGACCCGCCCTTCTCTTCGCACCAGACATGCAGTATAAGTGACGCTGCCAACGGAATTCTCTTCACCTAACGTTGCGTGTTCGCTCACACGGACACACGTGTGATTTAGCAACCTCTCTGGTGGAACTCCAATCTAGTGCTGTAAAAGCTATCATGCACTTGAGACTACTCCTCCAGGCGAGTGCGTAAATGAACAAATAAGATCAATCTCAATTCGGCTGACTTGAAATAATTGCCTATTTGTCACAATTAATTTCAGAGCTTTGACCCAAGACTCCTTGATATTGATATTGAATTTTCCATTATTCCATACCTGAAAAGCTGCTCGTTTAATGGAGCCGAATCCAAAGAATTGGTCTCTGTGTTAACTGGATGATAAAAGGGTCAAGGCAGGCAGGGGTAATTTGAAGACCATTTTAAGGAGGAGAGGCGAAGTGCTGCAGAAGCAGGAAGTCAATGTGCGGAGGAGACATGACTCCTCCTCTGTCATGTCACAAACAGGGCTTCACCCCGTGAGCTTTCAGCCCCTTGCTTCAAGTGTGCACTCCGTTTGATTCCCCAATGCGTTTTCTCTTTCTTCTCTAGTAGAGTCAGTGTGTATGTATACGGTGCTGTGTGTGTATGCACACTATATATAGGGTAATCCTCTCTTGGACAAGCCCCAAGGGAGGCTTATCTTCACAGGAACTAATCACCTGGTCCCGCCTGCTGTTTACAGAGGCAGTCTCGCCAGCCAAAATCAAATGCAAAACCCATGTTAATTGCCTTAATTCTGCTTCCCTGTCAACCATGGTTTGGCAGACGCTCTAGGCTACAAAATGAATTATTTTCACGTGTTCAATGAATACCAAAGACGAAAGGGGGCTCCTGCTCCTCAGGAATGAGAAGCAGAAAACCCATTTTTTACCAGGGGAGAGCAGAAGAGAGGCAAGGGAGGGCAAACGAAAGTGGAGGTGGGTTTGTTGTGGAGTGTGTGTGTGTGTGTGTGTGTGTGTGTGTGGGGGGGGGGGGGGGCAGGAAGTTCAGGCCTGGCTTCGGTCATTATTGGACCAAAGCCATTAGTCTTGCCCGGGTCTACTGTGTCAGAGATGGTAATTGAGTCCGTCTCTGTGCAGCCTTCTCTAATGAGAAGCTGCAGGCCTTAGATTTGACTAATTTCTTTTATGCTCTGGCCGATATGTCAGCCCGGCCTTCCTGTGCCTGACTCCAGATACTTCATGAAGGATCGGTGGGATTTCCAAAGACTCCGATGGAGCTTTGTATTAATCTACTTCAAAAGTTAGTGCACTCTGGAGACTTGTCTAATGACATTCTTAGGCTTTTGATGTCCTGACAGTGCTGCGGATCAAAAGTGGTAGTGTATGTGTATGTATGTATATATATATATATATATATATATATATATATATATATATATATATATATATATATATATATTGGCAGTCTTTTTCTAACCCTTTACAACTAGGAAAACAACATAATCTTCCTCCACATCAAAACAAACTTGAGGTATGAACTGCTTTTTGACAGTAAGTTCTAATAATATTGAGCACATGTATTATCTTAATTCCTATGGGTGTTAATTTGAGGGAATTAAACTACAATGAAATCACCAAAAGGCAAATATGTCATGCCCACATACACAGACAATGGAATGTCCATCAGTACAACATCAAACAGGTGATCTGACCTTTCTGGTGCTGCTAAATCTCCCAAGTGACATTTCCAAAATGATAAACGTGCATACGCTGGAAACAAAATAATAAAAAAAAAAAGGTTCTTCAATACCTACATGCTTCTGTAGATGCCCTGACCTGTACACGTTGTCTACGCAGCTCCCGGTAGAGATGAAAATGTCTTCTACAGAAACCAGTCAAGCTTGTAAACATCACATTTTACCCTTATGAGAATCTCATCTCCACCGTGTCCGCCATGGGTCAGGAGCTGTCCTGAAGGAACAGCACAGCAGCTAATTATGATGGATTCCTCCTTGACTGACCTCTGCAACCAGCCACACACACACATATAGACACTCGTAAATATATGGACACGGAGAAATGTAAACACTCGCATAACTGTTGATGCTTCAAAGTGTGACAGTTGGGTAAGGAAGGCACATTCATCCAAGGACAGACATACCGGAGGTTCAGTCACATATGGATGCACATGCACGCTGTAAGTCTGCATACATACACGTTACCACATAAGGAACTGACCCTCTTGCAGGTTAGCTCAGATCAGCACCAGTGAGTCTTCAACCAAACCCAATTAACTTGTCACAAACTCAAATGACAAAACCAAGCCAGAAGAGTGGGAACTGCTTTCAGACGGAGGCCATTTGTTTTCATTTGGTTTGGAGTATATACCGGTGCCGTGCAGAGCGCTTTAGTAGTGTGTCTCTGTCAGACCAGCCCCCCTCCAGCCCCCCACCCACAAGAAATTGGGTGTAATGGCGCTAATCGCTGATGCGGACTGACGCACGTTCAGTCACCAGGTCAACAAGCCGCTAAAGCACTGCTCTTTGCGTTTTCTCCGGCTTAGAAGTGGAGCGAAGGCCATCATACACAAGAGCAAGTGAGCGATGTCAGAGCAGACGGTGACAATGACCCAGCAGGAGGCTATAGAGGTTTAAAGGCGCCGCAGCTCTGGGCGTGAGTCCAGTGAGGAGTGAAATGGTTGGCCTTCGTAACCCTAAGGCCATATGAAGCTTTTTCTCAATGCAGTGTGAGAGTACTTTTTGGCCATTACTGGGGCTCCGAGTGTGAGTGAGCTGATCTCTCAGAAGGGAAGTGAAATCAGATGAAGCAGGCTCACCAGCGACGCTGATTTAAGTGGCAACCAGTAGACACAACGGGGGGGGTCATCAACGCCGACATGGATTTAGATGAACAAAATGCGGTGTGCGTAACAGCAAATGAACATCTCCCAAAGCATCCGCTTTCTTTCACACAGCGGAGAGAGAGAATAGCTTATCACAGAGTACGAGAACATGAGACATCCCCGTGCTGTGAACTCATCGCCCTGACTGTAATTACCAGTCGGAAAGAAAGAAATTGGTCACCAAGTACTCTCGTGGCCTTTCTCATCACCGTTCGTGAGATTTCCTGTCACGTTGCTTCCATGTCCAAGTTAGCCTTTCAAAGACGCCGCGTAGACTGAAATTGTATTGGAATGACCTTTTAGTTACAATATCATCTGCCACGGTGAGAACTACTCACACACCCGTTACCTTTTAAACTAAAACCCTCCATTTTGACTCATCAGCATTCAGTTGAGTAGATATTTTATTATACAGAGAAAAAGAGAGAGGAGACCGATATGGAGAGGGGAGACAAAGAGTCACAGGCAACGACCACTGGCACTCTTTTCCCTCATCTTGCATTCTGTTGGAATACACATTTGCCTTGTAATGCTCCTGTCATTTCCCCTTTACCCCTTCTCCTTAATGCAGTGTCTCTATCTCACATCCCTTTATTTCGCCTCCCGCTCACCTTGTGCCCTCTCCTTCTGTTCCTCTAACGCTCCCTTTGCCCCAGTGTTTTTGGCAGATATAGTTCATTCACACTGCTTTTGCAACCCCTGCAGTGACTCCATGGCCCGGGCTACACAATTAAGAGCTCATTACTTGCTAATACACAGACTAGAAGATAGACAAAGGCAGCCTGTACCTTTTTTTTGTTGAGCTCTCCCCGCTTCCATCATTTTATCTCTCTCTCTCTCTCCTTAGGCACTTTTTAAGTAAAAGAGTGCAACTTATCTCCCTCCTCCTTCTCACTCCTCTCATCATACCCACTGCTACAGTACATCTTCTCCACGGTGCATAATGAGCCTGTATGTGCTAAAAAAAATAATATTATATTTCAATTTTAATCCCTTTAGCATTGTTTCTATGAAATGCAATGTACTCTCATCTAACACAGCTAGGACTTTTAAATGTATGCATCTCATTTCCTGGATCATTTAGCATCTATCAAGAACTAAATTGCAGATGTTTTCCTCCTGTCATGTTTGGAGCTCAGTGTGCCTAGAGGCAAGCATGAGCCTCACAGGTGTAACATAAGGTCAGCTTCCCTCTGGGCCGCTGTCGGCATCATTCCTCACTCTCTGGCTGGCTCTGCAGGTAACGCCAGTTAGCTCAGTAAAGGGGTCTCGCGTCGTGGCGCCCGATGAAGGGTGCGCGCTGTTTACCGGTGTGTTCTGCGACAGCCGACTGCGTGATGAAAGAGACGCAGGGGAGCGTTGACATTTGGTTTTGTGCCGCTGATGGGCCAACGTGGGGAATCAGAATTAATGGAATGGATGTGTTTGTTTGACAGGAGAAGCTCTCTCCTTGGGATTGATGAGGAACTCGAGCCCAAAAGAAGACATCCGTCTGACCGTATGGTGTTCTTGTTCTGTGTGTGCATTATGTCTATTTTTGTTTATCTGTGTGTCAGTCAAGACGTTTTTTTTTTGGTCTGAGCGGTGAGCAGCTTGCCCGCAAATCAAATTGTTGTCATCGTTCTCCTCCTCATCCTCCCCCCCCCCCCCCCCCCCCATCTCCATCAGCTCCTCCTGGCTGTGAAGGTAATCCCAAGGTGATGTTAATAGGCTGGGATGCTGTTGAAAATGCCACAGTCATCTCTTAGAGGATTAGATGGACAATTGCTTCTCTGAAACCCTAGCCAAGAGGTTAAAACAAAACCGCAACAAAACTACTTTTCTTCTAAACTACTAATAACATAACCATAATATGACCGCTATATTGAGCTTCTATTGTAATGCATTCATGTTGTGATCTCCATTTTAATTCAACCACAGATAGCCTCATAAACAGCCAAAAATAAACCAACGCTACGGGATTATAGGCTCGGTGTGAGCTGTGAATACAGATTAATGAGAGACCAGTGTGTGATTAATGGGGCCTTGTTTGGCCAAGCCAGGCTAATTTGGCCAGTCACTGTTCCAAAAAATCCAACGGCAGTATATAAGGCAGTCATTGCAAGGTCTATTTCATAAAGGAGAGGCTGCTAATGAATACATAATGGCAAGACAGAGGCCAATGAAGCAATCAGTGTTGCGCTCATGTTGGCAAAGAGCGTGTTTGTTTGCAAAGTAAGCATTTTTGGTTTCCATTAACCTTTAAGTATCCAATACGTAAGAACACAGAAATAGCTTCAGGGAGTCAGTCGCAGGGAATTACTTGAACAGACCCCTGTAATTTGTATATTGTATTAAAAACAACATACAGCCACTACTTTCTGCAGCTCCATTCAGAGGAGAGATCCACTGACCCTCCCGTTACCCTGCATGAGTTTACATCTACTCACTAACCTAATTTAAGTTTAGAATTTAATAAACATAATGGAAACATACAAATGTCGTTGATATTGACACTTTCCAAATCATTCGTACATTTTTGGTTAATAATAATAATAATAAATCACATTTGTTTTGGTCAAAATCATGGTTTCTCTCTCTCTTTCCATTTTGTCTCTTCAAACTGGTACACTGTCTCTGTGTCTCTGTCTTGCTCTGGTACTAGTTCAGCCCACACACTATCTAGACTATCAATAATGCAGCTTCTTGAACAAGGCTGAGGTTTTTAGGAGGGTTTGTCTGTGCCCCTCCCTTCCAGATGCCTGCTAGTTGCTGGGTGGTCACATCCTAGTGGGAAACCATTGCTTTTTGTTTCCGAAACCAGAAATAAACTCGCTGTTAACAGACATTTTATACTTCATTCATATTGTTATCAAGGCCTTTTCTTCCGAACCTCGCAAATGCTGGAAAGCACTTAAAGCTGGCAGGGCAAGAGGTCGCTGTAAAGAACTGAGCACTGACTGCATAGCTGTAGGCAAAAATGAAATGGTAGCTAAAGCAAGAAGAAGAAACAGCCACAGTATCACACCATATAGCGCATATTCTACTTGAACACATTTTGTTGACATTTATGCAGACCACAGATGGATTGGAAGGGCATTGAAGCATCAAGCGAACTATCTTCAGCCAAACCCATGTGGTGCAGCCTGCTTGATTTGGAGTTGGATGTGTGTGTGTGATTTGGATTATTTACACGTTTTTTTTTGTGGAAATAAAGGCTGTTTGTTTTCTGAGTAATGCTCTCTAAAATCACAGTTATCCCTCAATGTCTGTGATAAAGCCATAAGCTATAGGAGGTTAGAAAGCTTCCATTTATTCTGGCATGTTGACTGTAAACAGCACCGCGTTTGATGCGAGTCAGAGAGAGTAGATCCAATGCAGAAAAACAAAAATAACCTCTGAGATAATGATTGTATTGGGATGTTGCCATATTATCCGTATTTTCAGAAAAGAACAACATTGGGAAGAATAAAAAGCCAATGGCAATGTTTAGTCCATTAATGCAATATGACTGCTGCCAAACCTCTCTGAAGGTTTTGCCATTTTTGTTCACATGCTGTTACATCTAAAATTCTGTACAGGGCTGTGTTTTGGCAAGCACCTTACGATACGATACGATACGCATCGCGATACACATGTCACGATGCGATATATAGCGATACGATACAAATTGCAATATATTGCAATACTAACCCTTTTCTTTCTGAAAATGTAAATATAGAGCTGAAAATGAACTTGCTGTGTACCACTTGGTCTAATACGTCCATCAAATATTGATAGCTCAGCGGATAAATTACATCAAAACTACTTAAAAGGTATTTGTATTGCACATAAAAAATTATATGAAATTTTTTTTTTTACTAAAATGCATTTCATTTGAAAATAAAATTCATCCTGTATTCTTTTCTTATTGTGTCACTGACCACTCTGAACTTACAAGTAGACGCCATAAACATCATATGAAATAAAGTGCATAAAGTAAAGTCTGTCACTATGGCTAGGTCTTTCCCATTTATTTTCCAAATCCTCCAGGTTTAGTTTTCAGAAACTCAGCGATGTTACCTCCTGTACGGCTCTCGTGCTGTGGTGTCGTGATGTGGTGTGACGTAATCGTAACATTCCACTCGGCGGTCTAGTCGTCCAAAGATCGCACGTCAGGGCTACTCTCTCTGCAGGGGGGGATTTTGGCCGGGTCATGTGACAGGCCGGGGGGGTCACTGGCCTTAGCTTAGAAGGAAATAAACATCTAGCGTTACAGGAGTGAAGGAGGAGGTTGTTTGACACACACAGGGATTTGCAGCAGTTCAAAGGATATTTTAAATCTGTTTAAAACAGGATTTTGTTTTATGTATCGATACACTATCGTTTAAAAAATGATGGCGATAGTAAACTATATCGATATTTTTGCACAGCCCTAATACTGTACATGTGTGTCATTTATGTTGCCTTCAAAGGAAAAATGACAAAACGTCATTCTAGTTGGTTGGAAGTTTATACAACATTTCATGTATCTTTTTCTGCCTTTTTTTGATTGCAATACAAACAACAAACGATGTATAACGAGATGCTGTAGAAGGGAATGTTTTGCACATCACAAGGCTCATATTGTGTCCTTTACTCTGACTTTCTGCCTTGAGAGCCAGAGTCCTTATTTCATTATACAGCAAAAGCAAAGTCCCAAAGACAAACAATTGCCTCGTTATTGCGCCGCATGGATGGTGACTAATCCTGCTTTAGCTGAGAGGACGAGCTTGTGGTCCATTGTTTTGTTGCTCTCCAGATGCACCCTGGGGGATTGGGCTTATGCCCCACCTGTGAGAACTGACCAGTGCTTTGGCCAATCCTGCTGAGAGTTAACCGCTCTCTCCTTGGGAGATTGGTGCCTGAAACCTTACTAGATTTAGTTTGACAGTGTGTGGTTTTTGGGACGTCCTTGGACTGTAATTCCTTCTCCCAGGATGGTGAAGTCGACTCAAGTCTCATTTTCTTCTTTTTACACAAAATGGAGAAGGAACCAACCCATCTACTTGGTTAGAATCCCCCCAGGAGTCATTTTAATACATAGTATTATGTTCAATACGCTACTGTAAAGGATTAAAAAGTACATCAACTCCTTCGTACTTGTCAAACATTCCAAAATCATTGCATATACAAATATGGAGATGCTTCCATGGTGCACCATGTTTAACTTTTGATTCTAAGCATGTGTGTTGCAGGAGGTCTGTGATTGTGTTTTCACATTAAATTCAGACGGGTGGGTGGGTGGGTTTAGAAAGACGCTCTTTTCATCAACGCCTGTTTCCTCAGGATATTGGCACATGTGTACTGACATTTTCACGTCATTAGTTGTGCAGACAAATGTGTGCGTGGCTCAGAAAGCACAGTGCTGTTTTGTGATATGAATATTTAAGTGTTATGTGCAATGGGGAAAAGTATAATATTGCTGCACTGCTGACTTAACCTGTTGGGCCCTAGACGATTTTTGGACTAATTTTCGAAAATATTGTACACATACGCAAAGGGCCCAACTACAAGGTATATGTGAACCATTGCAAAGAATTATTAACACTAAGAAGGGTTTGCTCATATGATTTGAGTAAATAGGTTCAGTACATTACTGGTTAATGGCTGCTGAAGATGGAACACAGCCCTATGTCAAATTCGTATGGTGAGAAAGCACTATTATTCATAATGCAATATTAAATTAGGCAGGGTGAAGCCTAAAACCCACCCACCATCATAGCAAATGATGGCAGTAGTCACCTACAAAAGAATTTGAGTGAATAGAGTGAAGTAGGCCCGAGCAAGAGACATAAACGTGTACGAGAGGTCACGAGAGGTCGTCATGTCAGAAACAGCCTCTCCAGCTGTTCCATTGTACTTTTAGAAGCTAAATAACTATATATTTAACTTCCTTTATCCTTCTACATGCTCAATCTATCACATACAGCAGTTAGAAATCATTTTGGAGAGCTGGAACCGTCTCCAAAGCTCTCCAAGCCGGCGAGCTACGGGAGGATTGCGCAATAGCTGGTGTGTATTGGGCCGTTGTAGAGCCCCTGATTGGTCGATTTTCGTTTTTTTTCGCTCTGTGCACGTGGCTGCATGTGGCCAATCGAATGGCGTTAACAGATTTACCAGGAAGTGTTTAGATTTCCGAAAAAATCCGATCTACGCCGAAGTGCCGGCGCGTAAACAGCCGAGAGTGCCTTGCTGCAGACTGCTCCCCCCGCGTGTGTGACCCCCCTTCCTTTGTTTCACAACCTTTTTTACAACTGAAATGGACAGCAGGAGCCGTTTCTGCGGTCAAAAAGGACTATAAGGACACTGTTTGATGATTTTGCTTCAAAACTGTGAGTACCATCCCATAATTATTTGGCTGAGTTATTGTTGCTGGGGGCTGCTGTTCCCCCGGTCAACTTTGAAGGGTTTCCCAGAGAGGAAATCAGAGATGTAGGGTCGGAGCGTGCTTGAATGCTACGGCTGCTAACTACATAGCATTAAGCTCTCCGGTTGATTTGCGTCTTTTGAGAGGCTATTTCGGGTGCGTATGTCGGCCGAATGAACGCGAAAAAGTGACGATATTTAGCACGAGGCTAGGAATGTTGTCTTAGATTGTGTTTTATTGTGTTTTGAGTGTGTAAAGTGTTACACATGCTTCGGTTCATGAGAAATTCTTCGTTCAAACGCTATGCTCCATGGTTGTGGAAATATTATATTTGCTACCGAAAATAGCTTTCTTCGGTACCAGTCGGTACCAATCAGTACCACTAGGCGCCCTACCGGGCGCCTCTCGGGCTAGAAAGGTTAAGTGACGGAGGAGGATTCATAAACCACCACGCTGCTACTGTTTAACTTTCTTGCTCAGTATGCCTCCTCCGCTCTGTCTATATCTCTCTTTGGTGATATTCAAAAGCATAATAAAAATAAAATGTCTTCTGCGTGTCAAAAAAGAGGAGTGTGCTCCTGCTTAGTTTAAAGCCAGTGATAACTCTGGACAGAAGCAGAGAGGAAGAAATAGCATGTTTTCATTGTGATACATTGTGTCAGTGCACTGGAAGATAAAGAAACAAATAATGATGCTTTTTACCAAATACCTCGATAGTGCGACAATATTGTAGGGTGTACACAAAATAGTCACTCGTGAGATTTTTGATAAATAATCATCAGTAATGTGGATATAATGACTGAGTCTGCTAAGTTCAGACAAATTACATAACTGGACTGTAATGCAGCCTTTAAACCCATGTATGCCATATTAGAATATCACAATATCAATATAATATTGATGTATTGCCCAGTCATACTTCATAAACTAAATCTGAATCCTCATAAGTAGAAACATGTTCTACAAATTAAGAGGCCAACAGGTGCTGTATACGAGATTGGGAGCATTTCTATCACAATATTCAGTAAAATATGCGATCAGGACATCGTCATTTATGCTTTCTGTTCACCGATAATCTCTGATAACGTTACGTTGTAAACAACCGATCTGTGTTTAAATTGACAGAAGGAGAACAAAGGTTCCGTTCAGTTACATGATGATGCGTTCAGGCTCTGGTCAGTGGAAACGAGTATTGAGCGAAGATAAATTCTAACGTTATCATGATGTGTAATCTCGTAAAATGTAGTGTCGGTGAGGAACTTAAATGAATGCAGTTGTTTGAAGGAGATGATTTCACAACAAAATAAATTAATATTAGAGACCTGATTACAATAATACATCATTAAAACTACAACACATTTGTTTTAATCAATGAAAACACAATCTTTTATTTGCTAATCATTTGAATTGTGTGCCTTTTATGAAAAACACTACAAATGACTTTCATAAAGTAAAAGGATAACATTTAGAATTGTTGATTGTTTGACTTCAGTGGTTGAAATGATTTTTGGGACGGTGGCAAAAACAGCCTGGAGCCATGTAGACCAGCTGCTATAACCAAACAACAAAGGGATCTGTATCTGCCAATATGGATCATCAATGATCATCAATTAGTATCGTGATCAGGGATCTCTAAAAGTCATATTTGCTCCCTTTTTTCTTTTGTGCCGATCCGTTACTCTGATCCGCGAGACCATCCGAACCGTGAGTTTCATGATCCGCTGCACCGCTAATCAGAAGTATGTGGAGCAGGGAAGATGTCAGCTGTCTGGCCTCTCATATTCACAATCCTCTACTCTGGGAACAACACAGGCGCTGGCAGAAAAGTCTGACTCGCATCAACCCCTTGTCTGTTTTCCTCTTGTGGGGAAGTCTTATTTTTGGAGTGTGCCACGCATCAGACGCTGCAGTAAAAGATACGGCCTACATATTGAGTGTACCAGTCACACCACCACGTCGACGTACACAGAGCGGCCTTAAATAAGATGCAGCATTTTGCATTCTTGACAAATCAAAGCATTTGTCCTATTGTAAATACATGTAGCTTCATGGTGGATTCCATTTCAGTGGATTATTATTTTGCTATATGCAGAAAATTAGAGAAAACCATTGTGTTAATCGCAAGTTCATCTTGAAGTTGCCCAGGTTTAGCTACTGATCACTAATCCATTTCGGAAAAATATTGGAGGTTAAGGGACGTTTATCCAGAATTCTGGGTTTTATTTAAAAAGCATATACCGGTATCCATTTTCCTCATCAAAAAGAGCTTTTGATGTTCTTCCCTTAGTGCCATTTATCTTTTTACTACAGTTCTTTCTTACAAATGCCCCTTAATTTGCATCTTTATAGGAATTTACTTGATTTGTTTTTTTTAATTACTCAAACAAAGGATCCCAGTCACATTTCTGCTGTGACACACTGGAACGCATTATCCCACTGCACACCATCACATGTGTGTGTTTAATGAGAAATTAGTGATCAACTATGTCTCATATTTTTGTCTAATAAGGAGGTTTTCTTGAGGATGCATCACATCTTATTAATGTGTTCAAATGTTATTATCTAGGGCTTGAGATCTGCTTGATGACTTTTGATTTTGCTCATTGTTTTTAAGCCTAATTGCATCCATAATCTGCCGTTGTGTTGTATTTCCCTCATTGGGTATTTACACTCTGTTGTGGATTTTATGGGGATTTGGTTATTGACTGATATCAGTGTGCATGGCATGCATTTGTTATTGTGAAATCATGGCTCTCTCAGGAGCTGTATTCTCCTCACTTTACAGTTAAGTTAAAGATTAAACCTATGGGTCTTTGGCTCAGTTACTCATTTAGCGTTGTCATGGCCATAACTGTGTCCACCACACACACACACACACACAGTAACTACGTAGCAGATGATGACGCCTGTGGCCCCTTCCTCTCTAATACACATATTCACATAGAACAGTTTCCGTATTGGCCTTTAGAGGTGGAAAAAGTCTGAACAGCTGAAAGAGGCGCAGGCTTATATGTTGCCAATATTATTCGGGTTTTACTGTCTTTTTTTCATGCATGACTGCCCTTTTCTCCATCTCTCCCCATTAATGCCTTGCTTGCTCTGTTGCTCCGTGCTCATGCTGCGCTGCCTGTGTCTGTCTGTCCGTAGGGTGTCTTTAATTGATGCAGACCAGGTTCTTTACACTTTTGCTTATTTGTACTGGACGCTTCAGTGAGCTGAAGGAACACACACACACACACACACACACACACACACGCACACACACACACACACACAACCAAACCACCTCCACCCCCGCTGCGCCTGAGAGCCTGCTTGTGTAGCCGGCCCATTATGAGTGGTGTGCAAATTGAAAAATAAGTTTCTATCCTTGAACCTGAAAAGGCTAGTTTTTGTTCAGAGCTAGACCATATTTCTCCTTATCCTCCAACACAAGCAGACATTACCATTCATGTTTGCATCGACATTATCAGGCTGTCCTCAATAATACACAGTATGGTGTATTATTGAGGACAGCTGATGATAATGTGGGACTATTTCTGTGAGGACAAACGCTTTGTTTGTCCTTTTTAGAGAGCAACTCCCATCTTTATATTTGTTGTGATACTTCTCCTGTAGCCTTGGCATTACTTTCAATTCTACCGTAGCTTACAAAGGCAACTCGATCAATTTTCTGGTGCAGTTTCAATTGGAGGCTCAACCTTTGACCCAGGGCTGATCAATGCAGGTCAGAAGATGGGGTTAAAGCAGTAACCGCTAAGCCAATAGTCCTCTCAGATATAGATTTATGTCACCGACCTTTCATGCGTAGAGCACGGGGAATAGGGAGGCTATTACTGAGAATCTGAAGGGAGAAAATGATGTTACTGTCCACCTCTCTGTTTCTTTTTATTTGGCTCCTCTTTCTTCCATACTTGTCCAGCTGTATCTTCACCTCCCATTTGTTCCCCTTTACTTCTTTTTTTTCTATTTTGGTTCCCCCCCAGCACACTGTACTGTTTCTTTGTTTCCCTGTTGAGTATTATAGCAACAATTATGTCCAGACATACCCTGAAGAATCTTTTCAAGGAAGCCATCCATACGCTTCAAGGGTTATTAAATTATTAATAGGCTATGTTAAGAGTAATATAGATGTTGCTGCCAAATTAGCTGTCCAGTGTTGGGTGGCATGCTGACATTTGGTGTGAAAATATTCATGTGGGTGGCTGGACTGTAGTCCGTGTTTGCATATTCAGAGAATTCCTATGGGTGTACTGAAGTCTCCAGGCTGCAATTTCCAACATCAATATGTATGAAGTGCAAAATCGTGGATTAACAGTTGGAAGTTTGCCATTCATGCACTGACTTGATGTTTGCTTGTTCAAATGGGCGACAGTGGTCAAAGATATTAAATAATTGACAACATTTTAAGAGATTGTGGGTACGTAGATCTTTCCAATTCCAATTATGCAAAAAAAGTAATCACCTTTTAAAATACATGTCAAAATCATATACTTAGGAGATAATTAGATGTAAAGAACCAGACTCATCCCCAACACTTCCCCCAAATTCTTTCCATTTTATTTTAATGTTGATTGAGGGAGGATGTATTCCTCGCTTTAACCCAAAAAATGCCTGTTTTGATTAAAGGTGCCCTGAGGAGTTTTAATTTAAACAGTCATTTTTTCAGTGTTACTCACCTGACAAACATGTTGAACGGCTTCCTCATAAAACATTTGCAAAGCCAATTTAAAAAAGAAAGTTTTAAATCCTGGATTGTTTACGTCTATGTTTGCTAGCTTGCAATCTTCTTCCTTGAATTTGCGAGCATTTACCTACATTACTTGTGCGTTACCACCACTAACTGTTGAGAATATCTTGAAATGGGAGGCATGACACAATCACACCACTCACGTGTGTGCATGAACAAACAAATCCCTCTGGTGAGAACGTTGCACTACTAGTGCTCAAAAACGGCTCAGGGTACCTTCAACAATGTGTTGTACTTTTTATTTCTTGTCTCGGGAGGTTTGAGAATAATGTATGAGCCTTAGACTGTATATAAGGAGTGGACGTAGTCATCGTGACATCACCCATTGGTTTGTGGACTGCCTCGAGTTTGGCGATTTTGCCATCGCCATCTTGGATTACGTCACCATGTTGGTTTTTTTCGCAAACCAATAAACGGATGTTACCATATTTGGAATTCGGAGGAGTGACTTAGAGACGGCGTATACGTCTCTCGTAGCGGCAGCGACTTGTCAATCACAGTAAGCCCGCCCTAAAGCATACTCTGCTCTATTGTCTATGTTACTCTAAAAGGGACAATCATTTTCTAAATGAACATCATGCTGTATTGAAGAAGACTTGAAACTAGCGATTGAGACCATAAACACATGTTCACAATAAATCAAGTGAGAAGTAGAGTCATTTTCTCATAGACTTCTATACAATCAGACTTCTTTTTGCCACCGGAGGAGTCGCCCCCTGCTGGTCAGTAGAGAGAATGCAGGTTTTAAGACTCTTCCGCATTGGCTTCACTCGGTAGAACCGGAGGGGACTTTTAAATTCTGTGTAAAAAAATAATAAAGAGATGTTTGCTTTTATTAGTGCCCTTATGTTCTGAATATATTATCTAATAGCACTGCAGTCGTGCTCATGATGCATGTCACTTCAACAGGATGAGGAGAGATTGCATTAGGGATGATATTGCCTTTAGAAATATTCAAAACAAAATTAAATGTGATTTCAGTATTTTCCAGAACCACTGGGAAATTAGACTCATGTTGATGCTTGGAGTTCCTTTTGCTACAAATTATAATTGAGGTAACAAAGGTGCACTCTATATATACGCTACCAGCAACAGCAGCTGAGCAAAAAGATGGAGAGGGAAGAGTTTCAGCCGGTGTGAACCAGTGAAACTTCCTAGAAGTAGTGCAAATGTAAATGCTAATTAAAAAAAAGTGTCCAGCTGAAGCAGGAATGATTCTACGCTCTATGATTTAACAGTCTCACAATAGGGCCTGAGTGGACACAAACAGGGTGGAGGGTGGGAGGCAGGCGATGCGTGTGCAGAGGCAAGGATAGTACAGTCAATATTTACCCTGAGTAATTGCTCTACGCTTCCCCCAGCAAGATACGTACACGTCCAGAGTCATCCCGGCCTTATCTCCTCCAGTTCTACCCTCACACACCCACTGTGTGACCACCGATGCGCACAGCAGTGCTGTGGAACTGCGCATAATGTCCCAAGATATCCACAACATAGTAGTTAAAAGCACAGAGGATGAACGAGTGAGTTCCTGTCGTGTCCATTCAAGTTGTCCAGGTGACCGTGGGAGCGTTGCAGTGCCCACAGAGAACAGCAGCGTGTCATTATCGCTGCTAACAAGCACATAGAGCAGTCTCTAATGAGCTGTGTAGCCCCACTTACTGTCGTAATGAGGTGGGCATGTTACTCTTAACGGTACTCTGTCGATAGAATGACAGGGCTATAGCAGTAAGATGCGTTGAGACTAACAAAAGAGCAACTCACAACCTTTTTGTCCGTCTCTCAAACACACAACACAACACATACAGACCCCTCTCTCTCTCTTTCACGCTCGCGCTCTCAAAGCAACTCTCCAATTAACCCGATGCCTCTCCAACCACCAGCTCCTTGCAGTCTTTTTGCATGGCTCCCTCCTGCACT
Source organism: Leptoclinus maculatus (assembly GCA_032191485.1). NCBI lineage: Eukaryota > Metazoa > Chordata > Actinopteri > Perciformes > Stichaeidae > Leptoclinus > Leptoclinus maculatus. The sequence goes on from JAVDOI010000007.1 coordinate 10,605,959, forward strand.
TGTTCTGCGTGGGGGTTTGAAAGGACATTTACGTCACATTTTGTTCAGTTGATCCGTCGACATCGAGCGGCCTCATGAAAGACTGCTGAGGAATCCATAGCATACAAAGTGTAAGAAAAATAACATTTTGGCTACGTTCTGAAGAACAAGTCCGATCAGAACTAATGAAAGGTGTCCAACATTGCTGTGTAGTTCCTCTCCCTCTATTTCTCTCCAAAGAGTGCTTCTCTGCGTAGAGGTCCCTTTGTCAGAAAGAGCCGAACAAACGAGGACGGGAGGGGACGAGCCAGTGGAGACTGTGTGAATGTGAATGTGGTGGTGTTTTCTCACTATGGTAAATTGCTGTCTGCAGCACCATTGGGATTTGTTCTATTCTCTGAAATATTACACCACACAGGTGACGCTAATATGCGGGCACAAACAGTCTTTCATTTTGTGAAGGCCAGCAATCACTAATATGTATAAGAATTGTCATTGCATGTATTCACCGACAGCTACATTTGGTGAGGCCTCCCACCAATGCTGAATGATAGTTGGAATGCTTTCCGGTCCTCAGTAAACTACAGGAGCCGTTGCTCTTCATCCATCACTTCCCCTTCTGTACATTACAAGAGACAAAAGAGGGTTTGCATCATCCCGACAGAGGATCAGAAGGGTCGTGCTGCCTCATGAGAGGATCTATCTATGCTTCCCACAATCGGCTGTGGTAAAAAGAGCAGCAAGAGAGTGATGATGTAAGAGCGCTTGATTTCTATGTGTCAGTTACTCAGCTGTACTAAGTGAATATCAACTAGCTGTGAACCTGAGAGCTCCGGTTATGAATTCACAAGCACAAGCTTTCTATTTGTACCGTAGTACAATGGATCCCTCAGTAAGGCGTACTGCCTCGTCTCTGTAATGATTAGATAGAGGAAACGAACACAAAGTGGATTCATTTATCTGACTTATTTAGAAATGAAGAAAGAACAGAGGCTGCATCTTGTATCGATGTAACCGTGTAGCACCTTTTTCTTCTCAGTCAGAGTCGTGTAAGTCAGAGAGACACATATTGTGACCCAGTCAGTCACTTCACTGGTTCACTCCACACCGTCACTCGAGGCTCGAGGCTCCACACCTCTTGCGTCCCGCTCTCTAGTGTAATGAAGTGGCCTCTACCAGCTGAACCCAGTTTCAGCACTGCAGCATGAAAGCGTTCCCCCGGTCTGTCCGGAGCTCCTCATTACCGCCCTAAAGTTTTGTTTACGAGCGAAACCGTTCACCGCATAGTGTCAAACCTCCGCCAAAAGACCATGTTTCACATTCCAGCCCATTATACCACAGCTGCACTGCGTCAACTAAATGCCCGGAACAAGCTCGGGGCACATGCTGCTGAATGCTTTTATTTCTGGTCTGTGTGTGTGTGTGTGTGTGTGTGTGTGTGTGTCCAAGACATAAGCTCCATGTCTTCTTTGTTTGTTTGTATGCGATTGTTCTTTGGTGTTTCCTTATCTGCCTGGTTATGATACTGCCTATAGCTCCTTACGCACACAATGCTGTTCACACTGAATGACCCCCTCCTGCTTTTGCATTCATGAGATCACCCTCTGTTTATTTGCAAGCAGATTGATATAGCTTTATAAAGAGATAATAACGGTCTCCCAATTTGACTGTGTCGATGCATATCGCCGGGGTGCAATATCTCTCCACCTGTTTTAATTTCTTCGTGGTGTGCGATCGTAATAATCGGTTCTCTTTCTCTCTTTTTTGTTTATCAACCAGAGAGCCAGCTTCTCCCAGGGAATAACTTCACCACGGAGTGCAACATCCCTGGGAACTTCATGTGTGGAGATGGGAAGTGCGTCCCAGGTGGGTGGCAGTGCGACGGATTTCCCGACTGCTTTGACAAGAGCGACGAGAAAGGCTGCCGTAAGTCCAGTTTAGACTTCATTATCAAATCCTTTTTACATTCTCTTTTACAGCCCTTATCTGTGCCTTATCTGAGCAAAAAAGCCAGATAGCCTATTTAGAGTCACACCAAAATCTCAATCTCTTCTCGCTATCCAACCTTCGCCCATCCCCACCCATAGAGCCATAAAGGCCACATAAACCTAATTCTCTGCCAATTTAAATGAACTTCCATCCTCAATCCTTCCCTCTCCCTCACAGCGTGCACCCGTCCTGCTCCCTGTTAGACCCACGGCCCCAGTTTAGCACCAGCGCAAAAACCTAATACCATCAAAGCAAAGGCCGATTACTTCTGTGCGCAGGAATAGTAGCGCATGCATAATTCTACCGTAAGGCGACAGTAATGGTTCCGTTTCGATCCTCACTTTTAGTTAGCTTTGATCTCTCTGGGCTGCTGCTCCTCCTCTTCCCCCTCCCGAGCTGCACACAAAGATGAGACTGCTGATGGAGATTGACTCAGAGGCCCCGCCAACACTGCGTGGAAACCCCCATCTCCTCAAATATTCATCTCTCTAACTGTCTCACACTCCCTATCCTTATCTGCGCCCTATCTCTGATGATTTTTAGCTTCTGCATGGCTTGTAATTTGCTTCACAGAGGCTTGTTTCCAATTAGAAAATGATAATCATCTTCTTGCAGAGATTTTATTTTTATTTTTACCCTGCTTTGTCCCTGCCCAAAAAATAAATCACGTGTGGTTTGTCCTCCATTCTGTCACTTCATTGTCATCTTTTCTCCTCCATCCGTCATTCCTCTTCCTGTCTCTCTTGTTGGCAGCTCAGGGAACAGGCAGACTACTCTTGACAAAGTTGTGTCCCATTGCATGCCGGCACACATACAGACTCAGCCCGCATAGTTAAACATTGCAGTAATCAATCTTTTTACTTTGTAATGCCTTGGTCATGTAAAGTTAGGGACATTTCAAGAGGTGTCCTGTAGACTATATCATTTAGTACACCTTTACTGTTGACATCCCTGTAGCTTACAATACGTCATGCACTACTTAGATGGGTCTTGTGCTCAAGATTGTCATCATTCAATGGCCTTAAACTGTCAGCAACTGTCAGACATGGATAAATGATACTCCGATGCATTGAGGCTAACAGCAGCAGAATGAGATACAGATTCAGTGCTCCTGTTTTATCCATTCACGCAATTTGTGTTTCAGTTTGTTTCACTTAAATTCACCTCGAGTACTTTCACTTTGAACCCTCAAGACAAGCAAGACTTTTTTTTTGTCTGTTGCTGACACTACATGCTATACTGGTGGAGATGAAAGCCAGTTATCATAAAGCATCACACTCGGCCTGACTCACCGGTTGTCAGAGGACCATTTGCGTGTGTTGTCGACATCTACATTATCTGCTCTGGCGTAAGTAGGCCTTATTATCCTCAAATAGATGGCTACTTGTCAGTCGATATCTCTGGCGACTGCTTCACAAAACTCCCCAGATGAACCTCCGGCTCCATTAGGGGCTCTGCAGGGTCAGACAGACAGGCGGGAGGGAGGGAGGGAGGGAGGGAGGGGAAGACAAGGGAGTAGGCGAAGGAGAGGAAGTAGAGAGGAGGACTCATTATGGTGGTTAGAGCAGGAGCACTGTCTGGATGTCTATTATATTAACACAATGCCTGCAAGCTTTGAGACTGCAGTACTGGATTCTCTGCAGGAGCAATCGTAATTAGACACCCCCCTCTAACACACACACACACACACACACACACACACACACACACACACACACACACACACACACACACACACACACACACACATATTTAACAGAGGGAGATGGTACATTTGCTCACTTGAAAGACAGTTTGTTGACTTAACTTATTCTCCTTCTGTCATTGAGCTCCATGAAAAGTTTTTTTTTAAATGCATATTCCTCACAAAATACTAAAAACTGTATCTAATAATGTCTGCCCACTGTCCATTCCACCACAGGATTGAACTTCCTCCCATCTGTAATATGAGCAGGTGGCCTACAATTGTACATCAACGTTGATGTTTGTAGCTTTTTTGACCACTTTTCTCCTTTAATTAGTCACAAAATAACTATGACTGTGTGAACCTATAGAATTGTCTGGTACATATTTTGCTCCAGGACCGGTCTCTCTCTATTTTTACCACTTTAGCACCAGAAGACGGTTGTAGGCAGAGAGTACATCCCCTGTAAGCACACACTGTCTATCCAGCAGATTGTGCTGATGTGGGTATCGCTGATCCGATGAATATTTATGCAGAGCCTGAGGTAAAGTTCATATGTGGTGACATATCCCTGGTGTCTCATTAATGAGGATTTTGGAAACTATGTAGCCAACGGGGAAACACAAAGGAGAACAAATCCATTTGGACTTGCACATTATTTGGAGGAGCATGGAAAGATCAATTTTCTTTTGAATCTGTATGAAATTAGTAAACTTGAACACAGTTTTGCAAAGCACACTCACTCGCATATGCTGGGATTATATATCGGTCCAACCCACACTTGAACCGACGATGACACTGTCTGGCAGAGTTTCATTTTTCACCAGCAGAAATATACTTTTTTTCTGCCTTTTTTGTTGATATGATGATATTTTCACTATCAGTGGGTGAGGAAGCTCAGAATACAATCATGAAAACCAGGTCCGCATTTGCTCGTCTCTGTCATTTATGTATTTACTTGTTGTGTCACAGTCTGCTACGCCTCATAGGCCAGGAATTGTCTCTCTAATGGTCAGGGGAGTGTTTATTCACTTAGAAAAGACGTCTCCCTTCCTCCCGAGCCCTGCTGCTCCTCTCTTGTTTGTTTGTTCTTCCGGTACCCTCTAGCACAAGGGTCAACTTGAGTCATGTAAACACCATTTGCTTGCTCTTAAATAACTGTCTGTGGCTGAGAGAAGATGCAATATCTCCAGAGTTTATTGCATTTAAGATGCAGCTTATTGCATTACTGTCCTACCAGGACCCCCCTACAGATCATTTTAATCAGGTCCAATTGTTTTTGTTGTAACCCCTGCTTTATGCCACATAACTGAATTTAAGATGAAACAACATCAGTAGTTCTTACAGTATCTCCAATGCTGAACGCCCGCGTGCTTTGTATGTATATGTGTTGGCAGATCTGAGGGTTTTTCAAGCTATGATTCAGAGACAGAGCTGCTGACTAATTCCTCACACAAAGAGGTCAAAAGTAGCACCCTGCTCTCCGGTGTCCATAACGACAGCCTGGGAGAGTGTTAGACAAAATGGATCCTGACAGAGGAGAGAAGGAGGAGAGCTGACCGAGCTTACTGGGCCTCAGAGCCAGGATTAGCCTCTTTGCCCTTGCCTGGGCAGGGCATGAGCAGGCGAGCGAGGACAGATGTGTAGTGGGGCTGAAAGGGTGAGTGGACATGATGTATGAAGCAAGAGGAGGGGAATCAAAGACGGGGGGGGGGGGGGGGGGAATGCAGTTGGGAGAAAAGACGGAGAAAGACGTTTCAAAGAAATGTTGTGTTCTTAACTGGTCCTGCAGGCGGAGGACGTGGCCTCTCTGTGTGGAGAATGTTACACTCACTGACTTCTGTGCAAGTTTAACGTTCTCCATGCTTTTAGCTCGACGGTTCATCAGCAGGGCCAGTGACCCTAAAAGATCAAAGATCAGAGCACGTCCACCACATGGAAAGGGCTGCTCATCTCCTCATATTCTGCCTAAAATGTAAAAGACAGTTTTGAATCAAGGCTAATGTGCCCGTTTTCCCACTTGTGCATTACATGTAATCTTGGGTTTCCAGTCACAAACAGGATGTTGCTTGTTGAGCCCTCCTCTTCTTTAGAGGAATGGTCTTCTAGCAGGTGTTTGGGAACACCAAAGGGGGTCGCAAAGATAAATCTGATCACACGATGATAAATAGGTGAGCTGGGTGAGATTCAAAAACTTCGACACAAATTAGTTTTTCTTTTTCTGACTTTCAAATAATTCCCATGTTTTTGTGAGATGCTGGATCATTTTAGCCATTCAGGCTTCAAAGCAGGAGTGGATAACTTTTTAAAAGAAGAAATAGCATGAAATTAATTCAGCGAGTCATTTGAGGAGGAAGATTGCTTCCTCCTCAAATGGCTCGCTGAATTCATCAGCAATAAAATGAACCATTGCTCAATTCAATGCACTGGAGGGTTTTCACTGCATCAGCCGTATTGGTCTGGTCTAACCAGCAGCTAACGGCATCCAGTGTTGGCACACTTCAGATGACTATTGCTGCGTAGCTGAAATTGCAGTCACTTGGCTGACTTGATGACTCCTCTTTACTTGAACATTTTTAGCATGTACTATCATTCTGTAATTGTCTCTTGTGGCCACAGTGGTGCTGGTCAGCAAAAGTTATGTAGTCCTTTAAACAAATCTATTTATGAAGGGAAAATCACCAATCATAGACATATTAATAAACGTTAACAAACGTTCTTTATTCAATAACTTTTGCTGCAACATGACCTATTTGTCAATTGTGTGAGTCCCATATACAGTCGTAGGGACTCTCACTCCTGGGAGACACACAGGAAGGACAGCAAATTGGAGGCCCGCACACAAAGGGGGCTGATGTTTTGTCAGTTAGTTTAGAAGTCTATTAATACTTCATAACAATGAGGGATACAACCATATGGAGCTTTCATTGCCCGATGCACTGTTTATTGATTCTGTTAGCTCTTCACAACATTTAGGAGAAAAATGAATTAATTTCAGTGGATTGCTGGAATATTATCATATTATTGCTTTCTGCCATCATAACACAGCCAAAGCCTGGAGCAACATCAATGGTGCTTTTTGTTTTTCTGTGTACTGACCTCCCCAAAATGCCCACGAGGTATCGAGCTCAAAAGAGCCGCTAAATGCTTATCAACAACAAAGTTTTCCTCGACACCAGGGGTGGAAATAGCTAAAAAGACTCCTGAGACAGATTGGTTATGATTTAGATATTGAGGCGCTCAAACCCACCACATGTAGGGAAGGGTTGGCTAAGATTAGGAGTGTGTGTTTTCATAAGAACTATGACCAATGACTTGAACACAAAAAGCCATATACTGCTGACAGATTATGTTTTTGTTTGTCTGCTTGGTTGTATCGTCGGTATTCTTTGCTCTGAGAGTGTGTTTGCATGCGTGTCTGTGTGGGTGTGTTCATTTGGGAGGACACGGTGGAAGAAGAAGAAGAAGAAGAGCGGGTGGGATCAGAAGACTTAAACTGGAGCGTGTCTGGGTTTGCATGCGTTGTTTGAGCCCAGCCCCGGAAAAAGAGAAAGAAGAAAATGATTAGAATGTGGTGCACTAATAGCAGGGAAGGTTAGGAAAGCGGAGGGAGGTTTTAATGGGACGGAGTCTGGTGCATCCCCATGTGCTGGATGCCTGACTGATCAATGAGCTGCTGTAATTAATACCAAGGAACAGGGATGAAATATTGATAAGTGTCTTGCAATACAGTCTCTTTGTCTCATTCTGTCTCTTGAAGTTTCCTCTAGTTGGCTCTTCTAGATTGAAATCAGGCAAAATGATTGCTTCGAAAATTTTCAAAGGAATAAAAACTGCGGCCGTGTCATTTTACAATATAGTGTTGGGCACCACTAGTTAAAACAAAGCGCCATGTTTCTTTCTACAATGAATATTGCAGCAGGGTCATTATCTGGCAGATCTCACTCGCTGCTTTCTCACTGTGTGCCCTTGCCTTTCCCTCCGCCTCTTTTATAGGGAGTTGCTAAAATATGACTGATATTTTGAACATGTATGGTACACCAGCCGCACTGGCTTCCTCATCACCCTTGAGATGAAGGCAGCTCTATAATGTTGCAGTGCCGCTTCCTGCACACAGGGGGTTATTGTATTGGACAACTAAGGCGTAGGGCTTAGACAGTGAAACGTACCGAGTGATTATTTTGATCCCCAAGCCCTCTAGACTGAAACTACCCTTGCCCTTCTTGCTTACACCCTGACTCCATTACCTATTGATTTCCTCCCCGAAAAAAAACCCTCAACAAGGTCAGAGAAACCTTTCAAGCCGTCAGCTGTCTCCACTCTTTCGCAGCCTCCATTCTCCTCCACTCACTCCACTCGTGCTGTTTTCTTTCCTGTTAGCCCCTTCCTCCCGTCTTTCTCCTCACTTTGCCAATCACGCATGCCCGTCACGAGCAAGCCGACCCGTGCCGAACAAGTTATTCTGTTCTCTGGGGAGTTTGAGGAGAGGGAGAAAAGGGGAGAAGGGCACAGAGGTGCATATTTGGGGAAGAGCAAAGCAGCCTGTCTGCAACAGGAGTTATGCCGTCAGATTCAGACCGACATGAATGCCGAAGCCAACGGGGGAGATAAAGACTGTGAAGATGAGACAGACGGTAGCATTCGCTTTCAAATTTCATTATAGATTATCAAATGGTGGTCTGGATTTGAATTTAGTTTTTACTTAAGATAGAAACATTTGAGTTTAAACCTATGAAAATGAAACAAAGGCGGCATGGATTTTTTTAGAAAGTGCAGTGTTGCAGAAGACATTTTAGGCAGATGTCAAAATAACCTCAGTGTAGTGTGTGGGTGCCTGTAATTGTGCAGGAGACTGTAAAACAGAGAGACAAAGAGAGGGGGGGGGCTATATTTATGTGTATGTTCTAGCGCCTTTGTTTGTGTGTCCTCCAACTGTGCGTTTCTGTGTGATCCAACCATGTTTTTCTGCTAGTTACAGTGCAAACCTCAAGTAATCGAGCTTGACTGCTGCTTATCATTCGTTTTCATTTGTGCTGCTCAGCCGAACACTGGAACTAAGTTTGGAAGTCACCCAACACTCTGCCTGCTTTTTTTTCGTAAACAACTAAAGGCTCAGAGAAGAGAAAGAACAGTTGGCAAAGGGACTAATCCGGTTCAAACCTAAAAACAGAGTGTTGACAGAAGGGATCAAGACCGGGTCCACTGGATCGTCATAGGTTGCAGAGTAAGGCAGAGGTGCTAAAATCAATCAGCATTACCTAAATTCGAAGTCCCAGACCTGGAGTAGAACAGGAAACCTTCACAGGATCATCAAAGGAAGTTTTTTTTTTTTTTTACCATTTCTTCCACCCTCAACTTGCTCCTTCTAATAAATTTTTCCTCTTCTTCCTCTGAGAACTGCTCGGCTCAGGCTATAAAGGGCCACACATTCCCAGAGTACAGCTAAGCATATTATCGCTATGCTTCAGACCAGTGCTGTCTCCCACCCACCGCTTTCCCTTCATAAGCTTGCCCTTCGCGTGACTTTTGAGCTAATTTGGAACCCAAACACTGGGTAAGAGGAATACTACCAGCAGTAAAAGTGGTAATGAGGATTCGGGCGAGGGGGGGGGGGGGTGAATGAGGAATCTCAGAGCAATAACAGAGCTGTCCTTCTAGCCAAGCCTGCCAAGCAAATAAAAAAGAGCAGTCAGGATTGTTGTGCATGCAGAGAAGAGGAATGTAGTAAGGACACTTACTAGACCAGAACATGTTTCCTCTGTTTTTCAGGAATAAATAGAAATAGAGTGCTGTTGTTATTAATGTTGTGATATTGCCTGTGTTTGTTGCCAGACGAATTTCAATGTGCCCCTCCACAGCTGCATGTTTTCGTATCTTCTCTTGTATGTGTTTCTGCAGCTCAAAGCCATGACTGTTTTTCTCCCTGGACTCTAATGAATGGGATATGCCATATGCAATATGAGCTTTGGGTGGTTAGGGGCTCTGCTGTCCAGGTAAACAAAGGCTTCCCAGACTACAGACAGATCGGGCTTCCTCCTGCGTTCAGTGGATTACATTTCATCCTGGAGACGGGCGCTCCAAACCCTCGTGGATGTTATGCCTAGCCCCCCCTCCCCCCTCCCCCCTCCCCCCGCTACACATAATCGCCGCAGCTTGAAAGAGCTCATAAATCAGCCTACCACAATACGTTGTAGAGGGGGAAAAATGTGCGCCCCTGGCATTTGAGACGGCACAATGCCAACCTATGAGCAGGCCGATTCCACCCTTTGTATTCGGCAGAGAGGAAAAAACAGACTGTTTGGTGGCTTGCTTGAGATGTCGAGCATGCCCACTCACTCTCCCCCCCCCTGTGTGTTTGAGTGTGCGGGCTGCTCCATCCTTTTGTTGTTCTGTAATGTTTTAGATGTATATAATGCCGTTCCGTCACTGGCATTAACTTCTATTGTTATTTAACTAGTATCATATTAATGTCTTTGCTGTAATTGGTCACTTTTGCTTTCTCTGTCTTTAATAGGGAAGCACCGATCCAACTTTTTTAGTCCCGATACGATAGAAGACCTGAGTTCTGGGTATCGGCTGATACCAAGTACTGATCCTATACCAGTGTTAGATTAATAACCTCACTGCGTGGAAGTGACAGGGATCATTCTTGTATGTGTAAGGCAACATCAGGCTTGACCTAAACAATTATTTTCTAACCTTTTCAAACTAAATGTAACAGATAAATACGTAAATATAAATAAGCTGTATTGTTCTTTATTGTCAAAAGAATACATCGTATACCAGCAACTTCTTAAAAAAATCGTAAAATTGAACAGCAATTACAATTCAAGTGTAAACCTTTTTAATGCAGCAACAAATTGGTCAAAATTGCAATTAAAATTCCAGCATATTACGTATATAGTATATAAACATAGAATTTGTTGACTAGATCATCCTCAGTCTCCAATAAGTACAATTACAACAGGAGTAGCTCTCACACAAAGTCTAAGCTTTTGCATTAAAATACAGTGGAAGGGAATAATCCATGAGCCAGAGTAGAGAAGCCGAGGTCTGAGAGATGATACTGTACGTCACACAGATGTGGGTCATTATTATAGACTGTAAATATCGATGGCCGAATATCTTTTTTTAGTTGCCATTGGGCTTTGCAATTCTAACGTCACAGTGATTGAGCTATAGCGAGGTCTTTTATTTTCTGATGTCTTTTTTTCTGAATCTACCTGCGGTCTTGTTTTTCTCCTTCTGCCAGGAAAGATCAATGTGTTTGAGTTAAAACTAGGGGCTAGCGCTAAACGCAGGATGCCAGGCATTGATGTTCTGCAGGCTCGTCACTCAGTCTCAGTCAGGCCTGTCCTGGGCGATAACACCCTTGGCCTGCTTAGGCTGATCAATGGCATAATCCATTCAAACGCTCTCCCACACAATTTGCTCTCTTTGTCTTTGTCATTAACTTGTTTTCTTCTCTTATCAGTGCTTTTGTGCTCAGGATCTTACCATTTACTTGTCATACTTCAGAGAACATGAAGATAAGCATTACGCAACAACAAAAAACAGCTGCGTAATTATTTGGTCTCCATAACAAAGCAGCTGTTTGTACAATGGGTTATGGTTTAATGGTTTGCTGTTTTCATTTTAGAACTTGCAGTTGTGTCTGTTATTTAATTGTCATAACAACTTAATAAACCGTAGCCTTTGTACATCAAGGCCAAGGTTAATTCTCATCATAAAACATAATGTAGTGCTGGCTCATCACATTGACTAATCCATTGTTTTTCTTTCCACCACTTCCCCCAACCCTCCATCTGTCTTTAGCTAAGATCAAGTCAAAGTGTGCCCCTACATTCTTCGCCTGCGTTAATGGTGTCCATTGCATCATCGGACGCTTCCGCTGTAACGGCTTCAATGACTGTCCCGACGGAAGTGACGAGGAGAACTGCAGTGAGTCTCGCACGACAACTAATTCTAACAATAGCAATCTGTCTAATCATGCCACGAGTCATGATCTGCTCCAAAATCAATCTGGTGGATGATTCAGTTTTAAAAGCAAAGATATTTTAGTTTTTCCATGGGGACATGATGGTGGGGACATGATGGTGGGGACAGGTGTGGTCAGAGATTGTCACAAGAATTTATTTTTTAAAACCTTGTTACTTTTGTCCGGCTTTTAGGTTTCGTAATGCCAGATCAGTATTGCTCATACTTTTTAAAGTGTTAAGCAGCTTTTCTTTATGCCCCTCCCTTCAGAAGAATGTCATTCTATAACGAATGCATTGCTGCTGTCCCCTCCACTCACTGTCCAATCCTGCATTTAGAACAGATAATAATGGTAGTGACAAGGTATGAGTGGGAAATGTAGCAAATTCTATTACGTTTACAATAAAGTTTGAGTCATCTTTATGTGTTTGCATCACATGTGACTTCCGAGTCTGCACCCTTGGGCCTAGCTTTGCCTTTTAGACAGCTTATTACACATATTGAATTGAAATGATGGAGAAGAGGAACACCAGGGTCCAGGTATAGTGTGTGTTATCAGGCATATTGTTTTGTCCTCACCTGACCCCATACCTGCCTTCCCGGTGGAGAGCGTGCATCAAGCCGATCACTCACCATTGTCAGAGGCAGTGTTCCTCGCCTGCAGGGCACCACGCTCACAAATCTAATCTAGCCATTTAAATGGAGCTTTGCTCCACGCTCCCAGCACATACTGCGTCACCACTGTGTAATTGTCTGGATCTTCTCTCAAGATAAATCTGCCTCATTTCGCAGAAGCTAAAGACCAGAACATAAAAGGAAGTGATAGTGCTGGGCAGGATTTTGTTGTTTTTTTCAGTTCGATTTTTATCAGACTCCCCAGATCAAATGATCTACTACTGTAACTCACACTGTTTTTAACGTTTTACTTCTCCAAAAATCCCCATGAGAAAGTAAAACCCATGTTTTTCTCTTAAACGTAATCAAATCAAAGTGTTGTACGCAGCACGACTTCTCACAAATAGCTCCACTACAGAATAATAATTTAATTTGCTTTTAAATATTTAGTTTATGCTGTGAAGTTTGTTTCTCAAAGTCACTCGCACAGTTCTCAGGTAACTTTGAAACCTCTCACTGTAACCCTGTTTGAACTACCACTTGACCCTTGACCTCTGCCCTGTCTCAACTACAGCAGGCAACCCATTGGTGTGCTTGGAGGCTCGCTTCAAGTGTCGAAATGGCCACTGTGTAGACCGCAGCTTCTTGTGTAACGGCCAGGACAACTGTCGGGACAACAGCGACGAAGAGCTCTGCCTAACGACAGCAGGTCAGTCATTAACTCTAATGTATGAAATGGTGATGTGTGCTGAAAAGAAAGAGGGAATGGAACATCTATTCAGGCACTGAGAATCAGACACGGCCAGACTGAGGAGGAGGAGGAGGAGGAGGAGGAGGAGGAGGAGGAGGAGGAGGAGGAGGAGGAGGAGGAGGATTTGGATTGTAGCAGAGCAGAGATGTTCCTGAGCTCTCTTTTAAGCCTTTAACTCACACATTTCAAACTGTCTCTGTTAAGGGTTTGATTGGTCAACTGGCACATTTCACCAAAATTCAAGACATAGAAGCCAGCAAGAGGCGAGAGAATACTGAGAAACTTGAATAACTGCTATAAGCACATTGGTCAAGCAGCAAATTGTGAAAAGTTAAATTCAAACATAAAGCCACGAAAAGTTCAGCAGGATCAAAGTATAGAATGCCAAAAGGCAATATAGATCATGTATGTAATGAGTAGCAAATTATAAAGATAGACGAATATGAAACAGTTATACCTCACCGACATGTACCGGTATATGTAAAAATATATGCTATGACACTATGTTTCACTTCATAGAGAACTCGTGTCAGTCAGTGTAAAGGCATGTGGTTTAACAATACACACTAGTCAATTGAATATAGATTCGTAATTTGTGCACAGAATGTGAAGATTTAGACTTCAATTAGAGTTTGTTTACTTCATAATTCCAGATGGAGGGACCATATGTACTCCAAAAACTGACAGCATGTGTATTGATGTCTATGTTTATTATCTCTTAGATAAGCTACACGTTTTGAGGGAGAATAACAATTGTGAATTTAAGGAGTGACTGTGAGAATGTCTTCAAAAAAAGTATCAACGTACAAACAATCACCCGTCACTGGCACGTTCAGAGTTTGTTGAATTTACATATAATCAGGCAATAGATACAGTAGATACAGTATTTACAGCTTTTCTATTAAACTGGATAAAACGATGACAGAGGAGTTGAAATGATAGAGGAGTGACTCAATATGTCACATCATCGGATATTTGTGAAAACATCCCTTAGGGAATGGTTTATGCAGTCTATTCATAAAGATACAGCAAAGCCACTGACGTATTTGACTTGCTGCAGAAGATGTGTGCTGCTGTGAACCTTCCTCTCGATGCCTGTTTGACACACTAAAACACACCATTGCATCATTAGTGTAACGTTGTGGAATCTAACGGTATAGATGACATTGTGCTGACTTTGCATTGTAACACAAAAAAACAGTGTTGTCATCCCTGATGTCCTCTGGTATGCAGTGTCTCATTCACTGGCAGCAACTACTTGCATTACATCTGGCCTGTCGTTGTTATTTCACTGGCAGCTTCACTTCATGCTGCCACTATGGCACATCAGTCAGCTTCTGTCAACACTTCAGCTGTATTTCCACTGGCAAGGCGACATGATTTCTGCCAGCAGCCCTGATGTGCACAGAACCCCGAGCAACCAAATGTGGACCACGCTGTCAGTGTTTTTTGCTTCCCTGTCCTTCTGTGTAGCTGTTGCTGTCACACTGATTTACTCTTTCAGAAATAACTAAACAGGCTAAGTGCGGGGTACAAAAAAAAACTCTGTATCTATAAGCCCACAAGGCAGTAATGTTATTACCAATGCTGAGATAGGCGAAGTCAGCGGGAAGTTGATCGAAACTCAAGAGGCAAAACGGGGAAGGAGCTCTGCGGCAGTCCCACATTAGACTTCAGAATATGAATGAACACAGTAAATCCTGGTGAACTTTTCAACACCATTCATTCCTCTAAAATGAAATCAAACTGTTTATTGCTTTCCTCGGCTGTGAAAAATAGCTCCGATCTGACACTATTGACAAACTACACATCGGATAATGGTCCCAGCAGGTAATTATTCTGCTCGTTATAATTTAGCCCGCTAATGTATTATTACCCCACAAATCTAAATTTGATAAGCTAACGATAATGAACCTTCTGTTTTTGTTACCTGATTAGTGAAGCTGAGTCCGTTCTTTTGAATTTATTTGTTATTACTGTTAGTTTGCAAAGAGAGAACAAAAGAAAGAGTCCACCCGTCATCACGCGCTCATCCTTCTCAGGCGCCATTCAATGCAGAGCCACAGAATGCTGAATAGAGCTGTATAGTAATGCAGAAATATTGATTGATATCCGTGTCCACTGAACTCCATTTCCTCGTTGACAAGCGAACAATTGCAACTCCAGCTGGCAGATTGTATGTGTGTTGTTATGGCGTGGGAGTCTCGTGTTGCATGCTGTATGAACAGCTCGCTGTTTGCAGAAAACCTAATATGGGATTATTTTGAGAAATGTTTGCTTATGTTATACACAGTAAAAAAATCAGATGAAACAAAACATTCAGTAGTAATTATCTGGCAGATAACATTTTCAACCAATTACACTCGGATAAATAATATCATACGATGCTCATACACCTCAGTGGGGGCTCAGTGAAGATCTAAGGAGTGCTCTATGATATATCATTTTGCCAGTCCTGAGAACAATTATTATACTCCATTTCCGACAGAAAGAAGGTGTTCTGCCCAGCTGCAATTTTATTAAAATAGTCCTGCTATGGTCGACTGAGAGGTTTCACAGACTGACTCCATTTCTAAAATGTTTTAAGGTTTTCTAATGTATGAGTACCAAGTTATATCATTTTCTTGTCAAAAAAAATGCCTGATTTTCAGCTATCCAGCAAAGTAGTGTGCATGTTTTCAATTAGGCTTTCACAGAAATGTACCGGTGCCAGAGTGTGTTTGGTACTGTTGTCATATTCCCAAAGACTCCTTGTCAGCACAGAGAGAGCAAATGTTCTCCCGCTTATTTGCAAAATTTTGCAACAAAAGTGTTGAGAAGTTGTGACCTCCGTGTTGTCGTGACCTTCAGAACGCATCAAGGAAGAGCAGCTTCGTTTTTTTTCCTGTGTTTTGTTCCTTTATTTTGTATCATCAGCTTCTACACTTTGGAGGGAGTGAAGGCATCACTGTGGTTTGACTCTCTGCAGTTCTTTCCTGTATGAACACACACACACACACACACACACACACACACACACACACACACACACACACACACACACACACACACACACATTCACCTTTCCTCCTGCTCTGACTTTGCCTCTCTTTATAATAAGCAAGCAGAGACCTGCAGGTGACAGATAAGGCACACAATATCCGTTCCAAGCCACCTGAGCAGAGCATCTCCTTCCTCACTTTCTCCCCTGCCCTGTACCTCCTCCTCTGTTTAGCTCCTCTTCCTCCTGCTTACCCATAATTACTTGCTTCAGTGTCTCCACATTTGGCTCCTTGATTTGAATAGTCTAGTGAGAGATCAGTGCGCAGCCTGCCAGTGGACAGATCATCGCGGCATACATAACGTAGCATTTGGTTAGCCTGCCTTAGAGGTGTCGGATAATTAGATCTACAGAAGCAGCACCGTTCTCTTAGCTTTTTTTAAGCCTCCATTGCTTTTATTTCCCATCAGAGTGATTTCTAACAATTTTGGCACAGTTAGACACAAACAGCAGCACAGAGCCACTTTTATCGTTTTATTTGATGGGTGATTGATTTTTGAAATAGCAGAGAGGTGGCAAAGTGGCAAAGAGTGCAATGTAACAATACACAATCTTCCATAAATGCATTGGTGCAATCATCGCACACAGTGAGATAGAAGAGTTGGGATGGGGAGCCTGTAACCGATAAAAGAGATAAAGGAAAAGGAAACGCACAACATCAACATAATATAGTGAAGCAGAAAAGGAGTCACAGGGAGCAATAAATAGCAATGGGCAGGAATATGGAGGCAAGCAGAGAGAGTCAGGTGATTTGGTAGAGAAAGGCGGGATTTGAATAGAAGTGAGCGAGGGGAAGCGATTAGCCGAGAAGGATGAGAGCATCCATCTCAAGACGAGCCCCGAGGCCGAGCAATGTAACTCTGGAGACAGAAATGACATGAAAGCAAGTTTTGCAAAGCTGAGCTCCTCGTTGCTCTCCCTGGTCTGCCGGGCTGCTCAAAGCAGGGGATAGAGAGCGCAGCGATGGAGCGCATGTTTGCCCCTGCAACGAATTGTTGTTGAAACACCGCCGCCAGGCTCACAGGACTTAGCCAGATGCTGGGGGAGCCCTCGCTGAGAACAAGAGAACCACTCTGCATATCCAAAGAAGCATGTGCACACACACACACACACACACACACACACACACACACACACAGAGAGAGGCACAGTGCGATCTGACAGTGATTGTTCTGCATATTTAATTCCAAAAAACAACTGCAACCTCCAAAAGAAACTTCCTGAAGGTCGCAGGACCGTCAAGTTTAAAGACTCGCTGTGAATGTGACGAGCACAGAAGTTGAAGCTTTTTTTAAAAGTGTCTGAACATCCCCTTAGAGTTATTTAAGAAAATTAATTGATTTAAAATGCACACATCAGCATCTCTCATTACGCATTAATTAACACAAGTAGACAAAAGATAATCAGATGGTGTGGTGACTGTGGGGAGAGTGGGAGAGCGATTAATCCTCAAATCAATCTCCTCTATCTCAAAGAAGCTTCATCTGGGCCTTTTTCTTAGCTGACGTTGTTTTGAGAGAGGAAAAGGAACAGGGTGAGGGGAAGTGAAGGTGGTGTGAAGGTAGGAACCGAGGGCTAGAGGATGGTTTGAGGGCATCAAAAGCTCCCCAATGACTTTGTGTGTTGTGGAAGCTACGGTTTGCTTTGTGCAGTCACAAGCATCATATGTGTTTGTTTTGGTCGTGTGTGTGCATATGTTTCAATGTGCATCTGTTCTTTCAGTGGACAACACGCGTATGTATAAATTATGTCATGCTCCTGTACATAATAAGTGTGTGTGTGTGTGTGTGTATGTGTGTGTGTGTGTGTGTGTGTGTGTGTGTGTGAATTTGTGACAATAAGGCTCTCCAACCCTGCTTTCAGTTTCACAATGCGCTGTAGCTTCTCAACATCACATGAGGAAGACTCTAGATATTTACTTTAATATCAGTGCAATAATTGGAGAAATAAAAGGCAACAAAATCCTTAAACTCGTGAAGACTGCACCGCCTGCGGCTCACAAGTACTTTGAAACCATCAAAACATCAATTAGGCTTCTTCTTTGAACAGAAGTGGCGACCTCAGTTGTGCAGACCACAATGGTTTAGCATTCAGGACACATCTTGGATTTATTAATGCATTTACATTGTTTGCCAGATACACCCATTTACATATGATTTAAATTACAATGCATTATAAACAAAAGTATGTATAGTCTTGTCTGCTGAATGGTTTCTTGCATCACTCTTACAACGACAGAAGCACACCCAAGGGTAGGCATTTGCTTACTCACTGCTTCAATGTGCACTGGATAGCGTGCAGATTTTGGGAGTATAACTGCCACCACACATTTTGTTCAACTTTTTCTTTTTTTTGGCATTGACCCCATCAGAGTAATCATTGGCCCTCGAGGTCCTCAGAGAACTGTCAGCCAGAGAGAGAGAGAGAGAGAGAGAGAGATGTTGGGCAGCAAGCTGACAATTAACATTAGTCTGCTACATGAGTAAAACTGTCAAAACATTGGCAGACAACATCACCCTTGACCCTGATTTGTTTGATGAAAATTACACAACGCAGTAAACATCCAAGATCTTGCAAAATGACGTGTCAGCAAAAATGTTTGGGTAACATGACTGTGTGTAATTAAACTTGCCAGGTTATTTTTGTACAGAATTACTTGTTTCACAGCGATTGTCAAGGGAATTTGGCTTATTGTAACAATGTCTGTCCAACAAAAACATTAATATGACCATAGGCTTAATTGCGTCCACCATCGCCACATAGCCGGAAAACGCTCTCTATTCACCGACAGTACAACAAATGGTTTTAACCTTCTGGTTTATGTACGGAGCGCTGCTCTCCGAGAAGTCAAATCCTTCATTTTAAACTCCAGGGATGCTCCCCTCCCACAGAGAGTAATCTGCAGCTTTCTATTTGTTACATCCTCCTAAGGCTGTGTAAGAACTACTCGATAGATCCACGAGCACTATCTGCAGTTTTGCATAAGCACTATGTATTCAATAACCTCACTTCACAGCCCTGCCATTTACAGGCGCAATAAACATTAGTAATTCAGACGGAGCTGTATATACAGCGACCGTCTGCTCACAACCGTAACTCCTACCCCTCCATTAGCGTCGCCAGTAAACTGGACATTAATATATAGTGTCAGTCAGAAAATAGAAAGAATAAAGGATGTCATAGTGATTAAAAGTCCCTCAGTATGTATTCTCTTTTGATATCCATTTAGCTTGCTAATAGTTTTTCACACTTTGTGCCCAAATAATTCAGGTGCTATAGATTAAAATGACAAGTTAATCCATTTTCAATTGTTGTGGTTAGAGACGTGTGTGATGCTGAGATGGTGGTCTGTTCGTGCCCTTCGTCAGAAGCACTCAGAATGCTGGCTGAGAGAGAGAAAGGTGTGGGAGGGAGCATGGAATGGCGTAGGTGAATATAATGGCAGTAGACTGAGGTGTGGGAGTGGAATGTAATGGTGCCAGTTTATCAGAGCCAACGCACACTTGTCAGGCACAAATAGGGGATTTGAACTCTGGGACAGTTTCAGGTCTTTGCTTTTGTTAGCCTAAAGCGTGTTCACAAAGCAGCGTTGAACACGCTTTAGGCTCTCGGCTGTTGGTCCACAAGAGAGAAAGGCCAAGCAGTTGGCAAGATGTTGTTAACTGCTGCTTACAGCGTGGAACTGAGGGGGTACTGCTTCCTATTTCTGTTTTCCAGTATAAACAGAGTGCATTTTAAATTTGGAGGTCTGGCAGTAGCATTTAGCATCTATACGGCTGTTATCCATAGGTTGAAATGTATTACGTTCTTCCACTTATCTGGTGTGTGTGTTGTTGTTTTTTCTTTATCTGAGAATATATCCTCGCTTGTTTCATATTTCATTCCTAGTCATCCGTTCCCTCCCTCCCTCCCACTCACCAAGGCTAAGTGTCAGTTCTTTCAGAGCTGCTGTTGTTTAAGGACCTGGTTGCCATTAGCTATGGCCACACAGGGGGGGGGGGGGGTCACTCCAAGGACCAGAGTCTGCGTGAATCATCCCCGTCCTTGAATCAGCACCAGACAGCCATTGCCGCTCTGCTCCTGTAGATTAAAAACCTTTCCCTCCTAAATCGTCATTCAGTCACCATGGTGATGGTGGTCAAGTGATGACCTGCACCCACAGACTTTTGGTGGAATTTCACTCCGAACAATAGCTCCACTGTTGCTTTTGGGTTGAATTGTACTTTGAGTTTTTTTTGTTTTTTTGTTGTCTGTGTGTGTTGATGTATTGCGGTTGCGTGGGTCTACAAGTGATTGCTTTCCGTCACTTCTTGTTGCCATTCTTACTACACTTCCACTTTAATAGCTTTCTGGATGGATGAGTCCAAGCAAAGTACAGGTTCTCCATCATTAAATAATAATACAGCACAAGTGTCAATCTCTTGTTTGTGCTGGCTTAGTCCATGATGGCTATGCACCAGCCAAAAACGTTGAATCGTGATAAATTATCTGATTTTTGAACCGTTAGATTACTTAAGTAGCACTGTGAAATGTAAAACACCCAAAAAGGACGTGAATAAGCTCATCAGCTCACTGATTTGTGCTTCTACGAGCATCACATCAGCATCAACGTTTTTTATGCCTGGCCTCATCTGCAACATGTCTCTGCTCCATCGACTCTTGTCTTGAGAGACGTGCCCCCCCCTCTGGCCCCTCAGCACACACTCACTGGTTGGCTGACAGCAGAAAGGAGGTGAGATCTCTATGTGTGAATGGGGCTCCCTCTGTCGAAGCCTTTTCATTCTCTGCATCTAAATCATGTCAGTCATTCACCGTACCTCCACTCTTTTCACAACACACGAGCTATTTTAGAAAATTGTGCCTGCCTACTCTGAATTGTGCAAAACTCCAATGAGGCTCACAAGGCCATTATCTTTCTTGAACAGTATCACATTGAAGAAAGGCCGAGAGGTGTTGGGGCTGCACCAATACTGCTATTGACTGCTCATTAGTCACCCTGCTACAGTACTCCATAGCTGTGACGTACTCTGACTACTTCTTTGAAAAAGTTTTGAGATTAATAATGAAGTCTTTTAATAGGTTCAGCGTGCAGTAAAAAGAACTTAAAAGGGAAATTTAATCACTTCTTGTTTTTGGTTTCTCTTAGAAATGTTTCCATAAGTTTGCACAAGAGAATTTTTTTTTTATCTCAGTTGGCCCAAAAGAAGGTAAAAATGCTGTTTTTGCATTTTTAAATTGCTTTAAAATTAAGAAACCAGAGCAAAAGAAGTGCACTGAATACGATTTCATTCGCTCGGATAGCTTTGATGAATGTTGGAGAAATTTAGATGCATTACTTTCAAGAGATAGTTTTATGTGCCCAGAGCTCAATTTAATTTCCCCCCCACACAATTTTCTTTGACCATATTATCTTTTCTTTAGGCATGTCTAATGCAGCCATCCATGAGTAGCAGAGTCACTTAAAAGCAGAACAACTCTATTCTGCCTCACAATATTGCACAAAGACTCGTGTAATAACGCAAAAAACAGAAGCTGAAATACAAGAAGAGAATGTGAGTAATCAACACTGGCATCAGGTGCATCTTATCAAAATAAGTGGCTCCATCAATTCCTTGGCTTGACGCATTGCAAGAGGTTTGGATGACTAAACCCTTCTTCTCGTCTCATTGCTGAATACTGCGTTACCTTTTCATGCATGATTTATTCATGATAACCTGACGGTGACTAATTCAGTGTTGAATATGACACAAAGAGGCAGCATGACCCCCCCACATGCATCAACAAACGTGGCAATGCACCAAAATGGTGCGCAGCAATTATGAGTAAACCGATGGACACCCTTGAGTGATGCACTAGGCGTCAGTCAGCTCTCGCTATAATGGGCCGGGTTATTTTCTGCAAATGCTTTTTCTGCCAATACTATAAGTGTGCATTCACCCATGATGTGGTTGAGCCGAAGGTGTTGCTCGACAGACAAGGAAAGGCGCCAAGCCAATTATATATGGTGTGATAGACTGCAGATATTCGTTTAGGTGGTGATAAAGATGAGGGTGAAATGGTGTGCGTGCGTGTCTGTGTGTGTGTGTGTGTGTGTGAGCGTCCATATATGTGTTTGGTGTGCATGTATCCATCAGGGGAATGCAAATAGAAGGAAGGCTTTAGTGGAATGGAAGAAAAAGAAGAGTGCCCCGGAGAGAGGAAAGAGGGATTGCATGTCAGAGAGTGTGAGAGGTAGAAATGTTACAGGATGGTGAGAGGGGTGAGGGGGGTGAGGGGTTTAATATGGGATGAAAACAAAATGCTAAATGTGAGTGTGTAGCGGAAGAAGGATGGAGATGAGGGATTAGGGAAGAAAAGATAAAACCATCTGGATTCATTGTGTAAAAAGACAGGGAATCAAGGGGTGAGCACAAAGAAGTGGAGGGAAACAGTAGCTGGGAAAGGGGTCATGGGTGCCGGTAGAGGGAGGAAAACCACTAAAGACGGTTACTGAGTGGAGGGAAAGATTAGAAGGTAAGCAGGAAATACGGCATCTGCAGAGATGGGAGTGATCAGGCAGGAACCTTTTGAAACGGGTACAGGAAGCAAAGGTAAGAGCGAAACAGAGGAGCACCGCATGTGGAACAGGACGAGTGAGTGATCGGGATGAGTTGATTGAAGTCGAGCCACAGTGGTGAGGTGGGAATGAAGCAAAGCAGGGCAGATAGAAGAGAGACGGTAGGGATGAAAACAGCAAACAAAATGGAGAACAGGGTTGTGAGTGTTGATGGGAGAGTGGAGGGAGGTGAGAGATTTTGAAGGAGGTCCAACTTGAAGTTCAGAGATTGAAGAGGGGGCTTAGATTGGTCCCTGCATGCAACAGTGCTCTCGTTCATAGTAATTACTGGATTCTGCACCATCGTTCTCAATTGCTGCTTTGTCTTTCTTTTTCTTATTGCTCTCTGTCTCACCCGTCTCTCCGACTCATGTGCCATTAACCTCCCATCTACTTTTTCTCAGTTTTGGCATTTGGTGTCCATCTCCACCCTTTTCTCATCACTTCTCCTTTACCATTTCACCTCCTCAAGCCCCACTGTGTTGTCTCCTCTCATCACGGGCTTTCTCCTCTCGTCTCTGTTCTTTTGCTCTTGCTTCCTCTGGCAGTCTGCGGTCGTTATGTTCAGATGGGCAAGGCTTAAATGCAATGCTTGAGATGATAATAACACTCTGTTCCTGCTCTAGTGTTTTTTTGTATTTTCACCATCCCCTCTAACACCCTCCTCATCCTTTTTTTGTCTCTCTGCCTCGCCCGCTCTTCCGCTTTATGTTGTTCTCATTGTTTGATGCTGTCAAATAGACGCCCACGTGCTAAAGGCATGTTGAAACCATGCTGGTGGAAGCCAGGGAGTAGGGAGAAAGAAAAACCGGCCAGGGATAGCAAGATGCAGTGAACAATAGAAAGAGATTTGTGCGGTGGATTTCACCTTTGGTCCTTCTCTTATAAGCAGCTTTGTTTGGTGGAGAGAATGCGCAAAAAAAGCAAGGACAAGTGTGCCTCCAGGACAAACGTGTGTACAGATCTGTGGTATACATTTGTAACCTGCTGGGTAGTTCAAATGACACTCTACGGCTGCAGCAGAGACGCAGAGAGGAAGAAAAATAGTTTGTGCACAATTTGCATTGCTCTCACAACCCAACGAAAAAGGCCTGAATTATTGTCACATTCAGAATAAAAGCTGATTCTTACCTCAGACAATTCTTTATAAAAACACACATGTTTTGTTGATTGATTAGTAAACAACATGAGCCCTTATGGAAGTGATATTGGCAGTCAGTAGAGTCTATCAATGTTCATTTGTCCCTTTCTGAATTAGTATTTAAGTTTTCACGAGTGTGCATGAGAACAGACATTGACAGATGTTTTCACATAAAGCTGAACATCTACCGAAGCAAATGGTTAACTGATAAGTACTGAGTATTTATTAATAATCAGTATGGCATGGCAGTTACGTTTTCGGTTGCAGTATTAATGATCTTCCACACTGCTTCAATTTCTTATCTGAAAAATACATTGCATGCTCCTCCGAGACTCAGAGAAGCTCAGATCTTGGGGCGTGTAGCATTGATTGTCAGTGTCACTGTCGGTAAAACCGGTGGTCCTGGTTAAGTATTTCTTTGTATATCTTTTTAATAAGATTTACTCACATACACATAATTGCACTTTGATGGTTGATGAGCATGTTTAACAACTTCTTGGCTTTCCATAAAAGCTTTCCAAGCATGTAGTTCTGGTAAGATATTGATGAAAGGCTGTGTTTCTGTTTCATGTGTATGTGTTGGAGTACATGTGTTATGGGACGTGGGTGGAGCTGCAAGTGTTACTTGCTCTTGTTGACATTATTGGGAATTTGAATGTGCATTTGAGCAACTCTTATTGCCTGTAAAGGCACCTCACAGTGGCTATAATGTGTCTTTAGTTACTCTTTTAATTGTTTAAAAAAGTCTTTACGGGCCTTTGCTTTGAATGCGTTGAGCTATATGCGATTTCCTTGTAGACCGCTCACAATCGATGTGGATGTTTAGACCAGGGTGTATTCCTGAGGGACGGCTTTCGATTGGTGTTTTATAGTTACTAGCCTAGTTTCTCGAAGCAGCG
The DNA here is from genome assembly GCA_032191485.1 of Leptoclinus maculatus. Lineage (NCBI taxonomy): Eukaryota > Metazoa > Chordata > Actinopteri > Perciformes > Stichaeidae > Leptoclinus > Leptoclinus maculatus. The sequence goes on from JAVDOI010000007.1 coordinate 10,630,629, forward strand.
TCCTCCAGCTCTGCCAGTCTACTGGGAAACATTTTAACTGCGTTTGTATTCACTGAAGCATCATCAATTTTTATTTTTCTCATCAAGTTTCATATCCTCTCTATGAATGTCTTGAAATGTTAAACAGGGTTGAAAATATGTTGGTTATTCGCCTTTGGAAAGTAGTATTCATGTTTTCAACTCGTAGCACCCTCGTTTCTTACTAATGATACGATGCAGATTGATCAAAGTTACTGTTCAAAGTTAGCCCAAGTCTGACAATGCTGACCTGTTCCTGTTTTTTTTTTCAAATAGCATTTTTTGTTTCTGGTATTTAATGAGCAGTACAGCCACATTTAATCATTGTTATGCCCTGCTGTGTCTCAGTTCCACACATACTAACTTCTAGAGTTTTTGAGTATGTGTCCCATTTGTTTTTATCGTTACAATACAGTAAAGTACACATGCAGCTCTAGGGGCGTTGTGAATGGCAGAAATTAAGTTTGGAAAAACACTTTGGCTCAAGTCTCAAAGTTAATGAAATGTCATTGTTCTGTTTGTAAAAAAAAAACAGAACTACCTTCCACTGATTGCAAAAACACATTACTGTGAAAACAGCATTTATTTATATACTGTATAGTTTTAGCGTGTGGTATGGAATTCCTGCTTTTTCATCCGGTAATTGCATCTGTGAAAGTTGTGCCTCAGCACAGAAAACCCTCCTGCGTGATCACCCTCCCTAACGCAGAATCAGACCACTCCCTCAGACTACTGATGCTGAATAGCTGGAAGCTGCATTATTAATTAGATGGTCATTGAGTTGACACACTTGCACTGTGTGCCATAGCTTGATGTGTGGTCGGCCTCATCTGTGGTTGCGTGGGCTGGAGATTGTGTTTCTGTGTTACAGAATATGTGCATGCATGCCTGAGCCTGGTGCTGATGGATGGTACCCAGAATAAATGTGCATATTCTCAAAAGCATTAACTACAGAGACAAACGAACGTGTGTGCGAGTGCACGGACGAGGATCAATTACGTTGGAAATGATGCAGCGTAAGTGTACATTAACATATACTGCGGCTGGCTGTTATTGATTTGGAGGAACCCATTAATGTGGCTGTCTAAGCCATTAAAAGAGACTCCTGCTTCTCTCCTGAGAGTAAGGCGTATAAAGGATCATCAGGCATAGACGAACTGAAAGGTCTGATACGAGCTGGGAAACAAAGGCATCTGGGAGGCAGAAAGAAAAACAAACATTCGTTAAGCTTTTAGTGATCAAACGGAGGGAAGAATGCTGTCGATAAAGATGAACAAACAACTAAAGTGGGGGAACGGGAGTGCAAGGATAGAAATGAGAAAACGATATTGAGCAAGTAAGCTGTACGCTAAGGGTAAAGGAAAAACAAATCTTCCTTTTCCACTCGTAAAGGTTAAACACACAGTGGAGCCCCATTGCTTCAATTCTGCCAAAAAGCCACAGGGCTCTTGTGCATGTAGAACTATACAGTATAGTACATGCATAATTGATTTAAGAAGCATTGATCCTAATTGGCTGTGTTGTGTTAAAGTCTCCTCCCTCAGCAACAGGAGGAGTTCTATTTTCTTCTGGTAAATGAAGCTTTGGTGTTGATAGTAGCCAGGGGAAGAGGTGACAAAGGATGTCGTTTGTCACATGTTATTGAACATTGCTATGCAGTCTTTTTGGTCTTCAAGAAGACGTCAAGTCAGCTCTTTCCAGCTGTGGGCTCCACTTGATGTGCACATAATGCATGTGCAGGGAGCGAGAAAGAGGATGAGAGACAAGAGAATTATTGGCATGCAATAATAGCTGAGGAGTATGCAAATAGCCACAGAGATGGTGACACACTTAGTATACCTTGAGGTGGCAAACCAAGACTCCTGCTGGGATTTTCTTTTCTATCCCCTCCTCCTTTTTTGTCAGCACAGCTCCCCATTGTTCGTTCAGACCGCACAGCATGCATGGCCGGCGGTCTTCGCCGACTGGCTCCTCCTTTGTCTTCTCGTATGTAAAAGGTCATGATTTCAAACTCTGATCTCAGGGAACGCTCTGGGATCAGCCTTATCTCCGACCTCCAGGCGCTAGCCTCCCCATAGGCACTGATCCCCAATCTTTCCTTGCTTCCTCAACCCAATCTGTCACACTCAGAGCAAATATGTACAAGCTGCACCACTGACCATCATGCTCCACTTCCAATCACTCAGACAGGCAAGTGATTCCACTCTAGCTGAACACAGAGATATGAGCAGGCGCCATAGACCTTCAGCAACAGGATGTGTTGTTCTGTTGTTCGACTTTGATAAAAGACGCAGGGGCTGCTCGCGCTTCCACCAGCCTGACCAGGCCTATTGTTGAAGGAGAGGGGATTAGATGGTGGAATGGGCATCAAGGGCCGTGCTCTGTTTCTTAACCAGGAGAAGAACAGGGCAGATCTGAGGCCGTGGGAGGACTGGCATTGTGCGTGGACACTGATATTCTGTGTGTGTCTCCATGGCCTTTTCTTTGGATTTACAGATTTGTTGGCGTGTCCATGTTTGCGTGTCAGCATATCCATTATTGTGTGTATACTGTACGGCAGGGGTATTCAATTAAATTTCCAAAAGGTCCAGATTGAGAAAATCTCCTCGTGCAAAGGTCCGGAACATTACAATAATATCTAACTTGCACTATTTATATTTCAAGAAGCCTAGTAGTAACAACGTGTCTGTAGTCAACAACTGTCAAATCAAATAAAGAATGAATTATATTTAAACAATTATTATTCTCAGTTTTCAAATTTAACTGGATGGATTATAAATGATACATAGAAATACATAAATAAATGTTCTTCTCATTTCAAGTAAAATAAGGGCTGGATTAAAGAATAACTGAAAGAAACCTTTTGAAAAATGTGCATCTTAAAATAAAGTACTTCATTTTAGAAAAATCTATTTCACTGATTTGTTCTGCAGTTTTAAATTCAGTTCATTCAGGTGTGAAGTGATGTCAATCAAAAAAAAGTCACAATATTATGTTTTTCTCATCTTCTAACAAGAGAAATTATAGTGTGCAACGACTTTATCTGTGGTTATTAAACCACTTGTTTCAGCTCTATTCCTCTCTGTTAACATCATTGGACAGTGAATGAATGTATTAATATTCTGATCATATTGGGCTCTTAGCTTTATTTTCTACGTCTTCATTTCAGATGTGAGTGGATACGTTTACTCAATATGAGGCATACTGTTTTTAAACTGCCCGTGGTAAGAATTCACCTATAATAGTCTGACCATTCCTGGTTAAAGACTCTGGTCTGACCACTTTTCTCTCTTTGGAGTACGTCTTGTGAATTAACTTCTTGTACACAAGCAACTTATCTCCTGCTGTTCTTACTATTTCCTCGTCTCAGCCCCGTGTGTCACGGTGTGTGAACATCTCACTTGAGTCAGGAAACTTGTCAGAACACCCATATTTGATTGGCTGCGCTGCATCACGTGATGTGATTTACAACGCATTGGTCGGCGTGTTTCCTGCACCGCTGAACAAGTGCCGTAACGGCTGAATAAACAGCGCCGGTTAAAGTATAAACTCACTGTCTGATATGAATAATTCTGAATTATCTATCGGTTTTAGGTCCTGGGTCCGGATGCAACTGCGTCTGGGTCCGGATCCGGACCGCGGTCCGCCAGTTGGGGACCCCTGCTGTACGGTATGCGTGTGGGTGTCTTTGCAGGGCTTATCCCACTTGATCTGAAGCCAGATCCCTGACTTCCCCGTGCCCCTCTCCTCTCTGAGCTCATTCTTATCGTAGCGTAGCCTGCCAGGATAAAGTGGGCCTGTCATGTGGGGGCGGGTGAGCTGCTGTTCACTGTACCTTTTAGTAGTTAAACCTTGAGTAGGCGGTCCATGCTGGCCTACCCTTTAGCTTTGGACCCCATTCCACGGGCCCGTTTGTTTATTTTCTCACCTTATTACTTTATGCAGCAATATATTGTATGAAAGTGATCTAAAAATCAGTTGCTGGCAGGTTTGATGTACTCTTCTGTGATTTCAGTGATAAAATCGTATATGCACAATCGGCTGGAAAATAAATCTAGGTAGAAAATACCTGGATTTATTCTCGAACTTTTCCATTTTCAGCATTGTAATTAAGAAAGAGGTCCTACTTCATCTTGTCTGTGTGAGTGTGATCTGCTCTGAGAACTAAATCAAAGGCTCTCAACTGGAACTTCACTCACTGAAACACAGTCTTCTGTTGCCCCCACTTCTCATGAGATAATGTCACCAAGAGGAATGTATTGCTTGTTTGCTCATGCATGTTCTTGCAAGATTGTGTGTGTGTGTGTGTGTGTGTGTGTGTGTGTGTGTGTGTGTGTGTGTGTGTGTGTGTGTGTGTGTGTGTGTGTGTGTGTGTGTGTGTGTGTGTGTGTGTGTGTGTGTGTGTGTGTGTTTCTTGTTAAACCTGAGAGTGCTGCAGCTTTTACTTGCAATGCTATGAAAAACACAACCTAAAAATGTAGTTTGTCTTCATGATTCTGTGTTGCTGCTGTTTGTGTTTAATTTGATATAATTTACACATTATGTTGTGTATTTGGAAACAATATATAAATAATTGGATTTTACACAAACAGAAAAAACATGTCACCTAATGCTCACAAATTGATTTTCTTTTTCATCGTATTGCTGAAGGCTGACTGTATCTGTGTCTGTTGTAATGTCAGCACTAATACTAAAAGCTGCAGGCCTGTGAACCAGCTTGAACCTACGTGCCAGCCACCTTTGCACTTTGGGTCAAACTCAGCAGGTGAACCTCTGAGTGGCAGCCCGAGAAAGACCCAGTGGCTTAACTTCCACTTAATGCGATCGATGAAACTAACATCTACACAGGCAGCTCGCACACTCAACTTAAAGCCAGCAGCAATAACCATGCACTAATCTGATCACTACTGTATGCGGATGTGGGTGTAGCTCCCTTCGGAGAGTTGGATAAGCACTAGCAGCCTAACTACAGGCATTCACACATGGATTTTGTGACGGGAGTGACCGCTGCAGCGAGTTTATATTAGAGGACTGTATAATTTAGTTTTTCAATAATAGTCCTTTCCTCATCATTTGTAAGCATAACACATTTTTTAGATTGATGACCCAATAAAACAAGACGCATGCAAATGTGTAACGGAAGGAATTACAATATTCACATTATTCTTTTCAGGCGTCTTCCAAGGTTTGCTTGCTTCTCAAATGTTGGAGTCTTCATGAATGCATCTCCAGAGAAGACCTTTTTTTTAAGTATTCCCTATGCACAATGTAAACACCATGTAACAATAGCAAGCAATGACCAAAAAGGAAAGCAAGTTTCATTGTGATGCATTACCAATTCCAAATACGCCTCCACATTCTCCACAAATTGCATGTTTTGTAAAGTGTTTGGTATTATGCCCGGTTTACGCTGACAAAAGTGAAAGCATCATTTGCTGATCAACTCCGCCTTATCCTCCTCTTCATCAAACACAGTCTTTCATCATGTTGTTTTTTTTTGGTCAGATTGCCTCTGGCACCACTTACCTTTTCAGTTGACCTTGTACCCGACTTCTAATGAATCCAGCTCATTTTAGAGGCCATCTGTGATGGAAAGAAAATGTGGTGCTTTACTTCAAATTCAGGTTTCAAATGGTTATGGATGCTCATCCACAGTCCTTACAGTATCTGTTAAAGCAGGGTATTTGAATGCACTACTGTGCTTACATAATTCTGTTCTCACCGATTTGAACATACGCGTACCCCTAAACCATCCTCATGACAGGAGTATTATATTTCACAGAAGAAGAAAAAAATCCATTCATTTTATATGACATTCACATTCTTTATTTTCACATTTGAGCTTAATGAACATCCTAATTCTCTGTGAATGTCAGCCAGAGCTTTTCTTACACGTTCAATCCCGACCGGTGCTACTTCTGTATCGTATGAAAGTTTAATAAGTCACTAAATCCAATTTTCCCTCAACAGTCAATCGTCTCATATCAGCCCCCTGTCACAGAGGCTGTCAGATGAGTCTGTGTCTCCTCTATGACTCCTGCATGTCAGCCTGCCTGCTGTTTTGTCGATCTCGCTGCGGGTTACAGTTTATAATAGTCTCATCCTGAAGAAGGCTGGTCGAAGCCTGCAAATGCACTCAGACCTGAATCTCCACAGTCTGATCACTCAGCTCCATCACATCTTGGCTTTTTGGGTGTTATCTGTCTGTGCGCATGCGTCAGGCGCATGCGAGTTTTGTCCGTGTCCACTCTCAAGCCAGCCTCCTCCCCTTTTCTAACTCACCTTTTCGGCCCCAAAAGAACAGTTGCCATGGTGACCGTACCCGTCGTTTTGGTGGGAGGGGATACTCACCTTTTCGGCCCCAAAAGAACAGTTGCCATGGTGACCGTACCCGTCGTTTTGGTGGGAGGGGATCTTAGTCAAAGCCTCACAGCGATCCTGAGCAACCTCTCACCCGCTCCATTCTTCCTTTTCCTGCAGGAAAATATAGCCTACCCTTCACAACCACTGAAAGGCTTTCTAAAAAGAAAAAAAAAGAATAATAATTGATACTCCCACTGCTGTGCCTCAGTTGAAGCTTGCAACTTGTTACAAATAGAACAATGAACGACGCGTCTTTGTTTCTGCAGCTCATACTGAGGCTGATTCTCTGTGAAAAACAAGCAAAAGTGATATTCACAGCCCATCTTTTCACCAACACACAAAAGCCTGTTATTCATGATGACAGTCAGTTATTCCTTCGAGTCTTTCCCCCTGTGCTACAGAGGCTACTCTTCTGTACCACTCCTCACTGCGCTGAGCAGCAGCATTAAGTCCTTTGTACTGTACATCCAGTAGTGGAAACTTGTTTTTTTTTTATCTCTGCACACTAAATAGGATGCCGGTCCGCTCTGCTCAGTATAAAGACTGGAAGCAGGGGGAACCAGCTGGCCTGCACTGCAATGATTATCACATTTTATGGTCCTAACGAGGAAGAAAAAAGCATGTTTTGGTTTTACATGGATTATGTGCTGGACTATTTCTTGGCCAGGTTGCAGTGACCTCAGTGAGTCTCAGGTGGTTGTCTGGCAAACTCACAGTGATGATAAGACACGGTGAAGTCGCTGCACCCAGGAAAGAATAAGTCCAGCGCAGAACACCCCACAACGGGTCATACGGACATGAGAGTGGTATCGATCTTGTAATCTAACTTTTGGCATATGTCCCATAATGTCAAAACTATTCCTTTATTGAATTTGACTTCTGTGTCAAAACCCACCTCTTTTAGAGTTTTAAGAAAACACCAAGCACATACATACTGTACTGTATATGCTTAAGTTCACAGATACACGTACAGTATGTCAACTCAATTTATGGACTTCCAAATGCTGCACCACACATAAAAGATGAGAACCAAATATTGTCAACATTCCTAAATATTAGGAATTAAGTATGACACTCGTATGCCTGTCCCAAGCCTAAGGATATCATCGTTATAGTCAAGCAATAATCTGTATCGTGAACGTTTTGCACCCATGTGATATTCACACTCAGCACTCGGCTATCAGGTCGCCCAGTCCAACATCTTGTTATTACAAGTACCGGTACCTACTGTTGTACTACTCACTTCATTTATCAGCTGCACTGCACTACTTTTTGACCCCATCCTTGCTCTCTGTTATTTTATAGTCAACGTCTAACCTTTTCGCAATAGCTGCTCCTTGAAAGTATCAGGCAGTTGTCTTCCTTTCACCTGCCCTTCAACGTTCCTGTGCTGTCCTTCCCATCTATCCCTTGACTCTTCTCCTCCTCCTCCTCCTCCTCCTCCTCCTCCTCCTCCTCCTCCTCCTCCTCCTCCTCCTCCTCCTCCTCCGTGGATGTTGTCCAGATGCTGGAATCATTCATTAACTCTAGCCCATCTCCCCTTTACTCTAAAAGCAGCCCACAGTAAGCTGTGACTGAGTGTTATGGGGGCTCTGATAGTGGCGAGCAATGGAGCGGACAAGTTATTACAGGACAGGCAAATAGAGTCCCGATGAAGCATGAAAACATGCCTTCCCCAAAGTGCCACTCAAACACACAGAGATATACAGACAGACAGAAGGACAGAGTTGGAGACAGATACAGTCTTACACAACTATACAGGCTCAACTGCAGGAAACCATGAAGACATAAACACGTCTTAAATGAGAAGAAAAGACAGGCAGGCTTATGGAGTACCACACACACACACACACACACACACACACACACAGCCTGTCCAATAATTCCTTCCATCTCTGTGCATGCTAACGAGAACAGACATATAGTACATGATGGGGCACAGGAACAGGGTGACAGCACGGACATGAATATTAATACTGGGATGTCAAAGGGATCTGGAACAGTCCTGTCGCAGAGCAGTTAACATGCTTTGCTTCCTGGCGTGGCGTGGCTTGGCAGGGCAGCTTTCAATCAATCAATCTTTTATGTCCCACCAAGGGGAAGTGTGTTGGTTTGTAAAAACAATAACACAGAACAGAGGACAACGAGGGTAATCGCACGCTAAAGTGAAGGGCACAAACCCTAAGATCTCAAGAGAGGAGAGAGAGAGAGGAGAGAGAGAGAGAGAGAGAGAGAGAGAGAGAGAGAGAGAGAGAGAGAGAGAGAGAGAGAGAGAGAGAGAGAGAGAGAGAGAGAGAGAGAGAGAGAGAGAGAGAGAGAGAGAGAGAGAGAGAGAGAGAGAGAGAGAGAGAGAGAGAGAGAGAGAGAGAGAGAGAGAGAGAGAGAGAGAGAGAGAGAGAGAGAGAGAGAGAGAGAGAGAGGTGAAAACGCTTATTTTGAGAATTAATACTCTTTAAAGTTCTACAACCAGTGTCTCATTTTCTAAAATCCAATTGTGTTGATAGCTCTCGCTCTTTTTTAAATGCAGGCAGCATGAAATGATGGCATGTACACAGTTTCTCCAAATGTTTGTGCAGGTCAGAGTGATAAAGTGTGTCAAGCAGCAACCAACGTTCTTTCATTGAGGACATTGGACCTTTGCAGACTTTGGTCTAACATGCAGTGAGAACGTCGAGTGATTCCAGGTTTCTGCTAGTTGAAATATACCCCGAGTGTGTTTCACAGCTTCTTAGCAAGGATGCCATTTATCAGTGTTGCCTGAGGGGATATGTCTCATCTGTAAGGTACAGCACACAAACAAACCTCATGAATCTCAACTGCAATAGTGAAAAACGTGAGCTGGGAGGCGCACTGGAATTAACGTTTGATCTGTATCTGGGTTTCTTATCTAGATAAAGAAGGTCGTATGTTAATGGAGGGTGATAATGCACACAAAGACCACCTCTGGAGTTGAGCTGGCTTGCAGAGCGATTGGATGTTATTGGACAGTGTCTGCTCGTGAGTTTGAAATACAACCACTTCAGGCTCTGCTCGGCTGCGAGCCAAGTTGATGTACCAATAAAGGACAATTCTCATCCCCAAAGTCGACGAGAAAACTTTGAAACATTCACAGTTGCTGCAAAACGCAATTGATGCAGACAAACTTGTGGTTTTCAGATGCCTCCTGTAGAGAGAGTAAAGGTATAGTAACCTCACCTGCATGTTTGTTGTTGGCTATATGAACCTCGCCACCAACTCGCCTGCTTAGCATAACAAATGTGACCAAACTGCAATGCTTCCAATTATTGGGAGTAAATGCAATGAAGGCATATTCCAGATGCAGACTTAAATTTAATAGCATGTGTAAATTGAGTTAGAAAGACGGTAAAAGCTGGATCATTTCAGTTTTATAATCCTTTTAAGCAAAGTTTATTGCGGCCCGTAGCCACCACATTCACTTTTAAGAGTTTGTTTTTCACCCTCTAGATTCCTCTCAGCTGGTTGTGTCTGAAGTGAGTCGATGCATGAGTGCACCAAACAACCCACAAGTTGCTGTTTGTAGTTTCACCACCGTTTTTTTCTTTCGGGGTTTCTCCACCATGTGTCATGGGTATAGTTAGCTCACTCTGGACTACGATGAAAGGATTTCTGGGATTTTGTTTGTATTGCCGTTTTTGCTCGTGTGAGCATCTGAAAGCAGCGTGTGTGTGAATGTGTGGGTGCGTCGATGTGTTTGAACTTCTTTTCCCCTTTCCTGATGAACTTACTGTATGGTATGGATGTGCCTGGTTGGCGTGCACACTGTATGTGGGGACGCTATAATTGCACGTGGTTGCATCTTTTTGAGGGTGTTTGAAGCCAGATGGCGTGCCCCCCCCCCCCCCCCCCCCCAACACACCCCTCAACCCAATGCACACCCTCCCGCTGTTCTGGATGCCCGCCCACTACTAACGGACAGAGTGTGAATGTGGGTGTATGTGTGCATGTTGCCAAGTAAACATGAGAGCTGTCTGCCCCCTAGTGGTGTCATCGTTCTCTTCTCGTCACATACTGGTATACTGGTCTTAATGCGCTGACAAGTCTGTCACTGGTTCTGCACCTCATTTTGTCAGCCTGTCGTTGTGGGCGTAACTGTGGCGCTAACGAGCTGCCAAATGAGGCAGAAGCCCCACACACCTGTAATTAGCGTCAGACAAAGTGAGTGCAATAACGGAAAGCACCTCTGTGACCAACCTCAATCAGCTGGAAACAGTCGCACTCTGCACGCAAGCAAATCCTGGAATGCTAAGAGGATGATTTCCCCCCCCCACACACACACACACACACTTTGGACTCTTTTTAAAGATGGCACTTTGTGAATGTGAAATGAGTCTTCAGTGCATAGGGAAAGTACAGCTTATCTGTGCCCTATCTTTTCCCTCAGGAATGAGCCAGAGGGGGGGAATATCCCCATTTATTCAGAGGCGCTTTAAGTGTGGCAATTAAGATATGTGGAGTCTTTTATTAGCCCGATTTCTTTTCATGTTGCTCTGCTCATTCATCTTTGGATGAGCGTATTCTGACAGTTGTTAGTTAGCATATTCAGTGGCAGGTAGCCAATCAGGATAGAACACATTTCTCTATTAAAAAAAACAACTTGTAACTCGGCAACCTAACGACATGTCTGCTGTTGATCTGCAGCATAGTTTGATTAAAGACAGACAAAGGAGTGCTTCAGAGCTGGTTTTAATCACTGCATGCTCAATAGGCTATTGTGCACCGGCATGGGCCTTCACTTTGCTTCAGTAGCTGCATACAAGCCCACGATGTGTGGGCGTGTATATTCTGTCTCATCTTGTTCTGTAGCACCTCTCAATGGATTTCTGTTTTTATTTAATTTCAACGAAGACATATTTTGATGTGAAGGCTTATTGCTCATGGGCTGTGTTACAGTTTAATGGAAATCTCTTTATTCTTAGAAGTGGTGCTCCACAGTAGTATCTACTGGTAAAACAAATGTATGATTACACACAGTTGTGTTCTTAGAGAGAATAATTCTGATTTTAAAATGCGGACAGTATCATGATGAATAAGAATCCGATGTTACTTACATTTTGAAGCTTATCACCAAATAATGAATTTACTGGTGCCAAAAGAAACTGGATTTTAGATATTTAATATTTAAGAGTTAAAAGAAAAACCTTATGGGAGTACCATTGTATACTGCTATGTATAATACATTCCCATATATATATATATACACAAGGCCAAGCCAATTTATCCGTTGGTATATCCCTGAAAAACCCAGTGCTAGTTTTCAAACAAAAGAAGGAGAAAAAAAGGAAACCATCTCAGAAAATGAGGCTTGTTAGGCTGGTTTAGAAAGCACAACGATGTACAGTAGAAGAGAGCAACGCTAAAAGGGATCCAGGCAAAAAGTGTACCGTCCCGGTACTGAAGGGCTACAGCAGGGGGTCTGTGTGACTCTGTCTCTTATAATAGATTTAAAGCTAGTTTGGAGCAGCGTGTGTGCAGTTAAATTTCCTCAGTCTGTGGTAGAGGAGATGAGATGTGTGCGCATGAAACTCAAAAAGACACTATATACCCATTTCTCCACTCCTTCCCTTTGGATATGTCTACATCTGTTTCTACATCTGACCTCTTTCAACTCCTCTCCTCTGTCCACTGTTGTGCTGGGTCTGTGACCCCTCCATGTCCCTATAATACTCTCCTCTCGTACAGGGATGATGTGACTGATGCAGGCGGGAGATAATGAAATGCAAGAAAAAGAGAGTGAGAGACTATTGGAGGGAGAAAGGGCAGTGAAGAAGAAACAAGGCTGGAGAGTGTAAAGGGAAAGAAAGAGAAGGCGGAGAAAGATTTGAAAATCGAGAGTTGACAGGTTTTTGCGGTTGATAAGCATTCCATTGAGTGCATAATCCCAGTTTAGTATAGTGGTATATCCTAAAAGCAGGGCACATGTCATCGCCATGACAGTAAATTATCAACAACAAGGGAGTCGAGCAGAATAACAGGTGCAGAAGAGAGGACGGAGCAATGGAAGCTGAGGGGCTGGAAGAGGGAGGCATTAGGGGGGGGGAGCCAACAGCACAGGAGTGGCAAGGGGGAGGGGAGAGATGTGGGGAGAAGGCACTCTGATGTAATTAAAGTGGCTGAGTTGAGAGGCTGCACCTTGCCACCCTCCCCAAGCCTCCACATATGGAAGGTTTATGAGTTTATGAATAGAGTATAGAAGCACTGTTATAGGTGCCAATGTCACCGGGGGAGCTGCAGCGTAGGGTTATTTATGTGGACCATAAGTACAGCTACTATATGAAGCTCCACTCAGAAACGGAGTATGAAACCATTTATCTATTAGCTAACACAACCATTTATCGTTACGTTTAGCTATTTCAACCATTACCATTAGTCAAGCTTCATTAGCCCTTTTATGCTGATAGCTAACTATTTTAACCATGTACAGGGCGTCCAACTCCACACATTGACCATGAGATTCATGCAATTGACCCTTGCTTGCACATTCAGTTTCTCATGCAGTGAAAAACAAATCTATAACTGATAACATATATATATCTATCTATAATTAGATACATAGATACAACACATGCATTTTAATGTTTAATATAAATAACTGATTTGAAATAATATGACAGCAGGATGAACAATATGATCCATATTATCGAGGACATTAAAACCGGCAACAAGCTCTAGCTGCTGCTTAAAAATGAAAATAAAACAAAACCTTAAACATACAGACAAGTACAGGCTAATTACCACTCACTGTGTGCTGTTTAATTCGAACTGTTATTATCGATGCATCATGTGTCAGATGTCCATTCTGTCTGTCCTCAGACTCAGCAGCTGTCAGTATACTTTGTCTGCACAGTGTTTGTTTCCTATCTCTTATTCTCCACAAGTTGCTGCTCTGTGCTCACAAGTGGACACTGCTGGCTCTATTTGCATGAACCCAGCAGCACGGCCAGATCGCAGTGAAGTGCGCCCCGCCAAGTGCCAAGAAACTGTAGAATAATGAATCGAAATGGCACGTTTGATGTGCATATAAGCACGAGGGGTTCTGTGGTTATATCACAACGATCTGATGCTGGTTGCACAACACATAACCAGCGGGTCTGCCGTGCGTAATTGTATCCCGAGAGTGACATTATTTCTCCAGTTGGAGAATGCAGATGGAATGGATACCCTCTGCCTTCATACGGCTGTAAAGAGAGTCGCCAGAGTAAAAGAAAGGCCTTCTGTATTGTGCTACTAACTGTCATGACAAACAGACACTTATTCTGTCATTAATGCCTTAACCGCTAGTTGAAAAATCTGCATTGTCATGTGAAATAAAGTTATTGTTGCTGTTACAATTAACCAAATTAGAGATATTACCAGACTAATGCTAATTCATGCAGCTATAACAGCAAGCGCCACCAGAGGAATCCATGTCATCAAATGGAAATTATGGAAAAGCATCGTAAGCCACCAAACAGAATTAAGCGATTTAGCAGACAAGACTCATTTGACTGAAAGAAATGAACTTTGCTGATCGACGATATTTACCAATTGCCCATTTAGCAGGATGCTGCATTTAAGGATGTTTTCACAGTTGGCCGGTTTCAGCTTTTTAAGTGAAATTCAGCATAATTTGGCTTTAATGTCTGGAGGTTGTTAAGCTGATCAACCATACATATTCATCATCAACTTGTATCCTGACAGTAATGTGTATTGCTGGTCCTTCATACAAGACTTGCAAGAAATTGAATGAGCTAAAAGGACATCTTCCTTCTAGGGCTTTCTGGACAAAAGAAATTCTTAGTTGACTAACACTCAAACGATTTTGTCATTGATTGGTTGATCTAGTTGACAGATCTGTACAACTAAGTTTCTCCACAAAGAACCACACAAAAGCACCATTTTAAATCGTGTGTATTAGAGATGTGGTCCTAAATTTCCTGGAAATAAGTCATTCAGTATGAAAAAAGCTTAAAAAATGACTAATCGACCTGAGAAATCTGAGTCGACTTAGACCAAAACAACGTATTAGTCGACTAAGAGGGGACAGCCCTACTTCCTTCCTCCTACTTTCAACAGTGTCCAGGCAGCTTTGCTATTGGTCAACAGCACAAATGTAGCCTACCTCAGCCTTTCATGTCAGATTTGATTTGACAAGACAAGACAGAAATGTTCAACTTTGATCATGACACCTCCATCAAACGACTGAGGTACAAAGTAGGCACTATGACTACATGTAGTGTGAGCACAGTACAAGTTTGAAAGCCAGTACAATGCAAAGTTAAACTTAATATTTGTCAGTCAAATGATTATTGATTTTCATCTTAAAAAGGGAATGGGGGGAAAAAACATTTATTCATAGAATTTAAAATAAAAATATTGAATCATAGGTGAGAGTTTGTGGCTGTCCCATGTTTCCTTTTGAAGTACCTTAAAGACAACATCTCAGCTATCCAGGACTTTGATGTGTGAATCCATACTTCAGAGAAATTCAATTTCTGCCATCAAAGGACATGAAGTGTGCATGTGTCCGTGAGGTACCGGTGTGTGATTCTGAATCAGAATTAGCATTCACCTATCTTTGAATGTGGCGATCACACCTTTCTTTGAGCCGTAACTGCAACTAACGGCTCAAAATGGTCTGAAACACAGAACGTGGGACTCAATCACACTCACAGCGGGGGGGGGGGGGGGGGGGGGGCAGACACACACACAGGACAGAAACGAAGCTTGCTTCAGTCTCTTTTTCTCTCTGCCCTTTCATCTCCTGTGTGATTTGAAACAGCCTTTCGCTTATCGCTAATGTTCCGAATTGGCTCCCATTGTTAATGTTGCAGCATTATGACGTCCTTTTGTGTGTTTCTCTCTGCTCCCAGAGGACTGCACTGAAACCTGATAGGCAGCATGGGGTGGCAGCGGAGTGATCCCTTTTTATTTGTGCTTGTTTTACTAAGTAATTATGGAAATCATTTTCTTTTGTTTTGGCCTTTCTCTGCTGAGAGTCCAGTTCATAATTAATTGGTAGCGTCAACGACTGGCCAATTTTAAATCACAAGGGAGGGGGCGAGGGGGCTTGTTTTATTGGCTGGGGTGGAGCATCTGAATTAGATTAGATTTAATTAAGGCACGGGGCCTCTGACTACACACTACATGAATAGGAAGTATGCCAGGCTGGTTGTTGTTGGGAATTCAACAGCATGTGAGCACACAGACACAAACGCACACTGCTGAAGACTCCCTCAGGCCTTCAAGGTCAGGTAGACAGAGGAAACATGCAGCATGGTGTCTGGAAGAACACGACGACAAGTTTTAGAAAAACTCATCCTCTAATGATGGCTTGCTGCTTTGTCCAGAAACAGCTCTGACAAATATTGAGCTTTGATAGTTTCTCCAACCCTTAATGGTTCTTAAAAGAAGTTTGACATTTTGGTAAATCTTGTAGAGAAGAGAAATAAACTTGGCATAAAGACTGGAAACAGGTGGAAACAGCTAGAAACAGCTAGCCTTGATCTGTCAGATGGTAACTGAATAAAGTTCACCAACTTCCACATTATATCTTGTTTTTTTTCTTCACAAACAACTGACATAAAGAGGGCACATTGCAGCAAAGCTAGGTTTATGCTTGCCCTAGTGAGGCCAGCGTGAGGTGTGCGCGCCAGAAAATGACATCATCGCGGCTTGCGCGTCGAGTGCGAAGGCTCCACAAGGGGTCGCGGCGCTTGATCATGCACCTCTGAATTTGTGTAAGTAGGCGCTCGCTGTGTGGCGCTCTGAGCTTTTCAGACATGACTGTCACAAATAGTTCACCGATCAAAGCACTATTAACATGGCAGAGAAAATCCAACTGTTTACAGGATATTCAACCTTTGATTCATTAAATGCATTTAGTACTTGACTTCTTTGTATAAAGGCAATTAAAGTAGTCCATGAATATGAGATACGAGTTTACAGTTAATCACAATTGCTTCTCGGCATTGTGGAGGTTGGTTTAGGGCGTTTTCCCGGTAACACTTCTTGCTTCTTCACTGTACATTTTGTTTGTACACCCTCTGGTGTTTCGGAGAATGCTGCTACGAACACTGCGCTGAGCATAAATGCCTTTGTGCATGCTCGAAGCTAGCGTGCCATCTATGGAGGCTCGTGCCAACGGTGCCATGTGCGAGTGTAAAAAAACAAAAAAGTGAACAGGGCGTATATGCCTGACTATTTCTTGGAAAGGCACAGCCACTGCGCCCGGCAAAGAAATAGTCTGGTACGTAACCCAGAGGAAGCTGAAACCTCGACCTGTTCTTTTGAGGTATTTTTGTACAGATTGAACAAACAAAGCCAAGCTATCTGTTTCCTTGTGTCTTGTTTACAGTCTGTATGCAAAGTTAAGCCATCTGGCTGCTGGCTGTAGCTTCATGTATACTGTATACTGTACAGGGTGGTAAGTTGTTTCCAGGCAAGACAGCGTATTTTCCAAAATGTGAAACTATTCGTTTAAGTGCACATTGTGACCTCTATCAATGCATGCTTTGAATTCCAGTACATATAAAGAGATATTACATAATCTACTTGGAACCAGTAAGTGGAGTTCCCTTTAGTCAGTATAGCTTTGTGAACCATTACAGGGTCACATTGGTTGACTCTTTGTGGAGCTCTGCACGTTTAATTTCATTCTCCCTGTAGTGCTAGCTTGTACGTGTTTGGAGAATCTCTTACCGTGTGCTAAACGCAATATTCCCCCAAGCGCCTGTAAATCTATATAAGCCAGGAGTACTTCAAAAAGCTCCAAATGGACTGGCCTTCTTTGCAGTTTCAAGGGATGTAATCCTTACAGATGGAAGCATTTTCAGACTATTGATTCAACCTTGAGATATCTCGCAATGGTCATTTCCTGGCAAGCTTTCTCGGCAATAACCTCAACGGACTGCATGATGGCTAATGAATAGAGATGCGAGTCATTGTATATTAGGCGTTAATGCACACAGTCTGTTAAGCTGCAACACAGAAACCTAGAACACAGAGCATACAAAGTACTCCAAAGGGCGGTTTGAACGTTTTTAGGAGGCACGTGGATGTTTGATGTTTACAGGCCCCAAAGGCAAAAGTGTAATTTGAACTGAAACAGCAACTGTAAAATACTTTTATGTCGCTCATTCCTCATTAGCACAGCCTTCCTGCAGCTCCGTAATAAATAGGATTCCTTCCATTCTCCCTGCCTCTCTCCTTAGTTCAACAGTACTGTCTGCCGGTACGCAGCAGAAACGCCATTTACATGAGCCTCACCCCGAGTGGCTGATTTAAATTCTCACTCTGTAATATCAGTCAGCGGAAAGGTTTAAGTGCTATTCCCTCATCCCATCTGAAATAATAATAAGCTGCAGTGCTCGTGGCATTGTAGTACTCCCTTTCCTCATTTCAGGCAGAGTTGACTGCTCTGCTTTTCTTGCCACTGGCCAGGGCTCTCTCTCATCGCGAACGTAAAGTTCCCTGGATTCCCAGGTAGCTCGCTGACTCCCTGTTTCCCTGCGACAAACATGGTAATGTGTGACGTCCCCCCTGGTGCCTCCTCTCATCTTCAATGCTGAGCAACTCGTGTCGGGTTTCATCCAAAATCGCTGTTTTGCCCTCACGAAGAATGATTCAGCCTCTCTTTTCTTTCTCTTTCTTTTTAAGATAAAGAGTGAGGTCCCTGCTCGTGAACTGTGGGCTCAAAACTAGCCTCTGCACAGAACACGCTACGCTTTTTGTTCCCTTGGTCTCTAAAAGCTCTTGGGGAGAGTCTGACTGCTGTTATGCTTATTATGTAGCACTCTCATCTCCAAGAGAGGCCGCCCCTATTGAATCACACAGAACACATTTTAGAATGAACCTGAATTCACTGCTTTATATTCATGCCAGTCTTCCTCACTCCCTTCTCCATTCCCCGGGCTCTTCAACTCCACCACTCATCCTCCTGTATCCTCAACTATTCTTCATCCTTATTTCCTCCATTCCTCTCTTTGTCTCTCCTGCCACCGCTCATCCTCCCTCTTCCCCCAACCTCCTACATCATCCATCCTCAATTTGCCCTTCCCTCTCCCCCACAGAAGCTCCGGGACAGGACTTTGTGACACTGGACTATCGTCTGCGCTACTACCCCAGCATCACCTATGCCGTCATTGGCAGCGCAGTTATCTTTGTCCTGGTGGTGGCGTTGCTGGCCCTGGTACTCCATCACCAGAGGAAGCGGAGCGTCCTGCTGCCCAGAGGCGTAAGAGGAAGCTCGCACCACCACCACCACCACCAGCCCCTGCTGCTCTCCCGTCTGGTCATTTTGGACCGGGGCCACGTCCATCCCGGAGGTCCCGGTCTTTCCCCTGGCTCGCCTACCGCAGGGGGCCAGTATAGCTCGACTCCTCAAACACTGCAGCTGCTGTCTGGGACCCTGTATCCCTCTGGACTCTCCATGGACTCACCTCCATCATACTCACAAGCTGTCCTGGATGTCAGGTGAAAGCAATGATGATTCTAACAGCTGTATGGAAGTTTATAAACTTTTGACTGTATCCATGAAGCTAAAATAGCATTAAAGCAGAAGTAGTGGCGTTAAACGTTGTCTCTCTAGCTAAGTCTTATCTAATTAAGTGTATCATTTTAATTCAACATAATGAAACTAATTTGATTTACTAGTAAGTAAGTCAATTTTCATCTCCACAGACTAAATCAGTTGTAAAGGATGCTATCTGAAATATCTGTCAGCATCTGTCTCAGTGGTGCTTTTATGTGACTCTCAATCAAGTCACCCCTTACTCGTCTGGTTACTCATTTACTAATATATATTATTCATTTAATTATATCAAATAAATGATTGTATATATAAATATAAATTACTCAAATATACACAGAAATGTAGTGAAGTGACGTAGAGAAGGACATTCTGATTATCAGCACAGTATGACTGAAGGCGTGTACATCCAGAACTTTGGCTGGATGCTGGTCCCAGTCAAAAATATGTATTGTACAGTCCTTTGAAATCACATTTTTCTGTTTTTCTCCCCTAGTCGGCCTCCCTGGTTTGATCTCCCTCCTCCTCCATACCTCTCAGATGGGGAGCTTCCATCAGAGTGCGAGCTGCCTCAATATGAGGGCCCTCAAGACCCTTTGAGCTACCCCAGAGCACATCCCTCTGCACCCTCCACAACCAGAACTGTAGCCTCAGGCACGCAGCCGAGTCTGAGCTCCAGAGAGGAGTCGGACCAGCTGTAGCCTCTCTCTTGATAGAACTAGTCAGAAATCAGAGACTGCAGGACTGAAGGACCAAGCTGCAGGGCCACAAGACCAGGACAGCCCACAGCAGAGACCTGCTGAGGAATCAACAAGGATTAAGAAACTGTACCCTAAAAAGTGTCCTTAACTTGCTGTGCCCACACATCGGCTTACTGAAGCACTGGACTGAGACGAGCTGGTCCTGCTGGACTGATCTAGTATGTTGGCTCCCCCTGCTGAGTCCATGGTTGCACTACATCCAAATCAGTTACACATCCATTGGATACTTCACATCTACAGTGTTTCCTGTAGTGGGCTTTATAAGAGATTTTAGTTGTGTTCAATATTAAATATCTAAATTCTAGATAAAGTCTATACTGTTGAGGAGTACGGCTAGATTTGATGATTTGCTGTACTTCATCATTTGGCAATGACATGTTTGAAGTGTTTCCACAAAATATTTCTAGATGAGCAGTGGAGGTCTTTTTTAGAAAATATTTTCAACAATACTGTATGTCTTGTTTTCATTTGGTTAAATTCAAGGTAAAATGTGAAAAGGACCATTGAGATATATTGAAATAATGTAGTGGAGTAGAAATTAAACTCACTTGGTCAGCATATATCCTTACCAAGTGAGTTGCTTACATCATTCCTCTGAGCAGAGAGTCCCGTCTCTTTTCTACCAACTGTTACATTTCTGTTTGAAGACCAATTGTGTTTTCATGGAGACACAAAAACGAAATGTTGTTTATTTTGTTGATGCCTTATTGTGGGCCAGTTTGGCCCCATAGTCACTTTGTATGTGATTAGTTTTTGGGCACAAATATTAATTTAAGAATATCATCTCTTAGATCAGATTGTTCAAACTTTGCTTGCGATTTTTGTATGTATATAACTCTGTGTCATTTTGGAGAATCATCCTCGGTACACAATGACTATCAAATCCATATCTGAAGGATCTGTGTTTATACATTTGATAATTGTCTTTTTTCCTTCATTTCAAAGTGTTCAACACTGTAAATAGGAGGTGGGGCAAGTAAAGAAATCTATTTAAAAATAGAGTTTAAAGTGAGACATGTGTATTGTAGTTGTGCTTTGGATCTTTCTTTTACTCTAGAGCCAGAAGTAATAATGCAGGCACAATAAATTCAATAAAACCAAAGATAATAATTATTAACTTTAGCCCAAGGATATTGTGTCACAACTGTCTGTACCTTTATTATATTAAAATGTACAACGGCGTATTGAGTAAAAACAGAATTCATGTTATTTGCTGTATTACTGGAAGCCATTTCTCAGGACAAAATGTATGCAAGTCTGTCTGTTCTGTTGTTTATATCTCGGTTTTAAGGAATGTTGAAGATCAAATTCCCTTTTTTCTGATTTGATCTCATGGGGTTGACTTTTGACACATTTGAGTGCCCATCATGATCTTTTTATCCCCGATATTCTGTATATTGAAAGTAATATAAAATTCTGACTCGGATCTTGTGTGTAGCTAGTATTACATTTTCCCAACAATTTAATATGAATATTGCTAAATCTGAAGCTTTACTTGTCAGTCTGCGCCCCAGACAGGCAGCCCTTATATCACAGATCCCCAAATAATAAAGATTTAGGAGCAGGAATGCTATCGGAGTCGACAATGTGGTTGGAGAAAATGCAAGCGTTCAGATCTCTTACTCAAGAAAAAGTACCATTCCACAATGTAAAAATACTCTTCTAAAATATATTAACTCTGGGTCTTGGAATGAAACAATGTGGTTACAAGCCAACATTAAAGTACCACTTGTCTGAACTTCAACAATGCATTTTATTTTATAATCTTATAATATATAAAAGTATTAGTTGTTATAATTTAAAGTAATTGTAGTTGAGTAATATGTATAATATTTCCCTCTGAGGAGTACAAGCACGAAGTAGTATAAACTACATATTCAAAACACAGATTAAATGAATGGATAACCAATCACAGAAGACAAAGATTCTAATACTGTTCATGATGGATTACAAAGCTTCTGAAATAAACACAATCGCATTGTAGCCCTAATTGGAAAGCTACAACAGTGATGGAGCAGGGTGAAGTGAGTTTGATCACGTGGTGATGTTTTTTTATTGCGGCTCTGTTCTCCTGAAAATGCTGGCAGAGCAGCTGAAGAAACACAGGGAGGCTGATCAGAAGCAGCTCAGCCGTCTCTGTCTCTCCGACATGAGATCCAAGACAAGCGGAGGATGCTGGAGGAACTCATTGGAAGGAAACACCAGTAAAGCAAGATATTACCTTGATACTTTGATTATCAGTAAGTATAGTATGACATGCAATTACGTAATATAGTATGTAATAAAATGTGAAAAAAATCTCATAGTATAGTGTGACATAAAACATGTCAAAACAAATTATGAACAAAACTATGCCATGGGTTATGTCTTAACATAGTATGCCATAAAAGATATCAATATCATCGTATAGAATGCCAGAAAAATTAAATAAATAGTATGACATAAAATATTTTTTAAAAAGTCATAGTATAGTAGGCCTATGCCATAACAATGACATAGCATATATAGTAAATACAAATCATAGAATTGTCAAAAAAGTCAAAAAAAAATAATATAGTATGCCACAAAATGATTCAACAAAAATGTCATAGTATAATATGTCACGGAAATAACATAAAACAAGTCATAGTATAGTATCTAATACATTGTTTACTGATATAGCATGCCATAAAAAAATCATAAAAAGTCATAGTATCTTATGACATAAAGTGTCCAAAGAATTAAAAATAACAAACTGTAATATAACATAAAAAAAAATCATAAAACACATCATAGTATAGTATGTCAAAAATGGTATGCCACAAAAAATTCTTAAACATGTCACAATAAATGGAATGAGAACAGTCATAGCTAGGGTTGGGCGATATGAAATTCTCCTGTTGACGATATTTCTTTAAGGAAAACACTATATCAGATTATTGTCCCCAAAAAAAGCTGAAGATATAGAATCAGGGCTCTCAAACTCAAGGCCCGCGGGCCGAATGCGGCCCGCCACGTCATTTTATGTGGCCCGCGAATCCGCCAGCAAAAAAAAAAATGTATAAAAAAATTAAAAGTTAGACTTGATAATAAATATATCCCCATAGTCGAAATTATGAGATAGAAAGTCGAAGTTATGATAGAAAGTCAAAATTATGAGATACTTAAACACACAGTCACAGAAGCACCGGTGTGCAGAATCTGGTTGGTGCATGCCCCCAATCAGCTGATAGAGTAATTACAAGGAGAGGAGAGACAGAGATTATGCGTGAGTGTCTTCCTGACTGAACTTGCGCTTGAGCTACATAGAAATAGTATAGTATGTAATAAGAACATCATTAAATATGTCATACTATAGTATGCAAAAAAATACATAGCCTTAAAATGTCATAGTGTAGATGCCAAACAATAATGTAGTACAGTATGCCACAGAAAACAGTATAAATAAGTCTTACTATAGAATAGCATGAAAATGTGATGTCATGCCAAATAAGTAATAATATAGTGTGCCACATACAAATTTGTATGCCATAACAACTTCTTCAAATTGTTTGAAGTATTATATGTCCTAAAAAATGTCATACAAAATCTTAGCCATAAAAATGTCATAGTATATTATTAAATGAAAATGTCATACAATTATCAGTATAGTTTGCCATAAAAATGTCATAAAAACATATCATAGTAAATGTCAAATAACATTGTGCCCATAAAATTATCATAACTTTTATGCCATGAAAATCAATAAAAAATGTCATAGTATAATATGCCATAGAAAATGTAATACTATACCATAGAAATGTCATAAAACCATATTATAGTACAGTCTGCCATACATTTCATAAAAACAGCAAAGTATGCCATAGAAAATATATAATATGTTATATGATTGAGGTTGGAGGTTCGATTCCCGACAGAATCGACCTGCACAGTAACAGATGTTGACTGTGCAGTGTTTGTTTGCCCCAACTCCTGCAGGTGGGCGGTACGTTGAATCAGGATACCCCTCGCTCCAGTAAGGTTTCTCGTTTGTCACTCCTTTTGTGTACAGTCTGTCAACTGTTGCCAGGTTTCTTGTTAGTCCACAGACTTCTTCTGGCTCTAGTTTTAGGCGGAATTTCCTTCAGAGAAGACTGAGTACGGATGAAACTTAAAGACTCCAAAGTGTGAAAGTCTCCCCAGTTTCTAAGAAGGGGAATAAACACAAAAGATTATCTTTTTGTTGTTGTTTGAATTAATAAAAGTGACAACTCGGATCCTGTCCTGACTTGATATCATATTACAATAGAATAGAATAATTGTAGCCACAAAACTCTGACCTGAAATAGGCAAATTGATGCATTATTGCTCAATTTTGCATCCACTTGTTAAGAAACAATTCCTCTGACCAACAAAAAAGTTCAATAAAAAACTTCATTATATTTTCCATCACATATATGAAATGATTAACATTCAAATAATAAACTCACTATAATGCATGCTCAGTAATGAAATAATATAACTTAATATTAACTCTTTGAATTATCTGAACCAACGTCCTAACGTTTGTACTTATACCTTTATTGTGGTATTTTTACTTGTCTTGTTTGTCATTTGATATCAAAAACACTGGCACACAATGTTACATGTCATCTACATGTTATGCACAGTGGTTGTGTTTAGTGTCCATAAACTGCTCAAAACAGGCTGAGGAGCTGGGGAACAAGACCAGATAGACGACTCTGAGAGTGTCATCTTTATCAATTTGTAACAGGTACACACACACACACTCACACACGCTTTTACTTACAGTATGTGCATACGTAATTTTGGTTAGTGGCAAGTCATATTTAATAATCCAATTGTTTTCTATGCAGAATAGAACGACAAACATTTATAAAAGTTTTTATGTTTTTTTTGTTTTTTTTATGTTTTCTTACCATTGGCATGATTTTGTTAGAAACTGCTTTGGTAATAATAAATAATATTGGAACTTACAATGTCTACAGATACAATCTCTTTCTTCTTCGCTCCAACAGTTCTTCCAACAGTAGTCAGGTGCTTGTAAGAAGAGGATTTTTTTATTCCTCATGTTCATACTGCCGATTAAATGATCCCTTCCCAAATGTAATTAATTAAGTGACTGGGCACATACCATGCTATGATATTGTTATGACAGGTTTTTATGGCACACAATACTATGATAATGGTCATGACATTTTATGCCATACTATACCGTGATATTTTTATATGACAGTTTTCATGGCATACTATACTATGACGGTTTTAATGAGGTACTTTATTATTACATCTCGTCCTTCATACGTCTTTATGAAGCATGTTCAGAAATGACAGCTCATGACAGCCAAAAAGGGATCTTCCGTCCAAAAACTGATATTCCCATTCCTATTCCAGCCTCGGCTGTACCATTCTTCTTCTTCTTGTTTTGCTCTAACTGAGGGTTGCAACTGTTACTTATAAGTTGCATACAGCCACCTACTGTACTGCCCAGTTTGTAGCCTAAGACTGCTTGTACCTGGCTCAAACAGTCACGACATGCAAACACACATAACTGCATATCCGTGGTAGCCATGTCTGGGTTATGAAAACGAACTCCTGCATTACTTTACTGGCTCTGTGCCCTATATCATAACCATCCCACTACCTTTTAACAGTTTAAATACCTCTAAGGTTGTAAGGCCTGCAACTCATAAAATGCAATTTTCCACATACCAAAAAGTGATTACAGCTGCTGGCTTGCTGTTTGAATTAGTTTAAATTAAAACATTGGAGGAGAGGGAAATACGCTCTTGCTCGAGTCTCCTCAAGTATCCATGATTTGGATGGCACTGGCAGATGAAAAAAAAGTCCTGCAGCTCTATATTTCCACCAGTAGAGGTCACCCTGTCACCATAATGGACAAAGCATAGCGCAGAATCGTCCAATTTTCAAAACTGAAGTTCTTCATTTCAGTCCTGCTTTGGTGTAATCTAAAAAGTCAAATTTAGGTTCTGTCAAACCTTTGTTAGTACAAAATGATCAAGCTTTGAACAATGTTCAAGATTTGCATACATCTTAGATTCATGGCAACTATCTACATCTCTTATGACAACTAGTTCACTGAATATATGAATATTATGAATACTATCTCACCAGTCACCCCCTATTTTCATTGTAATGTACCCCAAAACCCTACATCTCATTTTGCCCCTCCCACTCCAATATCCGCATGACATTATGACATATCAGATAACATGCGATACCATCTCTCACAGCACACACCCATCCTATCTCCTGTCCTTCCCATTGCCCTATACCTGCCCCTCGCACCGTAATAGTCCTGCTCATCTTTCATGTGCCCACACACACTCATACATCTTGCATTTTCACTCCCTTCACCCTTTCTTCCTCTTCCAGTGTTAGGATCTTTTCTCTCATCGCCCCGCTCTCCTTTACCTCATCTTAAACTCTGATGGCGGAGGCCCATGTTTGCTTAGCCCGAGTCCTTAACTACACAGACTTTAATTAGAAGCCTGCACACTTCTCTTTTGCTGTCTGGGCTATTTCTGCTAGCAGCTGGTAAATGGTCAGAAGGAATATTTCAACAATTGCTGTAAAATAGTGTGTTGCTGGACCAGGTGACGATGTCCCTTGAGTTATGACCCCACAGGACATGAGACCAAGCCGCAATACTCTTAAGTCAATGGACCCTCAGTGGCCAACGATGCAGAAGGGAGCAAACAATGACAATAAGGAAGAGGAGTAATAGTTGAGTTGGCTGTTATGGGCGTAGTGAGGAAAGTGGTGGTGTTCGTGTTCATGTAGAGGGGGACTATTGTTCACAGACATCATGGCAATATTCCAAGGTGACAGAGAAGATAGACTACCTTTCCTCTCTTGGGGGTCTTTCATTTGGCATTACTGGCCATTAGCTATTGGATACAGTGCAAGTGTGACAAAGCTGGCTTTCAACTAGTGCTGATTGCTGATGTGCTCATGTATTGTTTCCGATAATGTTTCTCTCCTGGAAAAAGGAAGATGTGTTCACCTGCTTTCACTCATACACTTTTGCTCACACACATATACGACCATGCACACTCTCTTGGCCGGTGTGCCATAGCTCCAGTGAACTGGAGATAAGACCCAGTGTTTTCACATGTAAATGGTGTGAGCGTGGAGGGGAAGGAGGGTGTATTGTTAGCGTGGAGAAGCTTTGAGGGGCTCTGAGGAGCTCTGCCGAGGGTTTGGCCAGCGTGGCCCTTATCAGATGAAGAGCAGGCCTCCGAGCGAAGGAGGGGTCGGTGAGGGACGAGGGCTGGGTAGGGTTGAGGGGGCCAACAGGAGAATAGAACAGCTGGCGGAGTCACGCGTGCAACCTCAAAAACACACAGAGCCCAGACACGCTGAGCATGGTGGGAATCTCCTCAGCTAGAGATCCACAAACACACGGCCTCTTGTGTCATTATCAGCCACCAGCCAGCGAGTCTGAGCACATAATCACACACACAGCAGCACGAAAAAAAAGGAGCATTTCACACAATCACGGACACACATAGACACAATCATTGAGGACAATCACCGAGATTCACAAATACACATTTCCATACAGGCGTCTTAACGCATCATTAGGCAACACACACAGAGAGAGAAAATGAAAGACTATGGTCACCCCAAAATACAGATAGCTAAATCACCATTGAGAAATTGGCTAATTTCACAGAATGAATAAATCAGCAATATTTTCAGCTACCACCTGGTTTCAACTTCCTTGTATAGCTTGTGGCATGAATCCCAGAATGGGACGGATGCATTCATCTTGCCATTCTATGCGATTCATGCCATTCTGTCACCAATCACTATGTATTTTTTCTACTAAATCAGCGGATGTCACAGTCTGATAACCGCTAAAGGTCCAACACATAAGTTCAAAAGGTCAGCTGACCACATTGTTGGTAGGAAGTCAAGGAAAGGATCATGAAAAGATTTTAAAACTTTTAAATAACTGGTTATTGAATGAATAGTCTGTTTTAACTTGATGATTTACAGCATCACAGCTTAGCTGTCATTACCTCAGTAAACATACTGGTAGAAACAAAAATTCCTCTGATATGCATGTATGTGTATATATGCATAAGTCAGACCAGCATTAGCAGCTGAAACAGTAACACTTCCCTGCTTAAGAATAGACCAGGGTGCTGGCTCTTGTCCTTTCCATTCAGACCAGTGTTAAACACACTGACTAGCATGCTAATGGGTAATCCCTGAGGATCGACCACCTTTGTCCCAGACCTAAGAGGATGTCTCTCTCTGGGCACTGGGTGACAGCCACCAGGCTGCCGGCTACTGGACAACCAGCATGTTGCCAGATACTGATCTCAGTCCTCCAGAGGGATGCCAGCAGGTTGCCAGGCCCTGATTGGTATCTGATGGGCGGAAGATTGGCGTCTGTCCTGGTTTCCTTTTTGTTTGTTTCCTGTCTGTGATGCACCAGGAGGAGGTTTGCTATCTTTCTTGATGAGAGGAGAGTGAAAGTTTGGCGTAAGGGCATTTTGTCATGCAGCAGGTGGTCTGTATGTGTCAACAAAGACCTCCAGCTAATCTGATAGGGTACAGTGGGAGTGGTATGAGGTTGCTTTTATCTTAAAGGCAACAACCTCATACTCAATGTCTTAAAGCCTCATTCAGTGACCTAGACAGCAATCTAAAGCGTTTCAAACAAGCTTTGAAAACAAATAATTGGTTAACAAGATAAAGGAGCATCAACAGTGGATTCTGCTATTGATAAAAACAGGTCTTTGATAATACATTTATTTTTGCAACTACCGGTCAAATTACAAGAAATTCTGAATTTGAATGGTGTCAGGCAATTGAATGGGGGTTAGATTTTATGCAAATTACTGAAAGGTGTTCCTGTGGTTATAAACAGTTCATGATTATCTATGGATTACAGCATTCCGCATTGCAAGGTGGACAGTGGGAGATGGAAGCGAGTCGAGAAGCAGGCAGGCATTGATTTGTTGAGAGGACATTCCACAGTGCAAGGTGCAGTAGGAAGGCCATAGGAGGAGGGTACTCCCTAAGGAATACTAGTATTCCTAATCCTCACGATGTGATGAAATAAAGAGGAAGATGTTCTGTGGATTACGCAAGGAACATGAGCACAGAAAAGCAGAGTGAAGCTTCAAAATTGATGTTAACATCATGTACCGTGTGTGTGGTATTATATGTTGTGGGCCAACGGATAGCCATATGATGATTATTTTAAACAATATATCCAGGCCTGGTTCTATAGTGTTCATGATGAAATATTGTGTCCTCACTCTAACGCTGTACCCTCATCTGTCTTTTCACCCCCAGAGAACTGAGCTCCACATATTTCAGCAGCACCCAAGAATGCACATATACCATAGCACACGCGCGTGCGCACACACACGTGCACAATCACAAACAAACACACACACACACACACACACACACACACACACACACACACACACACACACACACACACACACACACACACACACACACACACACACATGAAGGCAGTAGGCAGTGTAACACACTAGTCTCTACTCTCTTCCTATTAAAATGCCAATTATTGACTGTATTTTCAACTTGCAGATGTATGTTAATCTGTTTTATATATTTGATATTTAAGTGCATCATATACAACATTTTTGGAATAGTGGCCAATATTTATCAACTTGAGAACGGATCTGCTTGTGCACGACTGTTCTTGCAGATTCATCAGGGAAATAGTGCAAAAAAGTGATAATTTTTCTTCAGCATGTACCCTCAACTCCAACAATTCCCCACCTAACATCCTTCTTCACTTGTATTTCCTCATTCTGCATTGGACCCCGACACACTCCTTCTCACCAAGGCTTGCATCCTCCCCCCATTTCCATCTTCACTCCTTTAAAATGAAACACAAAACATAGAAACCATAAACCCCCCCCCGGCCAGAGTCCGCCTACCGCCTAGGGCCACCCCATGCCACGCACGTTCCTCTCAGACAGGGAGCACGACACTGGGCCTCTCCATCCCTGCAGCCCCCCCAACTTGTCTATGCTCCCCAGTTCCATCCATCATATCTGCCCCCCAGTCTCCATCACATCCCCACAATGGCAGCTAACCCAAAGAAAAGAAAAGGCAAAAAAGAGGGGAGAAGAATATAGCCGCTACCATGCAGAACAGTGCTGGCCGGAGGACCGTCTTTTGTCCTGGGCCCTGCCTCTCCTCGCCTGGTCTCTCCTGCAAACACACCCTTTTCTCCGAGGGAACAACAGCCCGGGGGCTTGGGGGATGGAACCGGGGTGTGGTGCGATCTAAAGTAGTATAGTTTGTCCCCCTCGATGGCCCCCTGGTCACCAGCAGACCCTGTGTGTTGAGCTGTCAAACAGGGCCGCCCTGGCCCTCCCCTTGCGTCCACGGGCACTCCCTCTGGGGGGCAGTAAGGGGCCCCGAACTCCTGACTCGGGGGCCCGCAAGCCGAGACTTACCGTGCTCTGTTGACCTGACCACTGGTGCTCTGTGAAGTGGAACAGTAAAACTCAGGTGCGGAGAGGGGCTGAGTGCACATCTGCAAGGAACTATTAAAGGAAGATGGATAAAGTAGGAGATTTACATCAAAGACACCTTTGACTTTTGTGTGATATGTGCACTCAACTGAAATCCTACTAGAGCACAGAAAGAAAGAAAGAAAGAAAGAAACCTTTAATAGCACTGCTTGTGAGAGAGAGACAAAAGAGGACAGAAACCAAAAATAAAAAGAGCTAAGATTGAGGAGGGGAGCGAATAAGTGAATGGGCAGCATCCATTTAGTGCAAACAAAAGCGGGTGCCTTTCTGTTGGTGCTGATTTTCTGTTGCAGACCATCCTGCCTTTGTGGTCCAAGTAAGAGAGGGAAGTCCCCGCTTGGTCACGTTCACACCCTCTGCTGATAGAGCACCTCTCACTGCTGGTCATGGATGTTAGAAATGTCCTGCAGCTGCGTGGCCACAAACAAGAGGTGACAGGAGAAAGACAGACAGTGAGACAGAGAGAGACTGGACAGGAGAAAAAAAACAGAGTGGTGTATAAAAGATTGATTTAAGAAGAGGATGTAGAAGTAAAAAAAAAGACAAGTAAAAACAGTAAAGTAGTGTAATAAAAGACTTTAAAAAGTTGAATACTTAGAACAACTGAAGCAAGCCAGGAAAACCGTTGAGGAAAAGGTTATACAGAAAAGGTTAGAAGACAGAGAAATTAATAATGAGGAGAAAGGCCTGGTCGGGGGAAACAAAGCACATGTTGGATTGTCCAAACTCGGTGTGCTACTTTATGAGACCCCAGAGACTTGTGAGGCAGATAGTAGACTGGTGGAATTAGAGGGGGCTGGAGGGGTGGAGAGAGGGAATGAATGGGGTTATATGTGGTACCGCTATTGTTAATTAGGGCCTAGCATCAGCATGAAGAGAAGTGGGGGCCATTGCGTTTTATACATCATATGTATTCTACGATAAGCAATATTAGTACATAAATAAATACAATATGTTTTCTTTCAATACATATGTAATATGGAAAACCTGCAAGACTGGAGAAGACAAGCACAAAAGTAGACATAGTAACACAAAAAACAACAACAACAACAACACACACACATAAGCAGACATCAGTCCTCAAACACACAGCACCCTAATGCAACCGTGACTGACCACGTTCCAGCTCTATTCACTTAAAGGACAATAGTGCGCTGAGGCTGCAAAAAGCCAGTTGAATGTGTGTTTCTGTGTGTGTGTGTGTGTGTGTGTGTGTGTGTGTGTGTGTGTGTGTGTGTGTGTGTGTGTATGTGTCTATATACGTCGGCCTGTGTCCAGTCCTGGGGTGCACAGATTGTGATTTTCCCAGGTGAACAACGCCATACGGAGCGCTGCGTCTTCAAGCTCATTAAAGACTTAAAGACCATTCTGAGCCATTAGAAAGCATTCAGCAGGGTATGCATTCCCCCAGACTCCGGTGTCAGGGCACAGAGCCATGCCCGAAGGCCCCAGGGTGGGGACCTATGCTAAACGGGCCGAGGGAACACACCAGAAGGAGCTGATCCTTTTCTTCAGTGAGCACTGGTTGCTGTGTGGATTGATAGGAAGGAAAGGGGGGGGTTATGTGTAACAGCTTGTTGAGTTCCCTTGAATTTGAAAAAGCATAGCAACTGTTGAATAGAGAGATGTATCAGTTTCCAAAATATTATTATATTTTGGTCTCATTTTATGCATATATTGTCAAACGCAGCTTCTTTATTTTCAACTGAATCTATGAATCTGAATGAATGGAAGATGATATACTGCTGTGTGGATTGTGATGATAGATCAGCAAAGACAAACAGTCCCCCTTGTGGACAGCAGCCAGATCCTCAAACATCAGACGTCCATTGATTCCGCTGACCATAGAGTCGGACCAGGGAGTATAGTGCGATGCCATTCAGTGCCGAGCGTTGCTAGGTAGAGTGCACTAGTCCATAGTTTGTGTGTGTGTGTATATGTGTGTATGTGTGTGTCTAACAGAGAGAGAGAGAGAGAGAAGGAGAATGAGCTCGGTAGAGAGGCAAGGGTGCAACATCCACCCCTGATGGTTATAAATGAGAGTCATGTCAGCAAAGGGACCCCAGGCCATCTGTGATACTCACAGATGATCTCACAGATGAAACACACACACACACACACACACACACACACACATTTAAACACACACTCGCACTCAAGTGAAAGCTATACCCTCCTCGGGACACCATACTGCAAAGCAGAGCAATAGATACACAGAGTGCTGAAAACTGACAACCTATTTTCTAATTTGTGTCTTTATTGGGTTTTATCGAAGAGGAAATATGCGATATATGTATATATATATATATATATATATATATATATATATATATATATATATATAATTATGCCCACTCTGACTATGGGTCATGCTAACCGAATGTGTTATAGAGAATGAGATATAGAAAATGAGAACTAGTTTGGTTAGCTGGCGAGTTGTCCCGACAATAGATCCCTATGCATATTGTTCCATTGGTAATCTAGGGTGGTGGCTTTCTGTGTTTATTTTAATCTGACTCAGAGGAAAGAGGTTGAAATGATTTATGTTCTGCATACAGTGATTGGGATGTGATTTGTTTGTTTCTGCACCTGCCATTCCAGCTGAACCATGTATGCTCTGATGAAGGTCCTTGAGGCGAAAGCTAAAAATAAAGTGTTCTCTGCATAGATTTCAGTGTGCGGATATCTGTTCTACCAATTTGAGCTCTTTGATACTTTCAGCAACGTATTTAAGATAAAGCGATGGCTATCCTGCATTTACCTGAAATGATTTATGTTAAATTAAAGTTTACCTGGAAAGCTTTGGGAGGCTTACCCTACTTTTCCCAAACCTAATTGTTTTGCCTGGTTTTGTTTCCTGAATCTGTACAAAAGTAAACACTGACTGCAGCCTCATGGATTAGCTGTTGTAGTTAACAGTATAGAGATCTACTTGCCGCCTAAACAAACTGACCACAAAGTTGCGTTTTCCCGAAACACAAAGGTGATGACAGTGTGTGAAATACGACCCAAGTTGAAAAATACCCAAATTGCCCTTTAACTAGTAGCTAGAAATAGAAAAGAGACACAGAGATGGGAATACACTGAGCAAGAATTGGTTTCCACAGACATACTTGGCTTAGTTCAAAGAGGAGACTGCAAAGGAATGTGGGAAGAAGCGGTGCAGGCTTTAGCAGCATAATGTTTCACTGAACAGGCTCAAATTTAATGCTGAATAAGATGTTCTGTAGGATACAGAGGATAGGCACAAACTTTTTCTAGGTCTTCCAAAAAACATGATCTATGTTCTCTTTAAGTCAATTAATCAGACGGCTTGCCACCCTGTTCCCTCTGGTAAGGAGAGCAGGAATAGGCAGAGCCTCTTCTGGCGGTGAGGGCTCGAGGAAGGAGAGTCAAATATTTATAGAGCTACACACCAAGATTCATTTCTCTCTCGTGACATTCACTAACTCCTGCTTCAGCGAATAGCGTTTGGCAGCCATCTCCAGGTAGATAAATAGCCGTGTGTCCAATCAGATCTGAATTTATTTTAGCTCTTCCAGAAGTCAAATATAAACATCAACCGGCCCATATAAGAGAGATCATGAATCATACCCAGAGGAGAGAAATTAAAAGTCAAAGTGACCTTTCGGGGAGTCACTGGAGAATACTGGCCGCAGGAGGAAAAGCTGCCGTTTCCTCCTAACTACAGTAGGGTTGTTAAAAGGAAAGGCAGTTGCCAGGGTTACTTGTGTCGGTATGTTTTGGTGAAGGCCAAGACAAAGCAACACGTGACAGGCTCGCCGTCCCCCTACAGCTGTGACCTGTCTCCCACCCTGGAGAGGGAAAGAAGAACAGGAAGGGCGAGGAGATGGATTGAAAGAGGGGAAGAAGTGTGGAGGAGAAGTGCCCCATAAGTATAAATGACAGAAAAAGGAAAAAAAAAAGTTTGGACATGATCTGATAATGGTGAAAGAAATAAAGACGACGTCAAACAGAGCAAAGAGAAGTTTCTCCACCAGCTCAATCCATCCTGCCCGTCCGTTCTACCCCTCCAACAACGAGGAAACAAAGAGATCGTAAAATAGCACAGAGTAGTAAAACGCTAAGAAATATAAAAGAGTGGCGTCACACAAAAAATGCTGTAACTGTGAGGGGGTCAAAGAAGCAATGGCCCGAACTCTTGACCTCCCCTGTGACCGAGAGGTGCCACCCAGTTAAAACAATGCGTTCATAATCTCTCCCTCTCTCTTAGTGTGTGTGTGTGTGTCTGCTTGTCTCCTAGTGTCAATGGATTGAGATACCTTCTGGTAGGCGTCTTTTAAAAACATCGTCTTCATCAGTAATCATGTCTCCCATCCTCCCTCTACCGTCTGCTCCTCTCCTCCCCCAAACCTCCTCCATCGAAGACCCTCTCCAGCTCGACTCGAGTGGATTTACCTCCCTCCAACAAAAGACATCTTCTTCTCATCCTCCGCCGAGGAGACAGTGGGATGCATGAGGAGATAGGGGGGTATCAGCTCATCCCTTTAATCCAGGGTAGACAGAAAGACTCTTCAGTGAAGAGGTGGGAAATCCACTGATCAGGGGCTTAAGATGCAAACTCTTCAATAGACCTGTGGCTCTCTTTGAGGTCATCGCAGCAGGACGGGATGCCAATCCGTCTGTGCATTATGGAGCACACACTCTCGCTGCCACCGCATAGCATACTTGAGTCATCAAAGTAATGATGCACGTTATGCAAATACCAACATTAACAAAGCAACACTGTCTATATATCATGCATCATTTTGCTCGTTTTTAATTACAATTTACTCTGAATCATTAATTTGGACAACAGAACTAATTGACATGTACTCATTTTGGTCATAAGCACAAATTATCATCATATTGATAAGGGATATAGTTATTCATACCATTACAACAAATCTGTATATTACTGGAGTTAACGGTGAAAATGCTACGACATCTATTTGGTCGAATTCCGGCTGACACTTTTTACGTTCACGTTTGTATGTATTTTGTGTATTTTAATGTTTAGCTTTGCATAAAAAGCGCTGGTTTAGTCTAAACTGGCTCCAGTTCTTTGCATTTATCATATAAATAACAAAGAAGTCCACATTCCCTGTGGGAACAGGCTCAAATTTGCAAAACGTAATAATTGTGTAAGAATGTCTGCGCAAATTACATTTGTGAATATGTGCACATGTGTATCAGTATGAGCATGCGTGTCACTATGTGCGTGTGTGTCATTGTGTTTCCTTGTGTGTGCGTGTAAGGCGGTGAGTGTGCGCCTGCATTCAGCATTTCCCTGCAGCTAATGAGTGGCGGCCCACCTCTCCAGCAGGCCTGGCAGTCCTTGGCTATGGGGCTGGAGCTGGCTGTTTTCTCATGGTAATCACACACTTTGTCCCGGGGTGGATAATCCTGCACTGGCATTGTCTGGGCCCCAGAGGAGAGCCCCACAAGGTCGACCCCGCTTCACAGAGAGCCACAAAGACCCAAACACAGTAGCAGCACCCCACTCCAGGCCTGCGCTCCTCAACACGCAGACACACACAAAAATGCATGCTTGCACAGAAATGCGTGCACACCCACCGGCACACACTCATTAGTTATTCTCAATTTCAACAGCGAGCCCTGGAGTCATTAAAGCGAGCTGCTTGTGCAACAGCACAGACACACTCGTTTTCATACACGTGTGCATAGCTGAACATATAAGCAGAGAAGTCTTTATAGTATTATGTGAACCATACATGCACAGTAAGCCTCTGCTGGTTCCTTCAGTAACAACAACTGTATGTTCTAAGTATCAAAAAAAAAAATCCTTCAACATTCAAATGAATCTTCTTGATCAAAACTCATTTTTGCAGCTCTTAGCTTATCCCACAATTGGCAGCGTTCCACTCTCTACAGCCCTGATGTGTATAAAAAGGCTGTATTGCTGAAAGGGGAGTAACATGCTCAGGGCTCGGCGTGGCGTCAGGGAGGATCAGCTCTGTGGAATATCTGGAGGGGCAGAGCGAGGCGATGAAGGCTGAAGCAAAGGCGAGTGGAAGACAGGCTCCCACAGGTCTCTCTTACACTCCATCTACTCTCGAGTCATTAATGAACAGGCCTGGAAGGAACAGTTAAACCACCACCTTGTTGATCTCTTGAAGCATTAGAGCAATTGCGCAAGGCGCTGTACAACAACTGGAGCTCGGTGGTCTGTGTCCGGGCCTTTAGCATCAACATTAGCCTTCCAGCCATTACATTTTGAGATAACAGAAAAAGTCTCATCTCTGTGGTGTTTTAGAAATCCCACAAAGGATAGCTCAGAATAAATGGTCCTAGCTCAAGCAAAGCAAACTCAACTTTTTTAGCAACTGCTTTCTGCAACTTGAACTTGTCAAAGTTCAGAAAGCACAAAAAGCAACATAGAAGGAAGAGCACAAAAACTCAAGGATGTGATTTTTTTTTATTGTGCCTGATTTCGTGGTAATCAGCCTCAAGGTGTTCAAATGTTTTGTTGAGGAAATATCAGAGATGAGCCCAGATCTGTGGTCTATTTGAAGGAATGAATGTGTCTCACTGGGTCATTAGCCAGGGGGAGTGGAGCACTGTGGGCCAGTGTGAAGAGGCAAAGAGAGGGTTTGTAATCCTCTATGGCCAATGGGACACAGCCAAATGTCTGTCTAGGGACACACTAGGACATTTTTGTTCCACAAACAAGTGAGACACACACATACACATGGCCACGCATACATACATAACCGCACACAGACGCACACAACTCTAGAAATCCCACTGCTTCCAGTCTAGTAATCCTCATTGCGTATTCTGTTGGAGTTTTGCTGTGGACACCAAGTTGACAGACAGAGTTAGAGAGTAAAAGAGGACCAGAGGGTGGGAGGAAAGGGAGAGGAAAACAGACAAAAAAAACGTCCCTTTATCTGCTCCCCCAGCCGTCATTGGTTGATAGCACAGGGTCTTTTCTTTCCTTTTTGCTAATTGGCCACCCAGGCATTGACTCTGGCGTGAGTTCTTACCCCAAAACACGTGCATGTCCCTCGGTCCCATGAAACACCCTCTGGCTATTCTCCACTTACCTTTCCATTTAAATGACTGGAGGGAAGCTTGTTACCATGGCAAATGAAAGCAACTCCTAGAGGAAATTGTAAAATCATTTTTCACAGGTGCAAAAATAGTGATCCTTTTCATCAGCTATAACTCTGTCATCAGCCTTGACTGTAAATACGTATACAGTGCATACAGAATAATTAGTGCCACAAGAGGTGGAGAGCCATGTGTTTCTAAATGTACTATATATTTATCTACATGTCATTTTAAATATATATTATGTAACATAAATAGGTTTATTATATTTTCTAAAAAGGGCATGTTTTTCCATGGAAGTCTGGGATATGTGACCCCCTAAGGGTCTTCACCTTTCGAGCAAGGCATTTCCACGAGAATTCTTTAGGGCCTGATGGACAAGCGATGATCTCATTATTTCATTAACTTATTAGGAGCGGTGGAATTTGGTCACATCTTCCACTTATGCCCTCCCTGTCTTGGGGTGGCAAATGCAAAGGTCCGCGATAATTTCTTTAAGAAATTGAAAGAAAGAAAGGCAAAGAGAGGAGAAAAAAGTAATTTGATTGTCTCCATATGGTTCCATGACTTTTTGGTTCACCCTGGCTGACTGCTAGCAGACTGAGGCCTTTCACTGTTTCAAACCGATGACAAACTTCCCTATCCTCCCTTCATCCACCTCTCAATGTCCCCCCCATCCCCACACTGAATCTGGTTAGGGGAATAATAGAAGAGGCAAACAATGAGGGTGCATGAGGAGGGTGTTGGAAAAAAGAAGGAGGGGGGGTGTCAAGTGACCCGCAGAAAAAACTATCAAACAAGACTGGAACTCTAAGGGGCTGACAATAGAGCGGCCTGCTCTTTTCTGTGCTACGCCACTGGTGGGGCAAGATAAGGGAATTCCTCAATACAGCGAAAAAGGGAAGAAAGGGGAGCACTGCTTTTGAGAGATTCAGACCTCAAATCCAAACACTCCCCCCATAGATTATAGCTTGTGTGTTTTAAAGGGTGGATGAAATAAAGCAGCACTTTGTTGGACAAGTTAGCCTTGTTGGTGTTGATCGGCGCTGCTATTGTGAGCGGTAGTTTTATGCAGTTCTATGCAGATGACAGGAGATTAGGAAAGGCCTGTACTACACAAGGCCTTTAAAGTTCTGATACAGAGATCTATCACAATAATTCAAAAGGTAACACAATGGAGCTAACTGCTGCAGCTGTCTGAATTTTTTGAGCCTTAAAAAGCTATAGAATAAACAGCGGATTTAGCTGTTGGGCCCATACTCCTTATCAAACCTTCCAGTGCACTCTGTTTGACTTATGCGCTCCAAGCCCTAAACGTCTGCAGTGTTTGAAAACCAGCGCTATGGTAATGTAATAGATTGACTGATCTGAAAGTCAAATAGTGGGCAAGATAGTAACGTCAGCCTCGGGCCAAGTGAAGAGAAACTTGAAGCTGTGGAGAAAGGAGTGCGTCAGGTCGTTTGGATTTACACTGACACATCGTCAAAACACTCCGCATGCAGCCTGAAGCCGTGGTACAGGCCTGCTCCACGTCAAACAAGGTGAAACGTTTCACTGAGGCCTGACCATGCCAACTAACTGTCACACACAAACACATGACTGTCCCACTCATACACACTCTTTACTCTCAGAGAATAAACCACTCTCGACCGGGCACATCATCATAAAGCAGCAGAGTAAAAAGGAAAATTGCAACATTACCACATCACAGTGCTGTCTCACCTTGACCCCTCTGCCCAGGGTGAGACTAATAGACCTGGAGCCCATCCAACCAGTAGATTGACTGACTGAAAGACTAAGGTTGCATCATCCAGAATGATGATGAAAAGTGCTGTGCTTTCTTCAGTTTACTTTGTGATCGTCACAATAAAAGTTAAAGATAAAGTAAAGTAAATTTCCAGAGTTGTAAAATCCAGGCTCAGAGTATGATGCTGTACTGTATGAAACTGCTGTGGGATGTTTTGGCATCTGATAAGTAATCAAAATCATGGATCTTTTGCTCAAAGCGTCCTTTCTGGTAAGTATTTCCTGTCTCACCGGTAACTAACATACAACACGCTCCCCACCTAACTGACTGGTTGGTTAATTACTTGACATATTTGCAGGTTTTCCAGCTCAGTGTTTCCCAAACTTTTTTTTTTCCGAGGACCCACTTTTAAAAAATGACAAACCGTTGTGACGCAATTCACAATGGGCCTTATCTATAAATCGTGAAAAGAGCAAAAATGAACGTCCCTGACCAATTTCACTGCCATTCATGGATCACCTTGTATCATCTTGAATAGGTAAACCAGACATTTTTAGTACATATTTTTTGGATAAATCACAACTTCGTTTTGTGCATTTATTATATAAATTATAAACATGTTAAATAATTTATGAATATGAGTTAATAAGCTTTGTCTTTTTATTTCTTCTCATAATTACAACAAACAGAATGTACTCCAGACTTTAATAATAGACGCAATGTTATAAGATTATCAGAACAATACAAACAGGCTCTCCCATGTGGCTCAAAGGTGTACTGCAGATACACATTTTAAATAAATGACTATGGAGAAAATTCTGCAAATTTATTTGGTGACCCTCATAATATCTGATGCAAACCCAGTTGATTGAGTTTAATGAAACATTGGAGGGATGACATGCTGACTTGCTGACTGTCCACAGTTTGTCTCCAAATTCTAGTTATAAATCAAAGCACCCCACATCTTGCCACACAGAAAACTTTTTCTAAACTTTTATCTAAAAGCTTTTCTCAAACATGAAGCTCAGGTATTGGGGGAAGAGAGAGAGAGAAGGAGAAGAAGAGGCAAGAGAAAACGGCACAAAGAGAGACGGGAAGAAGTTATTACACAAACTCAAAAGGGAGTCCTGAAGCCAGAGTTTTTTCCATCATTCTACATCATCTCTTCTGTCACTCTCTACTTTCTGCAAATGTATTTCTAATAAAAGAAAATTGTTATAACTCTCTCCACCCTTTCTGCAGAGATACAGGCGCTGATTCTACAATTGTCCCAAATCATTCCTGATGTCAGTACACCCAGTGGGATTTAATGTGTTCTGCAGCTCTGATGGGAAACAAAATGGCATAAGCGAGAGCCAAAAAAAAATTGACCGTTAAGACATTGCTCCCTGAATAAAACCCAGCCCAATGCTTATCTCAACGTTTGGGGCAGAAGGGGCTTTACTTTGGAGCGGAGCTGCTCAAATATGCGCTATTTGCACAGCGTACAACTTCCCAGTCACTGCGGATTAGGCAAACAATACAGCTCCCCCATACTGCCCCCTCCGCCAAAAAAAAACCTCCACCCAAATTAGTCTTTCTTTGGCCAGTTATAAAGACCTGAGTATGAATGAGGGCCTCTGTTAGTCCAGGGAAGATAACACACACTCACTCACAGCGAGGGGGAACTAGCGCTGTTTATTCTGGACCTCCTCAACATCTGATTGGCGAGAAATTATTTATCTTGACCGACTCGCTGTCCTGATTGGCTGATAAGCATAACTGACCGCGGAATGTTTTACACCTGTTCAACTGTTTCATGGTGCCGTGGTGGATGCTTTCTTGGTGTGTGTTTATATGTGTGCACAGAGCCTGCATACATACATGTATGTATGTCTCCTTATAAGTATATTTGTGGGACAGAAATGAAAAGCCTTCTGCCACCTCCTGATTAGGTTTAGAGCTCAGAGAGTTTGGTCATTAAGCCATGACAACCTGCCAGACGTGTACCAGACTTGCAGAAAGACAGAGAAGCCCTAGCCAAGCCACAAACAACACATACAGCCAAAAGATGAATGGCAATTTCCATTATTGGAGAAAAATGTTTTGTGGTTGTCTCGAACATGAATGTACACAAAAGGTGTGTGCACGCATTGGGTGTTTGGTAGTGCTCATGAGCCATTGGGTTGAGGTGTTCTTTGTGCTGATTTTGATTTATGGAGCTCAGACTTTATCAGCCATATGAGGTTGCAGAGACGCCTGGAGCAAATTCCTCGCAGTAAAATAAATTGTAACAGGCCTATACTCTAAACACTAAGAAGAATAACATTTAACATTTACATTAGCCATTTTGCAATAATTCCCTTTCAATTGCACCTGTTAAGTGTCACTCAGAGAACAGTAAAATAAACATTTGAGCAAGTGACGGAACCACTCGCACATATTCTGATGACCTGAACTGCATCACTGACTGCTGCTGCTTTGTCAGTTATTTGATTTTGTATTGATAATGTATGTCATATCAAACAGTTGCAATGAGTGTGACGGATGACTGAATTTATCCACCATGCAGACAGGTATGAGGCACAACCACTGCCAAGTTAGAGGGTAAATCTAATGTGCATTAATTCCACTAGATGGACCCTAGGGGTAAAGAGTACACACTGACATTGGAAAGACCCTATGTCTTCACAAATAAATTGAAGTTGTGGAGTGGGAATCGTCTGGAAGTTTTTTTTTTTTTAGGTGGAGGTGTGTGTATGTGTATGCGGGCGTGTGCATGTCTGAAAGAGAGAAAGAGAGCGAGTGCAAGGTAACACAGCGACACCAAGAATGTTTAATTAAATTCTGGAACAGGCTTTGGGTGCTTGTGCTCTAAATGGCCCTCCAGCTGAAAGGAAGGATTAACACAGAGCACGGACAGGCCTGCAGCTACAGCACACTCATTACTGCAGAATGGAAAGATAAGTTAAAGAAAGGAGAAGGGGGAGACAGGGAGTGAGAGACAGAAGGCGAGAGTGGAGGGACAGTTGAAATGTAAAACAGAGAGATTGTGTGAATTTGACTAAAGAGGTGTGCATGTACAGACTGCACGACTACAAGAGAAGAGGGTGGGTACCAACTGTCAGTGACTCTAGTAAGGAGTAGAAATAGACAAGAAATTCTCACAGCACAAAAATACATACCACTCATATCACCCTCACAAGACTACAGACTATTTGTGATTCAAGCTACCACACTTCAAGTAGTATGCAATGTCAGTTTTGCGGTGAAATTATGACTTTCTTACGTTTTGAAGGAAAGTTAATTGCTGCATGGATTATGTACCCTGGTAAAGGTTTTTCTTTAAAAAAAACGCATTTTGTTTAAGGTTAGGGAAAGTTTGTGGTTTTGTTTCAAAGCCAAGGGCGCCCCAGTAGCTTAGCGGTCAAGTGTTTAGCACATACTGCAATGTCCCTGGTTCAATTTCAGCAAGGGACCTTGTTGCATGTCATTCTCTTTTGTTCCCTTGTTTACTGTCTGTCTCACTATCGTCATCTATCCAACAAAGCTAAAACTGCAACAACAACAAAAATCTTAAAAATAAAGTTACTATTAACTTTTACAGTATTCAACCAAGACCACATTTTTTTCCTAATCTTAACCAAGTGCTGTGAGTACTGACACATCAAAAAAAAAATGATCATGTTTTATTTGCTTTATTTTATTGTGTTGAAAACAAATGAACTGCGTTATCATCAGGTGGCAACCTCCAGTCCAGAAAAGTGAAGCCAATGCAGAAGTACCTTAAAACTTCTTTCTTTCTTTCTTACAACATTCTTATTGATGTCAGTCGACAAACCAAGGCGTGACTTCACGGTGACTACGTCCACTTCTTATATACAGTCTGTGGTTATCATGAAACATTTTACTGATACGTTAGGCATCAACATTTTGAGAATTAGCAGATACGTTCATCGACAAACAATTGTTAGAAAATATAATCCAGGCGGCATTACATCTCTTACAAAACATATTGCCATTTGCAAATTAGCTGTGTAAAAATGTTATTTCAAGCAGACAGGATGGGCAATAGGGTTTTTTACTGACATTTCAGGGTGCTCACTTTCAGTTTCACATCCCAAAAAGTTAAATATGATTTTTTTGTTGTGATGTCATCATGTTTCCAGTTCTCATCAAACTCTCTGGTGTGTACAACATTATCATAACCAATATAAATGATGGTGAAAACTACAAAGTAGGCCTATATATATATGATTCCTTTTATTTCCAACCAATAAGTAACAACTTTCACAGAGGACGGGCTCTGATAAGAAAGGAGACAGAAGTGGCAATAAGATGATGGAAGAAACAGATGGGATCTAAGAAATGAGCAGAGGACAGAAGGTAGAAAAGACTGAAAAAACGTCGCCATCATTTTGCAACATGGGCATTTTTGAGAGTGGACCCTGGCGTGGCCGGTGCTGTTAGGATTAGTGCTCTTCAGCTCAGACATGCAGACAGGCTCTCTCCAGGGCGTCTGAACAACTTAGCAGAGCAGGGTTCGACCCCAAGCCAAGCCCCTTGAGCCCCGGCCATGTTCGTATTATAGCCACAGCCAATCTAACTGTGCTCAGTGTCAACAGCTCACACACTGGATTCACACGGGGCAGTTTGCTCAACCTGCAGGCAATAGCCTCAGACGTCCTGTTGACCTGGCTGCTCCAGCTGGCAGGCAAATACACACATTTACACTCTCACCCGCAAACACCACTTCATTAAGCTTCTTGAAACACTCCGGTGGAAGTGGGTTTGTTGAGGAAGTGCAACGTAAATAAAAACACACATGTACCTTTGGTACATTCAACTACTACTTTGGATTTCTGTAAGGCTTTGGTAAACTTACGCAAGGAGCGTATGCACAGATTGATAAACGTAAGTGTTACACAAATACCATCCTTGTTAACTGACAAATGTAATTGTTGGAATGTGATGGCGGTAACAGGTGAAGGTATGTTTGAGTGAGATCAACATTCCTGTGCAGAGCAGAGTGCATTGTAAACAGGCAGGGATAATTTGATTAAGTGGTTCATTTGCTTTTTATGCACTTAGACAAGTAAACCAAATGAAGCTTCATTCACAGGTTCATTATCATCCTCTAATAATGCATGGAATTTAAACGACCTTATAGAACCATATTTGTCTGAGAAAAATATAGCAAAATATAGGGAAGTTACAAAAATCACATAATTTACCTTTGGCAGAATCAGGCCATGCAAG
Source organism: Leptoclinus maculatus (assembly GCA_032191485.1). NCBI lineage: Eukaryota > Metazoa > Chordata > Actinopteri > Perciformes > Stichaeidae > Leptoclinus > Leptoclinus maculatus. The sequence goes on from JAVDOI010000007.1 coordinate 10,674,900, forward strand.
TAGTATGTTTGTTTGTTTTTGTCATCTGGCATTTCTGATTAAACTGAAACTGCATGGAGCAGGTGGAGATTATGATTATTTTATATTTGGGTGAACTGACCCTTTAAATGATCTTGATACCCTGCAAATCAGCATCCCTCTTATGAATAACCCAACAAGTCCTCATGACTAAATGGTAATAGTCTGTTCACCTTTAAAAACTACTCATATGGAAGTTTTGTGATGGTTAAGGTACTATAACTACTAGATAACCTGAAAGAGAAACAATGACGGTAACGTCTAATCACCAGCCCTTTAGTGATCAAAAGCAATATCGCTCACCGTGAAGACCATGAGCGAAGTAATATTTCTGTCACACTTTTCAATTTGAAATTAATCAATTCAAGGTCAGAGATAAAAAAAAAAAAAAAACAACAACAGGAAATTAGAAGCTGGGGCCGTGTTGAAGTTTATCTCCAGACAGTTAATATTGACTTCTATTAGACGGACATGGGCTGACAGGGAGGTCCGAACGGCACGTCTCTTCCCAATCACTCCAGCTTTGTGATAGCTGTGAAGGTAAAGGCCTGCCTGTGAAGCTCCTTATCTTTATTTATCTAGCTGCACATCGGCAGCATCTGAATCATACCTTTGACAGTCCCGGTGTGACATGACAGAGCAGATAGATTGCCAGTGAACTTGTGTTCAAGTTCAAAGAAAAGCCGATGTGGATGAAAAGATAATGCTGTATTGTATTAACCTGTTCCAAGTAACTACTGGCTTTGACATTCATGTTGCTTTGATAGCTGGTGGAAACAAGAACATTTACAAAGCAAAACAGCTCGTAAACTAAATCTAGACTTTTTTACCAGCTGGAATCCAAGCCCAACATGTGTGTGTGTGTGTGTGTGTGTGTGTGTGTGTGTGTGTGTGTGTGTGTGTGTGTGTGTGTGTGTGTGTGTGTGTGTAGGTGTGTGTGTGTGTGTGTGTGTGTGTGTGTGTGTGTGCACTCATCTCCATGTAAGAAATCCTTGTAAGAATGAGAGTAAGCACCCACGAGTGTGTGTGTCTTTTGGAGTTGCTGTGAGATTTAGATCCAAATGAGTGGAGTGTTGGTGCATTAATGAGCATCACACAACCCTCACACACACACACACACACATACACACACCACCACCACCACCATCACCATCCTACACCTCCTCCCTCTCTGCTGACATTTCAAGGCTGTGTTGGGAGCCAGAGGAGGAACTTCTTCATTTGGAGTGTGAGACAATGTGGCAGGCCGGTTGGCTTTGTGCTTCTGACATCCCGCCGAGGCACAATATGGCCCCGTCAGGGATCAGTGGGAATACACAATGCCCATTACCCACGGGGCCGTGCGGAGGGCCTCAGGGGCAGGGCTGGGATGGGCCAGTTTCCAGACTACGGGGTGTCTAGGCCACACTGAAAGAAAGATGGAAGGAGGAAAGAAGATCAGAGACGAGATTCAGAAAAGATGAGATGGGAATAAAGAGTCATGCCAAAATAAAAGAAAGGAGAAAGAGGAGGGAACGTGGAGGATGAAGAACTAAAAAATGGGTAAGGGTTATGAGAAAGAGTCAAGCGCATTCGTGATAGCGAAAGACCAAAAAGAAGGAGGATACAAAAGAGGGGGTGTTGAAAAGAGAATAAACAGGGAGCAGGTCCTCTGCCAGAGATGGGGTGCAATGAAAGAGAGAAGACACTCCGCCTGGGGGTGAATCTCCCTGGGGATACAGAGAGAGGAGAGAGTGAGGGGGGGTCGGTTTATCTTGGAGCTGAACTTGGTTGCTTGATCCCACCCAGCATAATGGCAGCCTTGAACAAACGGGCCAAGGATGAGATGCATTTTCACCTTCACTGCTGCCGCTTTGACCCCGGGGCTCTTTGAGGGGACGCAGTGGGTGGACAGGAGCACACTGGGGGTGGATGTCAGGGGCCAGAGGACCAGGGGTGGTGACCAGGGGCCACAAAGGGGCAAATAGAAGCACAGAGAGAAAGATAGAGAGGGAGGACGTGGGTCAGCGAGCGAGCTGAACTTAACCATCAGTCTCCCACGAGAATCTACCCTCTGTCACTTCTTTCCACCTTTCAGAAAGTGCTAAACCAGTTAGCTGGACAAACAATCTGTGATCTAGAGTCGAGTATCCTACCTTGAAACGAGCAGGGAGGGTGGGAAAGTGTTGCAAAAGGGATACCATGACCTCTGTGTAGAAACATTAGATTATCCCAAAGTCAAACTGCCCCATTCAGCCGTTACCTGTAATTTTCACCTCACTTTACCTTCAGTTGAAAGACCGCAGGGCGCACATGATCTGAGTCGTTCCTGTAGCTCCTGACCAAATGCTTGCTCTCACCTTAGTTAGGGGTCAGCACAAGTCTGATTAAATGGGTCAGTGCTCACCTATTTTCAGCCCTTGCTGACAGGGAGATGCATTAGTAATCTGGGAGCACATCCCTGGAAAGAAGGGAGAAAGATAAAACTGCTGCGCCGGTGGGTTTGCATGTACCCCAGGAAGTTTCTCCACAAACCTCCCAATGGTATATCAGAGGTGCTCTTATCTATATACAGCCTGCTCTGGCAAAATTCTGAGAATTTCAGTCTCACTGGGGTTTATACTCCTTCAGAAATACCCTGCACTCATTCTCATTTGGGGTTGCACACCGAATCCTTCTGAATACCCCCCTTTCATTGAGGCCAGCTAAAAATTGCCAGATGGCTGTCTATCTATCGCTCCCTTCACATTTATTGTCTCACAGTCTGTTTCTGCAAATGCACACCATCTTTTCCCCCCATGTCTTTGTCTCACACACACATAAAGTATTGTGCAAATAATCTCATGTAGTTGGATGCATGACAGACAATTTGGTTCACACGGGGTCAGAAGATGGAGACATTGGTGTGGAAGTCCAGTAATGTAGAGCTGCACCGTTACGTACAGTGTGCAAAAGTATACAAAGGGCGACATGGAGCTCAGGACAAAATATGGGACAGCGCACAGTATGCAACCAAAACGACAAACAGTGCTCTTGTTATGCGTTCCCTGCTAAAATCCCTTCACTCACTTTATCCTCCGTCTCACCCTCCTATCTAACGCTGTCTGTGCTATAGGCTCCACCCTAGGTGCTGCCACAGGTTTATTTAGAGCTGGGGGTATGTCCATACTGCACAGCTTGTCTGAATGGAGACTCACAACATGTGGCGCCCCCCCCTACCAACACTCACCATCTGGCCTGGTCTTTTTTTGCGGTATGAGAGCCATACACAGCAACACGCTAGGGACTGCACAGATGTGTGATCAAAATATTCCCATGCTCGTGCACATATGGAGACGCTGTGATCTCTTTGGGGGGGAGTTGGAACAAAAAACCCCAACCACTTTTGCTGTTGTGAAGTTTCTATTTGTATCAACCTGTGTTCATTGGGAATAATACTTCATATTAATGTAATGAAGTATTTCGCAAACAGCATAAGATGAGACTTTTCTTTTACATATTGGATGGTTGGATTTGGCTCTGCTAAGACCTCAGAGTAGACAGACGTTCTTTCAACAAGAGCTGAATGCCTATAAGCATGTTGACCTTTTGGGGTCAGAAATCATTGTGTCCTCTCCTTCCACTGTGTGGTCTCTGGTGTATAATTGACATTTAATGAAGGCCTCCGTTAGCATGGGGCCATAATGGCACTGGGTAAAAGAATGGAGACAGGGGGACGGAGGTAAGATGGAGGGATAGAGAGAATTATGGGGAAACATTTTGATAATGGAATGGGAAAAAGTGGTAAAAAAAAATAAGTAAGGTGAGCAATGTTGGTGAGAGAAGCGTGTGAAGACAGAACAGGACTATATGCGGAGACGGAGGAGACGGAGCACATGGGATACATGGGACCAAGGAAAGAGAGCCCAGTAACAGACGCAGAGGACAACAGCCTGTTGTCTTGCTGCCAACCCCATCTGTCTACTTTCACATCACCTCCATCAACCGCAGAGAGCAAGTGAGAGAGACGGAGAGAGAGACACTACTGTGCCTCCTGTTGACACCATGCCCTGGTGTGTCATCTTAATAGCATACCACTGCATGAGAGGAGCACACAAGTGATCTGTTTGATTATGACAATGATGAATCACTGTTATATTACCTGTGCTACAGTAATTATATTCTTCTTGGGGCATGTCTGGGTTCAAGAGCATTTAACACATCTCTTAACGAGTGTAGTCATCTGTCACAGTTTGTTTGTTATTCATCCTCCTTAACGACGGGATCAACGTGGCTCAATCTATTCGCCGACCAAACAGCCGAGGAGCATGTACAGTAATGAAAAGGTGTGTGTTCTTAACGTCATCTCATTTGCCTACACCTTGGAAAAAGTCAGTGTGTCTAAGGAGTGGCTATTTATTTATTATTTTGTTATCTGCTTCAAACTAACTGAAGTTGGCCGGGTATCAAAGTCACCACTCGGGGAAAACCACGCTGACACAATGGCCCACAAAATGTGAAAAGTTAACAACTGTGTGGTTGGAGGTTAGCCATTGTGGTGTGTGCTTTAATAATGCTACAGTACAAGGGTTTAGCCTGAGGTCAGTCAACTGCAGCCTTAAAAACACAACGGACACAAGAGATAAGAAGGTTAATACGGCACATAGAGTGCAGGGGAAACCCATGAAATATGTAACAGAAAACATGTCCACGTATTTTCTCTTACGGCATTGTTGGATGATGAGCAACCAACATGTAAGCATTGTTGCTACATTTTTAACATCATAATCGCTTCTTTTGTAAAGTCAAAGTATAGTTTCTCATGACCAGGCAATGTACAGATGTTCCAGTTGTAGCACTTTAACCATACATCACATTTCAACTGAAGTCCACCTAAGAATTTAAAATGTCAGTGATCAAGTCCTGTAATCTTAATTACTTGAGATAATCCCTCCATAATGTGTTGCTTTACATTAACTGGTGTTACTAATTAAGGACAAGACGGTCTGCTGTGAAAATAGTCAAGGATTTCTTGTCTTCTTTTGATTCCCAAATAAATTTCTGCATCTATAATATTTTTTTTTACTTATCTGTAATTGAAAACATTGTCAGATCATCATGAACTTAGAAGTTTTCATTTTAGTCAGTCATGTTAAACCCTGGACGAATTCTCAGACATAGACTTCTGCGAGAACATCTGCATTATGAAATCTGTGACATCATACGGCAACAATAAACCCCAGATCTCACGTAATCCAATTGAAACGCCTCATTTAAAAGTGGGGACATGGAAAAATACAAGGCATGATATGAACTCAGGTCTGCAATAAGGAAAGCAAAAGAAATGGAGGACAAATTTGTCATGAACCACTCCAAGGCACAATAGAAAAAGTCTTCAAGAATTGACCACACAAACGCACCTCATCCTACTGATGCAGACCCCGAACTACCAGACAGGTTGAACGTTTCTTTGCATTGTTTGAGAATCTCACTGCAAACACATTGCCATTCCTAACCTCTCACCAATCTTCCCCATTCACAATCAAAAGAAATACAGCAACAATGGTGTTTCATAAGCTATACAAAAAACAAAGCAGCGAACCCAGGCCAGATCATCTAAACCCAGCCTTACTAAGCCACTGTTCAGACCAACTGGCCCCAGTCTTCACGGCCATCTACAACTCCTCGCTTAGTCAACAAAAGGTCCCAGCTCCTTTGAAAGGCTGGCAGGCTGGAGGTAGAGAAGTCAGTCAACTGGTGCAGGTTAAATGACCTGGTACTGAAGGAAAAATAGAATACTGAAATGATCATCGATTTCAGAATGAAACAATCAATGAAAGCACCTATCATCCTCGAAAGTCAACCAATTACAATAAAAGAAGTCTTCAAGCTCCTTGGCACACACATCAGCAATAACCTGAAATCAGGCCTTGGTGCCAAATATCACATTCAAAAAGCCCAACAGAAACTTGGACCTATAGCAGCATCTATAGGTCCATAATCCAAAGAATCCTGTGATTATCAATTATCTCCTATGGAAACACACCATAGAAAATGGACCGAAGCATCTAAAATCATAGGCTGCAAACTCCCCAAACTCGACTCCATATACGCACAACGCACCATCTCACGGGCAATCAAGATCACGGCTGACCCTCTACACCAAGCTCACCATCTTTTTCAGCATCTCCACCCCCGGCAGAAGCTACAGGTGACTAGGAGGCAGGTCAGAACGCCTTAACCGGAGCTTCTTCCACAAGGCTGTGCTGTTGTTGAACACACACAAAAATGGCCTAAATGTAATTGTTTGTCGAGTTGTGTACTGTATGGTTGTTGTTTTTTTGTGCCTTGGTCCTTATTTTTGCACTGATATGTATGTGGTGTACTGTCACAGCCATTTCATCTGTAATGAGATTAATTCCACCGGCCTAGCCATGTGCTAATAATACAAACTTGACTTTAAGTCAAACACAAAATTGGCAAAACCAACCTTGCAGAATGCAAGGCAGGCAAAAATGTAATATTCAAAATTAAATATTAAAACCTCCCTTTCTCTGGGGTTTAAAAACACTCTAAAATAGAGAACTGTGCGGGAGATTCATCCCTCAGGGAGGAGCTCCGAAAGACCATTCATCCCAAAAAAACTTTACTGAGCTCATTCTCACAGCTCTGTGATCTACGTATGTGCAAAATAATACATTGCTGCTGTCTGCCATTCAATTTACAATGTCACCTGCATAGCATAATTGAGTTCTTGAAGACACCAAACGTTTTACACATGAGATATTCTGACCCAGTTTTCAGATAATTGGGTAAATGAATGAAGTCACTGTTGAGCAGAAGAGCACAACAATCTAAATGAGCCACATATCTGATTGCCTGTCTCGTCTGGCTATGTCTGCACATAGGTAACACATATGCTAATGTTTCAAATATACCAAGTTCAGCAGCAGAAAAGAAACAAGAGTTAGGTCTGGAGACTGCAGGTCATGCAGGGTCAAACAGGATATTCTTTTCTCTTATACATTGGCAATATATCTCATCATGTCTTTCTTATTCACACACATGTACACACACAAAGAGCAAGGCTTGACCTGTCTTTATTCCTGTCATCATCCTTCCTCTTTTCCTGTTGTTCTTCTTTATAACAGTCTCCCATTCTTTCAGTACCAGTAACCACCTACATTAAAGCTGTTAACGGTGGCAGTAGTGTGTGTGTGTTATTATGTGCACATGCACGTGTGTTTAACATAAACAGACTTGGAGAACAATCTGTCAACACAAATACCCTGTCAACACAGGGAGGCAAACAGTAAATTATACATACACGTCATTTTTGCTAATGCGCCCTCTGTAAAACTGTGCGTGCGTGCGTGCGTGCGTGCCGTGTGTGTTTTGGAGATTGACATGTGAGAACTAATATCTTGTAACTGGGTGTCAGGAATACCAGGCCCACAGCTATTCCTGCCATGATGAGAAATCATTAGCTAAACCACGATGAATGACACTCCCAGTGGCTCCGACACTGTTTTCCTAAATACAGCAAAAGTAAAGAGGTTTGAATATAGACCGATTTTTGCTGCTGTAGCGGTTGCAGTTGGTGTTTACCTACACACACAAACAGACACACACACACACACGCACACACAGACAGAGAACAAAGTTCAGACTGTGCAGTTTGCCTGTCACTAGCTATCAGGTGTTCACACATGTGGAGATGGAGGGAAGAGCCGTGTGCATACCTGGACTTCTCCCCTGCAGGTTACCTGTCAATCACAGCATATCATGGCTCCGAGAGGCTGCCTTCAACATAAAGATTAGTGCTCAGAACTAATAATCTCAGTCACTACAGTCACATGTAACTGCAGTCAGCAGTTGTCTAAACAATTAGTTTTGGTTAAAAATAAGTATTTTGCAATCTCTTTGTATTTAATGTAACTTTGTTTTAACTCTGCGCTTGTATTTTTCCTGTCATTTTTCATGGAAAGTAGTATTTAGAGTTTAGTGTTTCCATTTTTTCGTTTATTATTATTTTATTAATTTATATTGTAATCATATTTTAAACACAGCTACATACAGAAAAGTGCAGTTCAAGAAAAGTCTTGAAACAACTACATTTTGATTAATATAATTTCTCTCACTTTATTGGCTATCTGTTGCTTCAGAGATATTTTGGACTGATCTCAGCTAATTTAGTCATTTTTCTACATTTATTTTAATAAATATAATATTACAAAACTGAAGTATATATTGACCTTAATATGGCCATATTGGGAGTTTCATTATCTTTCCTCAAAAGTAATACAGGAAAAAATATCTATAGATCATTTTCAGTATTGTATATATATATGCTAATTTAAAGCACAAGATATAAATGCAATATTGTGTGTTTCTACCATTGATTTTGCATTTTCAGCAAAAGTTCATACATGGCCTGAAGCCAGCAAGCGAGAGAAAGTTAAAAGGTCAGAGTTGTAAAGAAGACGACACTGTTATCTGTCATATTTCCACACTGATGCATATTTCACCCTGAGAGAGGTTTGGTGGGAAAGTCGAGGAACAACTGCCCGGAGGGTCACTTAATTTCCTCACAACTGCCTCCTTGTTTTTCCTCTCTCCTCTCACCTTTCTTAGTCCACTTTTCAAGATCAGGCTGCCTTCATTCTCAGCCAAACTGACACCTGATAGCAACCACAAGTAAGCATTTGGCACATGGGAACTTTGGGTATTCTTTTTCTATTGTGTAGTTACAGTAACATTGCATCATATAGTATCCCAGCTGTAAAACAGTCCCTGAGTGTAATGAAAAGCAGTACAGCCCATTTAATTTCTTGAAATGTGTGATATTTTAATAGATATCTTAAATGTAATGTGTGTGTGTGTGTGTGTGTGTGTGTGTGTGTGTGTGTGTGTGTGTGTGTGTGTGTGTGTGTGTGTGTGTGTGTGTGTGTGTGTGTGTGTGTGTGTGTGTGTGTGTGTGTGTGTGTGTGTGTGTGTGTGTGTGAATCAATGCAAATCCATTTATACTATGAAACTTTTTGACACATGAGGCTTTGCAAAAGAAAATTGTGCAGGCAGAGAATAGTAAAGGCATATTTGTTTACTGTAACTATACCTAAAATGTAATTGCCACCTATTTACAGTAGTGTACTAAAACAAAAAAGTGGCTAAGTTTCTTAAACAGCGTCCCTGCGTGTGTGTATGTGTGTGTGTGTGTGTGTGTGTGTGCGCATGTCTGTGTGTGTAGGTGTGTGTGTGTGTGTGTGTGTGTGTGTGTGTGTGTGTGTGTAGGTGTGTGTGTGTGTGTGTGTGTGTGTGTGTGTGTGTGTGTGTGTGTGTGTGTGTGTGTGTGTGTGTGTGTGTGTGTGTCACTTTGTCTCTGCTTGACAGGTATGGGAGAGACAGCAACTCCTTACCTCTTCTCAGACATCTTCTCATGAACCATAAATTAAAAGGCACTACAAGGGAATACAAGCACAAAATACTGTGCAAAGAATGCAATTGGTGCATGTGAACTGGCAGTATCAATATGAAACAATGATGCATGCTTTCGGCGATCTTTTTCTTTAGGCTTGGCATGAAACTGTCTGTTACTCAGTCTCAACCTGCCCACTGACTTGTTTCCATATGTGTGAGGAACGAGAAGGACAGAGAAAGGAAAAGAGAGAGAAAAAGAGAAAGAATTTAATTAATGAAATATGTTTTCTTAATTTTGTAGAAAAAAAAAGAAGCTAGAATTCAAATTCTATGAATGCTTTGTGTGCTTGCACTTAGTATATAGGTACATGAATACATGCGTGTATGGGTGGTGGTACCCAGCAGCATCAGGGACAGCCAGCAGCCATTTCTTGTGCTTGACAGAGCTGTCAGAATGCATCGGCTCGTCCCCTTGCTATCGGGATTGCAGGGCATACATTTCTCCATCAGAGAATAGAAGGACGAGACCTGGGAGGTGTCTTGATCCATAAGGACAGACAGATCCACACAAAGAAAGGTACGACAGACTTGTAAACATACAGAATCTGACAGTGCAAGTAAGTGGAGTGGGACATGGTCTGAGGCCCCGTGAGCCAGCCCTAGTGCTAATGCACCTCAGTGTCGTCCACCATGGTCAGACCCTGGTGTACACAACTTGGCATTTTACTCCACAGAGCAAACGTAACCAGACTGAAAGTTTTAACTTCAGAACTTGTTCTAAACGACAGTAAAGAATATTGTTCATGCTTTATGTTCTCCCCTCAACTTTCTGCTGCCGCTGACACACAGGCTTACTGAGTAAAATCCATCCTTGCTCGAGGCTACTTTCATTCTCTGCTGTGTGCTGAGACGTGAGCAGACCTGCCTGTCACATCCCACGCTAAATTATAGCAAGAGAATGCCCTTAACCGCCAACTGACTTCTAATAGGCTACGTGTTTTTGTCTGTGAATGTACAGTATAAGATGTATGTGTTGAGACAATATTTTTAGTCGGGTATGTGTTATATGTATATATATATATTTATATAACACATACCTGATATATATAAAAAGAAAGAGTCATATTGTTTCATGAATTTCACTCTAATACATTATATAACTGCAATTGAGCATATTGCCAGGGGTCAAGTTAATAAATCATGCCTCCCAACTATCATGATATTTTCTTTAAAGTTCAGTCCTTTTCCATAACTGTGACATACAAAACTCATAACTCACACTGTGAATACATTTGATTGAATGCCAACTGCAGAATTGTGAGACGATGTATCACAAGAAAAACAGCATTGGTTGATTTATACATTTTACCAAGTTGAAGAGAACTGTCTCCCACGTTTCACCTCAGACTGGTTGTTACGCAACAATAAATTGGAAATGCAAAGTCATTGCTGAAATCATATTTAGTCTCTTGCCTTGAGTGTCACAACAACAACTCACCGGTATCTGACTCCTTCTTCATGCTTGATGTAAATATAAACACTGGCAGGGCCTGCCTTTACAGCTCCAATGTTGTGTGTGTGTGTGTTTGGAAGCTTCACACTTGGAGGGATGGAGCGGTTGGCCTACGCTTCGATTGTCTGCTGCCAACGCCTTGTCTGTTTGTTATAAAGCAAAGCAAAGATAAGCAAAACCCAAAACATGGTAAGGGAATCAGCTCTGAATCAAAGAGGAGTAGTTAAAACAGCACAACAACAGATCTGTTTGATCCAACAGCAATATAATGTGTCACGGTGATGTCATTGAAGCGCCTTGGGAACATTTTGAGTGGATAAGTGGTGAACATCAAATGGGAAAATCTAGATGTGGTTTGTAATATTTTCATACACAATATATTTATCTGACATATTCGACATTATTAGAAACTAAACGTTCAGAGAGTTTAAAAATCAAACTCTGAACTTTTGCCAAAAGATCCTGAGTCTGTGTACAGGAAAGAGTTAATACCTTCTTTTAAAAACGGCAAAATGTCATTGCGAAATGAAATAATTTAAATGGAATTGCTGCGAGTTGGTTCCCTTATGAAGCAAAGTAAGTCGGTGTAAATCTTTTGCATCTAGTTTTGCTTTGGTGAACTTGTGAATTTGCACTGTTGACCAATTAACACATCACGCTGTCAAAAGTGAACCTAGCATTGAGGGAACGGTGAGCTGGAAAGTTATAGGATATAATGACTGAGCTATAGCACTTGGATCTTCCTGACTTAATTGCTAGTGTGTTCACGGCTAGCTCACCAGCTACGATGGTCCTCTAACTAAGCCAGAGAGTAGTCACTACACCACCAAGAATACAGGAGATTACATGTTTTAGACAAATGTGAATCTTAAAGAAATGTGAATTTTATGAAGATACGGTCTTTTAAGAGTCAATAATGCCTTCATGGCATTGAATGAAACTCTTTTTATTTACATTACAACTGTTTGCAATAAGACTCGCCGTCTTCTTGAAGGTTTTCTCAGAGGTTTCCTATGAAGATAATTGCCTGGAGGTAATAAATGAACAAGCTTTTGATTTACAACTTTGATTTACTGCCACATCTAAATCTATAGGGAGCAACGAGGAATCATTCCAACATAAACACAGCCACACCTACATGCTCCAAAATCCACACACACACACACACACACGTATAGACACATACTCTCATATGCACAGCACAATCCTATTTTTTTGATCAGCCTTTTTAATTGTGCGTTCTTGCATCTTGCGTGGTGTATTTACAGAAAGCGTAACAAGGCCATTGGAGCCAATTATACAAAGAACGGTCTCCAAACCCATCGTCCAGGCGGAGGAATCACAGAAATATTTATCCTGTTTAAAAGTTTAGGAAGGAGAGAAAGGGCCTTGGCACTAAACCCTTTAGTGAGGCAAAGGGAATGAAAACCTCCAGTGTAAAAGGACCTATTAGTCTCAGGACATGGGCATTAGCATGATAGTAGACTTAGCCTCTGGGCTGAAGGAGAGGGACGCTGTCTTTACGCTTTCAGCGAGCAGGAGAAGGGGGGTTCCTATACATAAACACACACACACAAGCTCTCTGATAGGCAGGAAAATGCAAAGTGGGGCCCTATACAGAGCATGAGGCACACCAGCGACCCAGTAAATAAGGAGGAGGAGGAGGCGGGGAGGAGAGAGGGCGGGTCGGGGACTGAAGGACGGCGATGAAGAGAGAGGAGAATTAAACTTGCACACAACAGACCAAGAAGAGGAGAACCATTAAAAGATGTAAGGAGCAATTTGTAAAACTGCAAGTGACAACAATGCTTTCCAATCATGAAGAGGGAGTTTATACCATCTTTTTGTATCCAACAGTCACTCTGTTAAAGCTGCAAATGTTGTACTCTGCTCCAGTCTGTAATGATGAGCAAACAGGTGAATTGCACTCCGGTGCAAGAATCCCCAAATAAATATCATGATAAAAGTGTAGTTTTGAGATGGTCAGCAAGTCTTGGAGGTTTCTTTTTCACGCACGGCGAGGAAAGGAAGCAGGGAAGGTCGCTTGAGCAGAGGAGGTTCAAAAGTATGGGAGGAGTTAACCTGCGCAGAACAAGTTGACCAACACTTCACGCCGAGTTTGGAGAGAAAGAATCACACAGGAAACCCAGTCAGACTTCACAATTCCAAACACACACACACAAACAAACACCCAGTGTACTATCAAACACTAATGCAAGCACAATCATGTGTGGTCATATAAACATGCAAATGTGTGTGTGTGTGTGTGTTTGTGTGCGTGTGTGTGTAGGTGTGTGTGTGTGTCAGGTCTGGGGGGTCACGGAGGGCAGTTATGTACAAAGCGTGTGTTTATATAGTGTAAAGATGGAGGACACACAAGCAACTCATGCAGGGAGAGGGCAACAAGTGGAGAGAATGAACCTCATTGTATGTCCGTTAGGGAGATGCCGAGCATAGAGGGGTGGTGGTAGTTTTGGTGGGAGGGGGTGGGGGGGGGTCCAAAACTAAACAACGAAACTGAAAGTGCGTATTGGCATTGAACTGTGCACCGACAAAACAATCAGCGGGCAGAGAAAGGAGGGAGGGCAGGTTCCAGAGAGGGGACACCTCCAGTCAGTCCCTGAAAATATGATAAATGGGCTGTTTAATGTCGGCATTCATAGTTTTGAGACAAGGCAGAACGTTGAGGGATTAGGCCGTAAGAGTCAATATTAGTGCTGGTGGCATTAAGAAAGCCCTGTCTGGTTAAACACAGTAGGGAATAAAGCGTTTCCAGCTGATGTCAATGTTTGAACAATGATTCTCATCATTTGCACAGAGATGAGGTCTGCCTTAGTTTATCTAATAGATCAGACGCTGGCGTGGGGCTGACAGAGAGTCCTGCATAGTAAGAGGAGTTAGAATAGTTTTCTGAATGGACAGATGGGGGTAGTGTTGAAAACAATCAGATCCTGATTTAGCCGGATATAAATTCCAGTTATTGTGTTTAGCTGAGATTCAGTTTTAAGGTGTAATCATTTGGTGGTCCTTGTCACAAAATAACCATAAATATCAGCAGTGCATGGATCAGCAAGTGTTGGTGCAATGATGAATTAAGTATTACATTTTCTTAGTATGTAATTCAAGTACACCTAAATGCAAAAGTGGTTATAGCTGTTCTAAATCATATATCACAACAATAACTGAAAACACCTGTGTGGATGTGCCAGGTCTCCAATCCTATTGTTAACCATCCCTTCTATCTTATTTGAGCCACAACCCATTGAAATATTTTTGTGATGAGATGAAGATACAGTAGGTGGTCAGCAGCAACTTGTATTTTTTGGGAAAACTATGGGTAGACTGAGGTTCAGCCAGTAGCCACAGCGACAGATTTACCTCCTGCAGAGTCCAAATCTGGAACACCGACAATGCTGGGCAGCAGCAACTGATCACTACTTGAAAGCATAGTTACCTCTACAGTAGCTGAGTTCACCAGTGGGACATTTAATAGGTATACCATACATTGTTATGATATGCAAACTCAGGTCTTATGATCTAGTTATTTTACCTTAGAGGTGGTAACCTAGAAATGTCTAAGTTAAATGCTAATGTTTTTGTAATTCCTTATGGTTAGAAATGTGTGAAAGGAGCTGTTTTGGTTGTGGTTAATCAAAAAAGCTTTAACAATTCAAACATTACAGATATTATTGCAAGTCATTTTATCCTATTAAATTAAAACAATCATGGAAACTTAATATAGTTTAATATAGATTATTATATTTGGATTTAAATGCAGACAATGTGTGCAAACATGAGGTCATTGGGTCAACTTAATGTTATAAGTAACACCTGCTTTTCCAAATCTGACAAGTCAAAGTGTCTGCTGTAAAAGGGGCCTGTTGATATCTCTCTGATCCACCCGGCAGTAGCAGTAGAATTTACACCGTTATCACTCTGATTTGTTCCTGAACTTCAGCTGAGAAGAGGTCTAATCAGTCAGAATGAATGGAAACACCTGTGTGGAAGTGCAGAGCCTTTAACGATGTCTCCACACTATTCAAGTGTCCCAGTGAGCAGGAGTGACAATACCAGGACCCTGGAACTGAAGCAGCCAAATGTTATTCAGCCGTCATTCTTTTTAGCGTTTTCTTCTTTTCTTACTGTGACATGTCAAAATGTCTTTTCTGAAAATAGCCTATAACACGCCCACATGAACGAGTCTGATCAGGCAAAATAAGTGGACCATTGGTGTTGAAACATTTAATCTCCCTTATGTAAAGCGTTATTAATGCTTACTTTCTATATTATCAGTTGATGTTCAAATTTATGCAGAGCTATCTAAACTGACTTACTGTGTAATTACAGTGACAAGAGCAGCTCTGGTAAAACATAAGAGAAATCAAACAAAACAGGCGTAACAACACCAAAACCCCCCTCTGTCAAAACAAAAGGGCCTCCTCGTTTTTCTGCGGGAGATTTTGCATCTCATGTTTCAATTGTTTGTTTTGATCTAGATGATTTACAAATCTCTCTAGTACAGCAGGAGCCCAAGGTTGTATTCAAACCGACCACATAACCTGGCAGTACCGTTCTTCCTACAGTTATGTTCAGGTATGACGCACGACATGCAAATTAAACCATGCGCAAGATTTGACTGATAAAGCATCGGTATTTCATAGAGAGTCAACACTTGTCCCTCAGAATAACTGTTCTATTATTGTTTGCATACGCACATATTTAGGCAATAGCAAAGTATGGGTGGGGTTGCAGTGTGTGTGTGTGTGTGTGTGTGTGTAGAGGTATCCCTATAAGACAGGGGGAATATGCTTGGCCCGCCTACAGCTGTGATGAATAGGTCTGAAGCTTTGTACCACAATGCCCCTCACTTCATTACTGTCACATGGAACAGATGGTGCCTTTCACCGTAGCATCACATGTACACACACACACTTTCTTTCCGGGGATGCCGTCGTTCTGTGATGTGTGCACACACACACACACGCACGCAAGGGGACAAGGAGGCTTAATGAATTCTACACCACATGCAGCTTCTGCGCTCAGCTGAGGCATTCATTTACAGATCTGAAGAGCAATCAAACAAAAAATGTGATCATGAGTATGAAATGTTAAACAAACCAAACAGGGGGTAATTGAATGAAGCAGGGAATAAACAAAGACCTGTGTTCCATCTTCCAAACGGAAAATTGTATTGGTACTTGGGAATCTTGATTTGCCAGCCCAGCAGAACAAAATCCAAAGATGTTTGAGGAAAAACAACAATGTGTTTGTGTGTGTGAGAGCGTGTGTGTTTGCATTGAAGCCTTAGGGACAGCAGGTTACACACTCTTCTTTTCACTGTGTACCCCAACTGGTGTTCAGTGTATGACAAACACACACAGAGTGCAAAGTTTGGGCGTTTGCGCTTTTCTTTATTATGCATGCAAACGCACTTACTAAATCAAACATGAGATAGGCCAAAAAAATCCCATTAAATATTGCAAGAGCATTGAGATCGGCGAAGAGGACAAATCTCACCTACTTCTTGCCCACTTGTCTTTCTACTGTTCTCCTTCATTCAGGCCCCGAAGCCCCGAGCCTGTGGGTGCGTGTCACATTTGTGAAGGCCCACTGCTTTGACAACTTTCTGCTCTGCCTTAAACCAAATTTCCCCACCAAAAGCCCGACCCTTATCCCTTCCTTTGCACATGGGTCACAAATTAGCAAGTGCCCGTTCACTCAGTCGCACAGGAGCATCGCTGGAGCGCACACATGTGGAGGGTAAATGGGGCACGCGCCAAGGGGGCCGAGCTGTGGGGTGGAGAGCTGTGAGGAAACAGGGTGGTGGGTGTTTAGGTCAAATTCAACTTATTCTATGGCGAACAGGCATCTTGTCTTTCTCTGCTTCTCTTCCCTTTCTTTACTTATCTTGTTTAAAACTTTACTACACACCTACCCTTTATTAACATGTTCTGTTAAAAGGCTGTTTGACCAACACTCGCAGCGTGAGGGGCAAAGTTCACAGGGCTGAACACTCTGCTTTAAAGTTACACCTGCCAATAAGTGGGTGCTGTAAACACTATCTTTTTACTTAGCACACACGTGTTTTGGCCCTACTATCTAACTGAAAATCAGAGCCACTGATACAGGGACCGAGACCACACGCCAGTCCAAGCTCTATCTCTGAATGGAGCGACTCCAGACTGCATGGTACCAGTATTATCTTATTGGTTTAACATTAAGCAAACTGTGGCAGCACACCAGACTACCAGCTATTGGTTCCTCTTTGCTTTATCTTATTTCTATTTACTCTCCTTTCCTTCTGCTATCTTGAAGGGGGCTATTAAAGATGCATCTTTCTTCTTTACAAGCAAACCAATACAGGGTGTGTGCGTGTGTCCAATGCGTGTTTAGCTGCTTTTACGGTCAGAAGGAATTGAAGAGAAGGAGAAGAGGTAAAGAAAAAAGAGAATTGTCTTTTAGCTCACCTTTGGCATGTTTACCCCATAGAAATAAAGTGATGATATTGTAAGTTAAAAAAAAAAAAAAATGTCCTTACTTTCCCACATAAATATTGTCTAAAAATAACAATTCGTATATAAGGTAAAATATGAGATATGACAAGAATTAAAATAGAATTTTAAGAATTTTGAGGACAGAAACTGCCTCTTTATTTCATCAGTGTACCATAATACATAACAATGGCTGAATGAATGGACTTTTTTTGGACTACGAGTGGAGTAACCGGTCCCAGTGGGCAGCAGATGCAGGACAACCTCCTCACCATGTAACAATAGCTCCCTGTCCATGCTGTCCATCCATCTGTATTTGTCCAATACAGTAAAGAATCCCTGCAGGAAAACCAACTGGCATTCTTCTGTTGTCCATTGTGATGAAACTATCACAGGAATGGATCACTAGGAAGACAATCCAACCTAATTCTCTGATCCCAAACCAAAAAGAAGGCCAAGAATGGACTTTGATTGATCAGGGAACAAATGGACCAGATTTTCCCTGCCTGCCATACAATTTGAATGGCTAACTTAGTTAATTTCCACAGCCAGTGGCTTCATCCCTGTCAAAGTCTGATGGAGTAGCCGGTTTCAGTAGGTGGCTCGTAATGACTGGGGGGTTCATACATGCTACTGCTGCTGCTGGAGGTCTTCGCTGCTGTCTCTGAGGTGAGTGAATGTGGACCCCCCAGGAGAGGTGAAAGCACATTACACATTCCTGTATCTACAAGGAGATTACTTATCACTGCAGTGACACTGGACGCCTTTGGGTCAAACAGACACCCCTTCACTTCAACCCCTGGAGTAGTACACCTTTCTGTTAAAAGACCGGCTGCATTGATTGAATTAAACTTCCTCAGCAGTCAGAACAGGGCGATGCCCCATCTTAACATTCAGTGGTTTAAACCATTGCATTTGTCATGTCATCGTAGCTGGGTGATCTATAGTTTATGAGTTAGAACCTGTCACAGCATGGCAAACAGTATATGCTTCTGGGCTACTCTGGGGTGTCAAACTCTCTCAACACTGATGCCTCCAAAAGTTTTACGAGCTAACCAGCCTGAAAATAGACTGGAGATACACTGACTCAAAGTATATTGCAGACATTGAAAGGCTTTATTTCTAAACAAATGGTTTCATAATTGTGGCAATGTAATAAAGTAAATATTGTGTACATATGGGGTACCAATGAAATACGTACAGGGTAAACCAGTAGGTAGGCCAGCAAGGGAAGCAGGAGATAAGAAATTTGAGTTATGGTGGGATCTAGAAATAAATTGCACTGTACTTTCTAAATTACCCAGTACATATTCAATAATGAGTCTATAGGAGACAGACAGCTGACTACTTGTGGTACTTTCACTTAAAAAAAATGAAATCAAATTCTAATTGTTGAAGTAAAATATGACATATTGACTCTAAGTTAGCTACAGAAACCTTCTTAGTGTCCCTCAATAATAAAGGCAACTTATCCTCATTCAACAGTTCGTATGATATCTTTCGAAAAGTTACTCCTCATTTTTTCTGCGTTTTCCTGCGAAAGCCAGCAACACGTGTCTTTCTTCTTCACAGAAAACAGCTCAGTTAGGGTTTAGACAACAAAACTACTTGGTTTGGTTTTTGGAAAATATTGTGAAATACTTAGTTAGGTTCAGGCAACAAAACCCATTTAGTTAGGTTTAAGAATAAATCGTGAACTACTTGGGTTAGGTTTGGACAACTAAAGTACTTTTGTACTTGGTTGATGATTACTTGGATGACAAACAGAATAATTTTGTGGGATACCTATAAATTACAGGGTGGTGTGCTCTTTGCCCGTCTGCAGGGTGGTAAAGCCCCAGCCTGGACTCTGCCCAGAGAAGAGGAATGGGGGAGGAGGGAGGGATGAAGGGAAGAAGGGTCTCATCCTTTATTGCCCATAAAGACCCAGGAGTGGAGTCACTCGTGTGCAGTAAAAAGCGTTCCGCACCTGCCAGGATGTTGACTCAAAATCTTTATCACCAATATCTAATCGCTCGCCTCCTTCCCCCCCCTGATAAATGGGCTTATGTTGGAATTTTCCCCCTCTAACTTATAGACATGCCTAACACAGGTGTGAGTATGTGTGTGTTTGACATAGAGAGAGGATATGTGAGGGACTGTGCATTTATTCACCTATGGTTGACGTGGTTAATGCTTAAGCAGGTGTAGGTGTATTGATGCCTGTGGATCCTCGAAGAGGCCATGAACCTGGACGGGACATAAAGAGAGAATGGGGTTGTTATCTAAAGAACTGTGATTAATGGTGAGCAGAGCAGACCTGCTGCCACACGCCATCACAACTAAACGAAAACCAAACGCAGAAATTCAAAGAGAGATGGGTTGTTAATGCTTATTATGAGGTGGATAATTGAATTCAATGAATGTGGTGAGTCACTGCCTTCATTTTCTGTCTTTCTTTCTTTCTTTGTAAATGCCTCTGACATTCCTCTCAATGACTGAAACAGCAGAAAAGA
This sequence comes from Leptoclinus maculatus, assembly GCA_032191485.1. Classification (NCBI taxonomy): domain Eukaryota; kingdom Metazoa; phylum Chordata; class Actinopteri; order Perciformes; family Stichaeidae; genus Leptoclinus; species Leptoclinus maculatus. The sequence continues at coordinate 10,694,792 of JAVDOI010000007.1, forward strand.
AAATGTTCAAAGCCAAAAGCAGGCTGACAGTTTCTTTAGATCAATAACAATGATAGGTCTTTTCGGGGGCTCTGTGTGATGTGAGATACTAAGATCTTACACACTTCAAAGTGTTAGGATTACACCCTTTGCTTGTGTTAATCCCGGGAGTCAAATGACAAGAGAGATACCTGGGACGGCATGGGCTAAAACGGCTGGCAACAAAAACACAAGGGGGAGAAAGCCAAGTGCTCTCTGCCTGAGTCTAAATATTGACTCTGAGGTCTGTCACTGCGTCCAGTGAGTCAAAGAACAGGGGGATTCAAGTTGAAAGTACTGCAGTTCAAGGAAGCTATTACAAAAGCACAAACCAGGAACTGTTCAAATCTATGAATGTTGTTAATGCTAGTCTTCTTTCTTTACTCACTGATGAATATTTAGTGAGTTTAAAGCACAGTGCCATAAGACCGAACATTACCCAGAAACTCTTCACAGAGTTTATTTATTGGTTTATTTATTGGTTTATTTATTTGAGGAGTGACAGTAGTTGTGATGTGTTGTGTCGATACCACAGGAGCGCCGCATCACAATGTGGTTCAAGGACTCCAGGATAACCTGAAGGTCTGTGTGTGTGTGTGTGTGTGTGTGTGTGTGTGTGTGTGTGTGTGTGTGTGTGTGTGTGTGTGTGTGTGTGTGTGTGTGTGTGTGTGTGTGTGTGTGTGTGTGTGTGTGTGTGTGTGTGTGTGTGTGTGTGTGTGTGTGTCATAGGTCTGCACATGTAAAAAGTGACTACTGTCAGTAAAGCTAAAGTCTCGCCACACCCAGAGGTGCATGTTATAATGGTCCAAATACAATGTGAACAGACTCTCCCTCACACACACAATACAAGTGGATACTAAACCGTAAAGTCCTTGTCCAGTAGTGGAATGTAACAAATCAAATTAACAGTACTCATGTATGTACAATTTTGAGACTTGTGGGGTTAAGTGTTTCCATATTTAATTCTTATGTCACCACATTTAAGAGAAAAACATAAGTAACAAAGTAACATTTATTTGACAGCTACTGTAAACTTAGTGCTTACTTTGTGAATTAAGACTTTACATACAAACATGATGACCTTATACAATGTAATGCATTAATAGTTTAAATTAACCCTCAGTATATAAAGTACTTAAAATACATCTACATCAGTAAAATGGTACTCATGTCCAATAGAACATACAGTACATTGATATAACACTCAGGGGGAGCATTTTTCTTCATTTGAGTACTTTTACTCTTCATACTTTAAGTAACTTTGCTGATAATACATACGATTTTTTCTGTAAAACCTTTACTTGTAATACTGTATTTTAACATTTTAAGAGGGACCAAGTGTGCAATCAGTATTTCTATATTGCGCCATTGCTATTTTTACTTGAAGTAATAGCCTCGAAGATTTTCATTTCAAGAAATGTCTGTTAATTCACTTCAATTCAATTTATTTTACATAGCCCAAAATCACAAATTTGCCTCAGAGAGCTTTACAATCTGTACACATGTGACATCCTCTGTCCCGGGACCCTCACTTCGGTACAGGAAAAACTCCCCCAAAAAAAGTCACTATCTATCACCAAATGACATAACACAATGGTGATTGAGCCTATGACCCGCTGATGAAACAACAATCTCGGGAAAAATCACAAGCGGATCACGTTGTTTATATCTCTGGGAAGTTCGATCCAAAAACACACCTGCAATAACCGCTTATATAGACAAAAGTGTCACCAAAGAGAGCGAAACAGTGATCTTCCAAATTTTAGATAAAGGTCAATGAAAGTGAGGCGAAAAGGCATACATTGTGAGGCAGCCCACCTACGTTGCAAGTGCGTACACACACATTTGAAAATGGTCAGCAGATAGGGGCCGTCATTGAACAATAGAAGCAGAGCTGAGGAGCAGCCAGCGCTGCAGACACACGTACTGATAGTGGACGGCCTGGTAAAAAGAGAGACGGAGTGAGAGAGGGAGAAAAGGAAGACCTCCTACCAGCAAGGCCACACAGGATCAGCCACATTTTACTAATTCAGCTGACCCCTAGTCGGCTTCCGTTTGTGTTTGTTTGTTTGTTTGTTTGTTTGTTGGGGGGGTAACGCATCTAAATGCCAGTGATAGCGGTGAACTGGCACGCTGCTCTCTGTTAGAGCTTTGTCTGCTTTCGTTTATTTATTTATTTGACATACTGGCATCAGTGAATAAGGCTGAAATGGGATTACACAGTGACTTGTCTTCAGCTCAGTCCTCCACCCTTTTTTGTGTGTCTTTTTTGAGTCCTACTCTGGACCCGGCCCTTCTCTCAGGTCTATAAAGCCACTCTGATGAGCCTGACTGGCCCGAGCTCTTGGGGCCAGTAATAATCTCTCTTTAGGAGGCTGAGAGGGTGAAGTGAGCCATAAGAACCCTCTCTGTCAGCTTTAACCGGCCAGCAGAAAGAAAAAGTCATAATTATAGTACTCTCTCTGGCTGGATTTAAATAAAGCTTCCTGGCTGGGCCCCTATAGACACACACTCTCTCGCTCACACACACGCACTTCAATAAAGAGGCACTAATCAATCAGGGGTTCCCCTGCCACGGCTTCATTGGAGCCCCATGTCTGAAAGAAGGACTGACAGCCCTCAACCTCCCAGTATTGTCAGACAAGACTGATTAGGCTTCTGACTGGCTACATCAGCCACCAGCTAGAAAAGCACGGAGGTTAAAGGGTCTCCATTTGAAATTGACGAGCACTGAAAAGTTCTGGACACCTGCCTTTTAAAGTGATGCTTGTCTCTGCAGTTCTATCCTCCTTTTTTGTTGTTTGCAATTTGAGGGCAGCGCAGGGGAGAGGGAGAGAGTTTTTGAGAGAGTAAAAAGGGGTGAGTGGGGTACTGTTTATGTAGGAGGGTGTGTGTGTGTGTGTGTGTGTGTGTGTGTGTGTGTGTGTGTGTGTGTGTGTGTGTGTGTGTGTGTGTGTGTGTGTGTGTGTGTGTGTGGCTTAAGTTTTGAAGGGGGAGCTTGGCTGCGGGCCAAGGCTGGAACAAAGAGGGGACACTCTTTACATGCATAGCCAGACAGAGTAAACTGGCCAGCAGCGCTGCCAGCAAATACAAGGCTCAAAAACAGACTTAGAAAGAACGGAAAGAAGGGGGGGGGGGGGGGGGGGGGGGACAGAATATCAGAATAACCCAACCATTCACTTGCTCCACCTCTAAAACGTTTCATCCTTCGTGTTTGGTTAAAATGAGAAATGTATTGGGTGGCATGCTTATCGGGCATTAAATAGCACAAGCTGCTTAGATTTTATTGTGTTTGCGTTCAATATGGAGCTGCGTGGCCATGGGCAAATGGCAGCTATCCCTTCGCAAACACCCACATGATTAACAAATACAGGCAATTAGTGCAGCACAGCAACAGAGAGAGACGGGAGGAGAGGAGTGGAGCAATTTGATTCATAAAACCCGCTACATTAATTGTATGTGCACAGCTTTATTTTAAAATGAAAAAGACAATACAATGAGATTTAACACTCATAATATAGATTAACCTGAAAGTCTACACAGATACATGTCTTCTATTTTCTGTTGTGTGTATGCTCTCTGGATGAAACACAACCCTCATCACACAACTGTATCCCTCACCTCTGAATGGCCCTGTAGCAAACTGAACAATTCCTCAGTGCCATGACACTTCAGATGAATGATTTCTAAAGAGCAGCTTTTTTTTCCATCACTGTTATTTTTAAGAAGGAGGTGCAGTAGATTCCCTTTCCTTTATCCTCTCTCTTTTTTTTCCACTGCAATCAGCTTAAAGCTCTGCGACGACTTTGCCCTTCAAAAAGGAGAGCCACTCCATCAATGAGGAACAATAGTATATTCTGACAAAAAGTCTGAGGGCGTTACGCCACCCTGCCATCACCAGGTTCCCTTCCATACAGCCTCTGCCGGTGACTGGTAAATGCCACTTTCAATCTCTCTCCTTTCTCTCCTCTTTCCTTTTCACTCCTATTCCTTGCCCTCAATGGGTGTGTTAAGTATTGTGCGTTCTGACGGGGGCGGTGAGTCAGTCAGGATCATTAAAAGCAGGCCGAGCCTTTGGCCAGATCAAAATAATTAACTGGAGAGGTCACAAGCTAATGAAATGAAATGGGGGCCTGAAAGGAACCCCTAAATGGTGCTCACTAATCCTCCCTTTACCTTGTTTTAGGGAGGGGGCAGGACTCTGCATTGGTAAGCCAAGGCATCTCTGCTGATAATAGGTTGTGGGGTGCCGGGGGACCTGGGACTATGGATTGTGTGTGTGTGTGTGTGTGTGTGTGTGTGTGTGTGTGTGTGTGTGTGTGTGTGTGTGTGTGTGTGTGTGTGTGTGTGTGTGTGTGTGTGAGACAGAGAGAGAGAGAGAGAGAGAGAGAGAGAGAGAGAGAGACCAAAAAACATTTTTTTTCTAAAAACAAGTGAAACTGTTTCCTGGAGGGGGTTTTCTTTTCAGTTGCTCTAATGCAAATCAGTTTTACGTAATCATGCGTCAGTGGAGTGCAGTGAGGCGATCTCCCTGTTTGTTTCTTTAACATCCCGGAAAGATCATCGGTTCAATAAGAAGAGAAGGATAAGTTAAGAAGCAATACCACATTTTAGGGTTACTGAAGGAAAAGTACTGAACTATTGTCAGCTAAATGTAATTAGTCAAGTGTCAAAATAAAATGAGTCATCATGCAGCAACTCATTGTTATATTAAACTCTATGATACTATTGGATTGTTATTTCTGGTGCATTAAGCTACCGCTGTAGCTGGTCATGGTGGAACTAGTTTTAACACTGTATTGTTGGGTAGTTCAATGGATAAAAAGGTATATTTTGTAAGTTGATCATATCGTTTGTATTTAAAAACTGAATCTGCAAAGTAACCAGGAACTATATCTGTCAGATACATGTTGAGTAAAACGCACAATATTTGCCTCTGCAATGGACTGGAGCATGAGTCTTGTAGCATAAAATGAAGAGTGCAGAACGTGTAAATGCACCGTACTTAGTTATGTTCTTCCAATACATGTAAAAAGTGATCAAAGAGGTTAAGACAAACATTGTGGGAATAGATAATACCCAAATATGTACATCTAGGTCTATGAATAAAATGTGGCCAACATCAAGGCAGTGAAAAGCAGACAAGTGGACAAAATATAACTGTGGTTTAACATTACTGCACTATTTTTTTTTTTTTCAAATCCTAATCCTGCATGTGCTCTCATGTTTCCATTCAGAGCACTTACACACAAACCTTTCATGACCAGAATCAAGTGTACACTAAGCTTTGATGCGATAAAGAAGGTACTTCTATTGTGTCATGCAGAGATATTCACAAGACTTATAAAAGAAAATATCGAAGTGTCCTACTGTCTGCCTGAATTGAACAATGGAAAAATGAAGCATGGGATCCGATGCTGAGGGCGATGCGTGTCAGAGGCTGATGAAGCCGTGGTGTGTCACTGTGAACAGGTTCTCCAGGGGCAGGCTGCAACCTGCTGAGGACCCTAGGACATGACTGTGTGTGTGTGTGTGTGGGGGGGGGGGGGGGGGGACTTCTTTAAGCAAGTAGAAGAAACTTGGTTTTCAAGGTTAAAGGGGTGACCTCTGACATGCAGACAAACACATTTGTACACACCCACGGACCCACGGACACACACACTCGAAGACATTACAATGTACTGCTGAGTGAAGGAATGCACCTGATCAACAGGCGCATGGAAGAAAGCTATACACAAAAACAACACACACAGACAGCAAGCCCACACATAACATGTTTTTAGAAAGACAGTTAAAGGGAGTTACCATTTTTTGCTTTGATGACATCTCATGTCATCAAAGCACATACACACGAGTGAGGGCAGAGCAGGACAGTATGGGTGAGACAGGAGGTCTGTGGAGCAGCAGACATAATGATAGCCATACTGATCATGACTTTTCTAGTAGAAGGTACTTAACTGAGTGAGTATTGTATATTAGAGGCATTTCTCTTATTGTAAGGTTTGAATCAAGCTACAGCTGAGTTCTGAGGCCAATGTGAAAGTGTCTGAATGGAGTTCCTCTAATGGCCACAAGATGCTTGCTTAAGAAAAGTTGGATGGCATCAAGATGAACACGTTTCTTTCGATGCTGAATGTCTTTTCTGTTCTGGTGTCATTCATTATCACCGTTCCATTAAAGAGTTATTAAGCAGTGGCTATAGAAATATTCAATTAGGAGTAAAAGTCCTGCATTCAAATTTCACTTAAGTAGAAGTACAAAATAAGATAAATGTACTCAAGGCATCAAAAGTATTTGATACCTGTCAATGTTATACCATTACATTACTGGACCATTTACATGCATATCTGTATACTTATATGTATATCTATAACAGCATTGTATTTTATAGACTGACTTACACAACTTCATGGTCTCATTATTTTGTCCACCATCCTCTTTCCTACACCTAACCTTAGACATCAGCTCTCTGTTCTTCTTTCCTAGTCAGCCCACCAAGTAAAAAAAAAAAAAACATCTCCCTCTCGAGGACAAGCAGCCCACTCCAGGCTGCAGGCTGCAGTCTCTCTGAACCATCATTACAGTCATTAGGCAAGAATAAGCTCTGTATCACAGGAATCCACTAGCATCCAGTTTAACCCAGCACAATTAGCACATCCGTTGGAGTAGAATTACCCTGTAAAATGAGAATGCTCTGGACAAAAGAGGCAGGAGAGTTGGAGTTGAAAAAAAGAGGATAAGTGTGAGGGAAAGGGGGGAGAGAGGAGGAGAGGAGAAGTAAGGGAGGACGGGGTGAGATTAAAATTGTTTGAATTGGGTCCACGCTCGCCCCATTCATTTGGTATTCTGCTCAAATCAGGGCTTTTGTTCAGCCTGGCGCAAAGTAGTGTCAATCATCTCGACCCGTTTTTGTAGAATGGGGAAATTTATTATGAATTTGCTCCTGCAAATAATGAGGACTACCCCCTGCCTGCACTCCCTCCCCACCCCCTTCTCCCCCCAAGCCACCTCTCCTCTCTCCCCTTTGCCTCCACCCCCCATATCAATGCTGCAGAATAGGCAATAGAGAGTGAAGTTAGCAATCTCAGGGCCACTCGCACTCTGGACCCACATCAAAGTGACAGAGACGTCCAATCAGATTTGTCTTACAGGCATTACATGATGAATATGGTGCGGCCGCAGCACAAAAGCGCCTTTGTGTCTCCTCCGAGCAGAGACTATTCACAGCCCGCCACAGCCAGCCAGAGTGGAAGTAAATGGCCAAAAGGGCCCAGGCCAAAAAAAAAGCACCCAAACTTGTGCAGCACAATGGCCCATGCAAATCACAGCCCCCGCCGCCTCCACCCTACCACACATCCCCAGCTACTCCATCCCTCCACCCTTCAGGCCTGAGCTCGGTTCCTCCTCTGCTGGGTCGTCTGAAGTTTAGGGCCTATTCACACACATACAGAGGTGTCAGTTAAAAGTGCTGAGCTGCACGCATTCAAACGTTCATCTGAAAAGAGAACGGGGTTTTTTTCAGAAAGATAGAAGAAAAACACGAGTCGAATGACTGACTTTTTTGTCAGAAAGTAAGAGTGACTTGGCGGCTGTGGGCAAGGCTCCTATTTAGTAAGACTTTTGATGTGGGGAAGAGTATTTCCAGCACACTGGAGTGACCCTGTGATATTTGTTTGAATTGAGAGAGATTATGAAATGAAACACAACAGGCACATTTTGTCCACAGAGAACAGACTTATGTTGATCCACATATCCACTCCTTCAACACAGTGATGAGCATTACAACTCAGGGCATGACTCTGATTCTAACTGTGGAACATCTTTAGCAGATATTCAGTGCAATGGAAAACTTGCTATAAGGTACATCTCCAACTCTGAATCTGAATTTAAGATCCCAGAAGATATTAGCATTTGCCCTGGTCAGTTCCTGCTGTGCTATATCTTTTAAAGTAAAAGCCGACAAGTAAAACTATATGCTCTATGAAGAAGACTCTGTAGTGAGAAAAATAAATCTTAAAATATAGTGAGGAGGAAAGAGACTTGAAGCTTGCAATCTAAAAGGCCGTTATTAACATGGCTCAGAGCCAAAGTGACCTGCAGTGACTGACCATAACCTCTATCAGGGCAAAAACGGAGCATCAGCAGTGATTAGTGCGAAATACTTTACTAAATCAATAGCCAACAGGTCAGCAGATTTGTCTGAACCAGCTGCACAGCCCTGTGTGTCTACTCCAAAATGGGTTCAGCGTGTTTTCTGTCTATGTTAAATATAAACGTGTCTGTGCCTCTGCTTAAACATTAACACCTCTGTAAGCATTGCTCAAGGTTGTGCACCAGCTCTCCATTCATCTACATCACTAGTCTGTCTGTGGTCATCCCTCCTTTGTCTTAACCGTATTTATCGTATTAGCATCTTCACAGTATTCACAGTGCTCAGAATTTCACAGAGCAACTATGGGTTTGTGTGTTGTTTATATTATTTGCATTAGAAAAACATAGAGAAACTCTATTCGTGTTCACTGCTGTGGTAAACTTAAAGGAATTAAGTTGTTTCATCCGCTAATAAAAGTGTGTATGCCTTAATATTGATTCTACATTGTAAAATGTATTAAAATACCTGTTTCAATTGTAATAATTGGGAATTATTAAAGCATCAGAGACAGAGACATGTGTGATTGTTGTCTTAATTAATGCATAGTAATAAAAAGTAATTTTACTCTAGACTGCAGTTCCTGATGGACCTGTTGCTTTGCTGGTAGATGTGGCTCTGAGCTGTGATTGGTGGGTTGTCTACCACTGTGACTGCAGCTATTCCTTCATTTTTAACACCGAAACATTTTGCATTAAAAGCAAATTATTTGTTTTGTTTCTTGTGTTATCATAATGAGATTCATTTTAGAATTTAAGATAAAGAGTTCAGTTCTTGTGACTTGAAATAAGTCAAAGTAATTTCCTACTGAGTTAAAAATAAAAAGCAACCACGTATCCACTTCAGCCCCTACCCAACAGACATTGGTGCAAGTCATCACAGCTGTAAAATAAACTACACTTGAAACTCCTTATCTTTGAAAGAATTAAAGTTAAGCCTGCCAATCAAGTACAAACAAAACAGTAAACCACTTATATTTTGATATTGAAATAAATGAATGTTTAGTAATATATATATATACATGCTGAATGGTAATGCTTAGCATTTAATTTCTAAATGAATCACAAGAAGCTGAGATTGTTGTGTTATTAGTGGCAGTTAGACTGTTTTCATGTAAATATTGCCTGTCATTAAAATGATTCATGTTGTGGGACATACACGGATAAACGTTTTTTGCCGACGGCGTCAAAACATAGCAGCAACGAAGTTTGTACACCAAAACTAGTTCTGCAATGCGCAATTTACGAACACACGGGAGGAATGGATGGCCTCTCGTTCATGCAAAATGACTTAAAAGTCCACCGAGCACTCCGATGACTGCATGCAGAGCAACAGATGACCCCTCACCACCCCATTCTTGCCCAGTTTAGCCCTATTATAATCTATGTGCGCATTTGGCGTTTCCATGGTTTATGCATATATCATGGCTTTGCGAAGGAAAACGCATGCATAAATGAGCTGCATGTGATTGATTATTCACCATTGGATTACGCCAAAATTAACATCGCCCTTATGTATTGTCAAAGTGAAAATGACAAGATGACATGAATAAATCTATTTTCACCCCAGCTCCTCCCTAAATGGCTGAGGTGAAAATTGCATATCCATCTTAGAGGACAGGAGACATGCCCTTATTTTTACTTTGTGCTCTGGCCTCTGCTTGACACTGAAGGACATCAGAAACATAATTTCAACCGTATAATAATGGAGCAGCGGGGTATTTTGTGCCATTGATTTGCCTTTTTGAGTCCCGGTGACGTAGGAGGTTATAAAGCAGAGCGTAATTAATGTCATTTATCACTTGTTGGATTGTGTCACTGCCTTCGCCGACGGGGCTCACATCATACGCGAGCCATTGACCAATGGGAGCGCAAGAGCCTTTGTCACCGAGCACAGGCACGTGGCTTACACCTGCAAGCTGCAGTGCGTGGTGTGTGTGTGTGTGTGTGTGTGTGTGTGTGTGTGTGTGTGTGTGTGTGTGTGTGTGTGTGTGTGTGTGTGTGTGTGTGTGTGTGTGTGTGTGTGCGTGAGAGAGCGCGAGACAAAGAGAGAGAGAGAGAGAGAGAGAGAGAGAGAGAGAGGTGGAGCGTGTAATGCCTGTGGCACACTTTTAGGTGCAAGAAAACAAACATCCCAAACATCCTGTTACAGCCTGTTATAAATGCAAGATGTTCTGACGTACCACTAACGCTGATATTATTTTCTTTTTTGGATTAATGTTGGCTGATGAAATGTATTTGAGTTTTTGAATTGAATATATAACACTATAACACCAGCTTCAATCAGCCTCTCGTTCCCAATTCCCCACTTCCACAGAGAGCACCAGGTGAAATTAAACTCGTTATTTCTCGTTCTGCCTCGCTGAATTTGGCATCAGTGTTTGATTACAATAGAAGATCTTCCATAATTGGCATAATGAGGCGCAAAGGCGCACACAATAGTGCTCACTGTGTGGTGTTGTGCTCCCCATTTTGCCAGGAGATGGGCTTTTTGGTTTGGCTGTGTGCCCCATGAAAAACACAGTTGGGGATACAACTAGTCTACAACCCCAGGTTTTATTTAGATTGATCTCAATCGGGCAATAAGAATTTTGACCCCTCTCATTGTCTCGCTGACTTTCCCCGGGCGGTATTTCAAAGTGTCTACCCTTTGAGAGGCGTGAATTACACCCCCCTCCTCCGCTCCAGGCCCTCTGGGCTATTGGGTAAAGGCAGAGTACGCAGAAGAAACAATGCAATGCATGAAACGTAATATTAATCTCCCCGTCCTGAATGCAGACAAAGCGCCGTAGAAGGTGCACGTCTATAATGGTTATTGAGTGCTCGCCCAGCTGCGCTATTTTCCCCCGTGTGGCCAAGCAAGGCGGCTAAAGGTCAGGAGCTTTGAATAGAAGAGAAGCTCACTAGTTTGCTCAATTACCGCCACACACACCCCTCACACACACACACACACACACACACACACACACACACACACACACACACACACACACACACACACACACACACACACACACACACACACACACACACACACACACACACACACACACACACACACACACACACACACACACACTGACACACACTGAGAACATCAGTTTAAGAACCAAACCACTACAAAAGCATATTATATAAATAGATTCATTTTTATTTATAAAACTCGTTTTACACAAAATATATCTGTTAAAATCGAATATTTACATTTTAGGCGACGGGACACGGAGAACAAGTGCATACATTGATAAAGGTCTCCTTTTACCACCTATTACAAGAAAATAAAAATAAAAACAATCTGTCACAGGTAGCCTTGATATTGCTTTCCAGTCACACAACTCATACATGCCAACTCACTGCCTCACTGACAGCTGGCTCTCACAACACTGTCAGGAAAAGTGGCAGTGGCTGTTGTTCAAGAACATTGTTTGTTTGACTCATGTACAAAAATATGTCTTCATGTTAAAACAGTTCGCTGTATGATACATTTTTTGTTATGAAAGGGGAGGAAACAATGTACACCACGAAACAGTCTGTCGACGCATCATCTTTGTTTTTGTCTTCCAACGGACGTGGCAGCCGAGGAAGGCAGTCCTGCTCTGATGATGCACTCATCAAACAAGTCCTCTGGAACTGCAGCGCCGTCTCTGCAGAACCTGCTGTGTCACGTCTTAATTGCACTTATTCAAACATAACATCAACAGTTCTTTACTTCCACGCGTCAACGTGACACCGAGTCCAACTCCCTCCTTCGTGTGGGCACTTAGAGGCTCCCTCTCTCTCGCGCACACGCTCTCTCTTGCTCTCTCTCTCTCTCTCTCTCTCTCTCACTATTGCTTTGCTTCTGCAGAAGCAGCCCGGGCGAGGGAGGGAGGCAACAGATCACTTTCAAGCATCAGAGCGAGACTGATCTGATGCCCTTTACCAAGTCTTTGTCAGCGTTTTCTGAAAGAAAGCAGCTGCTTTTACGCACAGGCGCAGCTGTGTGGTTCGGATGCTGTCAGCCTCAGTACCGGTCGAACCAGGTCGTAAAGTCCAACAGCTCCTGCTCCTCGGAGCTCAGAGGCTCATAACTGCCCTCGTCCGATGAGTAGGTGGAGTGAGGCGACTCTGGTTCGGCGGAGTAGCTGTTGGAGAGTGTCGGGGATGGCAACCCGCACTGGAAAGCAGCCGACACCGCGTCATGTTCGTCCAGAAGTTGCTGTAAAGCCCTGATGTACTCCACCGCGGACCGCAGGGTCTCCACTTTGCTCATCTTCTTGTTGGCGGCGCCGTTCGGCACGTGCTGTCGCAGCGTCTGGAAACCCATGTTGACTTGCTTGACCCGGTTCCTCTCTCTTTCGTTTCGCCGGGCCACGGCCACGGGCTGCTGCTGTGGGATGGAGTAGCCGAGGCCGTTGAAGCTCAGGCGCCGCTTGCAGCGCAGGAGCTCGGGCGAGCTGGAGCGCTGTCTCTTCAGCACCTTGGTTTTACTTTGGAAGCCGACCTCGTTGTCGTTAGGGTGCGCGTCGGGGGCAGCGCAGTCCTGGGCCGGGGCGTGCAGGCTGATGCTGGCGTGTCTTTCAGTAAATCCAAAGGTGAATGCAGTCTGCGTGGTGGTGATGGTTGTCGTTTCCATCTCGCTGACAGTTCTTCCGAAGTGATGGATGCAGAGGGCGAGTGCAGCCTCTAACAGTGGGACAAGAAGAGGCGGAAGGGGTTGGCAGTGTACAGCTCTCGTGTCCTTCGCGTGGGGACCGTGTGGCTAACTCTAGTCCAAGTCTCTCTTGACTGCTTACTCCACGAGCCGATCTGACCCAAACTTTGGCAGCACTCCTCTTTTTCAACACGCGCCCCAACACACACCCCACCCACCCCTTTTTTTTTTGGGAGACGCACGCTTCGTCGCGAGGCCCCGCCCCCGCTGTGTGATTCTTCTGCACGCCGACTCCCCCGGGCCAGGCGCGTGGCTCCGGGAGCTCAATAAACAATCCCGAGCTTTCACTGCGCAGGGAGCACGCGCTGAGCTCATTTACATTCCAATGTCCCTAACTTGAAGGCCCATTGGTCGATTCAAACGGCCTGCAACCGTGCAAAGAGAAAGAAAGGCGGAAAAAAAAGACAGACAGGAGGGGAAAAAAAGAAGAGAGAATAAAAAAGTGAATGGTTTGGTTCTTTGAAATGCCTTTTGAATTTGACAATGTACCCCTGGCAAGTCTTCAAATTATCAGTCCCCCCCCCCCCTCCCCCCGGCCATCTTTCTCCTCCAGCTCTTTACAACACAAATACCAAGGACGCTCTCCCCTGTATCCAGGCTACAGCTTTACAGAGCTAAATAAATTGCAAGCGTGTCTCTGAGCACAATAATTGGCAATTATAAAGCTCGTAAGGACGCGATAAATGTAAAAGTAAACACTTTTTATGACATGGAGGCGTCCGAAAGCCCATGTTACAGTTACATCTCAACTCAGTGCTCTGCAGGTCCACTTTGTTGTCACTTGCTTGATAGGTGGAAAGTCTTGTTAAATTCAATACAACTCCCATCTGAATGCAACGTTTATTTTTTTTATTATATAGTGTTATATGCGCAAACCACAAAGTTTGGTAAAAAGCCAAACCCAACTCGAAGTACAGATGCACGAATGCGGTATTTCAGCACCACATCTGACTGGACAGTTAAACAACGGCTTCGTCATCCTCCAACTTTCGCCTTTCTGTTGACCTAAGTCCCAGTATTTGTTTCAAACAGATTTGGCTTTATTCAGCATTGCCAAACGACCTTTGAAATACGCTTCGTACGTGACAAAGTCTCCTTACCAGCAAATTCTACCAGCGAAGAAGTCTGGGTGATGAAGAGACCGTTACCCATATAATAAAAGTGGGACACTTGCGGCCTCTGGCGGCAAAAACATGAACTAGGAACTACGCCAACAAGACGCCACACCATCATTTAAACCAAAAAGTCCAAAAAGCAAGAAAAAAATGTCACAATCAGATAACCCATTGTCCACAACAAGATGTATCAATTATTGACAAAACTGAATTGACAAAACTTTTAACTGAATAATACTGGAGAAATCAGAGTAAATACTGAATTAATAATTCATTTTGCCTTGTTTTCTAAGCTTTTAAGTTATATATTGACAATATTAAACGATCACTCCAATGTTTGATCATCTGTACACTCTGTATATAAGAGACACTCTTAAATCATCTAGTACAATGCAAACGAAAATGGAACTGCACTTTTCACCTCTCCCAAATCACACAGCTCGCACCATCTGCTTTCCTTCTGAATATCTTAGTATAGTCAATATATGTGAAGCTGAAGATCTTTCACTTTGAGATACGCAAGCGCCTGATTCATGGCAAAACTTATTGATTTATTATTACTCTAATTTGAGTCTTGAAAAGAGATTTTCAGAGCATTTTTCTTCAAACTTGAATTAAATCAGACTTTTATTAAATGCAACATTACAACACAAAGACTGTGACCATGTTATACTGAGTTATGACCAAGAAGCTCTCCTGCAGAGAACATCTCCATTCATTATCATCATCTTTTTCTATCTTCATGGCTGTGTGTGTGTGTGTGTGTGTGTGTGTGTGTGTGTGTGTGTGTGTGTGTGTGTGTGTGTGTGTGTGTGTGTGTGTGTGTGTGTGTGTGTGTGTGTGTGTGTGTGTGTGTGTGTGTGTGTGTGTGGTACTATTATTCAACTGTGCAGTAATATAGACTTGCATTGGCCTGCTGTGTGCTGTTTCATGCTTGTGCTTTGCATTGTAATCCACAATTTCAAACTCTTATAATGTCCCCTTTCTCTCGCCCCTCTGCCCGGCCAACAGCAGAGGGCGCTGAGCGAAAATAAAAGTGAAAACCCTGTGTTACTCACTAGCTCATTCAGCACAGGTACATTATTTAAAGAGCCTCTGTGCCTTGAAATGGCACCTCCCCTGACACTACATCTGAACCAGTGCCTAATAAACCTGTAAATGTCATAATGATATGTACTATGATAACCTGTGACAAAGGCTTTGTTGTCTTTTCATGTTACAATTATTAGGAACATTTCTGAACCAAAATTACTTCCTGTAAAATGTATTTGCGGCAATTCCAAGAAAAACTGTCAATTTCAGTTGTGGATTTGTTGGAACTGGCAGAGAAAGATTCACTTCCTGAAATGGTGCTTTTTATGGATATCAAACATTGTGAAATTCAAGTTCGAGTAGGAAAAATGTATCAGTCAAAGGTCATTGGACCTTTAGGAGGACAGCAACCCAAAACACACGACGCCCTCAGAAATGGTTCGCCACAACATGTTGGAAGTGTTTTCAGTTCGCCAACAATGAGTCATGGACAGTCTGGGTTGATGTGAAGTATAAAGTTGGCCAAACCAATCTGGAATGGGATGAACAAACAATTGTGTGCCTACTAAATTCATGTTACATTAAATAATAGTCACAAATATTTAGAAATATATACATATATATATATAATAATAATAAAATACAATAACATTTGATATATGGTCAAATTCCTATACTATTGCTTTTCTCTCAGTCTAGCCTCCTCACAGAAATACACACACACACACACACACACACACACACACACCCCAATTTATGCTGAAGTCTGTGTTACTCATAGCAGGTTTTTTTGAAACACACTGAAACTCCAGTGTCACAACACTCAACATTTCTGAAGTTTGTTTTTTCTTCCAAAAACAATGCCTCAAATCAACAGTGCGTCATATGTAACACACACAGGTGATCGAGAGAGATAAGGGTGGTAAAGTGTGTGCATCCTTCTGCGTGCCAGCGCTACAGAGATAGGGAGATAGATAGCGAGATAAAGAGAGAGAGACATGGAAGAGGAAAGACAATTGAAAATCCAGCTAATTTCCCAGTACATCAAACATGTAACAATAATTGTGCCTGCATAATATAAGTTCCTCATCCGAAGACTCATGTATACACGCGTCTGTGCTGGCAAAATAAGGGCCTGACATCTCACTCGCAACTCACTGTGGCGTCATACGAGACTAGAACATGTGCTCAGATCAAAACAGTGGACCTTTCTGTCACATGATCGGCCACAAAATATTCAATATTTCCATTTACAGAACAACACACTTATGATATTGATTTTGCATTGTGAATAAAAGTGTGAAATAGGATGTGAGCAATCTATGTGGTCTTTCAATAACCAAGCTATATCCTTCCTGAGAGGCCTGGGTTTTCTAGAGGGGCCTTCTAAAAGGACTAAACAGTATTTCCAAAGAGCAGGAAAAGGGAAGTGCTCCATTAGAATATGTATCGCTTCTCTATTCCTGACACATGTGTACTGGGCTGTAGCCGTGTTAGCCATATTTCTTAAACCAGTGACAGATATAAGCGTTATGATGCCTTAGTTCATCACTAACGCAGTCTGCGGTCAGGACACGGCCAGACAATATAAAGCAATCTTAGAAGCAAGTAAAGAGAAGTAGGCTTAGCATGCACACTAATGCAACACACAGCACCTGACCTTCTGTACTGTGTTTGTGGGTAAAAGATTGGATAAGACTCCAGAAGGGGGAGAAGAAAATAAACAATTCACAGTTGTACTTTTCTTATGCAGTGAAGTTAGAAAACGCTGATGCTAGAAAGGAGGAATAGTATAGTAGTATAATTGTAGTGTTATTTCGTAATATACTGTGGATCAAAATGTATGTCATGGAAACAAGGGAGTCCCCCCTGCACTCTCACTCACTGTCTGGTTATTAATATTCTGTCTCATTCAAACACATGACACAACCGCACACCTGCAGGATTCTTACTCTGAAAGTACCACATTACACTTGAATACACTGCACATTTGTTACAAGCTACAGTACACTCCCCGGTGGATTCCTTTGTCTAGATTCACTGGAACAGGGCTGGTTTCATGGGTCGCTATTTAAGTGAGCAATACCTCTCCAAAAGCAGCCTACAGGTCAGAGCAGGTGGAGCTAAATGCCTCTGTGTATTAACTGACATGTCATCTGAAATGAAACTACTTACAAAATATTTGGTATCATCATAGCTATATGAAAATGCACTGGCATGTTGTAATGTGGCGTAGCATTTGTCAGTTATGACGTCATAATTCAGCATCACATGGGCTATACCTACGGAAAAGGATTAGGGCCACATGGTGTCTCATTTAGCCACTCGTTAGCAATCGTCTGTTTTTACTTTGAACTTTGACCCTCATGCTGATATATAGGAATGGCACATGCAAAGTGTAACTGGTGCTGCAATGTTGGAGGATTACGGCAGACAGCACTAGAAATAAAGGGATGGTGTCCACTCAAGGGCTCTTTGGTTGCGCTTGGCCTGATTTTGGGTACGCTCGTGCACCAGCCAGTGAGCTAAGTGCAGATTAGATTTTACTGTGCATGTATTGTACCCCAGTGATGTGAGGCGTGACATCTCCTCTTTTAACTCTCCTTGGTTTGAGAACTCATTATTGCAGTACTCTGTATACTAGTTATAGACTGCAGAAGTAGAGCATCTGTGTCTAGAAGTCTTTGGGTCCATTCCCTAATTAACCTAGAAAATAACGAATGTTAAGCAGCCCACCTGGCTCTGGTGTGGTTTCCAGTTTTTAACAATAGGCCATACAGTTGGTATCACTCAAAAACAAGGTTACGGTAAGTATAGAAAGAACCAAAAGCAATTTACTTATTTGATGATTTCATATATTAGTTCTAATCTTGAACACAGGACGGGCAACATTATGAGCAAATATCCTTGTAGTGTCCCTCTGGTCCGATGTAGGTCACACAAACACACCTGACGTTGCACGTTGTAGCTGACATTTCCACATTCCATAGCTTCATGAAATGTCTTACATAAGATTGACAGAAGTATTTCCCCCATAGGGTTAAATATTGCATGTGAAGCTCGACTTCAAACAATAGTGGGCGAAAAAAGCTTAAAGGAAACATTAATTTGGGAGGTAAAATGATGAAACGTGGTGACGCAAGAAAAGGGATTAACAGGAAAAACTTCTTTCACTTTCGATCGCTGTTGACAGCAATTCCACTTTTTCATCCAACACGTCTCCACATCCGGTCTGCAGAGGGTGTGTTTAATTTATCCACCGTGAGCTGCTCAGTAACTGTTTAATGCTCGGAGGAGGAGGTAACGTCTCGCTTCTCCGTGAATCAAACTCACCCTCGCTTTCCTCGGAAATGCCGAAAGAGGTGTGCCCTCCCCCCTGTGGGAGGAGACGACGAAGCCTCAAACGTTGACACTGATGTTGCTGCTATAACTTCAGCAAAGGTGCAACGAGGATCCACATCAACAGCTCTGTCAGAGCAGCACATCGACTGAGAAATGCAAAGGTAGGGAGACAAACACACTCGCCTATGAAGGATATTAACATGATGTTTCTTACTTTGTTTTGTTGTGGGTGGATTACATGCATTATTAAGTAGTCAGTTCCCTGTGAAACCTGCTGTGTAGAAGAATTAAAAATCCTTTTGTATAATTTGCTGAATAAGTCTAGTGTGTGCATGTTTATTGCTTGGCCAGACCATGTTGAGGATTACAGTGTGCTGTGGGTAGTTTATTTCCTTTAAACTGTCGGAACATTGAAACTTACCGACTGTCATTGTTTCCTCTCAGCATTCCCAAGCCTCAGTTTGCCAGCTGGCTCATAAAGCAGGTGGAGACGGGCCAGTACACGGGCCTCCGCTATGAGAGCCAAAACAAGTTCAGAGTCCCCTGGAAGCACAACTCCAGGAAGGACTGCAATGATGAAGACAGTAAAATATTCTGGGTAGGTTCAACTGCCTCTATTAAACTCCACTGCTGTACTAGTTGATTGCTTTGTTGACATCTGTCTGACACAACTGTAGTAATACTGTATGTTTTTTTTTGAAGTATGATATTGTGCCTTAAAAAGTTCCACATAAGCAGTTTTTGAAGAAAGTGACTGACATGTCATTAGAGATTCCTTCCCGTCATTCCTGGCACAGTGCTTAAGTATGGCAGGTGATGACAGGGGCATTCATAGCATAGCAGTTACCAGTGGTGGCACTTCCACTTCCCTTGAGTCAAAGTGGAAGCACAGTATCAGTACCACAGTGGAAGTGGTTAGAACAACTCTATTACAGTTTGAGAGTGATAGCAGATGCCTGTACTGCGTCTTTTTTTAATGGCAGGACTTTCCCTTTTTGTGTACATGTGGACTGCAGAGTGTATTTAAACTTCTCCTGGTTCACAGGCATGGGCGGTAGCAAGTGGAAAAATCAAAGAGTTCCCCAACGACAAGGCCAGGTGGAAAACCAACTTCCGATGCGCTCTGAACAACCTCTCCGTGCGCTTCAAGATGACAAGGGACAATTCCAAGAATTCGGACGACCCTCATAAAATCTATGAGATTATCAACACCGAGTGTAAGACGATAGTCACTTAAACCAAGCCTTCTACTTCCACCGTTTTTTTGAAGTTGAATGCAAATTAAAGTGCGTCTGTTTTCTTTGTCTGCAGACAACTATGAAAGTCTGCCAACACAAGACTCCCAGGAGGATTCTGTCATGACTCCAGATATCTACAACTCCCCCATCGAGTACTTCCCCTCAGGAAACGAGGTGCCGTATTGCCTAGAGCGCACTTTCACTTCTCTGTTAATTGGTTTCATATCACAAAGATTTTTCTTCAATACTTACATGCATTAAATATGCTTTATGTCTTCTTTTTTTTTCTCCAAACAGCATAATCTACTTAACAATTTCATGGCCTTGGACCTTGGCAACCAGACATCAGGTACAGTGTCTTATGCAAAGGGGAATACCACAAACGTTATGGCAGAACATCCTCTCTACCTGTTTATGAATTTCCATGGTTTATAATGAGGTTAAATGTTCTTTAATCTGCTTTGTATTGCCTTTAATAGAGGAGCAGCTGTGGGCAGAGGACTATGGTCAGCACAACCCGGCTGTCCCTGGAAGCTACCCTGTGGCCGCTGAGAACCACCCACAGCCATTACCAGATCAGCCTTCTTACTGTGAGGGTACGTTCAGACAAATTAAATCAAATTCTTTTATTGAAACGCTCCACTGGAAAGAAATGTTTCCAATTGATTACCTGTAAATAAGTGATCATGTTTTTGTTTATTTTACAGTGAATCCTCCACCAGTCCTAAGTTCACCTCTGCAGCAGCCAAGTATATATGACCTGGAGATCTCTATCCACTACAGGAAAAGGGAAATGCTAAAGGTCACATTGAACACCGCCCTTCTCCAGCTCCACTACCAGCAGGAGGCCCCGGGGCCCAATGTCCATCGTATCTGCTTTCCCTCAACAGACAGTCTGCTGGACCACAAACAGGTACATGATCAGCTGGACATTTTGTGTGACCTAATTTAAGAAAAACCCTCCATAAACTACTGAATAAAACCCACCTTTTAGCAGTTTATCTCACTTTATTTGGCTTATCTGCAGTTAACTTTTTTTTACAAAAAAAAAAACATAAAACATATGCTTATCCAAAAATGTGCATTGTTTACTAGCAGTCTTCCTCTTCGCTACCTTTACTGGCACATTTCTGCTTTTCTTCCTGTTACCACACCTGTGGACCAGTGGGATAGTGTGAACCTTTTGGCAGGAATGTGCATCATCTCAGCGACGTGTAGATGCACAAGAACCAACACAACTGGAGACCCACTCATAGAAACATTGCTCTTTAGCACTGCTAGTGGTCAGAAACTCCACAGGGTACATTTAAGTGATTGTAATATGCGCCAGTCTAATTTTATTTTTAAGAACGACTCGCATCTTCACCATGCAGCGTGTTCATTTGAGCATTAATCGGAGGAACAAGTTTCAAAACACTTCAGCTTAGAAAAAGGTGTCTAATAAGTGTATAGTTTGCTCCTCTACAAAGAACTTTGATCAGCTTGAAGTCAGAAATTGGATTTTGTGTTAGCCCAAGAGCTTCTTTTGACACTCCACACGTTGAACAGCTTGAAATATAGAAATCCATCAAAGGAGAAAGAAATAGCAAATATTTAGGGTGGAATGTTCCCACAAGTTTATAGACAATACACTGCTGTACATCCTCAGTGTGCCAAAGCTTTTTTTTTTATGTAAAAGTTTTTCTAATCACAACTTTTCTGTACAACAGGTTGAGTTTACCAACCGCATCCTTGACAGCATCCAGAGGGGTCTCTTCCTGGAGGTACGGGACACTGGTATCTATGCCTGGAGGCAGGACAGGTGCCACGTGTTTGCCAGCACCAGTGACCCCAATGTGGCTCACCCAGACCCATGCAAGCTGCCCCAGAACACCATGGTGGAGCTCCTCAGCTTTGAGAAGTATGTAAATGGTAGGTGTGGATCTCTTGCTCATTTTAACACAATTAGGACTTATTACCTATCATTTTTACTATTTCATTTTATGTGAAGACAACATAACTTTGCACTGTGGAAGTAAGACATTGGGTTGTGTTTCAGAACTGAAGCAGTTTAAAGAGAACAACGGCGGCTCTCCTGATTACACCATCAACATGTGCTTTGGAGAGAAGTTTCCTGACGGAAAAGCTTTGGAGAAGAAGCTCATTGTAGTCAAGGTGACCCTCTTTTCCCATTTTCCCTGACCTTCACCTCGATACAGTATTTGAGATAATCTCCCTTCAGTTGTGCATTTTTTTTAAGAGCTCTAAAATGTGTCACTTTGTCCATGTAGGTGGTCCCTTTGATCTGTCGACACTTTCATGAGATGGCCCAGATGGAAGGGGCCTCGTCTCTTCACAGCGCTAACGTCAGCCTACAGATCTCAAACAGCCTCTATGATCTTATCAGCTCTGTCTTTAGTCTGCCGATGGTTGAAGAGCCAGCACGGGCTGCTGCACCTTTTATACCTCAGTCCTGAAATGGTATCTCACTACCTATGGGGCCACACTGTTCTCTTACTCAAAGCTTTGCTAAAAAGTAGCCAGACTGATGACCTGTTGCAGCTGGTATTGCATACTGGGCCATTGTTTATCCACCCTCCTTCCTCGGATTATCTCCTGTTGACATTAGTCACAAACTTTAGGCTAAAAGCTGACATTTGTATCACTACATAAGTAGAAATGAACTCCTCCACTAAGGGTAAGTGGGTTAGGGGTCTTACACGACTCAAAGGCCAATGGCCTTAGAATAAACTGTCATAACTGTAAATGTCAAATTATCTCTGAAGAAAATGTATGGTTCAATTGTTGAATGCAAATGATGGTAAATCCTGTGGTAAAATGTATGTTTTTGCTTTTTGATCACATATTTATGAGCCTGTAAAATGCAAATGAAAGTAAAGCTAAATATTGTATGTGGAACTTGTTTTATAGGTCATGCAGTCATTGACTGCAATATATATATATATCCATGTTTGTGGTGAATTGTTTTGCACTTCGGAACTTGTTAGCCGTTTTTATACTCATTTTTGCACTTTTCAAACTGAATAAACTGAACTGGCATGATTCTCCAATGCAAATAAACTGTTTAACCTCGAATGTGGTCTCGGATCATTACCGCTGTGCTGCCATGTACGACTCTGGGAAGTAAAACATCGATCACTTTAAAACCATTTTAGCGTAGAATTGTTTTCTTAAAACCAAAGCAACACACACACACACACACACACATACACACACACACACACATAACACAAAAAGAAATGGAAGACAAAGATATTTTGAAAGAAAAAGACAAATGACTAAAAAGTGACTTTTCATTCTATGGGGAACAATTAGGTGACTGCAGGCATCAGTATACATCTCATAGCTTATCTTCATTCCCCAAATCCTTTAAACCAAAATATGACACAAGGACAGAATACGAGCGAGTAAATGTATTAAACTGAGACGAAACCCTGTTTATCATCAGTGATTTATTATCATTTGTTTTCCCTCTTAGAAACACCGGGCCTGTCTGGTCAAATGAAAAAGTAAAATACATTCAGATAAACATGAGCACCTGTTTCTGTAGTTTTCTACTACTCCTCTTTATAAAGTCGGATTCAACGGAACAACAAAGCACAAGGGAAGTCCAACCACCGACCTAATCGGTCGTTACAGTTGGCAAACAAACTACTGTAGACTACTATTCTCCTGAACATTTGTGTTAAAGAAAGCGAGGCAGTGAAGCATATCGCCAAGTTCGCTTTAAGACACAATGGAAAAGCAGTCAGAATTAGGCTGTAATTAAGTACTGCAGGTGAACACCGGAAAGATTCCTTTAATGTTCCCGACTAAAGGGCGTGTGTTCCATCATATCGACCGTGGAAAAAGCTGCAAGTAGTGAGATGTTCCATTGTTTTTATGATATTTAGACTATATATTCAGCTCACAAAACCATTTGTGCTATTAAAATTAGCTTAATACTTAATATACATTAAATACAAAATAAAAAAAACTGAAGTTGAAATATTTGTGTACATGAGAGCACCAGGTGAGACAGTGACAAAATATGTACATTAACATTTTTGCAAGATAATCGGGACTGCAACTCCGTTGAGACAGGAAGTCGGTATTATTCCCCTCTTCACTCCAAAATAAAATGCATACTAGCTACTGTATTCTAGAGCTGTAGTCTCCATTGTTTAAATACAGAATGCCCAGAAACAAATTGAATCTGTTTTCTTGAAGGAAATGTTGCCTTATTATTATTATTGTTATTATTTATTTATCTCTTACAAAAACAAGACATTCCTTGGTTCTCCAAAACCTGATTCTCTGCATTTGAGTAATGTGTTGAAAAAAAACAGATAACGATGAGACTCAAAGGTTTGTTCACTCTAGCCTGCCGTATGCTGGACCAGATTTAGCTCAATAGACATATCAGAAACGTGAAAGAGGGATAACAGAGGCTTTAAAATACAAAACACAATCCAACCAACTCCATAAACTTCTCCACAAATCATTTATGTCATTCGCAACAGGCAGAACGTCAGAACACAGATGAAAGGAACATATAAGTGGATATATCAAATCTATATTATTTACAACCAAATCTAAAATTGTTCAATTATTCTACTGATAAATGTTCTACAAAAATTGCATAACAGTGCTGTTCCTTAATGAGACAAACGTCTTAAATATGCACACTTTGCATATTTTTTATACCTCTTCTTAACAAACAAAAAAAGGTTTTGCCACTGATAAATACCCCTTCACTCCCACAAAAAACTAAAACAAAACAACAGCCACGTGAAAGTGAAAGGCCACGCTGCATCCCCCCAGTGGACAAAGCTACCTGATTTATCACTCCATGGGAGGGGCTTTGAGGTTTGCCTCTTTAAGGCACAACCTCAAGGTCTCCCATCAAGTGTGTGAGCTGTACTACACAAGGAGACCAGTTCTTGGCAGTGGCGGTCCAACAACAAGAGATCATCAGGTGCAGCTCAAAGTGATCAACAAAAAGAAGGTTTGTCCTCAAACTTCAGTTAAGACGGAAAGCTCGACATTATAGAAAATGTTCCATCTCGAAGCTTTGAGCAAATCTTAAGTCAACCGTTTGGAAGTAAAACATATGGATACGTGTTTGCAGTGGTTGTAGCTGTCCTTGCCATTCATGTTTGCCTCCTCATGGGCTGTCAGAGGCTCTCTCAGCCTCCTCTCCTAAGTCCTCTCCTCTCTTGTGTTTCCGAGCATGTTTGTATTTGTCCACGTATGCCTTCACCAGATTGCCCACCTTCACTGGGTTGATCTCCCCACTCTTGCTGTGGCACACCTGATGACCAGGAACACAAGTTAATTACACGTCAATGTAATGAGTTGATTAGTATTCGGGGTTTAAGTTGCCGGTTGCACTGTGTCAACATTTTTTGCACCCACCTTCTGGACGGCTTTGCGTAGAATCTCTTTGTATTCGTCCTTGTCGATGTCTCTCCTCTGGTAGAAAGGCTTGATGGCAAGCTTCACCTCTTCGATAGCTCTCTCCTGCATTTGCAGCTTCTTCAAATACTGACGGCAGGAGCAAAACATCAGAAAGGTCATGATACTTTCCACAAATATTAGCAATACTATTAAGTAGTAGGAGGAGTTATATGTATTTACAAGACTCCTTGACAGTTCAAAGCGTAAACATTCAAAAAGCCAGGTTCACCTGGTCTTTCCTCGCCAAATCCCCTTCCTCTCCTTGTTCCCCTTCAGATGTCGAGGAGGAAGTGAGCGGACCAGCAGCAGCAGCCCTGTTGGAGGGGTGAGCGACAGCTCCAGTGATTTCCTGTTAAAGTATTATATGGATGAAAAGAGAACGACTAGACTAAAAGATTACACAAGGATCAAATCAAATATAAAAGATAGACTAAGTAGTTGCAGCCTGCAATTACTTAGTCTAACTCAAATTTTGTGGTAATAAAAAGTCAGAAAATTGTGAAAAATGGCCATTATAATGTCCCACAATCCATTGGCGATGTATCCAAATAATAATGGTTTTATATTTCAGTCCAAAATCTTACATAGACTTGGTACAGTTTGGATTTTCATAGAATGGCTTTTACTTTCGTTTAGTCTGAAAACACTCCAGTATCAGTATTAGTTTCGACCACATGACTACACAGACTGTGCAGAGAGAATACGTTTGACTTCTTCTAGATGAACACTGCCACCCTCTGGTCATTTAACCACATTAAACGCTGCCAGAAATGTTGGGTTGAGCCTGCAGTGACATTTGCCTCCGTCCTACCTGAGCGGATGTCTGGACTGTTGAAGACGGTCTGCGAGCTCCTTCCTGCTTCAGCTTCAATTTATACAGAGAAAGCTCTAAGCAAGACAAAATTCAGAAAATATGCACATAAAGTTATCCATGTTATCGACGATCTAGAATCACTTTTTACATCTCAACTCTTGTATTTTCAGTTATGTGAGCAGCAGACAAAACCTGGTGTGGAGCAATCAAGCAGCAACACTTACTGCTGGCGGATTTCTCTGGTTGAGGCCCCTCAGGCTCCTGTATATTCCAGGTAACCCTCTTGACTTGAGTCTTGGATTTGGCTCCCACTACAGTCGATACCCGTTCGTTCTTCTCCTCTTCTTCTGCTTCCGTCTCTTGTTTGACGGATGCACCGCTTCCCTCTGTGCGCTCCGACTTCACGTCGTCCAGGTTGTCCAGCATTACGTCGACATTAAAGTCGTCATCGGAGTCGGAGGGTTGCTGAACTTCCTGCTTTACGGGGACAGTCTGAGAGGCCGAATCCTGGAGACTGTCTGCTGCACCGGGTGGAGTCGGTGTTGAGAATGAGGTGGCAGGGTTAAAGTGGCATAATTCTGGGGAACTTGGCTCAGATTTAATTATGGGGATTTCAAACGTCTCGGTCTTGATTTCAAACGTCTCGGTCTTGATTTCAAACGTCTCGGTCTTGATGGGGTCGTCTTCGTTTCCCTCCTCATCTATGCTTTTGGCTTCCATTGAAGAATAAATGTCAGTTTTTTCTTTCTTAATTTGTTTCGTAAGAGAAAAAGAATCTTCAAACATATCAAGAGATGGTTGTTTTTCTTTCTTCGTTTCTTTTTCAATCTTCATCTCTTTCACCATTTCTGCTGGTGTGGCCTGGCTGTCTGCCACGGGGTCTTTGCCTTTCTTTCTAAGTTCAGAGGAGGCAATCTTCTGTTTATTCACCGTGGCAGCTTTGTCCTCTTTCAGGGAGCTTCGACTGATATCCTTCTCTTTTTTCTTGCCCTGTAACAGTTTTGTGTCTTTAGAGGATGACCCTGAAGTCTTCTGAAAACTCTTCGATGACGATCCTTCTTCTTTCCTTTTCTCTCTTGAGCTGGATCTAGACCCGTGTCTCCTCGCGTCCTTTGACCGGGACTCCACCTCGTCTCTGGAGGAGAGAGACGGCTGTTGCACTTGTGTGTGGTCTTTCCTCCTTTCCCTGGATCTGGATCGTGAGTTTGAGCGAGAGCGGCAATGTCTCTTGTCCGTTGACACCGGTCTTCTATCGCAGTCTCTCTCTCTGCCATCATATCTCTCCTTGCTCCTTCGTTTCTGCTTCTTCCCCGTTGAACGCTCTTTGCTGCTAGAGCTGGAACCAGACCTGAAAGAAACGACAAAACCCTTAACTGAAGAAAAATACTTGGTCCTCATTAAGAAAGGTCTCGACAACAAACAGACAGTTACTAAACAGTTGACAGCAGGAATATTGGAAGCAGTATTACATATTTACCTAGATCGCCTCCTGTCTTTGGACCGGGACAGCAGTCTCTTTCCGCGAGTCTTATCTGGGGAATTGCACTGAGAGCTTTCTGAAGTGGAGTGTGGCCTCCTCGTCCTCTCTCTGGAGCTCGACCGCCTTGAGCTCCTTCCTCTGTCCTTCTCCTTCTCCTTCTCTTTCCGTCGGCCTCCCTCGCCTGAGGCACGATGGTCTCCTCTCCCGTCTCTGTCCGTCTCTGAACTGCTACAGCGTTTGTCCTTTGAAGCTTGGGAGGTCGTCGTCGTCTTCTTCTTATGGCCCAAATCTTTTGACGCGGGAGAGGATTTGGAATCCGATTTAGTTTCTGGCTTTTGCCTCTTGTTGGTGGCGGTGGAGCTAGATGCTGATGAATTGTTCTTACAGTCAGGGGGAGCACTGTTGGTAGTGTTAACACTCCGTCCACTCTCCTCCTCTAGAGTCTCTCGCTCCGTTTTTAAACGATCCAGACTGTGTTGAACAGCTGATGTGTCGTCTGCTTTCTCTGACTTCACGCTTTTAAAGCTGTGACCAAATCGTTCATCTTCCCCTGTTTTAACTAACCCTGGCTCGTTCTTAACTTGGCAAGTGGCAAATAATGAGGTTTGTTTCTCAGTGTTAGTGTCTATTAATCTAGATTCTTTTTCTACCTTGACCGTTTCCTCCGAGCATCTGACCATCTGTGATGTGGTTTCCTGAGCGCCGTCTCTCCTTGGTTCTTCCTGCGAGACCTCAATCTCCTGCGTTTCAGCTTTCACAGTAACCAGGTCCTGTTTGCTTTTTACGAGACCCTTTTTGTTGCCTAAACTAGGAGGCTTCCCCTCAAGTATGGCATGTCGGGAGCTACCACGCAGGCTTGTGCTCTCAGCTTCATCGTCTGAGCTGCTAGACTCTGACAGAGTGGGATCAAAGGGATCATAGATACTGTTACTGTCTTCTTCCTTACTGACCAGCATACGCGATGCCAGGAGCATCTGTTTATCCCTGTGCACCTGTCTCTTTTTTACTTCATCTTCCTTTTTACTCCGAGGTGTCTGCCTACTGCCTCCAGCAGCGGAGGACGACGGGCTGCTCAGCTGCCTTGACTGCCAGGAGTTCCCGCTGGAGTTAATGCGGAAGCTCACTGCTGACGAAGAGGAGGAAGACGGGGAATAACGCGGTTGGCTAGCAGAAGAGCCCGACGAAGAAGAGGAGAATGAGTTGGAGAAGGTCGAGGACGAGCCGGCTCCGTCAGGCCTTTGCCTCGGAGCCTGACCGTCCGCCCGGCCCTTTTTCTGGTCTACGCTTTGCTGCCTTCCCTTGTCCCCAGCAAAGCTGTTCATGCCCGTCTCTGGCACGCGGTGACCATTACTGCTGCTGCCACCTTGACCAGTGCCATCATGTGCGATACCACCGCTCTCCCTTTTTATCTTTGGTATCCTCGGAAGCACCGACACATCTACCCACATGGGCTTTGTAGGGGCCTTTTTAGATTGGGACTGCGATGAGGCCCCTCCCTTGCTCTTGGAGCTGGAGTCGAGCGTGGGGTGGGTGGACGAGGAGGGGCTGGGGTCTCCAACTCCACTGGCTCTCCAGTGACCAGGAGGGGGTGTGGGTCTGACCGGAGGAGGTGGCTGCAGCCTGGGGTGACCTCTGGGTGGTAAATCAGAATGGGGGGATGGATGGATGTGGCTGGCTGAGCAGGGCATGTGGGGGGGCAAGCGAGAGGAGCTCTGGGAGAGCGGTCTGGTCATAGACCCGTGGGAGGATCCTGGTAGGTCTCCGGTGGGGTGGAGAGACGGAGAACTGTCTCCTTGGTTCGGTGACATCACCGGGCTGATCTGGGTGCTGGCGTCTCCTGAGCTATTGCTGCAGCTTGGATTCAACGCAGATGGCATCACTGTAACACAAACAATTTACAAAAGATAAAACACACTTAAAGAGTGGGATGATTACGCTTTGCTCGACAGATTACACTGACTTAACTGTGCACTGTGATTATTTAGAGGAACACGTGACAGTGTTGGGGAAAACCAGGAAATGGTAACAACAACAGTCACAGTCAGCTGAGAGAGAGGAATAACTCATTCCACATGCGTGTCGTCAGAATGAAGATAGTTTAAATTTTGATATTCACTAACTTGACCTGCATTTTACATAAAGCACTCAGGTAATAAAAAAAAAATATCCCCCCCCCCCCATTATTCACCAATTCTTGCATACACACATGAGCAAATGTCATTGATTTACAAAACATAAACAAGACACAAATGAGTAACAGGAGACAGCATATGAAAAAGATTTAATTAAATAAATTAGAAAAGGTAACTAACTAAAGAAAAAGAAAAGAGAGAAGAAATAGAAATAAATAAGAGAGGCGTGCAGTGTTTGGGTTTGGATTCATTTCAGGCGAGCTTTGCAGGATGGGCTGGTTTAGTATTATTAGTTCTATAAGTTAATTTGAAGTTGTTTGATATTCAAAAGCTGGATTTTTCAAAAGGAACAATTCTTTTGATAAGAAGAACGAGGACGTCAGATCTTGTCCTCTGTTAGTCTCACAAACCAAAGTGTCTTCAATCCAACAGCTACAACACATTTCATCTTCCTGGTTAGATTTTGTGTTTACACACACACACACACACACACACACACACACTTACTTGGCTTTATAGCTTTAAGGGAACCATCCCGATTAATAACGACAGCAGAGCTGTCCATCATGAGGACACTCTGTCCCGATAGGATGCTGCCCAGGAGGTCGGGCACAGGAGCCGCCTCCACAGCCCCCTCTGATTGGTGCACATTCATACCTCTCCTGGTAAAGCAAAGCAAACCTTTGATTAGATCAAGCATATTTCTTTAGTATCCATTTAGCTAGATGCCATCTTCATCACCAAGACTGAGACAGACCAGACACCTCACATGTCACATTTACAAGTAACTATGATTTGTAACTTGATCCACATTAGTAGTGTTTGGAATTGTTGTTGAATAATTAAAGTTTTTAATCTGCTCATTATTGGTGGTTCTTATCTTAACCGATTACATTTTGTTTTTTATTTAAAAGAAAAAGCATAAAACCACCTTTACATTCAGCAGATTTAGACTGCCATGAACTGATGAACTGATATATCAACGTTGGATGATTTCTGGATCATTGTAGCTAATGTTGAGGGCATTTAACAACCCTGCATTCTTATACCGTGCTACAGTAAAGTCTTGGTCATACTAGGGACTGATAAGCATTAACATATTACTCAGTTAGCTATAAATATGGAAAGTTCCCGATCAGAACCGGTTCTGGATAACCAACCCTTACACTTCCTGTTACCTGGACAGGCTCGCAGCGACCGGTCGAGCTACAGGCTGGTGAGAGCGAAGAGCGGAGCGAGAGATCCCTCGTCTCTTGGCCTCCAACAGCGATGTAACGCGGGCCTGCTGTCCCTCCTCCCCACTGGTCAAATCAATACTGTAAGGCACAATTACTTCATAATTAACACTGTATATGCTCAGCTACATACAAACACAAACGGTGAAATATACACAATCCACACACGTGCTATACTTATATAGGCGATAGTGATAACCGCACCATTATGATTATGGTAAGAATCACCCAAACTAATCAAATATGTGTTTGTAAACTGAATTTGTAATTTGAAGTATCATAATGTGTATCGCACGTCCATGCTGCATAGCATCAAAGCAAAGCACGCATTTGGTTGAAAGAATTTCAGTGGATAGAAAATAGAAATCAGCAGCGTGGGAGCATTTTACACCCACGATGATAAGAGGAGTCAGGACCACTAGACCAGTATGTGAGTGGCACTAGCAACCACCTCTACTCATTACATGCTTATTATACAATATTAAAAACAGAAGATATCTGAATGTGGTATTTGGGTCAGCACTGCAATATGCACAAGTCTTCTTACCGATCCAAAAATGGATCCAGGTCGAATGGATCTCCATAGATAGAGAGGGATGCTGCACCTATGTCGGCACGCATGCTGCTTAGCGTTTGCTCTGACGGCCGATACACGGTAGGAAGCGAGGAGCTCTTCTTGTCCTTTACAATTTTGAGATTATTGGCAATACGGCTTCGAGGAGTGGCTGCCTTCTTCGACATCTAGTGGAGAAAACACAGGTAGTGTTTATCCAGAGAGAAAAGCATCTTACAACTACAAGATCCATAAAATGATTATTCACTATTTATAGGAAGCAATTATTATAAATAATCTTAATTCATTATTCATGGTTCACATTCCGTGTTGGATTCATCGAGTGAAACACTTAAAACCAAATCATGTAGATCTCAAGACTGAGACTGACTCACCAGCTTCCTTCTGGATTTAGTCCGTCTCACTTTCCGTTTCCTCCTCTTGACTCCTGTACCGGTTTTAGCAGAAGACGTCTTCCTTCTTTTTACCTTTCTGCGCCTCCCTGTACAGTCGATCACAGACATCAGGATTTTGGCCTCACAGCTATCTCTTGCTTTTCCTTCCACTACATCTGTTCATGTGTGTGCATGTGATTATGCTAACTATCAGAAAGCTGTTGTTGAATTTGTATTTGCGCTAACTTACCGGTCTTGCGCCTGCTGCTAGAAGGGACGCGAGGTGTTAAGTCTCGTATATACACGGCCGTGTTGAGCCCAGACACCACAGCATTAATAGTATCATCCAGCCAATTGGACTGAATCATATACGTGGGAGCCAACTAGGAAGATAAAGTTTGCATTACTCCACTAGTTCACTTTGACAAACCATTGCTGCCTCAACACAACTCCCAAACACATGCGCCGCTCCTTGAACACAAGCATTTCAATCACCAATCAAACACTACAAATGTCAAAACCACATGCCACCATTTCTGCTGTCAGCAGCACTAAAGTACACTACCCAAACGCACAACTCAATGAGTCATAAATGCCATCAGTAACTACATCTACACAACAACAAACCTTGCGGAACATCAAGACATTTCGGCGAGATTCAGCCTGCACATATATACGCTGTGGAAGTTATGTTAGAAAGTAAGCCAAGACTGAAGCGTCACGCCTCATGCCAAACCTGGGACGTGCGTGCCTGTGTGATGCGATGTCGGTTGACATTAGCTCGAACCCTCTCACTCTGCTGAGTCCGGGCGATGGCTCTGGTGGGACCTGCAGCACCGGACTGGAGGCGACTGGTGGCAGGGCGGGCAGTAGACGGTAGGCTCTCTGTGTCACTCACTTCTTCAGCTGAACCCCCTGAGACAAAAAGATTGAAACGTCTGACTTGTAAAAAAAAGTCCAAAATATTGTTTGAGGAAGTTTTTAGAACGGCGAATAACTTAAAAGGCGTACTTGAGTGACGATTGCTGGCTTCACACTCGGGGCAGAACCATTCCTCCACTGGAACAGAGTCGAGAGGTGGCGTGAGACACTCCATGTGATACCTATGGAACAAAAAGGCATAACAAATGTCTCTGACGATAAGAAATCTATAAACAAAACGCTGTAATAAAGGCCGACTTTCAAAACAATAAGACAGGGTTATTTAGGTTAATAATCTCTATCTCACCCAGAATCACAGCCATCGCAGAGCAAGAGACGGTCCTCCCGGTCACTGCCCCCACAGACCTCACAGCTGGTCTGCTCCAGGTCCAGATCTATTATTTCCTCGACCCCCTCCTTCACAGGCTTTTGTACAGTGATCTAAAAAGGAAGCAGACATCACAAACCCCCACGTAAACAATCAGCCCACACAACATGATGTATATAGCATGAACTGGTTCAACAAATGTTCCACAAGTTATGCTACTAAGACTGAACGCACTCACCATTTTCTTCACTTTGCCTCCATAACATTTTCTTAGGTAAATGCTGTTGAAGGCAATACGGTCTACGGGACACGAGTTTGCATTCTAAAAAGCAGAGAACAAAAAACGTTATTGAGCTTCCTCTACCAACAGATGCTTCTTAAGTGCCGAGTATTTACTGTTAATCAAATGATACGAGGTGCTCTCCATCAAAGTGCTTTCTCCTCGGGATCATACCACATTATGTGAGACCCACCTTGGCCCATGCAAGGATGCAGTCAAGACAGAAGTAGTGCTCGCAGCTCTCGGGCGTTGCAACAGGCTGGCTGCTGAATGAGTTCAGGCAGATGGGACACTTTTCCGAGTCCTCATCCGAGCTCATCTCTGCAAGATCAACAGAGGTTCCCCCGAAAGCTCCATCCTCAGCCTTAGCATCTCCCTCCTCGTCCTCATCTGATGAAAGTGGGTAGAAATCTGTTGTGAATGTACTAAACATACGACACTGAAAGAGGTTATTTCAGCACAACGGAACACATAACACAAAGTAGTGGGCAAATACTGATGTACTTCACGCCATACGTGTGTAATATATTGCAGAAGCTTATTTTTCCTATTTCAACGCGACAAGGAAAACCAAAGGCTTTTTACGTTTGGTGTGGCAATTTATCATATTGTTCTTTTAGATATAACTTGTATCGCCTAAACCTAAACCTTGGCGGTTTAGAGGTGGAGGAAGTAACCGGCACCTCGCACGGAGAAACCCAGGCGCAATGAGCCTGAACCCAAACAATGAGTAAAGTCAGCATGAGCGTCCCAAAGCTAGGGAAAAAGAGTCTGGAGCCACAGCTAGGAGTTAGAAAAGACAGAAAGGACATTTAGTGTGTCAACTAGTGGGCAACCTATTATTTCACGTATACAGTAGAGTAGTACAGGGAAAACTTTAGGACAAAATGAGAGCAGTAGAAGGTCCATAAACACAAGCATAAGCTCTTTATTATATTAGATAACCAACCCATGAAAATTAAAAC
The DNA here is from genome assembly GCA_032191485.1 of Leptoclinus maculatus. NCBI lineage: Eukaryota > Metazoa > Chordata > Actinopteri > Perciformes > Stichaeidae > Leptoclinus > Leptoclinus maculatus. The sequence goes on from JAVDOI010000007.1 coordinate 10,728,920, forward strand.
ACAGAAGAAACCAAACCAACGACCCTAGGGGAACCCATACAATCACAATATTAGTTCAAACATATTTCATACAACGTAATAACCACTTGTAATCCGCTTGCCCTATTCACAGGTATACCACGCCTGGAAAAAAACAGCCTATTCTGCAGTATTTTTTAGGTCACCCTCAGTGACATAAGTAGGTATTGAAACATAGCTAGGTCATATGTTCTAATCTTCATTGTTTTATTCTAGGGGTGTTAAGTTAGTCTGTTGTTCCCGTATATAGTAAGGTAGAACAAACCTCTGAAGACGGACACAAACTCATGCATCCAGGTGCTAGTCACCTCATGCATGAGTGGTTCTCTACTGTGCGTTAAGTACATGGACCAGAAGACCAGCGGGAGGTTCTAACATTTTTCTGATATGAGTGACTCAAGTCACTCAAGGGGGGAAATGTGGGAGAAAAATGTATTTGTGACTTGAAATATAGTTGTGTAAAATCAATCATATCCATGATTTGAAATGTATTCATGTATATTCCCATTCATACTGTGATATTGGCCTGTATCATTGTCATATGTTAACTCACATCACTGAGGCAGGAGGGGGGGGGGGGGCAAGACAGAGGGCGGAATGGAGGTATGAACTGATGTACATTTCTATTGTGATTTATATTCTGTGGGTGTTCGTTACTGAGTTCCTAATGAGATGCTGTGGTGTCTCACCACGAGTCAGATAGAGATACAGATACAGAGCCAGTCGTTAGGTGTTCAGTTTTAACAAAAGTCATAAAGTCAAAGAAGATGGTCATCGACGACGAAAATCAACCACTACACGTTACAGAAAATCAATAATGTGTGGGTTGACTCTAAAAATTTGAGACTGTGTTTCGTAATTACAAAAACCTTAATCAGTGAAACAAGTTGAGCAAAGACTAATAAGACTATATGATGATCTTGTAAAAAGTCTGTCACTCTTACCATCCTCCTCTTCATTCTCTTCCTCCTCCTCCTCCTCATCGTCATCATCCTCTCCATCTAGATGACCCTCCTGTTCTTCCTCACCACTGTCAGATTCTCCCTCCTCAGACTCCTCTTCACCACTGTCCGAGTCATCTAAGAGGAACACAAATGCACGAGGTGTTAAAAACGTTTGGGTATGTTTGGCACTGTACTCTTATGGAGGTGAATACAATTCTCATTGTTTAATCAGCTCATTGTCTTAAACATAAACATGTTACACAAGCTACCTGAGATGGCCCACAGCGCAGCCCTTTTTCCTTTGCTCTGGGACGCGCTGCGGTTGATCAGCTCATCTTGGCTGTCATCTTCATCCATGGCTGACCATCAGAAAAACTGCCCAACAACTTCTGACAGCTTTGCTTTAAAAGGAATCCTTCAAAGATGGACCAGAATTGCAGATAGTGTTTACATAACAGAAAATGTCTGGATTATTCTTGTGTGCAAATGTTCAACGATTATCACAGGATTGGGTCTGATAGATTCTCATTAGGATTTAAGTGTGGAGGTTGCATGTAGCCTAAGACAGTCTACTCACTGCTTATTAATGGGCAGGAGATGAAGGAAAGATATTCCACCACAATGACAAGCTGATGTGTTTTCCCCGAGTCCTTGAGCAGTGAGGGGAAATGATCATCAAGCATGTGCTCTGACTGGTCTATACTGGTATTTATGACTACAGTGAACAGCCAAAGACATTCTTACTAACCACGAGTGACACTTGGGAGCTCCTGTGTAGCTCAGAAACTACAAAACAGCAGCTTTGAATTACACGGATGTTGCAACTAATTTGTATTGTTTGAAGACAAATAGGAAATGGTCACCTAACAACAGCTTGTTGGCTAGCATCAACCTGCAGATTATGCTATAGCTACATTTGTAAACAAAGAAGAAAGCGCAGCACCAAACGGATCGTTTCGTCTATGCCTCGGATGAACTATGCATGCAGTGTGTATGTAAATATATATATTAAAGATATCTGCACTGACAGTAATATGGGACTAACCTGTAACGCCGTTCTTAAAGAACAAATGATGCTAGCAAGTAACATTAGCCTCAGTGTAGCGTGTTAGCTAGCCTCACAATAGCTAAATTTAGCGAACGTCAACTACCACCACCTTCGGACTCTGCACCCAAAAGCACTCACTTTGTGGGGTAACGTTAACGTTAATGTAGCAGAACAAAATTCACCATTTAACCCTCATGACTGCAGTGTCCTATTCGAGCATTTAATATTAATTTAAACCTACCCTACTCAGTAATTTGCGGTATTATTTGAAGTCTCCACGGTTGTTGACTGACACCACCGGCTGGCTAAAGACGGAAAAGACAGAGTGCACTCTGTGACTCTTAAAGAGACAGTACTCGTTTAAGTGAGACCAGTCATATAGACACAGTAGGCTGCACGTGAATGGATATAATAGACACAATATTTATATATATTAGTGTGTATATTACAGTTTGTTCAATCACATTAAAGGCAGGTATTTTAATACATGGGCTAACACGAGATAACACATTTCAAATGTTCTGTGGTGCTAGTTTAAGAGTATAGGCTGATATTTTAAATTTTAAAAAAGCATGCAAATTATTAATTTTTGCCTAGTTCACATGTCATTTATATACTGTGAACTACAATTAATATGATCTGAATGGGATTTTAAATGCCCACACCTGTGTATTCTATAATTTTAAACAGTAACAAAAGTAAAGCACACAAACAAACTCGCAACAGCAGTGATTCAAATGATGGTAACAACTTCCACACAGCTGGCCTTGATTTCAGTAGGCCTGCATAGCCTGTAGTTATGAAGCACACGTCACACTAATTATGAAGCACACGTCACACTAATTAGTGCATGGTGGTCAATCTAAAAGTGTACAGGGGTAAAGTGACACTGAGACGATCTGTGTTAAGGATACATTTTTTGTTGTGTTAATGATTATACATTTTGACATAGTTATATTTTACACATAGCTCCTAACCTTAACTCCATACTAAACATAACGTAAAATGCATATCTTACGTTAATAAACATATTGCAGTGACGAGGTCACTACAGTGATTATTCCAGGGCAGTCAGTGGCCTACAGAAAATAAGGGCCGCTGTCGCCCCCTAGCGGTAACTCTGATTTTGCAAACCCAGTAGGTTACATAACGTAATGTAATCCTGATTTGCTACTTTATGTCATGGGGTTATGTGTATCCTGGCTGTGAATAATCCCACAGGGATTTAACAGTCAGAAACTGTCCAGAAGAAAGCTCTAGAATACACCAACCTAAACCACAAAGGTTTTTTGATATTATAAAGAAAACATGGAAAGAACATCATGTTCCAGCTGTCAAAGTTGAAGTGGGGGTCAATTACGTGAAATTGTTGCATACATCTACAAATTAGTTGTGTTTGTTGTTTTTTGTGGTTGTTTTTACAATTAATCATGACGATAATTGTTGTGGGTAATAATACTATAATATCCATGGTATGATATTGCAATTATCTAAGTGAGTAATGGAGTACAATGGTATTAAGTTCCCAATCCAACTAACTTTTTTTCATGTGTTGTTGAAATTCTGAGGTTAAACAAATTAAAATCTGAATTGTAGTTTCAAATGCTACACAATGTGTTAATGTCGTGGAGTCCTAACTCTCCGTTAATAATTGAGTTCCTCCACCACCACCACCACCACCTCCTCCTCCTCCACCACCTCGTCATCATAAGATCAGACTGTCATGCTGCATCCTTGGTACGTGCACATCCACACTCCGCTCATGGCAACACTGTACATAAGCAAGCCGAGTTCAACCACTTCACACTGTAGGGGTAGGGGCGACCTTTGTCAAACCGTTTTAAAGTACGCCTATCCCGCCCCCAGTAGCAGCTGTCACATCACATGTCTTCTATTTAAGGGTAAAGAAAACGGTGTCACGTTCCTGGTTTGCAATAATCGGTGAGGACAGGAAACTGTTAACAACAGAATGGTTTATTCCTAATGTACGACGTGCAGAACTGAACGCGCCGCACCCCAACTATAACTCACCGAGTCAACTGAACCTGCTGGCCTCATCACACCCACCTCCGGGAGATTTATATTCGTCGATTATCTAAAATAGGTGGGCCGTTCAGCTTCAACGCGGCCGCCCATTGGCTGTGCGGGACGCCAGTTTCTTTCTAGTTTGCATAACCAGGTCGGGTTGCAGAAGTAGGGGAGTGGGCAGGGTAGGGGTAGTGCGAGAACTGAACTTAGTGTCGGTGTGGGCAATACTATATCATCAAGATGCACCTAACTTTAACCATGCACAGTGATTTCTTTTAGAGGAAAAATAATTCGGATGTTTTGATTGATAGTTGGTTGGGTCCTGTCGGCGGAAATGAAATGTTTTTTTTCTTTTACAATTAATACAAAAGAAAACTTGGGTTCTGGTAAGTATCTCCCTTTATCTGACACTATTCTTTATTCTACATGGGCTGGATGAATAGGCCACATCGAACAGACCATTACCGTTAGAAATACTTTCTATTTACATTTTTTACACTTGTCAGATTGAATTACTTATTATTTTGGAACTTTTTCATTACTATTGAAATGGAAGCATCTTAATGTATTTCGGTAGCTAAATGCATAAAGTGAACCAGCTTTAAATTCAAATGACGTATAGGCCACAGTTTGTTACAGAGTTAGGACAATTGGTGATTGAAGAGATTTATAAAATATTTGAATTGTTCTATAATTTGATGTTGTACATTCATTTAGATAACGTAATTTTCTAAGCATGAGTGATGTTAAATACCACTAATCTCCTCACTGCGTGTTGACTATGTATGTCTGGTATATTACTGTTTTATTACACCACTGTCTGTGTTACTCCACAGATTGTGTGTGTGCTCATGGTTATGATATCTGAGATCTAAAACCAGGTAAGCCACTGACTAACGCACATTGTGCCAGTTGCCAGTTCCACTGTGCGTGTGACAGCGGCTAACCTGGTTTTGGGAGCACTTCTCGTCCAAGACCAGCCACAGCCGGACCAGACAAACCCCTACATCTCCAAGCAGTCCCCCTCTTGATCATGTCCCGTGCACATTGCTGGGACAGGCCTGCTCTACACGACTGCCCGCCCAGCGGTATCCATGTGTAGTGTAGCCTACTTCCTCCTATATGTTCACATACTGTTCCTTATTTAGGGCGAGTGGCTTTGCAATGCCTCGTATAGAGCCGACCTCTCCTATACTGTCAAGACTATTGGTGCGTGTTGTATTTCAGTTTCTTTTTCGGCTTTGTGGTTTAGACATGATCATCATCCCCATAGTTTCCGTTTTGAGGTCAGAAGAGGTTCATTGGGGGCCCTCCAGCAAAAATGAGCATATTACTATTAAAAACGTGGATGGAGAAAATACAGTAATGTGTCCACCCCTTTACAGCAGAAGAAGAAGTTTCACAGTTATTTAAAAATGTGTCCCAGTCAATTGTTTCCTAACATTATGTACCATGTTTGTTTGTAATAGGTATCCGTCAAGTGAAAGTAAAGCTTCTACTCAAATCAACTGTGGCATCATTTTGTCTTTCTGTTTTACTATGTAATGCATTTCTTGGTATCAGTGAGGTTGTTTCATTTCCATCAGTGCATAATGACTCACTGTGACACAGAGGAATAGATAAGTGCAGCATGTCAGACTCATTAATGTGTGGCCCCCATTCATCATCATAATGTGGTCGTGCAGATGCTCACTCTCGTCCAACAACAAGAAGGTCCTTTCCCAGACACCGGCTGCGCTGCCTTTTCTAAATGTGCATCGATCAGTTTTCATACAAAAGTGGTCAAACGTTCAGCTTTGCCACCCCCTTTTGCACTCATCCGACTCCTCCTAAAGTAGATTTGGTGCCGTTGTATGAGCAATAACAATTCCCTCACCGTGGTGTCCCAAAACATCACGATAATCTGTCAATGTCCCGTTTAGGAGATTGGAGTCTTCTGGGTTTAGATTTGAAGTGGGTGTGGTTGGATATATTTCACATTGTAGGATAATAAGGAAAAAATACAACACTGGCCCAAGCTTTTTTTCCCAACTTTATAAGGGATCATTACTTTCAAGGGGAAGGTAGTAGGTTTGAAATACAAAGAGAAAGACTTTATATTTGACTTCACGAGTATGTGCAGTGTTCTTCGCGTCCACAGGTAGGTGTCAGCGTTGCACCATGCTGTGGTCTTGCTCAGACAGTGGAAAATAAACAGCTTATCTAACCCCCTGCCAGGCCAGACAGCTCTAAATCTTCTCAGTAAAATCCAATTCTACATAATTAATCATAATATCTAAACCGAACATGTCACGTACTAGTCGAGCATGAACAACAATGGCACAACGTGGAAATGATTGATACAAAATTAGAATTTATTTCAACTTGTGTATATATCTAAATGGAAAGAAAATATGTGGCTGTTTGGAATTTTACCTGGCAAGTCAGACCAGACGAGAGTATTTATAGAAATCAGCAGGGTTTCACTCCGGGGTTAGCCAGAGCGCAAAGGGAGCTCACGTCACTCAGTGTGTAACTGCCAGCATATTTACTCTCTCGGGTAAACAAACAGGAAAGGGGGTGGAGGAAGTGCAGAAGCCCGACTTTGTGCAACTGTGTGTTTATTCCATCACGCCAGGGTTCGATTTGTCGGCTAATAACAAATTACAGAAAATAACCGAACGAGTTGTTTTGTTGCCAGTATTTTAAAGAGAGATAACACATCGAGCCTTTATGGTCACATGTCTTGTGACTACTGTGTTACATCACCCACATCAGCTCAGGGTGTGCGATACCAGGATGTCCGCCACATTTCCATCTGCATCCAAGGATGCACTTTGTGAACTTTCGATCAGCCACCTGTGTACGTATACCGGGTATAAGACGCCCAGGAATGATTGTGCATCAAAGGATCCATGTAGCACAAGAGGAGAGCATGCATATTTCAGTAGCTATAACATATTCATAATGCATGTCACATAGGAGCTTCATGGTACTGTCATTTTTAGAAAGTGCACACTGGTGTGTTAATTATTTACTGCTGTACCTCCACTCCTAGTTACTGTAGTTGTAAGGACGATTATTAAAAAAAATGTGACTCCACAAACAGGGCATTGAGAAAAACAACGACTCAACAAAATATTATCTAAAACACAATGCACATTTTTATTATATATTTAAATATACAGTGATAGTAATTGCTCTAGGTAAAAGGTTTCTAAATTATTTTACATTTCATACAGATACTTTGCAGTGTTTACAGTAGCAAAAGTCTGTAAATATATTTGTCTTATGTATATACAGTATGTATATCATGGTCGATTAAAGTGTTACAAAGAAAGGGGTTAAACAGGAGGTGACGGTGACAGAACAGTCAACAACTTTCCTTTGGCCCTGGGGTCCATGTTTTACCTCCATGACGACTCTCGGGATGTCAGGACTGCAAGACACACAAAAATAAGTGGGGATGATGATGATCCCTTGGTTTGGAAAACATGTTTCAGCAAAGACACAGCAGGAGAGACCAGGGTCATTCCACATAATCACACATGCCGATGAGAAACACTCGCTGACACACGACTAGTCATCGGGTTAATTCCTTTACCCGTCGGGGGGGTTGTGGACTATGACTGTCTTGCAGTAGTAGCATTTTGGGATAGAATTAGTTCATGCATTGTTTCTATAACAGAAATTGAGATGTTGTACAACCCCACACAGAAAACACCAAACTGCAGATGGTAAAAAAAAAGAAAGAGTGCACACTCCAACACATGTCACTTTGACCTGTCAGCATTACAGAGACGCATAATAAGATGCCAAGTGCTGTAATAAAGTAAATATTGGTTTGGGTGGTTATTTGTGGATAACAGTAATGAAGACAGCCAAAGCACTGAAAACAGCAGCTTCACATACTGCTTGATGTTTGTTATAAGGGCTTAGGTAAGGAAGCTCCTCCTGAATCTACAGCACACTGAGGCACAATGCAAGTTATGACAGGTCAAATGTTAAGTGTGATGACAGCAGAAGAACCAGGCGCATACATCCCAACGGAGAAAAAGAAAAGAATCTCAACAAACCATGGCCTTGTTGTGCTACTTTTCAAACATATCCCTTCTTTTAGCGAGGGGCTTGAAAAAAAAACAAATAGATTGGCAAAACCTCCTAAAATAAACTGTCCTTAAGCAGAGCGGAGATAGAGAACAGAAAGACACATTTCTCTGTAGGCAAACCAGGGCCAAGGCTTCACACAGGAAGAGAATGGGACAGTGCAATACATATTTTGCAGAGACCTTCCGTGAAAGGCTCTTGCTCTTTGGAAGTCAAGCGTCACCAAAGTACGAGGCATTGTATAGATACACCCCCTCTCACATATACTGTAAATAGGATCCATACATAAAAGGCAAAGTGAAATGGCATTGGTCTCCTATCTTTCCACGTCACAGTGTAAAAACAGCACTACAATCAGAATGTCTTCTACAGTCATTCCCAGTGCGATGGACGTGATACATGGAGATACGGTGGCAAGATTGTTGACTTGAGGGTGGGAAGGCCGCTCTGTATTACACAGTGGGGTGTTAGGAGCAAGTTCCCAGATGTATTAAAGTATAACCAAAGCAGCTACTGTTAGTCCAGAAGCAAACAGTGAGAGAGAGAGGAAGAGGGCGAGGGAGAAGAGACAGCATGAAAGGATAGATAGACCCACAGAATTAAAAGCAGGAGTACTTGAGAAAGTGGAAGGAGGAATGTGTTAAGTCAAGGGTTAGGGTTCAGAAGAAGCCAATAAGAGTTAGGCGCAGAAGAGACGTCTTTCAGCCGTTTAAAGGTAGAGCACAGGGAAGATGCTGAGAAGTAGCAGGGATCCACCACACAGACGCTTCCACGACCCGACACACCAAAAAAAAAACCCGGCAGCTGTAGCCTTAAACCCAATCAAGCTGGGGTAGAAAGTATGGGGAGGCAAGGGGCTGTGGGACCAGGGGACGGGCGGGGCAGGAGGGGAGCAGAGCAGGATGGACTTGGGAAGCAGCAGGGTCTCACACATACACACCCTCAGGGTTGAGACTGGACACTAGAGGGTTTTGCAGGTTGCGTGGATGTCCCAGGAACTGTTTGGCAGTGGGGCGAGGCGGTGATTCCATTTGAGATGCACTGAGGCCTGACGGAGAAAACAGAAACAGGATTAGAGGGCCACTCATCGAACTTTAACAGCAGAGCGTACGGTGTGGAGTTTTGTTTCCGTACCTCCATTCCTGTACCCGTCGTGCAGAAGATGTGCCAGCTCTAACTGCTCCAGTTGCTCCTGAAGCTCTGTGCGTGAGTGGGTGTGCGCTGGCAGGACACCTGTCTGTTGTATAAACTGCTGCAGGTTACACTGCCTCAGCTCCTTATTCAACTCCTCCAGTTCGTCCTGCTTGGCCTGAGGTGAAAAAAAAAAAAAGAACATGGATCAGCGAGGAAAACAAAGGAGGATTGAGAGCTCGTATCAGTCAGCGCTGACTCACTGAGCACTGACACCTTGTTTGCCTCTAAATGGGTGCAGCATATGGAAATGGGATGAGCTATACATGCCTGTTATTCAGTAGATATAACTCTGTTCTGCATGGCTTGAATGTTAACTGTAATAATAACAAACCAAACAGCAGAATTTGATGTATATATAAGGCAGGACTTGTGTGCATGTTTTGCCTTTAGGTCACGTAACTTCTACTATAAATGTCAAGCAACTTTTCACCATAAGGGGGCAGCAGAGTCTATACATCTCGTCTCAATTCAGTGACGGAGACCATCGCCTATCACCCACCATCACACCATTCAGCTACGATGAATCATCAAAGTCCCACAACTACCAAAAGCATTTTTCTAATTCCATCAGATTCCAAAAGCCTGAGGCATATGCTTATCGGTGGATACATAAAAATGCTCATTTGCCTGCTGCATTTCAGTCTTAATCGACCAGATGCCAAAGGGGGCAAGATATGAATCACCTACAGTAAATTAAAACATGGAGCTCAGAGACGCTCCATGGAGACAGTGCCATCACCTTTGCGCACACAGATTAAACTGTGAAGCCTACAGACAAGGCCAGTCAATCAGTCTTAATCGACTATCCATTTGTGCTTAATCAATGTGTCTGCGCACAGGACAGGAAGCAGCAGCAGTATGCTAGAGTCCCCAACTCCAGCGCCTGTGTATGTGTAAGTATGTATGTGTGTGTGTGTAAGTATGTATATGTGTGTGTGTGTGTGTGTGTGTGTGTGTGTGTGTGTGCCTATAATTGATGTTGGACTGAGGCAGCCTGCTGAGGCAGTTCACACCTGCAGCTCTGCCTCGATTAGCCTAATGACAGGAACGCTGTGCTCATCATCACCAGCACTTAAACACTGGAGTGTCGGCCTCGACCCATCGGCTGACTGATGACTGACACAGCCAGACATGCACACCTTTCAATTAGGATGAACTGAGCTTTATTATACTGTATTATGTTACCAGTATTAACATGCATCTCATTTTTAGGCGATAACTGCCTGTGGTTACTTTCGGATTATAAACTCTTGCAGTCCTGTTACGACATGGTGGTACATAGTATACCAGGATGTATGAAAAAAACTAAAACCTAATACCTCTGTTCTGCAGCAGGATGCCGTCTGTATAATTGGCAAATAGATCATGACACAGTCCCTCTCTGTTCCATCAATCGGGCAGTAAATCTGTTGAGTCAGACATATGCCCACAAGGATGATTGACTGAGAAGCAAATGAGCTTATCGTAATGGTTTAATCAGTTTTGCCGCCAGTTTGTGAGCTATTGCTTTTAGCCCAGTGGATTGAGCATTAGACACAAAGGTCTTTCAGTCTGGGTCTGCTGGTGAACATATAGAAGCCCTTGACTACAAATGTTTTCAGTGTGCTCCATTTCCTTGTGGCAAAACATTCAAAACCATACTACAATAAAAGCAAAATTAAATTCTTCACTCCCCCGGCTGGAACCAGTCTGAATGAGCTCCATGAAGTGGATACCCGAGTCCTGGGTTTCCTTTGGATTATGAGGGAACTCGAGTTTCGAGCTTCAAACTGGGTTAGTCTTTTATTGATACAGCCGCGTCTATGACAACCACCAAAAGTAAACAAACAATGACACCACAAACTACCATAAGTTAAAGCTGAGCAGATCCAATAAAAGGGGCTTTTGTTCTACAAATCAATCCTCTTTAATCTCTTTTTCCATACACAGGGTACAAGAATATGTAGATACTGGCAATGTAATATAAACACCATTAGTAACCACGTGTTCAGAACATGCATACAACATGAAACCGGCCAAACCAGTTTGGCTGGACTGCCAAATATTCAGACAATATAACATTTTCATACAAGGTAGGATATGAATATACAGCATTCATGTCATCATACTTTGTTGAATAATTATTCATATATATAAAAAAACAATAAATCATGTGTTCAAGTGTCTCTGCACTGCTGCGGCAGTATGGAGGTAGGAGAGGGATACAGTTGTACAGTATGGCTAAAAGAGGGTCAGTGCTACACCCCTCAAATGACAACACGCGGGCTGACGTGGACTTACAGCCCTTTCTCCAGAACCGTCACCTCTCTCCTTACCTGCATCAGAGACTCTGCTTTCCCCAGAGCCTTGTCAGTCTCAGACAGCTGCTCCTTCAGCTCTGTCCGGTGTTTCTCCCGGCTCTGGAGCTCCGCCTTAATGGCGTCGAGGGATTCCTCGGGTCCGTTGGCTGTCAATTCCGTCTGACTTTCCCGCTGGATCTCTTGCTCCAGCTGAGCAGAGCGAACAGAGAGGTCGTGGAGCCGCCGTCCGCAGTCGTCGAGCTTGGCGTGGAGCTCCCCCAGCTTCTTTCGCATTCCTCGCTCCCTCTCCACCTCCGCCTGAAACTCCTCCTCCCAGTACTGCTCATGGGCCAGCTCGGCCTGGTTCCTCCGCACTGCTAGCTCCAAAGTGTCCATCTCTTCCTGCAAGTGAGCGTCAGAAACTGGTGACGGACACGGAGACGGGTAGGGACGCTCCCGGGTATGCGACTCCCTCTCTAGAGCTTCTAGCTGGGCCTCCATGGCCCTCAGTCGCTCCTGTTGCTGAAAAACCTTCCTGAAGACCTCCTCTTTGGATGGGCCTATAGGTGGTGATGGAGATGGAGATGGAGATGGCACATGAGAGGAAACAGGGCTGGGAGAAGGGGAGGGGGAGGCTCTTTGCTCTGGAGAGTCCCGAGCAGGCCTCTTAAACTGTTTGGCTTTGGTTCTAGGAGAGGTGGATGGCCCGAGGTTAAAGGTGAGTGCTTTCTTAGGCTGGCTGCGTTTGGAATACTCCGGCTCAGGATGCTTGGGCAGCGGAGGGGGGCTTGGTCTGTCCTGTTTCGAGCTGGGTCCGTCACTGCTGCTTGGGCCCGTACGGCGCAGGAAGAACTGAACTTCACTTCCATGTTGGCCTAACTTAGCCAGAGACTCCAGAGGCTTCTCTGTGGCCAACAGCTGCCTTTCTGTATCCCTGAGACGCTGGATCAGAACATAACGGCCTGTCTGACCTGGGGACAGAGAGAAACAGGGAGTGAGGACAAAGACAACACAAACTACGCTGCCTAAAACACCACCATATCCAACTGAAGAGGCAGTCAAGAACGTTCTTCTCCTTCACTGTTATTAATGCTGTTGATTTAAATCCAGTAGCTCCAGTGAACAAATGACATCAGGCGCATTATGATGATGCCGATACCTTTAAATCTCTGCCTCTGAGGATTGGAAGAAAGGCATCTTCGTAAGACTCGCACAACATGTAAAAAATGTTCAAATAAATTGAAGTTTCCACAAGGACCTTGAAATTAGGACAAGCCCTCCCCGATGACTTGGCAGGCAGCTCACTCATGGAAGGAGGAGAGTGCTAAATCTGGATTTATGTTGTTCAACGCTGCTGCAGCGTAAGGCTTGAATAAAGCAAGAGGATACAGAGACAGGGAGCCGGAAACCTAACCTGACCCCCTGACAATCCAACAGAGAACTCAATTTGGGTCGGAGGAGAAGGAAAAGGTGAGTGCAGAACCGGCACTCATGTTTTTTCTGACTCAAATTCCCGTTGCTGTTATCTAATCACTTAAGGCAAGATTAATGAATCAAGCACACAGACAAAGAGCCAAGCAACAACAGCTTGGAGGCTGGTATCACAACACGATGGACCCAATGACTTCACAGCAGAAAAGAGTTTGAGGTGCTCACCAATGGCCTGGGCCAGAGCGATGACCACATCCTGGCAGGACGTCTCCTCAGACAGGCCGCACACCACCCGCACCACTCCGTCCACCCACACTTTGAGCTCCATCTGGGACCAGGCAGGAGGAGGTGACGGGTAAGATGGTCTACAAAAAACGGATCACTTCAGCTCGGCTTGACTCAACTCAACACTGCATGGCACGGACTCTGAAAAAGGAGAGAGAGAGAGAGACACATGTTACACGTGTGTTGATAAGATTGAGGGTTGATCCAGAGGTGCAGTTTTCCAGTTGTAACAACACACTTTTGTAATTGTAGAAGAAGTAGGGAGCTCAAAAAAAGACACCGTGCCAACTTTGTAAAAAGGCGTCACTGGTCATAATGTAATCTTACACCAACATGTGACACAACCTGTTGCTAACCCAAACACAACAAAGCTGTCATATATATACGCAGCACCCTCACTTGTTCGTCATTTTGTTGAAATACCAGTTCCTACTCCAAACAGTGCCGACGTCAGAAACTTCTGTGCTGAGTGAGAGTTTGATTGAACTGTAAATTTCAAGACCGGCAGCCGAGGGGGTGGGGGGGGGGGGGGGGGGCAGTGTAGCATTTTGTTGAGTTCCTGGTGGTTAGTTAAGAGCCCCGGCAGTATCTTGTGGACCTGGAAGCATAAATGCCAATCTGTAACCCAATTAAACGCTCTGCTGCCCTCCTTCAAAGCCGTTATGATAGCTCACTGCCGAGGGGAACGGACAGGGAAAGTGGAGCAACTCAAGTGTGTCTATGTTTGGGAGAGGGTGTTTGTGCGGGTAGAAATACATAGAAACATGGCAGGAGAGATAGAACAAGTGTGTGTGTGTGTGTGTGTGTGTGTGTGTGTGTGTGTGTGTGTGTGTGTGTGTGTGTGTGTGTGTGTGTGTGTGTGTGTGTGTGTGTGTGTGTGTGTGTGTGTGTGTGTGTGTCCTTTAGTTTGATCCCCTTAGCAGGACCACAACTGGGTCTCATCAGACTTCGCAGAGCAGATCAGCAGGTTGCCTTACACGCGCCGGGTCAGCAGGTTTAACTGAAATGAATATTGTAATGTTCGGTCCACCGTCTGTCTCTCTGTCTGTACTTTTACAACTAAGCTTCAAAACAAGGTAATAAAATACCGCAGTGCTCATAAAAAGTGAAATGCCTTGGGCTGGTGGCAGGATTATCTACAGAGCTTGGCACAGCAAATTAAACGTTGTAGCCTCGGTGGGTAAAAGACAACTCTTCACCCAGAGTCAGACAGATGGTGTTCTCTTTGGGTCCGTCTCTCCGGGTCTCAATGGGAGGTGTTTTAACGCTGAGCCCCGCCATTATCTTGCCCCTCATTCAGTGCCTGGCTCTGCTCCACTGGCTGCCTATAGGGAGCTGCTTCGGAGGAATGCACTGACTTCATCTGCCAGCCGGAAGAATCCCTGCTTTTCTTAACAAAGCCCTCACCCCCGCCCCCTGGTCTGCCGCTGACCTGGCTGCCCCGCACCACCATTACTCCTCCGCTGTTTAGACGGCAAACACAAACTCTGCTGGGGAGCAACAGCACTATCTGATGTGGCAACAACATCACAGAGAACAGCTCAACATGACGTGGGGTGGGGTGGGGTGGGGTGGGGGGTGGGGGGGGTTATGACGGCACAGCTCAGAGATTGAACCGAGATCACAGGGAACAAGCGGGAGATAGAGATGGTCGATCGCATGCGGTAGAGATTCTTTTGAGCTGTGGCGGTTTCATCTGGAGAGAAAGTTGTTATGAAAAGGGAGTGCTTACCAAAATCTAACACCAGGAGTCTCTACACAGCCCGAGATGTTTCTTTGAGCGGGTACAGAGTGTTCTGTGTTGCAATACATAATTAAGCCTCACTGGTTGAGTCACAGAGTCAGTAGACAATCATTTACTTTAGCTGTGAGGCTTTTGTTTTTTTCTTAACATGCGGAGGTGAACAGGAATAAACATTTCACGTCTTCAAGCCTCATGCAGTGGAACACTACCTCACAGGCAGGAACCAGACTTTCCCCAATGCAGAAGCATTTTCATAGCTGAGAGTAAACTGTGAGTAATCTGTTCACAAAGATCAACCAGATCGTGAACTCTTGACATTTTTGTCAAATACATGCCTGCATGAATTTCACTCTCCCATGATGCTTAGCTCTTGTCCCCCCTGGCTGCTGAAATGTGATAATGTGCACTAACAGGAAACAAACAGGCCTGTGAGTCTCAGGTTGCCATCTATTCTCTTTGTCACAGGCACAACAACACTGAGAACCAGACATCCGCCGAACCCAGCTCCTCTCTCTGTCAGCGCAGCTCCGGAGTCCTGTGTCAGCTTCTCATTGAAATACAGATAGAGGAGAAGCACCTTCACACTGTCCCATCAACGTAAGCTTTGAACAACAATGATAGGGGGCCTCAGAAGCCTGCAGAACAGTCTGTCAATCAACACATTTATCCAAAAAGCGGGGTGACTCCAAGCCTAGTGTAGAACGTTTGGTTTCAGAGTCAACATGCAAATGCTGTAAACAAACACGGGCTGCAGACTGCCTTCCACATTTACAGAGACATTACGTACACACACCCCGAAAGTTATCCGAAACGCATCATTTCATCCATATGACAACACTTGCACTTCCACACCCCACCCTTTAATCTCAGGTTACCCCCAGAACAGAACGACAAAAGCCCCACCCACCCGAAACGACACAGGACAGTTTCAGTTGAAACTCGGACTCTCTGGCATGTCACATGTTCTCTCAGAGGAGGAAATCAAGAAAATGTAAAAATCACTTTGGGAGGTAATCGGCAAAGTGAAGCAAAAAAAAAAAACACACTCCAGGCTCGGACACACACGCGAATCCATAAAAGAAGCCAAGAGGAGCTTAAATTGAATAAATAAAATAGACTAGTCATACTGTATGATGAAAGGGAGAGAAATAGAGACAGTGAAGAAGTCAGACAGTGAGCAAATGAGAAAGGGAGAGAATAAATGTGTGTGGGGTGGGGGGGGTGGGGAACTGACTGATAAGACAGATAGAGAAAAGGCCAGTGATTGGAGCCATGTGCCATTCCCTCTGTGCCCCCCCCCCCCCCCCCCTCCTCATCACCGCTCACCCATCCAGCTAACCCGCTCTGTGCCTCTGTCCGTCTCTCTTCAACAGCAGCCTCCCGGCTCCTCGTTGAATTCGACTCAAGGCAAAAGTGGTTAGCGCCACAGCCCTGGGCGTGAATCGGCTCGCCTGTGTGAGCAACAGTGACGGGCTGTGAATCGATGGGACAAGGTGGGCACAGATATACGTGTCCAAATGCCCAAAACTGGAACACTGCAGACATCCGATCTCCACGTATTTGTGTGCTTTTTCCCCTTACACGGGAGAATTTGAACAATAAGACGGTAACAAAAGATAATAAAAAAACCTCATGCAGTTGGATGGACACACCCTTCATCCTTCGATATCATTTGAGGATGAACAGCTCTCTGTTCTAGTCATTGAACAGCAGTATTGAGAAACAATGCGGAAAAGTGAAGCTTTTCAGGAAAATTCCAAGCAGGGTTATTGCTTCTCAACACCTGAGCCCTGAGGCTACCTGAAGAGTGTGCTTACTGGGTGTGTGTGATGTGTGTGCGCACGGGAAGTACAGTGCTCCGTGTCATGCTGGTGCAATGGTCAAAGGTTTGGGTTCGCTTGCATTCATGTACAGCCCTGTATGTGGTACGTGTGTTTGCAAGCTGACATGCCGTTTAGGCCCGATCTTCACGAGATGTGGCTCCAGTGATTAGTGTGCTATCTCTGCAGCAGCAGAAGCCCAGGGAACAATGGCAGGAGTAAAGGGCAAGAGCGTACATCACGCAGCGCTTCAGATCCCAACCACAGACAAGATACACAAAACACACAGAAACACACCAAGTAGACACTGTTACCCCTATCCGTATCAACAGAGACAATACGTGCCTGGCCCTGGCTGGTTAAAGTGGACATAATAGCTTTTGCTGTTAAGAGGACAATGAACAGTGGCCGGGTGAAGCTGTGTCCTCTGTGCCACTCTGGCCCAGGTTGGCAGAGACACACAAACACTCAAAGAGCCAGTAACGTGCTGGAACCGAGCGGCCTTGTCTCATCTGTCCTGCAGAGACACCATTGTTGTCCTGGTTCCACACTCGGCAGACAGTGTTGCCTCTTTTGTGGCCCCTGGCAACGCTGGGTCGTCTGCCGTGCCACGCCAGCTTTTAGTGCCGTTCTGCTGTGTCCACATGTGACCACAGATAAAACTCGTGAAAGGGTCAACAGATACTTTCTTTTGTCCTCCCTTGCCGCCCGTTTTGCATTCTGTATCCTCCCCCCTCCCCCCTTCTTCGTCATCCAGGGTTTCAGTCTACCAAGTGAGCACAGTGTGTGTGCTCAAGGACCGATGAGAGCAAAACAAAATCAAACAGAAAGGTTCACAAAATGCCCGATAATTATTCACAATGATCCTTTTGCTTCAACAATTAGAACTGGTTCTCTGTGGGAAACCGTGTGATGAATCACATGGGTATTCCCAGTCACTGCTTCATTACACAGCAGCGAGAAAAAATGTCTAATGCCTGCCTAAACAATTGCTACAGAAGTGTGATACTGTAGTATATAATAAACATAAACACACACACAATCTTTGGGATCTTACTGTAACTGTAACTGCAAAAATTCAAAACACATTGAAGCAACGTATCTGACTCAGGGTTCTATCGTTACCTATGTGACTGCTTGCATTTGGACAGAAGCATTCAGGTGGTGCTGGAAGCCTCCAACCGGGTGACAAATAAAACATCATCATCATCATCATTATTAATAGTGAGCAAGCTTTTGCAGTTGCAGCCCCAGGGCTCTGGAAAGCTTCCCTACATTGCACTTTAATGAACAAGGCTTGGTAGGATTGTCACATTGTTAATCCCACTACACAAAGTACTGTTTGACTCTTTAACAATCTAACTTTAAAGGATCAGAAGTCTTTCTAAAGTATGAATTGAACTGTGCTAATCCCTGTACCAAAACACCTGCGCAGGCGAGGGACAACTTAGTATGAGGCAGATACAGAAGACATTTGGAAAGACACTTTACATTGCATGATAACACTGACAGGGCTAGCCTTGTGTCTCTGTCTGCTCCTGATTGTATCTCTTGAAAGCATCGCAATGTTTTTCTAAATTTTGCAAGAGCCACACGACACCATAACACCCATGTAGACGTCATAACGAGCATGGCTTCAGTGCCCGCGGTCAGAGAGCAGGGAGTGGTGCGCTGGGCACATGAGGAAACCAGGTCTCAAATGTGAGGGCTTTTATTGGGCGATATTAAAACTAAATAACTTTTATTATTTGCTTTTATAGTGCGACAAGGCGGTAAAATGTTGGAAAAACAGACTCGCAGCTGGACGGTTTAGTTCGTCTAGGAGGTGTTAAAACATCAAACGGCATCCTGTTCACTTCGTGGCGTGTGTGAACTACATTTGAAAAGAAACCTGGGTTATGTCTGCTTTTGTTGCGCTGCCAACATTAAATTTGTGTGCCGACATTTGAGTATGCATGTGTAAAGTTGTGTGTTTCGCTGTGACGGTGACTCTTCTTCTTCATCACAGTAGAGGGCCAGGCTGCAGCCGAATCTCCAGACATGCTGCTTGTTAATTAGACTGAACGGTTGCCTGGTTCCCCGCTAACGGAGCTTCACTGAAGCCTCAACACACCTAATGAATAATGCATTTTGGTTTTTTTCAAAGCAAATTAATTTGGCAAATATTTCTCGGAAACAAAATCCAAATGCTTGTGACAGACGAACTCTTTGAAAATGCCCCCCCCCCCCATCGCTCCTCTATTGACATGCTAATGACTCAGCGCTAATGGAATCAGAAACAGCACTAATAAGCTTTAGTCGTCATACTTGCGTACCGGGATCTGTCGCTGCAGCCTTCTCCGTTATAATGATTGGCTCGTCCAAGTGTGAAATCTCAACGAGAGTGGATCAGCGGTTCATTAATGCAGGGGACACCTTTGCTTCTAAATCAAGGGCAAACACAGGCAGCAGTACCAATTACATGTAAACGCAGACTTGCTAATAAAAAGGTTTGTAACTCAAATCCCAGATCAGCTGGACAAATGGGATTAATTCAACCCTCCGCTTCTATATCTCGTGCACAGTCACTAAACACACGCGCGCTGTGTAACCGCTGTGCATGTCATTGATGATGGAGGAGGGTTTAAAGGTCGATGTTGATTACTCTGGTTGATCTGAAGCGGGCCTCGACATGGCAATTCAGAGTCTGGCCGTCACCTGTGGCTGTCACTACCACTTCAGTCACACTGTGTAAAACAGCACTTAGTGTGGAAAAAAAATAAAAAATCCCGGTCATCATGAATCACCAGCAGCACTCACACAGACAGATGGTAACCTGGCCTGAACCGCAAGAGAGCAGGAAATGGAGAAGGCCTGAGAGGAAATATCTTTATTTAATTTCAGTATTTGAAAATGCTTAGGAAGTAGTTTTGTTGTTCTAACTTTGGAGAAGTATGAAGAAACCCCGGATCCGTTTGGAATTTCATTGAAAGGCAATAAGGTGCACTCCCATGAGCGCGTGGCCGCAATAGTTTACACAGCCCTGGCCCACAATAAAACCACTTCTCCATTATTCATCTCACCGAGGGAAAGACTTACTCATACCCGATTTGGAACATAGCCGTTGTCTCGTTCGCTTCACTCCCGGTAACCGAGCGGAGGAGAGTACATTAGAGACCGGGGATTTGTTTGTGCCGACTGGTGGAACCGTCCACAGAGCCGGCAGCTAATGGTGACAATGCTAATGCAGGACTGCGGAAGGTCGGGCAGAGCCGGCCTCTACCGAGAGCTCGGCTCAGGGTGAGCGGCTTCAACCTGCGAGTACAGGAGTTTGTATTGTTGGTGGAGCCAGAAGAAGAAGGGCTCTCAGACTGCTGATGGGCGCCCATGTGTAATTATATACTCCCGACCTGACTCAGCAATGCTTGCAAGGGAAGGAGGACATTGCTCTGTTCCCAGCCACTCTCGTATGTACACAGCACACACACACACACACACGTACAGATATACAGGCAGACATTCACTTATCACATGTCCAAAATAACAAGTTACATAGATAGAAGGCAGACTCAAACTTAAAGATGATTCACTTGGAACTAAAATAACATAGAACTGTAAAAGTGAACCTACTAATTTCAAGGATGCAATTTAAACCGTACAAGAGTGGAAATGAGTAGCCTTAAAATGACTAACACGTTATTTATAGTTGAGGTTTTCTTTTTGCAGGTGCATGTGTGGGGGCTCAGCTCTCACGTCCTGCGTGCGTGTGTCATTGAGGGATCAGGAATGCCACGGCCTTCGGTGTCACAGGTTTGAAGCTTAACTCATTAGTAATTTAAAGGCCGCTTCCATGTCGGCTCATTTAAATTATTCACTCCATTTTTCTTTTTGTTATCTTACATTCTCGAAACACAATCCAAAATACGGGCTCAAATAATGAAAGAACATAAATCGTTCGATCTAAGCAACTAAAATGTCATGCAAGTCATATACATACCTGCAAACTCATAAGGGGTGAAAAAGGTGACAAGTCCAAAACCATGTCGGGGGGGGGGGGGGGGGGGGGGGGGGGGGGTGGTGGCATGAATTTTCATTGAACCGCTGTTTCCTTGTCAGATGTCAAGACTGGGTAATCCCATTCTCTTCTGTCTCCTCCCATCCTCTTTATCATTCCCCATACCTCTCCCACAGGAGTAGTTCTTCCTATTTTATTGCAAAAATGTCTCCAACTATCTCTCTTAGCTTGTCGTACTGTTCTTCTCACCACTGCTTGTGCCTTTTTATATTGAATCAAATGCTGCATGTTATGGGTTCTCCTGACTTGTCTGAATGCTTTGTTCCTATTTTTAACAGCCTGGCAGCACTCCTCTGTCCACCATGGAACAAGTTTCTTATTTATCCTGTTTTTACTCCTGGGTATAGATGCATTGGCTGCCAAAATAATAGCTGAAGTTACCTGCTTGTTTATGTCATCTATATCTCCTGCAAAGGCAATCTTTCTCATTGTTTTATTCTTCTTTTAGTATAGCATTTGTGTTGTATTAAATGCTAATCGCGGTTAGCATTTCTCCATTGGCGGTAATGTTAAAATTAGCTTAGAAGCTAGCTAGTCGGACATGTTACATGATATGCTGGATTGTTGTTTTGTATTCATGTATGTGTATATGGACAGTTTGTAATGCCATATTTATGTATGGCATTACATCTGCGTTCTATGGCAGAGAACGCAGTATGGACAATTGTTACTGCAGCGTGATGACATCACCACCTCAGCTGGTCTTGCTAATGAGTTTAATCCGTTTTTTTTACTGTAAAGTATTTGTACAATCAAACTAAATATGACAACCCTGCTTTTTTAATTTTCATTAAAAAGAAAAAATTATATATTATTATATAAGTGTATTATATTATATATATATATATATATATATATATATATATATATATATATATATATATATATATATATATATATATATATATATATATATATATATATACACACATACAATTATATGTATTTGTACATACAATTATATATACATATATATATAATTATATGTATTTATACATATTGTAATTGTATATATATATAAAATTGTATGTATATGTATGTGGATCAGATCCGGATTGCTGTCCTCTTTGCCGGCGAGGAAAACGCTACAGAGACGTCATTACCAGCGGCAAGTTTCAAAAAGACTCGCCGAGATCAGGCTGTTCTAGGCGGGCACCGTGAGCGCTGAGCCCCCGGTGCTGGCGGAGTTTACTGCCGAGATCAGGCAGTTCTATGGGTAACATGAGCGCTCTTATTGTTATTCTTCTAATTAAAAGTAAGTGATATGTAGAAGTGCTTGACGTGTTAAAACCTGGCCTCAGCTCACAAATATATATATATATAAAAACTACTGAAATATATTAACAAATATGAGATTTTTAAATAAAAACATAGTCTCTGTTGCTATCAGGTGTATGACAACGGACGCGCGTGCGTCAGTAAATGTCATGGAAACGACGCCACCAAGACGCTATATAAGGTCAAGCTGACCTCAGATTGTCACTTTGCATCTGAACTCGGAGCCTGACGGCGGATCGGACCCGAAGCCGGAGCTGATCCTGACGGCGGACCGTTGCCCGAAGGCCTCTTCTATTCTTATTCTTCTAATTAAAAGTAAGTGATATGTAGAAGTGCTTGACGTGTTAAAACCTGGCCTCAGCTCACAAATATATATATATAAAAACTACTGAAATATATTAACAAATATGAGATTTTTAAATAAAAACATAGTCTCTGTTGCTATCAGGTGTATGACAACTGACGCGCGTACGTCAGTAAATGTCATGGAAACGACGCCACCAAGACGCTATATAAGGTCGAGCTGACCTCAGACTGTCACTTTGCAGCTGAACTCGGAGCCTGACGGCAGATCGGACCCGAAGCCGGAGCTGATCCTGACGGCGGACCGTTGCCCGAAGGCGGAGCTGAGCCTGACGGCGGATCGTTGCCCGAAGGCGGAGCTGAGCCTGATGGCGGACCGTTGCCCGAAGGCGGAGCTGAGCCTGACGGCGGATCGTTGCCCGAAGGCGGAGCTGAGCCTGACGGCGGATCGTTGCCCGAAGGCGGAGCTGAGCCTGACGGCGGATCGTTGCCCGAAGGCGGAGCTGAGCCTGACGGCGGATCGTTGCCCGAAGGCGGAGCTGAGCCTGACGGCGGACCGTTGCCCGAAGGCGGAGCTGAGCCTGACGGCGGATCGTTGCCCGAAGGCGGAGCTGAGCCTGACGGCGGACCGTTGCCCGAAGGCGGAGCTGAGCCTGACGGCGAATGTGATTTGAATGTGAATGTGAATGTGAATGTGAATGTGAATGTGAATGTGAATGTGAATGTGAATGTGAATGTGAAATGCTGAATGTAATTGTTCATTTTCTAACATATTGTTACATGTTATGTTGAACTGTATTACATTGTGAATGAAATTCCTTTTAACTTTAAGTTGCTATTGTTGGTTTTATTATGGTCCATCCACCTGTAGATTCAGTCATTTTTTTTACAGCAGTTAGAATTAGAACAAAGGTTTAAAAATAACTTCATTACAACCTGCTGACATAAATAACTACACTATTACATTTCAGAGCTATTCACTGATAACTATGTTTTAAAACAACTGACTCCAGATTTGATACATATATATATATATATATAAAAGGGAAGTAAGTGTTGTTTACTGGTGGTGCATTGTAAATGTTATTTAATCTTGATCATTTTAAATGAACCAAACTAAATCCTGAAGAAAACACAAACTGACCCCTTCACCCCTTAATATACTTCATTTATTAGAAGATTATAATAACTTAACATATCTATACATATTCACCCCAATAACAATTGACCAATGTGTTCAGGCTAAAACAATTACAACCCTAAATTAATTGAATAATCTCTGAATATCACTTTAACATTTTAAAGCAACTCATATTTGTGGGATGATCATTTTCAAAACATTTTAAATATAGGAATCAAACATGCATTATAACATTTCCATGGATTCAGTGATTCAACTCTGATCTGACCTGGGTGTGCTGGTGGCATGAATTTTCATTTCAAATATGATCTTTAAAATGTAGCATTCTGGTGTACTCTGAGAATAACATTAAGTGATAAGACCATATTTACTTTAAGCAAAAGAATAATTTATTATTCAGTTATTTATCACTATTTCAGCTCGAGTTGAAGAGCTAGTTAGCTTCTTAGTTTTTTCTTTATTATTATTATTAACAACCTTTATTTAGACAAAATCCATTTAGAACGAGGTCTCATTTTCAAAGGTTTTAGTCAAATAAAAAAGATAGCAGAGTAGCGAGAACCATCGCCTGCAAATAAAGTGATTAGTCTTCATTGAACCCTGTTACTGTATAGCTTAATATTAACTTATACTGTTACTGTACAGCTGTTAGAATAGTGGCCTATCTTCTATTTGCAATTAATATGCATTCAATCCAGTTCTATTATTTAAATTAAAATGATAATCTACTCTGGCTGTGGTCATTACAGTGAACAGTGTGTACAGTGTGATGAGAGGGCACGTTGCTGTACTTTATCTCCTTGGAGCAGAGGCTGCATTCAGCATACCCTGCCTCATCAATGTATTTAAAACACTGCGACAGCGGGAAGCTGTACTCACGTCTGTTTAGACCTCCACCTTTATCCAGGCCCAGCTCCACTCACATCTCAGCCCTGAAGCTCTTTGACCTCATCATCTCATCAGTATCTGGGCCTTTCATTCTACTTTGAGTTAAAAACAGCAACCAGATCCGCCGGTGTTCTGGTTTAATGTTAACGAGTGGCCGCGTGAACTGAACCGGAACACCGGGGGGGGGGCTTCATGTTTCATCACGTTACGTTACTTCCTCCTAATTCGCGATAATGACGAACGTTAAAAGTCGAGAGTTCCGCATGTAGTTCCGCATGTAGTGGACGTTAACTTAACCCAGCAAGTCTGAACGGTAACGGAACATAACGTAACTGAAACTGTAACGGAGGGAAATGAAGACGGTGTAGACATCTTAACGCTGATTGGACAAGACTCGACACGTCACATCAAAGATGTTTTATTGCGAAGATCACCTCGTCACCTTTTCTCCTCGTCTCACTCCAATCGGAGAAACGCTGGCTGGCCAGTTGACCCCCCCCCCCCCCCCCCCCCCAAAAAAAATTAACTCTACGGATCTACACGATTCACGTGGATGACATATTTTGTATTCAAAACGGCGAATTTCGCCGAAAAGCGACAAGTTTGCAGGTATGCATATAGTTGAAACGCCATCGACTGCAGTTATTGAACGAAGGCCTTTTCTTTGTCAGTGACTGGTGTTGGTTTCATCATACTTTAATTGAATGCACTCCATGATGCAATGTAGACTAGCCAGTCATTTTCCGAGCTGAAGGGGATGTTGCCATTAGCAAGCCCGAGGAAACATATATCTATGTGTTGCTGCAAAGAAAAGTGTCATCCAAGAGAAACTTGCGTCATCTGCACACACTCAGTCCGTCACAACATGTGCTACAGCGATATAGTAGCCTCAAGCCTTAGGTGAGGCCGTTATCAATCCAGGACAGAGCAGGTGCACATTCTTGTGCAGGGTTGGACCGGTAATATTACAACAAAAATATATACGACTCCAACAGAGAGAAAACACAGAGCTATCAGCTGAATGAATGTTTTCACAGATGAAAGTGAAGAATTCCTCCCAAGACGTCAATCTCAGGTCACGGACATTACACGGCACTTCCCAAACTACTGCTATGGCTAATGTGAACCGTTCACCTCTGGTTTTGATTAGACTCAAAGCCAAAGTTCCTGACTGTGACGTTCCTTGAACAACTGCAAGGAAAGTTTGAGTAAAAAAACGCCGGCTGTACAGATTAGCATGTTATTCCATTGCCACGGTCAGCCTGCTATGCAAAACATCTCTTCTCACGCCCTCCCAATATTTACCTAGGGAGTTTCAACATACCAGGCCCTTGGAGACGGGGACACAGGTAAACACAGCCATCACGAGTGGGAGAGCGCGGGAGTCGGCATGTGCGTGCGTGTGTGTGTGTGTCAGACCTTCAGGTAACCTATCACAGCATGTCAAACCCTGTATGTTGTCTTTTCGTTACCATGAAGGGGATTCATTCCACAAAAATGCTGTTGTCTGTGCTGAGATGAGGTCTAAACTGGGGGGTTCGAACAGACGAGCACTGTGGAATGTACAATGTGTCATCAAACCACGTGTTATATAAAGTGAGACCCATTATGATAACAGAGACCGGAGCGGAGATAAGAAGTTAGTTGACGCAGAAGTATAAATAACCCTCGGACACAACACAAGGAAGGAAGAAGATATCATAAGTGAACATCCCAAAGTGAGCAAACACGATTACAAATCTGACCGAAGAACTTGATGCACAGTTTCGGTCGATACCTAAAAAGTATCGAGGGTTAAAATGTGCTCATTTGCAACATAGAGAAAGTAAAGGGTGGAATCTGTTTGTGTTGCATGTGGATCAAAAGGCTTAGGGTGGGCCTCTCAATAAGCCTGATTTACAGTCTGATGGGGAGGTGTCACACGGCTCTCTCTCCCTGTCATTACTCTGAGGAGGAGCCACGATCACGCCTATCAGACAAGTGTGGGGGGGGAGGATGTACGGACAGTCAAGAGGAGTAAGAAAAAGGTAAAAAGGTGCAGGGTGCAGATTTATGGCTGATTCCCAGTATCCTATAGGAAGTCCTTCGGGACCAATACGGTATCTGTCTGAGGGGCCCCTTCACTTCCAGAACGCTGCCTTTCACCCCTCTTGACTCAAGATCACTGGGGTGATCTTTGGCACGGCTACACATGCATGGACACACAGCTTAATACCGACAAGGCTGCTGTTGTCGAGTTTAATATGAGAGATAAGTCGGCTGCTCCTCGGGAACCACGAAGAGAGAGGAGGGGGAGCGGGGGTGATGAAGGGGAGGCTGGACAAGACAGCACAAAGACAAGTGTTTGTTAAAGAGGGAATATTCAACAGCAGGCGGACAGACACAAACACCCCCCCCGCCTGAAAACATGTCAGAACCAAACTGAGCACACAATTACTATGGTCGGTTTGGTAAAGAAGATAACTGAAGGAAGTTTATCACATTATCTGTAAAAGCCTGGAGCGCTTCATGTTCAGTTCATTTGAGAAAGATCCAGGTTTGACTCTGCCAAGGCACCCAGGACACTCTGTGAATCTGCGTCTTGGAGCAGGGCCCAGTGGCAAACATGAGCACCTTAAACCGCAGAGAAGCGGGTAACCTGAGGCTGAGAGTATGTCTTATCCGCTCATCTTCATGGGGGACAAAAGTGTCCACTTTGGTCTTTTTTCCACCGGGTTGTGGGAAGCATGGTAGTCGTGCGTATGCGAGCACATGAAGTGGCACAGATCTGTAAAGGTAGTGTTTCAGTATATTCCCTGTGAACGCTTAAAAAAATGATGGAATGAAGATGTGCACGAGACACTTCACTCGCAGAACTTTGGCCATCTTTAGTTATTTGGTAATATCTTTTCCTGGGTGCTTTGAGAACTGTCCCCCCCCAAAAAAAACTACAACCCCCATCCTGAATACCGTTGCATGCTTCCAACTCATCATGCCCTGGTTCTGCACCTGCATTCAAAGCAAAGCAGCACGTAACACTATAATTACTAATGCTTTAATATTTAGCAAATGTAGAATATGATCTTTCAGGACATTGCAAATGTATTTTTGTCAAACAAATATGCGAAGATATTGCAAGCCCAAACGGCATACGTGCACTTCTGCTCACCAATGTGCGTTGTGTACCCGAAGCTGCCATCTTCCCGTTTGCTTGTGACGCTTCTAATGTGCTTGATCAAACACGATCTACATCCAATGACAGGAGTAACGTCATGCCTCTCAGCGTGAGGGACGAGTCTGTCAAATCCACCTGCCTCTCCCCTCTCCTGTCTGTTGATTTAGAGGCAGACGAGGGTTGTTGTTTTTTTCCTTCCGGGGCCCTTGGCCGAGGCACCATGTTATTTACTGCCCAGAGAGCTCTGTGTGCAGAGAGTCAACACGGCATGGCTGGTTGAGCAAAGGGAGCAACCTGCTGCTCATTCTCACACACACACACACACACACACACACACACATCCACACACTCGCACAGTCACATGACTGTCCCAGGGGGACTGGCAGAGATGTTTACCGCCGGTACAATCACTACAGTCGGTAGAATTGAGAGCCATGGACAGAGAGAGAGACAAACACACACAGAGGGATATAAAACCCCAGCAACTACGACCTGCCAGTGGGTTTCAAGCTGTTACGAAAGAACAGGACATGTGAAGCTTTGGATTTGACGAGGTGACGGAGCAAACACCCATGAAGGCTAAAGTTCAAACTGACAGGACATGACAGCGTTCACTCAGGTGAACTTTACAGTCCGCTGGACTCGTTTGGGAATGGGAACATGCCCTTAGGAAGACTGAGCTCTGAAAGAACATTTTTAGATCAATCTAACCTCTGACCTGCACATGTTGGATGACCGAAGAAAGATTCAGGCTATGGATGTTCGCGCCGCTCAATGAACTAAACAACAACATTCCCTAAAAAGGTTGAATGAAGACAGAAAGCAAGTAGAGTGGCTTTCAGGTTGGCAGAAATCCGTTCCCTCTGGGATCAGAAACACGTGCTTGTTTCAGATCGATCTAAAATGTTCTGCAGTTTTACAACAATGTGTTTTCAGGTGCTTTTGAAAGGTCTAAATCAGTGGTTCTCAACTGGTCTGGCTGCGGGACCCACCATCACCCCTTAATGACAAGCCGCGACCCAAATCGAGGAAAATGTTCAACTTCTCAAATGTATTTAATGAACAGATGGTGCAGTTTGAACCTGAGCTGAAAATGTCCTCTGCAGTCGTAGTGTAGGGAGCTCTCTTGTGCAGAGAAATTGTTCCTGTAAGTCCCTGTCCCACACATGTTTCACGTAAACTAGTTAAACTGCTTTGTTTGTTATGTCTGTAGATTCGTCCATTTCTAATGCAAAATGACCACTTGCCTAAATTCGAGCTGTGGTCTGTTGTCATCCGACACGTCTTCAATTTGTCTACTTATAGTGTCATTTGACAGAGGTATAGTTTTCAGTTCATCCTCTGCTGATATTAGCATTACAAGGCATTAACGCCAAATACTGTTACGGAGTGTGAATAGAGGCACTGCGCTGCATAAAAACAATCACCTTCAAAATAAAAGCACAGGATTTTTTTCTTTTCTTTTTTTTTTTGCCAGGCAATGACCCGCGACCCACCAGTTGAGAATCACTGGTCTAAAAGATCTAAAAGCAGAACTGTAGAAAAATTCTTTCTCCAAATCCCCTCCTTCCTCTCAGTAATTATAGCCTCCCAGCTGACAAACTGCAGGTCTGTTGTGTTTGTCTTTACCTCCTCAGATACAGCAGGTGAAGTGTGTGCGTGTGTGTGCGTGTGTGTGCGTGTGTGTGCGTGTGTGCGTGTGTGTGTGCGTGTGTGCTGGGCTGGATGCCAGACTCCTTCTCCTTCTGCTAGCCAAGTACATAATACCCTTCCTGGTACAACAAACAGCACCTGGGGACTGAAGCAGGAACAGTCCTATTTCATAAAAAGTGTACTGTCCGGAAAATAGAAGACGGAAGACATTTTCTTTGCATCACTTTGCATGAATTTGTACAGCATCCTGCACAAGAATAAAACAGAATGTTCCCCTTTATGAAATCCTGTGGGGGGGGGAAGTGTGCCATAGTAAACTTAGGCGAGGATGATTCATTTAGAGGATTACAGATGATTTGAGAAATTGAAAAACTGGGTTGATTTTGGATTGAAAAATAGGGGTGTGAGGGAAGATGAAGGGAGCCGGGGTGCGAGGATGTGAATGTGATGCGAGGAGGACTGGGATCAATCTTTCATCACCGCAGTGTGCTTTCATCCCTAATGGATCCGACACGAGCAGAGCACAGCACTACCTTCCGTCACATTGCACAGGCAGGAGGAAGGACGCACGGAAAGCAAGAGTGGTAGACGGAGCAACGCGCCAGAAAGAAAGTGGTTCAAAGCACCCTTCCCATATATGATCGCGAAACCAAAAACATGCAAACATATTATTGCTGTCACAGCGGTTCCAATTACTTCTCGGCCCCCCGAGCGCATCTGCAGGAGTTGGGCAAACACTCCTGATAAGGACGGTGAGAAATTAAGTCTCTTCCCAGCATGGAGAACGACTTTGAAACATTCCCACGGGATCTCTCTCGGTGTGCATGGGTGGACTTGGCTTTCTTTGCCATGCGAGCTGAGAGACAGACAGACAGACAGACAGACAGACAGACAGACAGACAGCTCTAGAAAAAGAGTAGAGTCCATCTGTGTATTCGAGCAGTGAAAGAGCAGTAAAAATAACATTGCGGAGAACAAGGCACGACGACTCTCAGAGGACACTCTGCTCTCTCCGTGCTGAACAGGCTCATTCATGTGATAGAAAATGAGAAATATCTCGGCAGCGAGGAGGACACAAAGAGAAAAGAAGTGCTAACTAAACAAGGCTTGAAAGAAAAGCTGAACGTTTTATAACGCATTCAGATGGCTGGCAAAGCAGTATCGTGTGCCATCTGAGAGTTGCTTTAGGAATAACATCTTTAAGTGCTTCAAAGACGAGACATACAGCAACACGTTACATCAGCACTTCTCTGCTTTCCATCGCGCTCAACTTTCCACATTTTACTGGTTCAAGGTAACAAATGCACGATACTTAAGACGACTTCTCATATATATATATATATATATATATATATATATATATATATATATATATATATATATATATATATATATATATGGGAAAAAAAGAGATAACAACTGAATGGGATTGCTAGAATTAAAATAAATGAATGGGAGCCAAGTGAAAGCTGTGATATATGCTGCATTCAAAGTTTTCCATTTGGTTCTTTCCTCTCTTAACCATTTACTACGATGACGTTATCTCTCTGGAACCAAGTTCACCGTGTGAAACACACAAACAGAGATAACACACGGGGTATGACCGTGTAACTCCCACAAAAATAACCACCTCACCGGTGGGGTGAGGGGTGTCCAATCGGACAACAAATACAGATCGCTAATGAGCTCCAACTTCTACTATCTGACGCGTACCGTGCTGGCAAATGTTTGAAATAAGATGCAAGCCATGCGTAACGATGAGTCAATGTTGAAATAGGCTTAGAGTGGTTTTGTGCATTAGTGTTGGCATTCACGGTTAAATGAGGCAGGAACATGCTCGTGCCCTGCACTTGTCCCAACACACTTGTACACAAAAAACATGCACACAGGGGTCCGGCTCTCTGACTCAACACTGGGAGTACTCCAAACACAAAGAGGCAAACTCACCCAAAAAGTGAAAAAAACCAGAGTGCCCAAAGAGTGGAGTTTCACCCAAACAGGTTTGGGTCGTTTTGTTTTTTTCTTCATACAGGAATACTTGGGTGGTGGGTCTGGTGTCAACAGGTACATGTAATGACACAGTTCAGCACCACAAAGACATAACACGAGATTCTCTTTTTTTTTCTCTGCCACTCACACACACACACACACACACACACACACACACACAAGCTCACACTTCTAATAGCTCTATTAACAAGCATGCTGGAACACACAGCGAAGCCAAAGACAGATGGGCCGACTTCAGAGAAAACTTCCCGACGCTGACATTCAAACAGGCAAGGACACATTCAAACAACCTCCCCGAAGAAAAGCTCTTACACTCACCGAGTGAGAGGATTGTCTCCTTCCCTTCTGTGTCTTTAATTCCTCCGTCTGTATTTTATTCTCTCTGTCGCTTTTTCCTCACTCGGGGGGGAGAAATCCTTTACTTCTGACAAGAGCAGCAGAGCCGGTTGTGCGGCTGGTGTGCGAGGCAGCAGCGAGTGAATGAGGGTGTGTGTGTGTGTGTGTGAGAGAGAGAGGAGTCCAGAGTCCTGAGGTCAGAGGCAGTCTGACGTGGTCACACAGAGATATAAAGGATGTCGCGACTTCTCCGCCTTCTCCTCGCTGGCTGCCTCAGGAATGCACTTCTCCTGGGTGTCCTCACCACAGCCCAGATCTGAGAGACTGGGATCTCTCTCTCTCTCTCTCTCTCTCTCTCTCTCTCTCTCTCTGTCTACACCCCTCCTCCTCCTCCTCCTCTCTGCCTCTCACCCACACAGAAACACCAGTCACTCCTCTCTCACTCTTGTTCTCCCCACCCTTTCTGGCTGCGCTGACGGATCAGGTACCGCCCCCTTTTTCAGGTAGTTGAAAGCACATTTTCGACTTTGTCGTCCTCGCTCTGTATCAATTTATTCACTTTGCATTCTCCATTCTCCAACGACACACAAGGGCTGCTTGTAAGACTGCGATAAGAGCAGAATAAACTTGAACTCTTTGCATGCGTGTGCATTTACATACGAGTCTACTGTTTGCACGATCTACAGCCTGAGGCATTAGACATCCGCCCTCCAGTCACATGAACAGCTGATTACACAAATGAGTCTGTCAGGTGATTTGCTTCCTTTTCCTGGAATGAGGTCATAGTCCGGCAGACCAGGTGCAATTGGGGAGTCTGTTTGAGTTGGATAAAGCCCTGTGGGCAAATCAGAGAATGAAGCAACCTAAATCTGACAAGCCCGGTCCAGAGAGCGACACATGTACAAAACAAATACCTAATCAATTATTAGTACTCAACATTCGATCATAAAACAATGCCAAAATCCTGAACCTTGTATCTCCACAGCTCCCACACACACACAAACACAGAGCTAAGACATGCGTGACCAATGGGTGGGGCAGAATGTGTAGGAGCCTCTCAGCATGAGCCGACTCCTCTTTTTCTATTGCCCCCCCCCCACCTCTCTCTCTATCATCCCTAAATCTTATATTTGAACCATTATCAGCCTCTTTTCCCCTTACCCTCCCCTCAAACCTCAAACTAAAGACTGGCCAGTGAAAATGAACCCGATACCAAGCAGATCTCCTAAATGTAAAAAAATAAATAAAAATAAATAAAGTTAGAATGTACTGTCCCAACAATGTATTTTGACCTTGATACAGCATAGAGTAAATCGCTACATATTAAAACATATTAGCCAGCAGAATATATGATAAAGCAAAGTAAAACCATAAATAAGCAAACAGCAAAGTAAACGCCTGCTGTTATCAGCTGTTACTGGAAGATTGCTCAATGACAACTATGAAAAAGCCCTTAGAAAGTACAGGGATGGTCAATTAAGTTATACAAGCACCAATAAAGACGATACCAATATCAATATATGAGAAACATCTGAATGCATTTTAAAACACAAGACAATTTACAGCTAAGAAATGTTCTTGTCGCTAGTTTCTGTTGGATAAACTATGATGTCACGGTTTCTAAACTAACTCAAACATATCTTTGGAACTCCATCTGTGATAAGACAACATCGGCAGATTTATCATTTGTCATTTTAACCCAAAATCCACACGTCTTTCTGGTCAAATTGTTATTTGTTCTGCATCCATGGCTACTTCTGTCGGAGCATTTTTGACCATCTAACTGGTACTTTAATTTGTTTGCTTATTTTCCTTGAGTGAGCCGAGGACATTGGATAATAAATACTAAAACAAATGCATGTCACAAAATGCTGATTCCAGTTTCAAAAGAACATTCTACTTCCTACTGAGCAGCAGCAGGCCATCGACCATCACGACATCCACTTCATCCTCGTGTTTACTTTGCCTTTATCTGACGTCAGATTGTATTCTGACCAGACTAATGAGGACACGCAGTCACCGCGCCTAATAACCTCGTGAGCACATCGTATAAAGCAGATGCTCCACAAATAGACATCTTTGATTAATTGCATTCATTTGATGAATTAAATCATGCAAACAAAAGACCACTGTGTAGAATGCTGTAGCTTTTAGAGCCAGCATGAGTCACAGAGGCCCGCTAGGAGTCCGTTCGCATCCATGAGAGTTTCACTGTTCTGCCTATAAAGCAAAAGCTTTTGGCACATCTAAGCTGTGTTGTCTGACAAATCCCTTGAACCACACTGGTGGGGGGGGGGGGGAGCCTCCTGAGGCCTTGCTTAGGTACTAGAGGCGAGAGTGAGAAAAGGCTGGAGGTGCCAAGAAGGAGTGACATTTTAAAAGCAGCAGAGAAGTAAGTACACTTTATGGATCCTGACTGACCGTTACCCATCACCAGGCCCACACCAGGTTCTGGTTCTCACAAGTCCTCCTCATCCGTTTGAGAGTCTGAAGATGGAGAGACAACAGGGCTGAAATCAGAGTGGTGGGTGAGGGTGTTGTAATGTGAGGTGGAGGATTATCGGTCCAAAAGCACTTCGAGACTTCTCCGACACCTTCCAGGCATTCCTCAGGGCACCTCCCACCGCTGTGCCTCCCTCATCCCACCCTCCCCTGTCAAGCCCCACATATCATCCCTCTTTTTCTGTGACTCAAACATTCTTGCAACCCCCCTTTCCTCCTCCTCCGACCCCTCCCTCTGCATTCAGCAAAGCAAGCTAAAGAAAACAAAGACAGGGTCTAAAAAGCGTTTAAAAACAGGCACTTTAAGAAGAAATCCTCCCCAACTTTGTACTTCTTTACCATTTTGTCTCTGTTGCGTAAAAAGGCTGAAAACGCAACGGACTCCAAACTCCCAAATAGCTATTCGACTGCTTTCAATCTCCACCTGATGAGTTAATACCTCGACAAGTGATAGTAGGTATAAATGTGTCCAACGAGTGGGGAGCCCGCCGTAACTCAACTCAGACAGGAAGATGGCTCTCGGGCTGAGAAATAGACTGGTTGGGTCTGGCAGCAGTTCAATAGGTTCTGTGGAGGGGCGCAGAGTGAGGGGAATACATGCTGATAGTGTCTTTGTTGGCCATTATTCACCAAGAATGAATAGCATTAAGTTGCTGCCACCGCTCAACCCCTTCCCGTTCTGCCTGTTGAAACCCCCACCCCTTCTTCTTCTTCTCCGTCTATTTATTCAGCCTTTCCCTAAAAACAGCCTTCAACAGGTGGACCACGGGTCGGTCAAGACTAAAGCCTGGACGGCGAGTGTGGAATGAGAGCAGACAACGCTAGCTCTATTTTCAGAAGCCCAAACAAGTTGCAAGAAATCCTGAACTTTTGTTGACATCGTTTTTTCATACTCATGGTGAGCAACGCGAGCTAGTAATGCTGTGTTTTGGCCAAACATGCCTAAGTATAGCATTGCCGTCTCATTATGGTCAGGACAGCGCTGTTGCGCCAGTAGTGAAGTTATAGTCTTGTGTATTATTATGACAAGCGAGATGGCTTTCACCAGCGAAGGTAATTGCACTGTTGAGACGTAAATATAGCACAACCCCCGCCAAGAACGGACAAAGACTTTTGTTTTCATCCCAGAAAGCCTGGCTCAGAAGATGATTCATGTTTTGGAAGCAAATGCATGTCACTATATCGTCTTACAAACAACAACAGCTGTATTGAAAATACAGCTGCCACGGTGAACCTGAGGACAAAGAGAAGACAGGGGAGTACAAAGTGAAAAAGACAGCGGGAGAGGGTCACTTGGATCAACATATGTACTGCAGGTAAACAAACGTTGCATTCCTCCAAACACAGGATGAAAAAAAAAAAAAAAAAAAAAAATACCCTCTCTCTCTTTTTTTTTTTTTCTAACACTCTTCAGATCACACTCACAAAGCACGCTCTATTGGCTTTTAGCAGCTTCCAAGTTGTCAGGACTTTGGCCTCACCTCTTTTTATTCTGAACCGGTCCAGACTGGCTCAGGGCCAAGTTACCACCATTCAAAAAGCATGTCTACCTCTGACATGAATCTTTTGAGGGGCTATATGTAAAGGGAGGAATTCAATTTGGACCTAAATAATAAGCTGCAACATTGTCCTTCAATGCTTTCAAAGTGGCCTGTTGGGAGTAGTGTCTCATCTCCTTCCTTAATTCCCTCTAAACCAGTTTGTTTTCATCCTATTTCTACAGTGGATGTATCGTCAATCTATGTCTTTTGAGATAAAACTGTACCATTAGTGTCACACTGTGCAGCTCTGTGCTGTTCCTATCAATAAATGGAGATTGGTTACAGCCTGATGGTACTCGGAGAAAGCCGTGACCGTCGCAGGGCCTTTGACTTTTCGGACGGGATGTCGACGATCAGCCTTTTCGTTCGTCTCTGTGTCTTTAAGAAATGCAAGAAATGCACGCGCGCCGGGGAACAAAAGAGGAGTCAAAGTCAACAAGACGTTACTGCCGGTGGCCTCCGTACACGCATCGGGTCCTGGGCTAAGCTGAGGATTTCTCAGGACACAAGGGGGACCCAACCCACAGGCCGCAACTCTGCTCAAAGAACGCCATGTGCACTGAGAGGGAACAAGGAAACAAAGAGCAGGCAAAAGGAGATATTGGCCTGCGTGGGGGTTGGAGCTGAAGATTTAATGATGATCTCGGTGAAAAAACAAAAGCCAGTGGAGAGGGGATGCACAGGAAATGCTAAGTTGGTGACAGGGGAGCTATCAGGTCGGAGCAGGTCAGGGGTCGGAGGTGAACAAAAGCTTTGGTAAGTCCCACACAGAGCGAGGTAGAGGCCCCTGGACGCACTACCGACGCCCAGTCTACCCGTCTACATGCCTGCGCCTGGAGTTTGTTTGTCGGACAAACGTTTTTCTTACATCTGTCTGTCGAGTCTAAATGCTTTTCCATTTGTCCTCCATTTAGACCAAGATGTCACCCTCGCTTTTCTGTCCAACACTGTTTACGATACTGCTCTCTTCCACTCTCGGTGTCTGGGGGGGAAAGGGCTATCCAAACACCTGCAGGAAAAACAGCATTTAAAAGCTTTCACTGCACCGGGGCTGTCATCTCTTTCCTTCAGTGGCTTTACTGGATCAAAGGAAAGCTGTAGCTGTGTATAGCAGGAAAGTCTTTTGTAGCTATAATAATGACCTATAAGTGCACGCATACACACACACACACACACACACAGAGAAATGTGAGCATGCATGCGCACACATAAAGACATGATGACACCAGTGCATAATAATGTTCTCTAATCGCACCATTCTAACAACAGACATTTTAGTTGGAAGCAGAGGATATATGCAAAAAAGGACTTCAAGTACCAGACACTTGAAGACCTGTTGAATTTTAACGAGGCCGGTGAGACAGCCATCGCCATCTTTATCGGGGTGGTCGAGGGTCTGAGTGCGTGCATGTGCATGAGACTGAATTAATTACGTGTGTGTGTGTGCGTGTGTGTCGGTGGACATGCCAGATTACTAATCAGCGCTTAGACAAAGGCCATATGTGTGCAAGTCTGTGCATCTCACCCACATATATCTCCCACATACTCCCCTGCACGTCTGCGTAAAACCCTATCAGCAGGAATGCTAGGACTGTCGGGTCAGCAGTGGTGACATCATGGCAGCCTGTCAGAGACAACAACAAGGCCTCAGCGCCAGTTTCCTCCCGGTTGCATCAGCTGCGTGATACCAGGCTGTGGATCAATGACACGCGCTCCAGCGCTGCTTCCTGCTCGCTCCATGAGTCTTGGAACATTCATTACAGACAAGCAACCGGTGCGTCTCAATTAACATACGTTAATAAGCCATTTTAACGGCCCCTGATGCATGACCTCGCACAAAACAAGGGCTTGGATGAGGCTCCAGACTTTTTACCTGCATGAGGTGGTCTAAGGTCAACAGCCAGACTTCATTGTTTACAAAGAGACAAGAGTATAGCCTGAGGGGAGGCTGACTAGGGGAAGGACAGTATGCAGAGGGGACCACTTAAGCAGCGTTTTACATTCGTTAGAAAAGCAGCAAAACTCAGTGAACCTAACCTACATGTATGATTACATTAATCCTCCTAAAATCCGTCACAACTCTCCTTTCATGTGTCCCTTGCCTGTGTGAGGGGTCAAGTGTCAGCTATAACAGATGCTACTGTGTGTGTGGGAGTGTATGTGCAAAGGATCCTTCAGGTCATCAGATAAAGTGCACCTGAGGGAGGGGCAGGGGAGCCCGCTTTCAGTGTTGCCACGGTAACCCAATACAGACGCGACCACCTGGTTGGTGGAGCCCGACAAAGGGGTGCAGAGAGGGCACCACCACTTCAGGAGAAAAATCCTCACAAAGTGGCCCCCGATTCCCGGACACGACCCACACAGAGCGCACACAGCTGTTGAATCTTTCATGGGACATAAAACAGGAAGCAGGCCGACTGTGCAGCTCTCGTTACAGAGGAGAAATAACTTTGGCCCGTCTTGACCGAGTTATCTACACAAGGTTTTAGTCACGCTCTCTCCTGTTGGGACACTTAAAAAGCCACGCCAAGTCAACTGGGGTGCCATACCGTAACAAATGTATAGCATCTGCACACACGGTCCTTAGTTATCACAGTACACGATCATGCAGGTGCTGACAAATATCATCGGTTAACATCACTTCATCTTGTAACATATGGTCACAAATGCTAAGCATGCATTGTTCTAAACACGTCAAATGATGTTAATATGGTGAATACAACTGATAAGACCGACTTATATCCAACTTGAAATCAATAAGTCATCGTTTAATCAATGACTAGTAGGTCCTTTACTTTGTGTGACTTTTGCAGTATTG
Organism: Leptoclinus maculatus; assembly: GCA_032191485.1. NCBI lineage: Eukaryota > Metazoa > Chordata > Actinopteri > Perciformes > Stichaeidae > Leptoclinus > Leptoclinus maculatus. The sequence goes on from JAVDOI010000007.1 coordinate 10,767,475, forward strand.
AAAACGAGTCCAGCCACAACTAGAAAGGAAACAAAAAAAGTGTAAACTCAGTGGGAGAAAAAAAAGCCCTCTTAACTCAGAATAAACAAGGCCATTTGTTTCACTCACCTCCTGCAGATTAATAGCCTCTGTGACCGCCCGGCCGATGAGAAAGAAGAAGAGGAGGAAGAGCTACACAACCGAGTCACTGTCTGTGTGCGTCGTGCTCACGGGCTACCTGATCCAGCACAGCCTGTGAGAGAGAGAGAGAGAGAGAGACCGGCTCAGAGCAATGCAGGGGGGGGGGGGGGGCAGCTGCAGAGAAAAGTGAAGTGGTGCCGCCATTCCCCGTCACCCGGGAAACCAACGCTCTTTCAAAGAAAATCGACCAATGGCGAACACCGGCAATTGTGTTCAGACAAAAAGTCACATGACTGCCAAAAACACCACTCCCTGTACACGGAGTGAGAAGGGAAGGAAATAAAAGAGGTATGGTGTTGGGAGGTGGAGGGTGATAAAGAGGGGGGGGGGGGTATTAAGAAGGGAGGACAGAAAGAAATATTTAAACAATGGAGGAAAAAGAGGTAAAAGTAGTATCAGTAAACGGGTCACCAGGCCGGATTCAATCCCAAATGTCTGCAAGAAAGAAGAACCCACCTCGTCCTCCTCACGGTCCCGTCTGCACAGCAGCTTTCTGCAACAGGTTGGCTTTCGCCTGTTTCAGTTGGATAAAAGGAACAATGCTGAGCCGCACGGTGTGACACTAGTGGTCCAGCTCTATCTCCAGCTGGCACACTCAGACATTACCTATCTACTTCCATATCAGGCTATTTATATAGAGAGCGTAGAAAAACTTTCAAATATCCGTCCTACACTGTCTTCAACCCGTAAAGCATTGACCATCAATAAAAGAACTTTGTCACAATTTCTTTTCATCACTGAAGTGAATGTATTATGTGAAATCAATAAGGAATCACAAGTTCACGCTTACATTTAGTTAGTTTGTGCCTACTTGTTATCAGCAGATAATCCTGTTAAATGCTGGAATGTGTTCGTATTATAACAAACCGATGAACTTGTTTAATTTGTTTCTATTGAGGTTGTTGTTATATATATTTTTTACATTTTTAATTCATTTTCAGAAGGGGTTGGAATTATTTGTTTAGTGTATGTTTTAATGATAGTGGGGACAATTTTTTAAAGTTAGGCTGACAACAGAAATACAGTAAAGATAATCAAATGAATTTCCTCTAATATAACTATTCCAAAAATATTTATCAACAGATCTTTAAAAATCATATTGACACATTCCCAATACACTGGGAAACAGCTGGATTTGGGAACTATTTGGTTTAAAGCTGCACAGATGACCTGCACTAAAAAAGGTAATACAACAGAACTCTGATCAATAACAAACAATTACATATACTGTATATCTATGTATTTATTTATTATATTATTTAAATCAAGCCTTACACGTATGCTCATATAAAATGCCTTCAAACCAGCCCTTTGCACAGCAGAGGTCAGGGCCCAATGCAGCCAGCAGCGATGCAGAAATCCCTTTTCCAGTCGAATAACTTGATTCAATGTTAGCAGACGGGTGAAGAGACCTGAAAACGCAGATGCACAGTGAAAGTTGTTTTCTCATCCTATAGAGTGCTGCAGGAATGAGTCCTAAAACCCAGAAATGAGTTAGCATTTTAGCACTTCCGGTTCCCTCATCTCGAAGTTTAGACGAAGGGAACCAGTGTAATGCTGACTTGCCGGTTGGACTACAAAAATACATCATCCCTGCAGCACTCTATGAACCTTCGCACCACTAAAATCACCCTACGACCCTCGGGCTGGTCTTACTCAGAGCCAAGTTAGTGTCACCTCTTGGCATCCTGAACAAGAGACTGAAACATTTTATTTACTTCATTTATTTTCCCCCTAAGTCCCAAAATCCCTTTGAAAGTGCAGTGTATCATGTTTTTAGTACTCACACTGGCACCTGTCCAGGGTAGTAAACGAAATTACAGTGAGGCTCTCCAGCGTACATTCCCAACAGACAATACGGTCTACCAATGTTAGGCAGCAGGTTCATTACTCAGACTGAAATCACACATCTATCACTTTCCCAGCAATGTGCTGTACACTTGAACACAATCATCTGCCTTGTAATACATCGCCAGTAAATTGCCCTACTTCGGCTGTGGCAGGCAGAAATGCATTTACCAAGTGAAAGGAGGCCCAATCGCCTCTCCACGGTGGGAATGTGACAGGATAGCTGATGAGCTGGGGGGCGAGAGAGAAGGTGACAAACCCGACAGCATCCAACTCATTGACAGCGATGGCACGTCCAAGGATTCCACTATCGATTTTTTTTTTTTTTTTTTTTTTAAAAGGTAATTGAGAGGACTACTTGAGGATTAACAATCCTGTATCAGCTTGTCAATAGACAATAGGCACATTCCGGCTCCGGGCTTACTGCAGATTCTTGGGGATATTCTTGCAGATGGAACATGCAACCTGGAGATTAGACGTAATCATGAAATGACACTGAAAGCAGTCATCCTCACAAGCCCGGGGAACGATAACTTACAGTCTGCAAAGCGGGCAGCTGCACTCGGCTATCCGTTCTGCATCTAGGCCTGGTATTAAACTGAAGAGAGAAAAAACACAACACAAGGCTGTGTGGGGCCATATTTATATATTAATAAGACGTTAAGTTAAATATATGTGATTCAATACTTGACATTACAAGACAGCTGGTAGTCCAGATATAGTTTGCTCTGACCACTGTTCACATCAGATGACGGTGAATAAACTGTGAGATGTGAGGACCATGAATTCAAAGGGCAGATCAGACGGCTTTATCAAAGGCACAATCCAAGTATCCTGCTCATGCCAGTTTGATCTACGGTGGATCCAAACTACTCATACCTTCTTAAAAGTCAATACATTCGCATAGACGGGGTGAGAAGAGGGTGGTGCTGCGATGATTTAGTGTCTGTGAGAAGAAGATTGTGTGTGTGTGTGTGTGTGTGTGTGTGTGTGTGTGTGTGTGTGTGTGTGTGTTTCTCAGCTTGTAGACAATCCTTTATGTTCTCTAGTGCTGAGCATCTGGACAGATGAGTCAAGAGGGATTTCATAGTGTGGCAACTGAAAACTTTACGGTGAACTTTGTGTCCAACTTTTCATTGCATTCCAGTATTATGACCAGAGTGAGGTGCAAATTCATTAAACACTAGAGGAAAACACTAAATACATGCCGACTACAGCACTAAGCCTGACTCAACTCCCATAATCAGACATAGTTGGCTCTTTAAATGTAATGGCTCAATCCCACTACGAGTGTTTAGATGATGATCATGAATCAAATAGAATTGACATCAGGATATTTTGCTGAATATGGCGAAGAAAAGAAAAAATAGCGCACAACAGCATCATCTTCTCAAAGATTTACTCTCACAAACATCATCTGGTCTAATCCATCAAGAATGACTCCACACATGAATTAGACAGGGAACACCCCACATACTAATGGAAAAGCATTACGGCTCACAAATCCATAAGTAAATGTATGAAATGCTTATAGCCAAGACATAAAGAAGTCACAATGAGCATTTACAAAGTCGAGCTATTCACTTGTGGTCCATCGGTGATGTGGGAAAAATAAAAAAAGGGAAGAAAACAACATGACATAAAAAAAAAGGAAGTAAAAGTGAAAAGGTACAAACAACAGAGGAGAAGTGGGGGAAGTACAAACAAGAGACAGACAATAGATCCAAATGAAGAGCCAAATACATACGTGTTGTCAAGACCAAAAAGTGAACAGAGCAGCGCGACAGAACAACGAGGATGAATGGTGAACAAATTGATAAATGTTGAAATGATAATGGTCTGAATGCACGTTTACAAAAAAGTCGTTGTATTTTGCATGTGTGCATTCAGGACACGTGTGGTAAATAAATACGAGGCCTATAATACTCCTCCCCAGACCATGCTGCTGGAGGTGTTTTGGGGTAGAGCGCTACATCTTCAAATATATACGAGTAAAGCTTAAACAATAACTCAATATGTCGATCAACAGAGAAATGTATGTCCCATTATCAATTAACCATTTCAATTATTTGTCAAGTACAAATGCCCAACTCTCTTTGATTTAAGCTTCTGACTTGTGAGGATCAATTAATCGGTTTGTGTAAAAAGTTATTTACCAATTATGAAAATAACTGCTGGTTGCAGCCCTACTGTAAAGGTGAGGATGACATTAAGAACAGGAGGTATGGTAAGAGATGAAAATGAAGCGTACTGCCACATTACCATAGGTCAGAGAAATGACATGTTCCTCAATATATAAACCATGTTTATATGTGCTCATCTAGCACAGTGAAGGTTTTCTCAAAACCTAATTAGCAATGGTAGGGCCGCTAACATGCACGTATACTCTTGAAATAATGACGACAACAATTTGAGTGTGTTCTAAAAAATGTAATGTAAATGTAAATGCTACCTCCATGTAAAATCCTTACACAATTTGACAAGCAGATGATGATAATAATTAGAAGCCTATTTGGGATGTTGTTGTTGTTGTTGACATATCGCTGTGATTATGCATTATTGCAATTTTCTTGAACTAAACTTTTACATGATATTGGTGATTTTAAAAAACAAACCAAAACTAAAGTTACAGTTGTTGACAACCGAGAACAATGTTACGTTACCACAACGTGAATTTTAACCTTATTTTGGTGTTAAAGTTGATCACTTTTTGACAATAATAGCATTCACATACATAGCAACGAGGCTGATTAATCGTACAAACAGCAAGTTCGTCGACTATACTCAAGCGTAACGTGTCCAAGTGGCCCAACAGAGTCTAGAAAAGTTTAGTAACGTGACTCCGGGTTATTGTTAGCCTGTCACCAAACTGCAGGTGCAGCGCTGCGAGCACACTTGTTGCGTCCTTTACCAAAAACATTTCAATGTCACTTAAGTCTGGCAGAAAATTAAAGACAATATGAAAACAACTTACAAGCAATTTAGTAGTCGACGCTGACACGACGGACAAGCGAGTGCTTCATCCTCTAACGTTAGTCCCCTTCAGCAAAAGTCTGCGGGTGTCAAGCCATCCAGGAAACAGACGTGAAACAGTTTCCGGTCAACAGTTTCAAACTAAGGGCATTGAACCAGAATATTATAAAGTGAAAAAAAACTATATATCTATATGGAGACATTTTCAGTACTTTTTTTATTCATGGAATCTCTGTGTGCTTATGCCAAATGCCATATAATATAATAAACATGATAGTAACCACTATCACTGTCAGTTTCTGAGCGACAGCATAACATTTCAAAAGGGAACTGGCAGTGACTTGGGAACTAGGTCCTTACTCATCATGATAAACCAAATAGAAAAAAAGCCATGTTTGAAAAAAAGCTGCAAAAGTGCCCTTTTAGATAAAACATGAGGCAGTGCCCTCTAGGGTGCCCTCCCACTGGATACATTGTGATAAAGCGTCCTTTCCAGTGCCTTTCCAGTGAAGAAAAAGTGATGAAATACCCTCTAAGGCAGGGGTGGGCAATTCTTTTTCCTAAGGGGCCACATGAGAAACAGGGGCTGTTGAACTCAATCCTGCTCAATATTATTCCACCTCTTTATAAAAAGCAGTAAATTGTGTGGTTTTGATAAGCTGCGAGTGGTAAGAGTAAATGTTATGATCAGTGGTGGAATGTAACTATGTATATTTGCTTAGGTACTACAAATTCATGGTACTTTACTTGAGTATTTCCATTTTATTCAACTGTGTACTTCCACTCCACTACATCTCAGAGGGTAACATTGTACTTTTAACTCCACTACAGTTGTCTGGCAGCTTTAGTTACTAGTTACTTTGCACATTATCATTTTTCAAACCCTTCCTAACTACCCAAACTGAACAACAGTGTATAAAGGAGTTAAAATTAGCTCCACCTTAAACATCTGCAGCAGGAATATTGATCCAAACACATATACATATGTAATATCCATATATAATAGTAAAACACTGACAGGGATCATGTTTCTGCAAAATGTTGTACTTTTATTACTATTGTTTGAAGTCCAATTACCTCAGTTTCTGTTTTTCCGTTCAGTATAAAAATCTAGTCTGTGTTGGGCTTGAACGTCAGGTTGAATGTCTGAGGTGGATTTGTGAAGGACAGCTGATCGTCAGTGGAAGAGGATCTTGGATCTGTATTTGTTCAACTTTATCACGGAGAATGTTTGTTCATATATGTAGGTCGATCCAAAGAGAACCAACATCTTCTGAGCATGTTGCTTTTGCAGCTAGCAAAGCCTCAGATGTCCGTGCCCGCTGTGCGTGACCAACACATCCCAGGTAGCCATGTGTGTGTGAAGTAGATCGGATGAACAGTTCCTTGCTTTATAGTGAGACGATGCTGCTGCTGCCATCCTTCGGCCTAACGGCATCAAATTTGTTACCACGTTTGACAAAGAACTCGATGGAGTCCTAATCAATATACATGACAATTGTGAAGTAGATCAGACGAGCTGCTCTCAAGATATGTGAAGAACACATTTACATGCAGGCAGAAATTCCTTGCTTTATAGTGACCTTTATATGGTTTATATGGTATAAAACAAGTTTCAGCATCTACTTGTTCTTTAAAGCTTGTTTCTCTTTTCATTTTATCAGTTGAAGATACACACACACACATTTCCATCTATTCACTTCTGTAACAGGTTTTAATAGTAACCAAAGGTCGGAGGTCACCTGTCAAATTTGAAGATGTAGCTATCGGTGCTGTGAATTGTGGGTGCTTGTGTGTGAGGGGAGGTGTGATTAGGGGGAAGTTGGAAAATATGGAAACAATATAAAAGAGGTAGGATTTGAGGTGCATAGTGGGTTTTCTTTATTCGAAGCTGTGCTTGAAAAAGCTTGTTTTGCATTTTTTCCAAACCAAGCTTGGACACAATCACAGTCACACACACAGAAGCAGTTGACACCAGGGTACTTCCAGTTTTTTATTAGTGCAGAATGCCAAAATGTGATGTAATATTGTGGAATTGGTGCATAGTTGTTGGTAACCAGACATGTACAGCTAGCAACATGTGCATCACTGTTAATTGTTAGTATGTTGCATTCAATCCATTTCTCATCTGCTGTGTGTTGTCTTCCCACAACCAAATGAGTTTAGAATTGACAGACTGATGCATTGATGGCACAGGCGTTAGTTTCGTATTGTGTGAGAATAATTCAACATCAGTTTGGTCTGCAGGCGTGATGTTAATGCCAGCAACACTTCAGAAGTTTGTGGTTTGAATGTCTCCAAAGGGTGTCCTTAAATAAAGAAAGCATGATCAAGTGTACTCAGTGCCATGAAGGCTTCTTTTCCTGCAATGGGCTACGTTGTTGGATTATGTATTGAATATGTAACTAAGAGAGAACTTTAAAATTCCCCCTCCTTGCGTTTCCCAGACTAAATCTGATGTTATATAAGATTGGGGCTGTTGACATCATTCATAGATGCCATGAGAAGATAGAGTCTGAGAAAACGGATGTAGAGAGCGTTCCTTTTACAACATGCAACGGGTCACCGTATGTGTTTCAGCTATGATGAGGAGGAAGTGTTGGAAGCGGAAGGTTATAATTTCTGTAATAATCTTTTCATCACATAACACTGTCATTAATAAAGCCTATGTTGTTTCATAAACAAAAGAAAGAGGAACCATCCCTGTGTTAACCATTACTGAACTCAACAAGTTGACCTTGGGCTTCCTTAGATTTGTACTGAAATGCTTCAATTGACCTTTTTTCTGTTGTTGAATCAAACATGTGTTGGCCCAAACATGTGCTGAAAGGCTAAATGGTTCACAAAATGATCCCTCGCATTAAAAGTTTAAATCACATATCCCTCTATGCAGAGTGCTGCCTCAAATATTTCATTTGTATCTTTCCAAACATTCCTTAAACCACCTGATCATGTTGATTAAAAAAAAGCCAGATGTCACATCATGAAAGTAAAACTAAAATAAATGTTGTAGCCATCCCACAAATTCTAATCACTGCTCTGCAACAAGACTTTGTGAGGCGAAAACAACAACAACAGCTGTTGGTGGCTTCAGTTCTGCTGGAAGAAATCATTAAACACATTATTAAGCTCTGGTCTGTTTTCTTTAAATAACTCCAAGGTACTGTAATATAAACTTGATGTGATGCAATATTATTAGATCAGAAGAAAGGTTTCTCTCCTAGTCCCACAGCATTTCTTCTCTTCCTCTTAAACAACAGGTAATCCCCAGTGCCTCTTGTTGTTCATAGTAACTGAACACAACCATTTAATGCGCTATCAATACAATACAAAGACAATCTTCCTGCATGCGTTAAATGCATCCGTCTCAGCATACAGTTTCATCACCTGCTTTGTCACAAAGATTAGATTCAAATCAGAAAGCTGTAAATATGAAGCAGTACTTATCATTAACTTTATGCCTTTTGAGACTGCTTGTCTGCATATGGTTGTAAAGGCGTCAACATAAAATGAGTTATGGAGCATAACTATTTTGCATTAAATGGAATGTTCCTTCCGGCGTTATGCGGTTATCTCGTATGTACTGTACAAACAGATTCTCCTGGCCTGTCTGAACGCATACTGTATGGTATTTCCAGTTTCAGCGGTTGATTGGACAAGTGACAGGTCTCAAGTCAAAACAAGAAGGAAGCTTCCTCCGATAAGTCAAACAAGCATTCCATTTCAGTCAGTTATGTTGGTGTGTGTGTTTGTCACAATGTGTTTCCCTGTAATTTATTCACACCCATCTTGTTAGCTGCAGTTACAACACAAAGAAACAGCATGCTGGATAGACTCGTCATATGAACCTCTGAAGTCTCTGCTGGCTTTGAGAATCTTTTGGGGAATGCAGCTACAACCTAGTTGACATGATCACAAAATTAAATGAATCATATCAAAGACATCTGGTATTTGTTTTAATGGTATTCATAGGATGTGTTGACACAGTTTTCTCCACTTCAGTCTGACAGAAAAATGTGCAGTTTGTTTACCGTATTTGCGAAAGAGAGGGACTTAATAACAATATCCTCCCTCTGTTTTTTATAATCATCTCTGGGGAAAAGGTTTCACAAAGTAAATGTGTGACGCGGTGGCACTGCAGTGCTATAATTGTCTTTTTAATTTGATTTTGGGTTTAAAAAACCACCTCCATGGACCCTGGCTTTTCTGACCACAGTGCTGTTTCATTAGATAAAAGAGAGACAGTTGGATGCTTTTTCGGTAAAAAAACATTTCCTCGGATAAGAGTGGTAACTCAAAATATTATAAAGAAAATAAATCTTTGCTGAAAAAACATTACAATACTGAAACTGTTGTTTCACTACATATCAGACATACTGAACAGGAAAATGTTGTCTTTACAATCTGATTTTCAAGTTTCCTCAAAGTGTTTCCCATCTGAAAGCCATAGAGGGAAAAACCCAACCCCTTCTGGTTTGTCACATCATCTGGTAACAACTGGGGAGATCAGCTCCAGTCCCAACCAGCTGTGAGAATGATCCCTTTCAGAGAAATTACAAGACTATTCAGAACGTAGGTGGACACTATCCCACTTTCCCACCATAAAAGGCCTCTCCTTTCATTCCACTCTCCTCCATCTGTCCTGAGACATAATAGCACCAGTGAGATGAGAGTGGCTGACAACACCTGACAGGGAGCGAGGGGGCCGAGTAATGCCACAAATGAAGCAGCCCTGTCAGGAGGATTGTTGAAGATGGTACAGCGACGTGATGGAAAGAACATAAGAAATGTGCTAACATGTTACGCAAGAGCCGTCTCATGGTTGAGTGGCTATAGACACACACATCATGCATTCCTATGCCTGACGTGTGTAAATCTTCCAATCCATCACTGTGGTGAGGAGTATTAGCAGGGCTCTCAAGGTTGAATTGCTGCCTGTGCCTTGTTACTTTGACTCATTTATTTACATCCTGTTTCTGTGCACAGAACTGAAGCACAGCTGACAGAAATATGGCTATGTGTGTGTGTCTAGGTGTGTGCGTGAGCTCACGTCAGGTATTCATACAAAAAGGCCGAGCAAGTGTGGAAACGTCCATGTGTGTGACACCTTCAAAGCATGCCACATGCAACAATATATGTCCTTTGAGAACTAATAAGGTATTAGATGTGGCTGCCTCTCTGGTCCTCATCATAAGTGTGCCTTCAGGACAAAATCAGTCTGTGAGTGTCCTTCATGGTGCAATGGATGGGTAATTTACCGTAGCTCGAGGGAAACAACAGGATATGTCACAGTTAGAACATATAAACTCTAAATGCACTTGATTTGTTCAACTCCAGTACTCATGCTGTGTATCAGTCGATACATCATGAAACATGTTCTACTGTATTAGCAGTGAGCAGGGCCAAAGCTTGCATGCTTTCTGATTGTATGTATATCATAAATCACACAACCAGTGGTGTAAATGCTGCCTTGGATGTGGACAGACAGGCAACAAAGGAAATGACTCTTATGTTGCAAGGTGGTGGATTTCTAGGATTGTTTGACCAAGGTGGTTGAAACAATGGAATGAGTTTTTGATTTAACGTTTATAGATAGCGCCTTCAAGTGGAGAAATGTGCCTATTACACCATGAATGTCAAAACAATCACTGTCACTGCAGGAATCCTTTGCCTTTCATCAACTTTACAGCTCAGTTTCAGTTATAACGAGAATATAAAAAGTTGTTTTAATTGGGCAAAACACAATGTAGCATTTAAGTTATATTAATTTAATGTTTCAACCTGAGAAATGCAAATGTGAGGCATTAGTCACATCTCTCACTATTTTTCATCCAGTTAGAGCATCCACCAGAAAACCAACAACTCAGTAGCTTAAGAGGGACAATCTCAGCATATAGCAAGTCCTCTGATTACACTGTTACTCATATTAATGACTCCATCATGTTACAGCACTGTGAAGTCACTGGATGTTGGTGTGTTGGTCAGTCCCAACATTTCTGAGAACGCTTTCTATACCTTACAGATCTTCATTAAAAAAAAGACAGACAAAGAGAGCATCATATGGCCAAATACCGGTGTTTCCAACCCATCTCAAAGTATGGTGTGAGTGAGCCAACAAGAGGAAGGCCTTCATGCTATCACTCTGTTCTGAAGGGAATGTCACACTGATCATACAGAGAATGCTAGCATCTTCCCACTCTGGTGTCAGTCTGGGTGTGAGCTCCCTCTGCAGGGCTGGTTTGTGTGGTGCTGGTGATGTTTCTGTAGCGCTGCTCTGGCTGTGTGAGGACGAGTAATCGCTGGTCTGTCCAGGAGTTTGGACATCTGAGGGATTTGAAGCTGCTTGCGGCCAGATCGTTTACTGGATAAGTCCATCTCTGCACTGAAAGACAAAGAACCTTTCTTTAGTAACACCCGATATGAACAATTAAGTTTAAATTAAAACTATTACACAGTACGAATTGACAACTAGTCACTCAATCAATTAAAAACTTAAATTCTACAATGACACATTGAGCATTTGGGGGGGAAAAACATGATGATGTTTTTCAAACCTTCACTCATGAATTGTATTTAAATCACCAGTTTAATTCCAAGTTTAATTAATTAGAATCAATTCAAACTACAAACAAGATACAGATGCTTTAAACAGCAAACACAGTTACATCTTTTGTTTTTATATTGTATAAATACATTGGTATATAAAAATAGCCTTTAATAATGCCATACCATGAACCCATGAGCCCTTTACCAAGGGCACTTGTTGGAGGTGGGCGGGGTACGTATGCAAGCTTGGGCAAAAGAGGCTCGTTGGTCGTAGTCAACTGCTGGACCCTCTGGAGTTTCAGGTCTGTGTCTCCAGCAGTTGTACCTGTCCCAGGGGAGCGCCCTACTCTGCTGAAATCAGATAAATGTTCTGAGTTGGTCTGGCTGAGTCGAAGCCTACGTGCACGGAGCCCTGGTGGTTTGTGGTTTCCAGTTGTTAGCATGGCGCTGAGAGGGGGAGCAGGGGACAGTGTGGTGTCTGGGGACAGGGAGAGTCCAGCCACCCCAGGGGATAAGGCTTCTCTGCGACGCAGGGCTGAAAACAAAACAAAATGATTTTAAAAGCTTTATATTTAAATAAAGCTTCTTTTTTTTTCTCACTATCTACATAGGCAACAGCAAGTATGTTTATCCAGTGAGTATTTACCTGGGGAAAGAAACTGGAAAGAGGAATCTGGTGAGGGAGTATCTCGGCTGTCACCGTGCTTCTCCGCTCCATGTTCTTCATCACTACTGTGCTTCCTTACGCCACTAAAGCCGTCTTCTTCTTCGTCATCATCTCCCCCCTCTTCTTCATCACTGTGACAAATAGCCAGGACCTGTGGCAATCTTTCTGTCTCTATGGCCTGGAGACGCCTGAAAAACAATGTCGAAAGATTTTGGGTTTCATCCCCCTATGGTCTGCAGAGGAAGCCAGGCCGGCTAGAAGAATCCTAATACAATTCTTGACTCTCTGAGTCCTAATGGGTTGGAAACGGAATTATATTTAAATTGCTATCCATGAAACCAGTCTTTACATCATTTAGTGTATTTCCAGCTTAAGAAAAAAGGAGTGAGGTGTGTAAAGTAGTTAGTACCTGCTGTGCTGCTCCCTCCAAGCTCTAAGCTCCGCAACAACATCAATGCATTCTCTAATATCAGTCTCCTCAATGTCGTACGTGTGTTCTGGTATATGGATGGGAAGGTCACGGGGGGTGAAAGTAGATCTGGTAGGTGCTGTCTATGAGAGGGAGAAAGAGAAGGAGGGGTGGCTGAGGAAACTAGGAAACATAACAGAACAGAGGCCTAAGAGCTGAGTACATTAATTATGGATAGATGCTAGAGTAGTGGTCAGACAGACAGCGAGAGCAAACTCGAGCAGACGGAACAGGAGGGGAAGGTAAGAGGAAGGCAGAGTGACAGCAGAGGTGTGTTTATGCCAGTATGACAGATAACATGGCGTTGGCAGCGAGAGCCCCATCTGTCAAGACAGTCTGACACTGTTACACCCTTAACACATCTCCATCCCCCGTGTCCTCCCACCACCGCGCCTGTCCTCTCAGGTTTCTGTCCACCTGCAGATAATTAGCTCCCTCTGTTTATACTGACATGACATTAAAGAGATGAGCTGGTGGTGTCAGTCAGCCATAATGGCCCCTGCCAAAGCCCATAAAGCTTGGTGTGCCTCTCAGTTGACACTAAATGCTCCGCTGTATGGGACACAGCGTGCAAGAAATCATAGACTGGTTTCGATTATTTTGATATCTCATTAACACATAATGAACAAGATGTTTTTTTCACATAATTTAACGAATTTTGTTGTTCCTTATTCCAACACACACCACCTACCCTCAACTTTTCTCGCCTTGCTCGAATAGCCTGCACTGGGTTTCCACAGAAGAGAATCTTGCCAGCTCCTTCAAAAAGCAACGGATAAGAGAAGGATTTCAGTGAGTACAACACAAAAGAACGTCCTCTTGGCGGCACTGTTGAGTAAAGATTACAAAGTTGATCCGCCCAAGGTGATGCTCATGAGAAAAAAAAAGGAACTGGCGCTTAAACAAAATAAAATGTAGAGATGAAATGTTGAGATTGTTGAGAAACATCAGTTTGAAAAGCAGCCACCGGTGCGCCTAACCATGCGTAAGGATGCTGGCTTCTGCTTCTACTGCTGCCAGATCAGAGTCTGCAGAACCAGGTCTAGATCCAGGAGGGGAGAGAAATCCAGGCCCGGTCGCTGACATGGGTCTGGAGCCAGTGTGGGGTCTGGAGCCTGCTGACGAGAGGGGCCGGACGCAGGAGCGGCTGGAAGCAAAGCGCCTGGCTGAGCCGGGTCGGCTGTAAGGACGTGCACTGTCTGCTGTACCCTCTAAAGAAACAACAAAGTGAGAGGCCCCTTAAATACACAGCTGTAATTAACCGCATCAAATCACTCAAAACAACATGGACACACACACACACACACACACACACACACACCGTCTTCAGTAGCTGCCTGAGAGGAGTTGCAGTCTCTGATGGAGTTTCTGAGAATGGCCAAGTCCTCTCCCACGGTGCTGCTGGAGCTCAGCCCGTCCTCCTCCACCTTTAAATTGTCTAGGTAACGCAGCTGAGGGACCAACTCCCTCACTGCAGCCCGATAACTATAGTCTGCCGTCTGCGTGGAAGGGAGGAAGCATCGGAAAGAGAGAGGCAGAGTGAATGTAGAGGACAGACGGGTGTTTGAAGGAGTATTATTGGAAACAGTGACTTAAACGTAGGCACAGTAGTGTACACTATGTAACACCTTAGTACTCATAATCATAATCAATCATCATGCATAACCTGTGAAGTATCAAACCAAATATAAAACATCTTACAGTTCACACAGTAAATCACATCGGTATTGACGATATTATCGATATATTAACTCATATTATATCATTTCATTCTTTTTAAGAGATGAGATGCTGTACGTACTCTTCTGCTTCACTTGAATGACTTCCACCAGCTCGCTAAATGAGCTTGATGCATTGTTTTATGCAGATGAAATATTCATCTTAATGGCCTGTAGCATTATTTGTACTAAAAGCCACGAGTTCATTATGTAACAGTGTTTTTTAGGATTGCATTCAGTATGAAAAACATTACTTGTGCACATGTTCCGGCTGTGGTCATTGATTGGTTTCCGTTTATGTGCTAGTGACAATTATATAAAAGACTAATTTAATGAACAGACTGCTCAGATGAGTGCTTGGTACAGACTGATCCACTTAATCAAGTTTGGTGCTCCAGTTGATTCCAGAGAAAAATGCAACTGTTACACATTATAGCTAGAGTATACTGTACTTTAGCTATGCTAAGTAATGCATAACTACCTATTAGGGGCCATATGATGCCCTACAAACGATAAAGAGTCGGGATGTGTTGTCAACCATTTTGATGCACATTAAAAAAAGAAAGTGAGTATTGATTTATGCAGTGAACCAAATCAGTGATACACTAACAGTCCAAACATAGGACAGTGCTAAATGTGTCTATAGTTACTAGCATCACAGCAATATAATGCATATTATCTAGCCTTCGTTCTATCTTTTTACATCCATTTTGACCATTATGGCAATTTGTGGAACTTTACTTTGAGAGAGAGAGAAAGAGTCCAGCAAATCCCCGAGGTACTGAGTGATCAAATTAGAGCTGGGCACCCCTGCCCTTCACCAAACCACACAGATGCAGAGAATGAAAACGAGAGTGAAGGGCTGGCAGGGTGGAAACGAAAGAGAAAAGAGGAGGAGAATGAGGGCTGGGTGAGAGGAAGTGAGCGGATGTGTGTGTTTGTGTGTTTGATGGAAAGAGAGGGAGCAAGAGGAGCGATAGTTTGGCAGGAGAGCAAACCCAAGAACCCCTCAGTCACTACAAAGCACAGGCCTAATGCATATTCAGCTCAGCGTCTACCCTCATTGCCCCAGTTTCCTAATTAATGCTCTGCTACTAGTGGTGTAAATAAACACATTCACAGTGGCCCAAAAAACTCACAGCACACTGTGTCTCGAATCAGCAGAAGGTGGAAACGCAGCTTCCACTTTGTATATCCAGCTACATTCAGTATCAAGAGGTCCATGGTGAGCTGCTTCACCCACCAAATACAAATGTATTGGCCAGTTTTCAAAGAGATCACATAGCTCTGCAATGTAGTAATAAAACATTCTGTCTGTGTCATGATGACTTATGTTTTATTATCTGGATGCCTCCTGGTCTCTCAGGGTCCTATCTGGTGCATTGAAGACCCAGATGCAGAGCGGTGAGATCACACGGATACTTTCATGATCTCAGCGCGTGCTAATTACATTTCAGTCATTATCTGACAAAGCCGTGAAGGCTGACAGCTTACTAGCCCAGGAGAGACAACTAACCGAATGATGCCTCCATCATTACCACAAGTTGCTTTCGCAAGTTTGCTTTTACGACACCAACTGAATACAGTTGGTGTCAATACAATGAGGAACCCGGCTCCTTGCTCAAGCTTTTCATTCAGCTTCAACCGTCCTCTATTTTTTTTTTAAATATATATCTTTTGTCAGACTGCTGTGACTCTGACCCTTGCGCCACTTGGTTGTTGGCTTCAGGTGGCAATGATCCAGCTCTTTTAGTGTATTCTGTTGTTAGATATTAATCTGGATAAGGACATCAGCGACATGTATAGACACAATATCTGTGTCTGCTGAATCACAAAGTGCAAACAAGAAGCCTGAAAAGGACATGAAGAAGGGTCTGGTGAAAGAAATTTGGGGTTCAACAGGTCTATGTTCCCTTTTTCAAGTGCCAACTCTTTTTGCAGGTGGCGACAACTGTAATAATATTGGGTTTTGTGGTAGAAACGACATCAGCAGAGCATTACCCTACCTGGATGGCAGTGGGGTTTGGGTGCGCACACACAGGGTTTCCTTCCAGGCTGAGTGTGTGGAGTTTGCCACACAACCCCAGATACTGAATCTGGACGAGGTCATCCACGTCATTCCCTTCCAGATCTAACAGCTGCAGGTTCTCCAGCATGCCCACCTGACTCAGGTCTGACACATTGTTATAGGCCACGTACAACTCCTGCAACGGAGAGAGGTTGTACATACAGCGTGGTAGCGATTGGTAGAGGGGATGAAAATGTGTGATTCGACAAATTGAAAAACTAGCAGACGGAAAGTTAATTAAGTCAATGATACAGAAATACTGTGGATACAGATGGGGGGGGGGACACATAGGGAGTCAGAAAGACAGATGAGGTATCTTCCTCTCTCACAGAAACTCACAAGAACTCTGATCGCTAATCAACCTCATCATCATTACTTAGGAATTTTCTATATTTGCTGTATATATATATATATATATATATGGAAATTACCTGCAGTCTTCTTTGTTTAACGTATGGGGAAATGTGATTGTGGAAATGGAAATTATGTTAAAGTTAAGACACACATCTAAAATCAAATTTGAGAAATTTGTCCAAGAATGTCTTCATTTTTTTCTTTTAATCTTCATACACATTCTAAACTTAGGAACGAGGAAGTGAGGAAAGTGTGGCACTTGTGATGCACTTGTGATTTTTACCCCAACACAGAGCCATTTGTAACCTACAAACTACCTTGAGGGAAGTGAAAGTACAAATGCCATCTAGGTCTTGCAGGGAGCAGCGAGACATCCACAGCACCTGCAGGTGGGAGAGGGTGGTTCCCAGGTCTCTGAGGAGACACAAAAAAAAGCACAAACTTGATTTCGAGGCAGGAAAGGGAGTTACACGACACAGTGAATCATGGGAAAGGCTCTCCAGTCTCTTGGCTACTGAAGCTATATTCTCTTTTCTCTTCCCCAATATGCAGGTCTCTCCATTGCCGCTCACCTGTCTCTACAACACACCCCTGCTCTGACCCTTCCAGCAGAGTCTCAAGTCAGTGCATCAAAATCCCGTAACATCCTCTCCACTACAGCTCCCACAGCCCAGAGCAGGAAATGCTATCAGAGGCAGTGCACGTCCGGCTGGCTCTGCTCTGCTACTCTCAGGGTGGAGCAGACAGCTCCCTATCTTTCTGTTTGTACTCTCTTGTCCCTCAGCAAGTCTCTCGGGTAAAAATTGTCCACCTGTCCTGTTTGTGAGGACAATTTACAATGTGTGTGTCTCATCCTGGAGGTTTATTGCTTTTTTCTCTATGCTATTTTGATGACACAGCTGTGGCTGCAATGAAAGTGGCGGGACACTTCAGGAGAAACTGTGTATATTTCATGACAAATCTGAAAGCTGATATGCCACAAACCCCTCTGTGTCCTATTGTGAGACGAGTGGGTGAACCTGTTCTCCATGTGTATCTAGCTCTAAGACTGCACTGAACACCACATCTGTGGTGTACAAGCAGTAACATGCATCGTCCATACAGAAAAACTGTATTAGCAGTCCCCATTGGAAAACCTTGGCAGAAGCAGAGCAGAGCCCTATATCTGCACTGAAACCATGCTACACTTATTTTGTGACTTCTGACCTGCTATTCTGTCCCAAAACACTGTCTTTTTATGGCCTCTAAGACCTCTCACTAAAGAGTGTCTTCCAACCCACATGTGAACAGTGTAAAGCACGACAGTAATCCCCATGCGTTCGTCACTGCTCTCGGTTACATTTCCCTTTTTGGAAAGACCTGGATCTGCTTGCTTTATTTCTAAGCATAAGCTAAACATGAAGTGATTCAGTGACAAGACAGTGGAACATATTCAGTTTTGTTTGACGCCGCATTTTATTGTTGGTTTTGGGATTAGCAGCTTCTTGAAAATCTGTAGTATTCCATGAGGTAACGTCAACGTAATATGAGTGTGATTGTGTGTATTCCCCCAGGAACAGGTTGTTTTTCAAGAACACAAAGCAGGAAGAAAACAAGAAGATGTTTTTTGTGTTACGTAACGTAAGGCTTACCTCACTGACATCATGGCGCAGTTGTTCATTTTGAGCTTCTGCAGATTGGGCAAGTAGGCACCTGTAAGATGATCAGAAAAAAAAGCCATCGCTCTCACTGTCATGTAACAGTGGGGTGATTATTCATTGGGTTTCAAACTAGCCTCCTGGTTTACCTCCAAATTCACCTCATCAGGCGTTCCACCGCAATTAGCAAAAAAGTAGGAGCACCTAAGCATGACTCACACATGCACAGACCCTGCTCTGTCATGCCTGCACTCGTTGTGCAATCTAGAATTTTCTGAGGACGAAGGTGAGCCTAATGAAGTGTTCCTTCACCATTATCAGCTCAGTCATCCCCCACTGAGGTTGGCACACCTGAGAGGAGATCTAGTATGGATACGTTGCGTGCGTCACAGCAATGTCTTTATTTGTCTCTTGTCTAGTTCTGGTTCGTGATTGTCTGTGTTGTCATTATAAGCATCTATGAATCATCGTTGTACACCAAAAGAACACTAGATATAAACAATAAAACCATTACAAACAACAAGCGGTGAGCCCTAATGAGCACACATACAACTTTGTACCTGTGCAATATGGTTTGAAATAGTTGATTTACATTTGTAAATGCCTTGAGATACTGTATATCTTACCAAAGTTACCCAGCGTGTTTTCTTGTGTGTCTACGCAGATCTCCAGCGAGGTCATATTAGAGAGATCCCGAGTTCCACACAGCGATTCCTGTGAGAGATGGAAATTAACAGCATATACTGTACTGGATTTTGTCTTTACTCTGCATATTTTCATCATCATCATCATCATTCACATACCTTAGACATACACCTATGACTTTGATGTAACAAATGACGTGAAGTCTGCGATGTGAAATAATTCTGTCTGCCCACCTCACTTTGAAACAGCAATCTGCACAGCATGTGCTGCCTTTTCTATAGTTACTGTTCATAGAGCACTTCATTGGCCACGAGAGAGGCCAATAACAGAATTATGTCATCGGAATACACACATAACAAAGGGAGGATGCATATAGTAGATGTTATTTCCATGTCCGCATGTGCAATGTAAGCCCTCAACGCCAGTCTCCACACAGACCCTCCCCTAGTGCTACTGACCATCCTCGTGTATCAGACAAAGACAACGGAGAACTTGGTGTATCAGTGGGGATGAACACTGACTGTATCCTTCAGGGGCATATGGGCGAATTTACCAGCTTCTCTTGAGAGAGGTAAAGCTCCACTGCTGTTTCATAGTCCTCACGCGGTTTCGGGGCAGGGGTTGGGGTTGGGTTGATGTGGCCTGATCCACTCAGCTCAGTCACTAGGACCCGTGATGTGCCGGGCCGGACCTCCCGGGGCGCGGGCGCATGACAGCAACTCATCTCTCACGGCTACCTGAAATGAAAAGTATGGAAGTGACTTACCAACCCGCTTGAATAACAAAGAGTTAATACTAATGTCGACACTAACTACTTAGCAAACGAAGTAGCTCGAACTGCGATGCTTAGATGTTGACACAATGCGGGATGCAAATAAATATTCCTCTCTAAACTAGCTAATACCAACGACATTGAACGGGGCTTTCATTGGAATACATAGTAGTTGTATCTAAACATATATATTTACCTGTTGCAGGAAAATGCAGACTAAAAGCATCTACACATTTTACAGACTGTGCACTTTGCTTACAAGCAGAAGTTTGCTTGACAACCACAGACGACTTCCTGGATACGGCACCGAGTGCACCCTGGGATATGTAGTGCAAGTGTGTAAAAAGAGGAACTCTTGAGGTTAACGCTTAGCTAATGGGGATCCTATTGTATATTATATAGATTGCTTCAAGTATATGATTGTTACTATTATATATTATGAATTTGTGAGCCTCAGTCTATGTTTCTACTACATTCAACTTAACCCGCATACCCTGGTCTGGTGCTACCTTCAAATGCTCATTTGGAAGCTCTGCTTTCGGAAACGTATGCTTTCAAATTCGTGTGATCGCCATTATAATTTTTCTAAAGGATTATCTGAACCAACATTTTTTTTTTAATGGCTGTTTATCTAAATTAAACACTATAATGCACATAGCTACTTTTTGATGCAGTGTCATGATAAAGATAATTATCTATAAGGCATACTAAATAACAACTAACTGCTCCTCACGCCCTAGCATGGACATTAAGGAAATGTATCTGTAGTATATTATAATATTCTCCACCAGAAGGGTATGCTTTTCAACGAAGAGAAGGCTTTTAAAACAACAATTAGGCCACAATAAAATAAGATTAGGGAAATGTAAAAACACTCTCAAGAAAATGTTGTTTGTTTGGTGGTTTGTTTTCTCAGGTGGATGGGAAATTTGGACTCATGGCCTATTTTCACAATCCTGCCTGCTGCTGGTTCTACGGTGATATAATAAAACAGACATTCATGAACACAGCATTCAGAAATTTGAAGGGGATCTGTCACGTTAAACTGACACTTTGTAAACTCGGATTAAGTAAGGTAAATACTGGGGAGTCAGCTGGTCTTCCCCACGGAGTGACCCACATTTCCGACGGTCTGTGAACGCAGCAGTAACATGCATGGTGACCGGGGCGGTTCTCTGTGTGATAGAGCTGGGCGTGGGCTCCTCACTCCTCATCCCCTCTGCTCTCTGTGGAAGCACATTGTTCAACGCGGGCTCGTTTTTTTTTTACCCAGAACCAATGAATGCCTCGGTGCATTGTAGCTCCTGAAAATTGAACACTTTAATCGGATATAATAAGGTGTAGATATCCGAAGACGGCGGGAAGCGGACCAAGAATATATTCTGTGTCCTGATTACAGCGGAGAGGCAACAGAGTTGGAAGATTTTTTTTCTTCTTCTTCTTCTTCTTCTCCGGTAGACGAAACGTCGCTCTTGTAGCTAATTAGACCTCTGCTTGTTGTAAGTATGCGGTGCACATTCCTGTGTCCGAAATATGTTGGCAGTGACTGTTTTGTCTAATGGCACCGCTTTAAAATGCAATTTATTTTAGGAGGGCAGCACCGCTGGAGATTGCGGTCCACAGTGTAGCTAAGCTATCACTGCGTTTTAATTCACATTCATCTGTCGAGCTCTACAACTCGTGGTTTTGGCTACATGTAACGTTATGTGCCATTGAATGTTGCCTCCACCTCGGTTTATCTGTTTTGATACAACAGTATCCCCTTGAGTTTGTAGCGTTAACTTGGGTTATGGAGGAAAAAAACAAAACCTCAGAGCGCCGTGGATTTCCCCCATCATCTCGGTGTGAAAAGGAAACAGAAGGCACGCAAATGTAAGCAGCAATAGTGGGGGATTTCACTTTCTGTCGCATGTATTTTTTGACCATTGTAAAGACAGTGTTGAGTGTGAGGCTGCTGCTGCTGCTGTTGCCGATAGTGGCCACACAGACACAAGTACGTTAGGGTGACGCCCCGTCACACTGAGTAACAACTGAATGTATCACTGCGGAAGTTAGATTCCATTACAAGGCATTTGTAAAGCTGACCTGGACGTATTTCTACTCTGGAAGCTCTCTGTTTAATCCGTTTAGTGAGTTAAAAAAAGGGAAAAGATGGCAAAGACGGCTCTAGTTTTCCAGCCACTCAAAATATGGCCATTTGGGCTGTTATAGAGAGGAAACAATTCACCCATCCCAAGCTGACGCAAAATCTTTGGCAGAATTCATCGTTTTCATCACGCGAGATAGTAACATTTAAGTTCGCCTTCTTAGGAAACAAAGCAAAGCAGCTTTTGGGTTCATTGTTGTCTTATTGGCATGTGATTGTACCTGACTGCTGTACGAGTCTCCTCCTTTTTTTTATCCACCACAACATCGCTGTTGCTGACCAAAGCTGATGGAGTACAGCCATGTAGTGTTTCCACGATCACATAGGATGGAGGAGGTCCAGCGTTGGTCGTGTGAATTTGACATCAAATCAGTGGCATTGTTCAGAATACAGGCCAGAGTTTAGGCAGCTGGAAAGCAGCTGGAGAAGTATAGCAGCCAGTGCTGGAGGTGTGATGTTAAGCTCTTGTCCCTTTCTCTGAACAGCTGTAGCCAGGGTGGTGCCCAGCTGCTTGCCAAAATAAGTGTGACTCTTCTGGTTACCAAGAATTAACAAAAATGACAAACTTTTTGTACAGGTTTTTTTTTACCCAGAGGGTTGTAATTAGGTGAATGTGTCAGTTAGAGACTCATAGATGGCTTATGATCTTTATGCTTAGTATATGCTCTTGCGTATGCTTTGTTTTTGTTTTAGCGGTATTTAATATGTTAAAGGGGATCCAGATAACTTTCAACTGCTAGGACCTAATGAATGGGAAGTTTATTTACCTAAAAAAAAAAAAAAAAAGAAATCCCCTGAGTTACCAATGTGTCTTTCCCTATGTTAGCCCATAGGAAAGGGTATTTTTGGCATCACGTGACGGACCAGGAAATTGTAATTCCACCATTTGGCCACTATGTAGGCTTTGCTGGCGCTCTTCCCGGGGGCTTGGATTGTACTCGTTGGCATAGTGAAAGTAGGGCTAGGCAATTATATCGATATTGTAATATGAGACTAGATATCGTCTTACATTTTTGATGAGTGCCGCACAAGTGTTGGCCTCCTGGTTTTAAAGGCTACATGACCGTTAAGTGATGTCATTTGATGTAGTGCTCCAAGTGCGACTGGCAACTGGGCGGCCTGTCCTCATTGTCGACAACCCACCCCACTTGAAACTCGGATCCGTCTCGTTTGCCCTGCTTTGTGGGTGTGACCTTTTTTTTGCCGTTTCATCACCATTCATATCGATAGAGTCAAGTTGTTTACAAGAACACAGAGTTCTTCATAGACTCCGGGGGTCACCGCCAACTTTCAGAGGGCAGCTCCGATATCCACATTACTGGTTATTATTCATCAAAAATCTCACTGTGTAAACATTTTGTGGAAGCACCAATGGTCAACCCCTACAATGTCGATAACAAGGTATTTGAACAAAATGAAAATGTTGCATGTCGCCCAATCCTAAGAAAGTGAGGCTTATAGAGAGCCGTTCTAAACGCCTATGGTGTCATATTTCTGTCTCATTGTGGTTATTGTTCCTGAGTGTTTAGGTTAGGGCGGTAGGTTTGAATTATTTCTTCTTTGGAGAAGGAACTGAACATTTGGTGGGATCTTCTACAGGTTGACTGGCAGCTTAGGTCATGTGACCCACAATAGGCTTTCTGTGTTTTCACATGCACTCACAAACTGAAACAACTGGACAATATTCACTCATTACTCTGATTGTAAAAAAATAAAAATACCACCACTGATGATTTCAGGGTGTTTGGTGTGTGATGATGAGCCTCATGGCAGGCCTTTGTGTGGGGGTCAGCTGGCCTTTTCATCTCTGCTGATGCCTCCACCGTCTCACCCAACCCGAGAAGCTGAAAGGCTGACCCAGTGGAGGGGGGGAAAGGTCACTTGTAGTCCAGTGCCTTTAAGAGCAGCTTGTTTAAGCATGCACATATACACAGATGCACACAGAAACTCTTTATATAAATGTTTGTAAGGGAGAAAATGTGGGGTGGAGGAATTGTTTACTGCAGGATTTTCTCTTAAGATTCTCTGAGCAAAATCACAGTTTCATTGAGGTTTGGGTACTTGGATACTAGACGTGTCGCTGAATAGACTTCATAAGAATAGCTTAAAGTCCTCACTTACTTGTGTTTCATTGGCCTCAGAGAGTAGAAGTGATTCCTCAGCTGCCGGTCAAAACTTATGTTTGGATGCTGTTTAGGAGGATGATGTCATTGGAGAGCGAGAGAGAGAGGGGGGTGGGGGGGGGTCTTGGAGTCTCAGTATTCGACCGTGATACCTCCCTAGAGAGGGTCTCCTTACCATCATTGCTCCATTAAAAATCTATTATCTCTGCAGTGGGCTTGTGGCTCTGCCAGTATGGATTCTTTAACCAATTAGGAATTTTAATGGAGAGCAGAATGCATGTTGTGGAAGACGGCCTTTCATGTGCCCTGCTTCTTGCATCGTGTGTTTTGAAGTGGTGGACTTGTTTTTCAGGTAAAAGATGTCCAGTGACGGTAGTTATCAGAGCCATGAAGCCGAAGTAGCTATGAAAAAGCATTTTGCTTATTGATTTCCGTATACATTTTTCAGTTTCCAGGTGGACCCCTCCCTCCCTGTGGTTTTCTCTGCCCTTGGCATGTAGTAAAAGTAGCCCCTCGCCCTCAGCCACCCTCTCCTCCGTTGCTCTGTACTTGCACCCTCCGTACGCTGTCATGTAAGATTATCCTCTCGGTCCAGGCAGGGCTCTAGGGTTTCAAAACGAACTGTTAATTTCCCAGGCTGGAGGTGGCGAGCTATAAATAACCCTAAACACAGACACGCTGTATAGTGCTCCTTCGTCAAAAACAGGGAACGGCTATGCAAAGCTTATGAGGACTTTTGGATGGAATAGGTCACCGACTTGTAAGATGACACGGCGGTGAGTTGAGTATTTGAACTGTGGTAGCAGGAAGCTTACTCTGTTTACCTTTAAATGAGCTGATGTGTCACCTTGCTGTGGGCTTATTTACTTTTGTCTGATATCCACGTTGCGTGACCTCATCGTGGTTGTATGTAATGTTTTTCACAGGTGCAAATAAAAAATGTACAGGTTAACATGCACTGACGGTTATTACTGTACAATAACAACATCAGACAACACTATTGGGGCAAGATCATTTGTGTGAACAGAACTTAAAAAAACATTTATTTAATACAACTTAGACAAAAAGTTGACAAATGCTTCATCTCCGTGTTGGGGTGAAATATGTAAAATGATTGATTGTGTCCTCATCCCTCCTCTCTATCTGCACAAAGACCAGCTCTGTGTGAGCCCCACCGACAACAAGTGGCTCTGGGAAGGCGACGGCATCACTATCGATGATTAATTTAGCTATTCATCTCCATATGTATGTGTGGATTATTAATCAGCTGCTGACTTGGCCTAGTTTGAGAAGAGATGGCACGTCTGTCTGTCTTGCCTTCCTCCAGTCTCCCGGTAGCGGGCGCGGCAGCGTTGAATTAGCATTTTTTTTTAGGCCGTCAATTTCAATCGTTTGGCAGGTGTACACTCGAGATCTGGTTATGTAGAAGAAAATGCGGCAACCCACCGTGTCAGAATGTGGAGAGCTGTGGGTGTGTGAGAGAGAGAGAGAGTGCAGCTGTCAATCTCCTTTTTGTCTTTATGTGTGTGTGTCCTACATTTTCCATCTTATCCGTTCAGTTCAGAGCACTTTATTGGCATTAAAAGTTCATAAAACGGGCTTCTACATAGGATTTAAGTGTTTTTTGGTTATTAAAATGCATGAATACGTCATGGTGAGCATTTCTCATTGCCTTGACGTACTCGTGGAACAGGCACTGAACTTAAATCTATATAGTTTAACGTGTTGTTTTTGTGCCATCACGTTAAAGCAGCGCCGATGCGAGTCCTCGCCCTGTCTTGAGCTTGTTGCCTACAGTGACCAGAGGTGTTCCAGCGTCTCTCCGCACAGCTGCTGTTTATTTGGTTAGAGGAGGCCGTGAGGAGCGCGGCTCCAGCAGGAGCGGGCAGCGGCGTGTACCAGGTTGATTTATTTACAGTGAGGGAAAAGGGAAGCTAAATGTTTGGCCACAAGATGGAAGATTCAGGATAATTCCCTTCCTGTTTGTGCTTGAGAACTACGGCAGTGAGGGTGTTTTTACAAGGAGGCCATTGTTGATATTGGTGACGGTGATCAGAGCTTGTGTGTGTGTGTGTGTGTGTGTGTGTGTGTGTGTGTGTGTGTGTGTGTGTGTGTGTGTGTGTGTGTGTGTGTGTGTGTGTGTGTGTGTGTGTGTGTGTGTGTGTGTGTGTGTGTGTGTGTGTGTGTGTGTGTGTGTGTGTGTGTGTGTGTGTGTGTGTGTGTGTGTGTGTGTGTGTGTCTTCCGTTAGCAGGTCTGCTTTGCTCTGTCAATCATTAACATCAGTGAGGCAGTCTTAGTCTTGGCTAATCTTAGCGTGTACCCACATCAGCACATTCACACGCATCTCACACACAAATAAAACAACGTTTTCACAGATGGTGCATTCACATTTCTGTAGTTTTCATTGGATGCTTTGCATGTTGTCCTTCCATTGAACTGGTGTTCGTGTCACCTGTTACTCCTTCTGTTTCTACACGTCGAGTTTAGGATTCACTCCAGCTGTGCGTGTGCTCCCTTGGGAGATAAAAGCCCAAATAAGAGGGCGTGTCTGATGAGTTCTGCTCAGGCTCCGCCCGCTCTGTGGTGAGCAAGGAGTTTGCGTAACAGAGCTACGCGGAGAGCACTTTATGTTCGGGATGACAGTTGATGACCCCGGAGAAGGTAGAACAGCATATGTGACCCGCGGTGCTCATGAAATCCTGACAGATTGACTACACACTCGAGCAGGTGGGGTGGGTTAGTGATTTTTCTTCTTGAGCTCACTTAAGGAACATTCAGCAAAGTGAGACTCTTGTCGATGAACAGGCCCAGATGTTTAACCCCACGTGACCTTCTGTTACTCTATGGGACAGGAGACAGACTACTTTCGAGGAAGAGGTTTTTAAGACGACTTTAGGGTGATGCAGATGTCTTAATGGCTTCATATGATTCAGATGTCATTTCTGTAAGTTTGGGTTGAAAGTGGCAAAGACACTGTTGAATTAAATTCAAAGTATAAGAGCATGAAAATGCCTGAAGGCGAGTTTTTGGACTGTCAAACTGAAAGTGAAACTAAACTGCCCCACCCCGGGAGGTTCAGGAATTCCCGTGATTTTCCTCTGACCTCTGATATCTGAGATGACATTGCTGTGATGACGTCACCTGACCACTCATTGTTGTCTGCATGATGTCAAACTGAAGCTATAACCCCCGGGAGGCTCGTGTGTGTGTGTGTGTGTGTGTGTGTGTGTGTGTGGTTAGCCAAAGGTTTGGTGATCTCACAAAGTCTCCACGATGGCTTCACGTCTTTCTAGTTCTGACTCATCATGTACCATCGCGTGTTCTACAGGGCTGCTCTCGGGTCATGTTTGGACCATGGATTTGGGTACTTTTGCAAATAGCTGAGTCACACTTTGCCAATGTATGTAGTGGAAACACCCATATGACGACTTTTGTTAGCCGTTGATTCAACACGCCTGGAATTTCACTGGCCATCAGTGTTGTAAGGGTGCTGGTGATGTCAGGGGATCTGTGTGTGTGTGTGTGTGTGTGTGTGTGTGTGTGTGTGTGTGTGTGTGTGTGTGTGTGTGTGTGTGTGTGTGTGTGTGTGTGTGTGTGTGTGTGTGTGTGTGTGTGTGTGTGTGTGTGTGTGTGTGTGTGTGTGTGTGTGTGTGTGTGTGTGTGTGTGTGTGTGTGTGTGAGAGTCTTTGTATTGCCTTCTGTGGCTGCATGTGTGGTTCCAGCTGACTCGATAGTTGGCATTGTGATAGCATGTTTGGCATTTTTTGCCAATTCCCACGTTTTTTTTAGCATGCCTGGTCTTTCTGGTATAATCCACGAGTTGTTCTCCACCTATATGGATGAAGGTGTTACCATTCTACAACATCTCCACCTGGGTTGTAGGAAATGCTCATTCACTACTAAATTATTTCAAAACCTACTTTTGATGAATGGTTTCTTTGATGTTAAAAACTTTAAAATGCACATATAAAGTATAAAGGTTTTTTTTGAGCTAGCCAAGTTTCCCATGATTCTTTTGATGATCAAGCACAATGTCATTCCAAGTCCTTAAAATTGTACCTGTCTATTTTGGAACTGCTCTACTTTTCCTAAAATGCTTTCAGTTCCCCCTCTAGGTCCATGAATTCATGTACATGTGAAATTCACCTGTGTTGTGTAAGTTTTAACCGTCAGGAAATGGACATCACTTATGTTTTCTCCAGAGACGGACACGTTTCTTTAATAACATGCCCTGATTTATAGTCGGGGCAGCCCTGTTACATCGACTAGACCTCTTAAGTGGGTCCACGGGACAACTGCAGACCCACCTGAAGTCATAAAAACCCTTTTTTTGGCCTCTCGTTCTGTTACTATGGATTGGTCCCGATGGAAAACGCAAACCAACAACCCGTTCACAGCAGAAGCCTAGCTCTGTTGGTAATAGTGAAGCGTGATGGTTGACAGGAACAATTATGCAGATCCTTTTGAAAGATATTTCACTTTTAGACATTCAACTTAAAAAAAACGTTTGTTTAGTGTGTTGTTTTTTTCTCGCTTAAATGTTCTGATCTTTCAAATGTTTGATCATTTTTGCTCTGGGGGGGGGGGGGGGGGTGTATTGGAACATTGAGTACCTTCAGCATATTTTTCACATTCCCCTTTGAGGGTCTCAACCTTAGCTCCCAACCACACTGATGTTTCTCACCACTGTGCAGCAGTGGCTGTGGGCTGCATCGTACGTCTGTTCTGCTCAAACCCGGTAATGTGTGTACGCTTCTTGTCTGTGCTCACCTGCACCTTTCTTCCCCTCCCGCAGTGGCGTTTGTGTGGTGAGCAGCAGCAGCAGCAGCGGCTAAAGATGACGGAGTATAAGCTGGTGGTGGTGGGAGCTGGAGGCGTGGGCAAGAGTGCACTCACCATCCAGCTCATCCAGAACCACTTTGTGGATGAATACGACCCCACCATAGAGGTATGACTCTCTTCTGCATGTCCTCCACGTCATTCTCGTGGGAGACCTCTTGGGTGTTTGGGGTGGGAAGGTAAACAATGGTTGATTGTATTGTTTATTAGTAATCATTTCCAGCTCCCCCTTTGTATTGTTGTGTGGTAGAAATGCATGCATTAACTAACATTTTTGTTTATACGAAAGTCCAACAATATTGAGAAGACAGCTCAGTCTAAAGTTAATTTAATTACATTAAACAAATGTCTGTGTCAATTCTCCGAACGAACAGGCTTGGAAGAAATTCCTAATTTTTCTTTCTGCCCTTCTGTAATTCATATATCTGAATGAAAACAATACATCGAAAACATCTTGCAGACATTGTAAAGAGGAGAGGGAAGCCAGTGAGAATGTTTTCTCCTCTCTTCTTCCCTCTCTTTCTCACCACGCCTGCCTCTGGCCAGACAATGTCCTTTTTGTGTATTGGCATTCCTGGCCCCTATGCTCTAACAAACAAAGGGACGGCACTCCGTGTTTTTGTGGCCGCGCGTTGGAAGGCTAAACATTGGCTCCGATACCCTGCTCCTCTGATCTCTACTTGTGCATTTTTACCCGGAATTGACAACAGATCCAAGTTCATACACATTCAATCAACATCTCTGTGTGTTTGTATATGAACATGCCGCTTAGCGGCGAAGCCTGTAACAACCTCAGTGAACCCACAGTTGCCTCACATTCCACCTGAACCCCTTCTGTTTTTAGTGTCTGACTTTCGTTACTGATTGCTCACCCACACATTTTTACTACCTCCCCAATTTTTTTGACCCTTTTTTCCCGCAGGACTCGTACCGGAAACAGGTTGTGATCGACGGGGAGACCTGCCTGCTGGACATCCTGGACACTGCAGGTCAGGAGGAGTACAGCGCCATGAGGGATCAGTACATGAGGACAGGGGAGGGCTTCCTCTGTGTCTTCGCCATCAACAACACCAAGTCTTTTGAGGACATTCACCAGTACAGGTGAGGGCGAAGAAAGAGGGTTTGGGTTTAGTTGTGACGTTGATGTGGAGCATTGTGAGATCCGCCGTTGCCGACGTGAACCTAAGCATTGACCCTCTTCACAGACCAGTTGGGGGTGGAGGACAGAAACGAAGGGATTTCTGTTCCCTCTCTTCTAAGCTTCTGTGTATGTGTATTTGTACATTCAGTGTGTGTTGCAGGGACTCCCATGAGGTCTGGATAGAGAGGGGTGTGTATATACGTATGTGTGCCAGCTCGCTGCAGTAGTTGGGTGATGTCATGCTGTAGCGTTTAACACGGCTAAAGAAAGCTTAGCCCCCAACTGGAGGATTACAGCACGATGCCAATGAAATCGATCCTGACTCAATTAGAGGAGCGGAGAGAGAGAGAGAGAGAGAGAGGTAGCACTTTCAAGGAC